>OU342620.1:7500000-8750000 GCA_910589645.1 Tinea semifulvella
GATACTTCTAAAGCTACTACTCTAATTTAGCTTAATAAATTTTAATTAATCAGAATCTACGGAGTCCAATGAAGAAGGGCCTGAAGAGTCAACAAGTCCGGACACTGCAGCCGGGTTCGGTCCGGGGTGGAGGGGAAACCAGGGGAGGACACTGAGGGTGGACAACTCTCCACCCACCTACACCACCCGGGTCGAACCCTGTCCCGTCCAGGAGATGGACGAAGAGAGTAAGTCAACTTCTACTATTTATATCTGTTAGAAAAGTAGATTGTCGAAAATTGGTAGGTAGCAGAAATAAGGGTGAAATAAGGTAGCAGAAATAAGGGTGAAATAAGGTAGCAGAAAAATCTACCCAGATGAGGTTAGCAGAAATGAGGGTAGATAAGGGTAGCAGAAATATCTACCCAGATGAGGTTAGCAGAAATGGGGGTAGATGAGGGTAGATAAGGGTAGCTGAAATGGGGGTAGATGAGGGTAGCAGAAGGTCGTATGAAATAGCATCCCTTGGGCTTGTGATGCGATATGTTTATTGATAAACCTATCGATATTCCCAGTATCGATAAACATATCGATATTCCCAGTATCGATAAACATATCGATATTCCCAGTATCGATAAACATATCGATATTCCCACTATCGGCACACTTATTATGTATATATGTACAGATCACTGGAATCTGCTAAGCTGCTGGTCTTCTGCTAACAACTTAAAATAATTAAATTAATGACGTTTCATAAATGCCTGTAATAGGTTTACGTGGATAAAGATATTTTGACTTTGATGTATAAATATATGTATTGTTTTGTTTGACAGAGGGAGTTAAATTGGGTCTTGGTGACTTCATTTTCTACAGCGTGCTCGTCGGGAAGGCGAGCTCCTATGGAGACTGGAACACCACGCTGGCCTGCTTCGTCGCTATAATCATCGTAAGTGTCATCATAACTGCCCCTCACATACTGTACACCTCCACTGCTGGAGATTGACCTTCCAGAACATACCGAGTGATTTTATTTTAGGAAAATTATTTTTTGAAAACCTATTTGAATTGAGAACCCTAAAGAGATTGTCATGTTTATTTTAATAAATAACAAAATTTCTAAGCATACCATGGATTCACCGTGCGGGTGCTGGGTCCACACACACACACACGACCGTATACCTTACGATGTGGTCAAAAACCACGCCTTTGTAAGGAGCGAGTTGACATGTAGCCAACTTTACTACCCAAGGCAAGCTCGTCAGAACCGATAAATGATGGAATAGACGAGTTCTTTTTTTTTTTTTTTAATTCTTTTATTCAGATAAAAACTTAAACTATTTACATTTTTAAATTATACGCCAAACTGCATAACAGTTTGTTGGCGAATAGTACTCTTTTTTTACAGTTTTTTTTTTTTTTTTACACTATTTTTTTAAAACACAAATTTATTTAAAATTAAATCACATTACTGTTGTATTTACTTAGCAAAAGCAACTTAAATTTTCCTTTAAATTCTTTTTTTGTCATTTTTACACAGTCATCAATGGGCATAATATTATTAAATATAATGGAATGGAGACCATGTCTTAAGTGGGTAAGAAAGAGAATGATGTCTCGGCCTTGCGACCGACAATAGGCTG
The DNA here is from genome assembly GCA_910589645.1 of Tinea semifulvella. Taxonomy (NCBI): domain Eukaryota; kingdom Metazoa; phylum Arthropoda; class Insecta; order Lepidoptera; family Tineidae; genus Tinea; species Tinea semifulvella. The sequence goes on from OU342620.1 coordinate 7,501,623, forward strand.
GTTTACAAAGGAGGCCTACATTTTTATTTCATTGCGCAATAATACGCTCACCATCCACCATTCCACTCCTCTCCCTACCCAACCAAATACTGTGTGATTCCGTTAATGCCGTATAGAGGGATAATGTGGTCTATTGATTTTTTTCTTCTTTAAAGAACATTGTACAGCATCAGGACTAAACACGTAATTTGTTCATAACCGAGTTGGGGATCATCAAATTCAAAACACGTCAATATCGCCCAAACACGTTGAAGAACGCGGTAAAGCAGCAAACAAATTAACTGCAACTGCCCCATATACTGGTATACGAGGCAGTTATACGCGGTGTATATATGGTATCTACTTGTTCCGAATCATGTTCAGATCGCTTAGGATGAATTAAATATCATATATTCATATGTTATGAATAAAGCGACAATTTATTCATAACATAATAGTTTTTTTTTAATGTATGGAAGATAAATTGCGGATTCCACTTCTTTGAGTATGAATACTAACAAACACACATCACTCGGTTTATTCATCTTTATATGTGTAACGTTAACTATTATTAACTTATTTTGGTCTTCTAAAATTACTTGCCGAGTTACAGACATTTTTTATTTACTTCCTACTTAAATATTAATTATAAATTTGTTTAAGAAGTAATATACAAACAGTATAAACAAAATACAATATTAAATAATTTAAACGAAAACCTAATATTAAATAAATTTGAAAATGGCGCGCGACATAATGACAAACAACTGACAGCGCTCAGAGCAATCTACCTCGATATCGTGAGCAGTCTAAGCGCGAGGAATAATGTCATTTGTGACGTCACATAGCTTTGGCAAATCAGTTTATGCACGTCTCGGAACATCTTTAAGCGTGCTTAGGTTACTATTATCGTGTCTCGGAACAAAGTGTATGTATTGTTTTTTTTTTTTGTTTAGGGTCTATGCCTAACGTTACTGTTGCTGGCTATCCTGAAGAAAGCGCTACCAGCCCTTCCCATCTCCATCACGTTCGGTCTCGTCTTCTACTTCGCCTCTCGCGAGATTGTCAAACCTTTCGTAGACGCACTGGCAGCTGAACAAATCTTCATTTAGCCAACAAAAGCGTGCCTCAACTAAATACAATTCAATAATCATAACAATTATTTGTGTTTTTTTTATATTTAATTACAACATCTCTTTTACCCCAGCATTAAAATATAATTTAATTTAGTCAATTGGTTAAAATTGATGTATAAAATAGTTACAAAGCACTATTTATACGATTAGGTTCTTTATTATGATCAGGTACTTTATTATAGATAAAACTCTGGATTTCAAATTTGTGTATGAAATAGTTACAAAGCACTATTTATAGGATTAGGTTCTTTATTATGATCAGGTACTTTATTATAGATAAAACTCTGGATTTCAAATTTGTGTATGAAATAGTTACAAAGCACTATTTATACGATTAGGTACTTTATTATGATCAGGTACTTTATTATAGATAAATTCTGGATTTAAAATTTATGTATGAAATAGTTACAAAGCACTATTTATACGATTAGGTTCTTTATTATGATCAGGTACTTTATTATAGATAAAACTCTGGATTTCAAATTGGCGGGAACGAAACTATGTAATTATTAACGTAAAAAAAAAGTTTTTGTCAATTGTTATGCTGGGGTAAAATAAATGAACTTATTAACTATCAAATAAAAAAGAAATCATTATAGCACGAGAACATTTTATTGGGCCCATTTCTGTAAGAAAAATGTACATTCTCATTTACATATATATATACAGAAATAAAACTTAACACAATCTTTAATTGAGATTCGTTGAGTTATATTTCTGTGTGTTCCTATTGGTTGACCACTGATTGGTCGGAATTATTGCTCATTGTTGAGATTAAGATTCGACAAACATAATCCATTTGTTTGTAAATATATGATTTAAGAAAATTAATTGTGTTTTGTTTTTTATTACCCGCACGATTAAGAACATTTAATGGGGTGTATCACTAACTTTTTATCACAATAGATGGCGCATGATAGACGGTACCTCATATAACTGTCAGTTGCATAGGAAAATTGTATTTTTATTACGAAATTTATTATTTTCTGGATATTATGCCGAAGTGAGCGGCTTTTAAGTGTACAAATCGAGATTTCTAAGCAAAATCAAAGATATGGTGATCTCAAAATTGCCGTTCTATTAATAAAACCTTTTTTCTTTTTAAAGACGGGGTGTACGCTTTTTAATTCGTCTTTTAAGGTAGCTAACGTTAATTTATAATTCATTTCTGTTATAAACATATAAAACTACGAAAACATTAAAAAAATTATGCGATATAGATGTAAAATAAGGTACCGTTGCCGCTAGCGACATCTACAAAAAGCTTTGCCTGATACACCCCATTCTCGTATAATCCAATATTGTGTAGCGGTACGACTTAGGAATCGTGTTGCTAATGGGAAAATAAATAAATTATTATTTAAAACAAAATATTTACTATTAATTATATATAAATCTAAATAGGTATATTAGCTGCCAGCTAATAGCCTGCCAAAGAGAATTGTCTATGAATATCGACATGCGCCTCATTACAGCCCCTAGAACACAGCGTCCTAGACCTCCACTGCTGGAGATGGGCCTTCCAGAACATATATCTGGAGAATTTGGTACAGTCGCCACGCTGGCCAGACGGGATGCGCCTGCGCAGGCATTTTTTTTTTTAGTTTAAATTTAGATTTTGTTGTAATATAGTTTATTTAATTTAAGGTTTTGTATAAAATAAATAAATATATATAAAAAAATAAAGATAAAAGTAACATAAAAAATTCTTATAAAAATTTGTAAAGTGTTGTTTGAGTACCTACTTATTGTTACTAATACTTGCTGTTGCACTTAATTAATTTTTTATATTGTATAATTCTTAAGGTGTAAAACGGGATCAGTATACAAATGCAATTGTTATTTCATATCTCATTGTTATTGTACTGATTTTGTTGGTTTTTTTTTTATTATAGCTAACAGTGAAAATTTGTAAGGCTTTGAGATTAGATATTTTTTGTATACATAATATTGCAAAGGCTGTAAATTTTTCCACGAATAAATAAATAAAAGTAACATAAAGGTGGTCGAGCTGTCACATCGGCTTGATCTGCCATAGAAGAAAGAACATCGCTTGTCGTATTATTACTTCTAAATCTTTATAGAAGGTTCCGCTGGGGTGAGTTGCCATGATCTTGTAGTCATATTGTAAGCTGTACTGCTCTGTGCGACCTTCGCCGGTGTAGCTGGCCTCCGCGTCTTGCTGGGCTAAAACCTGGGTGGTCTCAAGCAAGAACCAACACTAATATGAGCAGTAAAGTATAATCGTAACCGTTTCCCTTCCGGGGTGGTCAGAAACCAAGCTTTTAGTTTTTAAGTCCAAAGCTTCAAAGCTTTCTGTCTGAAAGATGCTACTACAGCGTAGCAGACTATCTTTCCGAAACATGAGAGGAACAATTAGCATGCCCCTTACCATATACCATCCACACCCATCAACAACATTGTAAATACCTTTTGTAATGTTTAAATAATTATTGTATGTCCAATGGACGGGACATAGCGACCATTATAACAGCATGAACAATACCTATACTAAAAACCTATGATCCACATTTTTTTTTCTTTTCCAATGGATGATGAATGAGATGATAGGGAAGGCAAAGGGTCTAGCCCATACAGCCAAGTCTGACGTAATATATCTTTCTTTTTCATGATTTAATGAGGCCATCATCAAATTCCAGATGCTGCAGAATTTGATGCTTTTGAACTGCAACTTGTGCCCCATATTTAAAGTCAAATTTATCGTTTTCCATAATTATTCACATTGTAGCACATTATTAAACAAAACAACACCACTATTGACCAATAATATCCACAATAAATTAATTTACAAAACAAAAACTTGTACTTGACATGTCCACGCAAAATGGCGCGAAGAACTACTTTTTTTTTTTTTAATGAAGCAGATTATTCTATAAGCCGATTGGCTTATGACAAGTGGCAAGCTCGTCGATGTCTCCAGCGTAATAAACTCGAGAAATATCACAATTAAATTATATAGTAATTTAAATTAATATTATTTTGTCTCGACCAGGAATCGAACCCTCCCGAGTCTTAACCACTAGACCAGAGGCAGTTCATTAAAAGATTTACTCAAATAAATAAAAAACATATTTAATTAAAATGATTTATTGCTTAAATTACATTGTAAAAAAAAACAATAATAAATTGCATATAAAAATTTTGAGAATCACCTACTTAATTGCAAATTGCAATATTTGGAATAAAAAATAAACTATTAACCTAGACTGGGCTCCATTATAGTAAAATCACAAGAAATTTTCACAAAATTAAGATTCTTAACGGTTTTTTTTATTAAGCACGACATGCATGTACATATTTGATTCCCCGACCGCCCTGAGGCCGGGCATTGAAGCAGACGACAGCATAGGGGTCACATTACGCCTCGTGAGCCCTCCCTAGCCCGCTTCCAGGTCGGGGACTGAAGAAGATGTCATAGGGGCCGCACCCGTCTCGTGGCCCCTCCCCCGGTCGCTTCCAGACCGGGGGCCCTACATAACGGGACCCACAACAACTACTAAACAGGGGAAAACTAGTTACCGGTGGAATCACTATGCCGGCTTACCAAAATACTTTGGGTAATAGGGAAACAAACTAGTTGAGAGAGCATTTCAAGACTGCGTGATAAAGATGGAAGATTCTCCAAATTTAAATAATATTTTTAACGGCCATTTTATGTGACGGTACTTACGCATATATTTAAATTTGAATTGTCAACATATGTTGACTGAGGCAATTTTATTCTGTGTGTATAGCTGTAAGGTTCATCATATAGTGTAATGTAACTTGTGACTTTAGAAAAAACGCCCTGGTAACCAAAATAACAATAATATAAAATAAAACATAAAAATATATAACAAAAAGATAAAACGTATAAAAAATATTAAAAAGCCGCTAGATAATTTTTCTATATTTCTACACAAGTTATTAATAATACAGTACATAAATTTGGAATGAAGTCAATTACATGTCTAATATTAAATAATGTATATTTTACGAGTATATGCAAGTGAAAAAAAAAATACTATCCGTCAAATCCAAATTCAGTATTAGTTTAGTTTACTGTGGATATTGTTAGTCAAAAGTTGTGTTGTTTTGTTTAATAATGTGCTACAATGTGAATAATTATGAAAAACGATAAATTTGTCCTTTAACAAAAAAAATCCATTGTTGATGTTCTTTTTGGATTCACTCGCTGAAACATCGCCGAAATACGTTTTGCCCTATATATAGTCAAATTTATCGTTTTCCATAATTATTCACATTGTAGCACATTATTAAACAAAACAACACCACTTTTAACTAACAATATCCACAGTAAATTCATTTACAAAATAAATACTTGCACTTGACATGTCCGCGTTAAATGGCGCGAAGGACTCGCCATCTTTTTTTTAAATTAGTAAACGAGTAATGGCAATCGCCACTAGGGCATTTGTGCCAACATTATGATTGTATGGATTAATAATATAATCATATTTTAACACAAATGGCGGTAAATAGAATTGAAATTACAGTTAAGAACTATGAATTTGCATTTATAGGATTTTATTTCCACTCGTTTTATCACCTAATACATGGTCTAAATGTGAATGAAATTGCAATTAATGCTATTGAATGGTCATTACAATGCATTTTTATCACATAATTATTGAACTTAAGTTCGGAATGTAATCTATTTTCTACATCTTCTGGCAGTCTCGGTCAATAACGTAGTGCACAAACTTACATATTCCGTCTTGTGCATTAAAGGTAGGATGATTGGAGATGGAATATTGGCAAATATAGTAATTCTCGCTCGCACAATCCAACTATTTCAAGTTTTTTTAATTCTAACACCCATATTCTCAAGCTGCCAAACATAGGAACGCCTCGGCACACACACACATACGCTTGAAAAACAGAACTGTCAAACGCAAGGTAAATCGCGACCTTGAAGAATCTACGAAAAACCTTGAAGCGTGTTTAACTTATTTTGGGCTAATTTTGATATTATATATTTATTATTAAGTATTTAAATTACTTATTTAAGTTAAATAACATTTTTTAAAACAAAATAAATTGTCCTAAATCAGATTTTCATGATACGAAAGAGACGAAAGAGAGAGTTGGATGTCAAAAGCAGTTTCCATTTTTTTTAATACTGAGCACGACATGTGACACCGCGCCCACCTGATAGTAAGCGGTACGCGAGGTCCTAGAATAGGAGCCTCAGACGACCGACATCAGTCCGTACCACTATGCCGGCCTATAAAGATGCTTTTTCACTGTGTCCTAAAGAGTAGGAAGTGGAGAGTATGGAGACTTCTTGGCCGTTCTTCTTTCTTTCTTTCAGTAAGTGATGCAAAGATTTTGCTGGAACTCCTCTCGCACCAACTTCCACAGCGAAAGCTGAGTCTTGAACCCGTTCCTGATCATGTCTTCTGTGAGATCATAATATTTATCCGACTTCATGCGGTCTTTAAAATAAATCTCTAAAATATCCGTAATTTTATTACCTAGTAAGTTGACAAGTACACAGACTTGAAAAATGTTCGAAAATATTGGATTGTGCAAGCGAGAGGGAACATCGAAGGCATAAAACCGGTACAAATTTTAACTAGCGACATCTACAAAAAAATAAATGCGTGATACACCCCTTAAGGTCCTAATAACAACGTACAAAGATTAAATAAGATCACACATAATTTAGAATATTTGCGACAGTTATTGCTTATTGAATATAAGCTTTGATAAATAAAATTCTATAAAAAATATTATTAAAAATTAACACCTACCAAATACCTCTACCAGACTAATTATATACGTTTCTGGGCCACATTTTTTTTATTTTTAACAGATCATTTGATACCCCGTCCACGGTAAGCGACTAACGAACGTCATTAATCTACTTGAGAATACAATCCCGGGATCCCAGCCGTTTTCTGGCCCCAAAAATCCCGGCTAATCTCGGGTTTTTTACTCGGAGCATCACCCCGCTAAGTGAGCGTTATCAAACGATTGTGCCTTCCGCATCACCCCGCTGAGTGAGCGTTTTCGGACGATTGTGCCTTCCGCATCACCCCGCTGAGTGAGCGTTATCAAACGATTGTGCCTTTCGCATCACCCCGCTGAGCAAGCGTTATCAAACGATTGTGCCTTCCGCATCACCCCGCTAAGTGAGCGTTATCAAACGATTGTGCCTTCCGCATCACCCCGCTGAGTGAGCGTTTTCGGACGATTGTGCCTTCCGCATCACCCCGCTGAGTGAGCGTTATCAAACGATTGTGCCTTTCGCATCACCCCGCTGAGCAAGCGTTATCAAACGATTGTGCCTTCCGCATCACCCCGCTGAGTGAGCGTTTTCGGACGATTGTGCCCTCCGCATCACCCCGCTGAGTGAGCGTTTTCGGACGATTGTGCCCTCCGCATCACCCCGCTGAGTGAGCGTTTTCGGACGATTGTGCCTTCCGCATCACCCCGCTGAGTGAGCGTTTTCGGACGATTGTGCCCTCCGCATCACCCCGCTGAGTGAGCGTTTTCGGACGATTGTGCCCTCCGCATCACCCCGCTGAGTGAGCGTTTTCGGACGATTGTGCCCTCCGCATCACCCCGCTGAGTGAGCGTTTTCGGACGATTGTGCCCTCCGCATCACCCCGCTGAGTGAGCGTTTTCGGACGATTGTGCCTTCCGCATCACCCCGCTGAGTGAGCGTTTTCGGACGATTGTGCCTTCCGTTTTCAGCTGCTGCTTATGTTGGCAATAAACTACGAAGCAGACTTGGAAGTCAAACATTGGATACTTTGATATTTCTGCGATTGTATTTATGAAAATCTAAATAGTGTTTTTGTGTTGTCCTTTTGATTACTTGGAAAAGTATAGTTTGTCTTTTTTCTTTTTGTGATTACTTACTATATTGTGATTTGTGTTGTGTAAAGAACATTTTTCAATCATCCCGTAATCCAGGGATTGAAAAACATGCTCGGGATTGTATTCTCTAGTCTCTACCACTATACCGGCCTAACAAGATGTTTTTTCAAACTTCGCTTGATGGACCCTAGTTATAGGTAGTGTTGTCCACAGCAAGACCTGCAGCATTATGTTACTTAAGCGCAAACGTTATATAATGGGATCCGTTAACTATATATAAATGTATATCACGCTATTAAGGTTGATATTTCTGTGAGAATTGAATAATATTTTGTAATTATGACGCAATCTCTGCCGTAAATAACGAAATTCACTAATAACTTTTGCGACTAAGTAACAGAATCAATCTTGGTCTTGCATCGTGAACAGATGGTTTCAGACTTGCTTGAAAACGATGCACGGGAATATTGGTGTTGCAAATTCAGTAGGAAAAATGTATTTCTTAATTATACATGCGGGGGTTCGAACCGCAACCTTTAGATCTAAGGACAGCGTTCTAAAGTCCACCACCGCTTCAATCATTAATGTATTTATTATTATCGGATTATTTCTATTTTTGACACAGGTTTTTTTGAATGGCCAGAGGGACACAACCAAAAGGGTTTAATTAACCTACAAGCTACACTTGTGGATTTGGGATTTCAGTTGGTCCCGATTTTTTTATGACTTTTAAATTACCTTTGTTAGGTTTTGCTGTATCAGAGGGTATTTCTTCCTCAATAGGAATCTGTTGTTTTGGCGGAGGATTCCTTATAACAACAATTTCCGGCTCATCTGGGATTTCAGTCGGTTTTGGTGGTGGAGGTTTGGTTTGTACTGGTTTAGTTTCAACTGGTTTAGGAGATGGTTTGGTTTCAATTGGTTTAGGAGATGGTTTGGTTTCAACTGGTTTGGGAGCTTGTGGTTTAGGGGTGGATGGTTTATTTTCAACTGGTTTGGGTGGTGGTGGTTTTGTCTCAACTGGTTTGGGTGTTGGTGGTTTTGTCTCAACTGGTTTGGGTGTTGGTGGTTTTGTCTCAACTGGTTTGGGTGGTGGTGGTTTTGTCTCAACTGGTTTGGGTGTTGGTGGTTTTGTCTCAACTGGTTTGGGTGTTGGTGGTTTCGTCTGAACTGGTTTGGGTGTTGGAGGTTTGGTTTCGACTGGTTTCGGTGTTGGAGGTTTGGTTTCGACAGGTTTTTGTTGTACTGGTTTCTCTAGTTTTGGTTTGGGAACTTGTTCGGACTTTGCGAATTTGTTCGACTTGAACGCGTCTACTAAATCTTTAGGGATTGGTACGGTTCCTATATAATCGTTATGTGGGCTTCCTAAATACAGTTTTTGGTTGTATTCAATGACGTCACTGACTGTGCCTAGAGTATTGTCGGAGTTTATGTAGCAGTTAACAATGTTACCGTTCCAGTCGATTCGAAGGAATCCATTCAAAGGAGATAGGAGCCTGGACGCCATTTTGAAGTGACCAATCTGTAAATTGTAAAATAAGTTAATCATTAATTGTAGCTGTACTATTTTTAATGCTAGATTTAGAGCAACTTGCGCCAATGTATCATTATCAACACACAATATTATCTCGCCATTTACCTCTGGATAGTCAAAATTTTGAAACATATTTTCTTTCTGCTATTCTGCGGTAATTTTAATAAAATCTTAAAAATTATAAAATCTATTAAATTAAAAAAAATAGTCAACGTGAGTGACGTCACTTAATAGTAAATATTGTAAACTTCCACACAAATCTGCTTAATAGGTTGTTTTTTCAAGTATTTTAGCACAAAGTAATAAATGTTAGTTTCTGGGTTCCAAGAAACATTTCTAACAAATGTCATCAAAATCGGTACAGTAATATAGGCGTGAAGGCGAAACAAACATACTTACATAATAAACAATCTGCTCCAACACGACATTAGGGAAGTGTTGATTGGCGTATTCGAAGGGCAGCTCCAGCATTCGGAGAGATCTTGCCAAGAACTTTCTGAGCAATGGGATCTTGGTGAAGTGCCGCGACAGACAGGGGTGGGCAGAGTCGAAGGCCACGTACTGTCCCACCAGCACTCCTGACCCGTCAGGGAGCACCTGGATATTGTCTGGATACCCTGAAGAGCAAAATTTAATAATTTGAATCTGTAACGCATTAATTAATTCAGGGTTTCCCAAAGTGTGGGTCGCCGAGGCAGGGGGTTAACTAAACTTAGGTATTCACAAAAATGTAAGCCGTTGTAATTTAGCTACTTTTTTGTTTACATGTTACTGACCTAGTAAAGCTGATTCTAAATTTGTGAGTGAATCGTAAACTGCAAAAGTTCATTAATTAGTTTATTGTTTATTATTCGTCCATAGGAACCTATAGGAACACTTGAACTTGTCTCGGTTACAATTTTTACTTAAATATAAGATGTAACTCTAAAAATATGTAGTTAACAGTAAATGAAGAATATTGGATGGTATGAGCTGCTGTTGGCAAGGAACAGTCAGTTAAGCCCAATGCTCGATAGATCAAGCTGTAAAGTGTATATATTTTATAAAAAATAAAAACAAACTATTAAAATTAAATTAACAAATTAATAGAAGCTGTAAAAAGGCGTTGTCAGTTATAAACGAAAATGGGGGTATCACTAACTTTTTATCACGATAGATGGCGCATGATAGATGGTACCTAGTATAACTGTCAGTTGCATAGAAATTTTGTATTTTTTCTGGATATTATGCCGATGTGAGCTGATTTTAAGTGTACAAATCGAGATTTCCAAGCGAAATCAAAGGTATGGTGATCTCAAAATTGCAGTTCTATTAATTCAGCCTTGCTTTCTTATTAACGACAGTGTTCACTATCTTAATTCGTCTTTTAAGATATATAGATAGCGTTAAGTCAAATTACATTTTTCTGTTATAAAAACAAAAAACTACAAAAACATTTAAAAAATGATGCGTCATATGTGTAAACAAGGTACCATTGCCGCTAGCGACATCTACAAAAAGCTTTGCCTCATACACCCCATCAAAGCTAAAATAATAAATAATATATATCTAAATATATATATATGAATGTCCAATTTAAATATTATATCAATGATAAATGCAGCTGTGGTGGCTCGGTTGTAAGAACGCGTACCTTAAATCCTACAAAGGTCGGTTCAAACCCACCCGACATGTACCAATGAGAAATTCACTTTTCTTACGTACATTTGTCATAGATTTACAACACCACCGTTCCCGTGCCTCGGAGAGCACGTTAAGCCGTCGGTCCCGGTTCCACTAATACCAACTTGTGGAATCGTTAATAAATTGTCATTATAAATTGACATCATATCCTCGCCAAGCCGTCTGGCCAGCGTGGCGAGTGTAGGCCAAATTCTCCAGATAAATGTTCTGGAAGGCCCATCTCCAGCAGTGGAGGTCTAGGACGCTTGTTCTAGGGGCTGTAGCTCTAAATGCAGCTGTTAAGAGTATTCTAGTACTTGAGTTAAGAGTACTCGAGCTATCAAAAGTAAAATAAACGATTGGGACTGGTATGTTTTAGTTCTGGTACGATATTATTTATAAAGTATCCAAATGACAAATTAAACAAAAATCATCCAATAATCCAACATATCCTTAATTTTTATAGTCAGACCGCTAGAGAATCATAACAGAATGTTGAATGGCTTAAATGTAGCTTCTCAGCAGCAGGTTGCTCTTGGAATGAACCCGACAAGACTAAATTCATGTTCAATAATTGCGTCGGAAATGCCACTCTAAGTTGTGCAGTTATTTGTCTACCTTGGACAGACTATTCAGCTAGGCGCTGTCAACTTCAGCAAAGAAGCCCACAGACGCATTCAGCTAGGATTGGCGGCATTCGGGAAACTTCGGCACAATCCTCTCATCGTCCATACCACAATGCTTCAAGACAACAGTTTACAATAAGTACGTCCTACCTGTGATGTCGTATGGAGCAGAGACGTCGAGACTAAGTGGTTTTAGTCCACAAATTCAAGGTCTCTCAGCGAGCTATGCTTGGTAATTCTCTGATGGATAGAATTCGAAACGTTGATATTCGTCAGAAAACCAAAGTTACTGACATAGCTTCAAAATTAGCAAGCTGAAGTGGCAATGGACCCGACACATCTGCCGCAGAACAGACGACTGGGGCAAACGGGTTCTAGAGTGAAGACCATGTACGGTACGAGCGCAGAGTGGGACGAGCCCCCGCTAGATGGACGGATGACTTAAAGAAGGTCGCAGTGGAGAGAGGCTGAAGATGATGATGACGATGGATTAGTGAGCGTGTACTATACAAACACAGTATAAATACAATAAAATGTGACTATGTACTTATGCGAGCAAGAACAAATACTCAACAACTGTTCAAACACGTTAAAATCAAGAGCATTGTGTGGCATAGTGAAGTGGGACCACACACAGACAACATGTCTATATTAAAAGTATCATTAATAATCTTATTCATAAAATATACATCATCTTCAACATTTCAAAGCGACATGACGTACAAAGTCGATCCTGGATCTAGAACGTGTTTTTTTGAGAAAGCCAAGAAAGGACAAATGCTTGAAGTACAATATCAAGTTGTCGACGGACATCACGGAGACCTGGATATATCTGTAGACGTAATCGATCCAAACGGAAACAAAATAGTTTCAGATTACAAGAAGCAACAAAATTCAGTAATCAAAGAAATCCAAGTAGACGGAGATTATGTGTTCTGTTTGGACAATACATTTAGTTATATGAATACTAAAACTGTATATATTTATATACTGATCGAAAACGAGCATGAAGATGAAGAGGAAGCGTCAGTGAGTGTTGTGGAAGCTGGCGAAGAACACAAAGAAGTTTTAGAATGGATGGGACATTTGGCGAATGGAGATCCTTATTATATGGAAGTGAATGCCATAGCGAAGTCTTTGACAAAAGTTTTAAAACATGTAGTGAAATCGAGGCACTTATTGGATTTATATAGTGTATTGAAATCTAAGGACAGTAACCTAGCATATGAAGACACATTTATTGTAGATGCGTGGTCAGGTTTTCAGATTCTAGTAATGCTTCTTATAGGCACCATACAAGTGTTTATGATTAAAAAACTCTTTGGTAATGTTAAGCTGACGAAATAGTTATTTTTAATTGAACAATTACCGTAATTATTATCTATAAATTTAATAGCCTGCATTTCTCAAAAGTACACTAACACCTGTATTCTAAGATCTAAGACGTTGTCCCAACGCGCAACGGCTCGACGACTCATTTTTTTTTTGTTTTCTTTTTTTATTTTTATGAGTTAATGAGGTCATCATCAAATTTCAGATGCTGCAGATTTTGATGCTTTTCTTGGAGTCACTCGCGGCACCATAGCTCAAACACGTCGAGTATATTATGGGAGTTGGCAGCGCGGGAAAACCGCAAAAAATAAACTGCAACTTGTGCCCCATATTTAAAGTCCAATTTATCGTTTTCCATAATTATTCACATTGTAGCACATTATTAAACAAAACAACACCACTTTTGACCAATAATATCCACAGTAAATTAATTTACAAAAAAAAAACTTGCACTTGACATGTCCACGCAAAATGGCGCGAAAAACTCCGCTCGTCGACTCTATTATTATTTCCAGCTGTCAAACGCACATTATAAGGATATAGATGATAGTGTTTATAGGTAGATTTTTGAAAGTAGTTTCAGTTTAAAATTAGAAACAGACGTTTAAATATTTTTTCCGTTATTGGAAGGCAAAAGACCGAGCCCATACAGCCAGTTTTTGTCTTACAAAAAAGAATAGGCAAAGAATCGTTACGGGTTTCCCCAACGGATCTTCGAAATCGGTAAAGATTTTAAGGAAAGAAAAAACAAGAAAATTGTACAAAAAAAATATTTACAATAGTCTGTTTCTAACTTTGTACTGACGCTACTGTCTAAAATATACCTATAAACATTGTCATCTACATATATCCTATATATTGCTCACTATCCCAAAGGTTAGTTGGTAGAAAATGTCACTAGACATTAAGTTCGCCTATGTACATTTAAATGTGTTTTTGTTCGTTGTGCAATAAAGAATTTATCTATCTATCTTATTCAAAGAATTTACTTTTGCGGACACGTCTTAGAATACTTGAAAAATCATTGAACATATTGGATTGTAGGAGCAAGACAGATGCAAAATCGTTAAACCCACTTAATCACTTTTATATTTTTATAAATTATCATTCCTTTTGTATAAACATATCGCCAATTCTTAAATAGACTGAATACTGTGATGTGGTGTTTTATATTGTTCATGTAGTTCAATTATTTTTGTTCAGATTATATTGTTTGCATTTGAAAGTTACTTGCGATATTCATTTTTGTTGTTTCCTGTAGTTTATTGTTGTCCTGAGTTGTATATATATATATTTTAATGATAGCTTCTAGATTGTATATTGTATAAGATTTTGTAAACATGTTGTTGACTTGCTTAATTAAATAAAAAAACCAAACACTATTTGTATTATTTATACATTTATATAGATATGTGTTTGTATACGTATGTTTGACGTTGCTGATCTCAAGTATGTTTGACGTTGCTGATCTCAAGTAGGTTTGACGTTGCCGATCTCAAGTATGTTTGACGTTGCCGATCTCAAGTATGTTTGACGTTGCTGATCTCAAGTAAGCTTAACGTTGCCGATCTCAAGTATGTTTGACGTTGCCGATCTCAAGTATGTTTGACGTTGCTGATCTCAAGTATGTTTGACGTTGCTGATCTCAAGTAGGTTTAACGTTGCCGATCTCAAGTATGTTTGACGTTGCCGATCTCAAGTATGTTTGACGTTGCTGATCTCAAGTATGTTTGACGTTGCTGATCTCAAGTATGTTTGACGTTGCTGAATACGCGTATGTTTGACGTTGCTGATCTCAAGTATGTTTAACGTTGCTGATCTCGCGTATGTTTGACGTTGCTGATCTCACGTATGTTTGACGTTGTTGATCTCAAGTATGTTTGACGTTGCCGATCTCAAGTATGTTTGACGTTGCTGATCTCGCGTATGTTTGACGTTGCTGATCCTGTGTATGTTTGACATTGCTGATCCTGCGTATGTTTGACGAAGCTTATCTTGCGTTAGTTTGACGGAACTTATCTTGCGTATTATTGACGTAACCGATCTCACGTGAATTGATCAGATCTGTGGCATCGTTTCAAAACTTGACTCTGGAGATATGATGTTTCAAAATATTGCTATCCTTGCATTTGTTAAAGTTTGTCTTACCTGGTAATCCAGTAACAAAGACTTCAGTTTCCCCTGCCTTTGCCCCGGAGATGTGGTGCTTCATAATCCTCATGCTGGTGGTTTCAGCAACAATGATGAACTTCTCGTCCGGGGAGAGAGCCACCCCGTTAGCAAACCCGAGTCCTTCTAGCAGCTGAACACTGCGGTTCTTTGATGCGCTGTAGTGCATTAATCTGTGGATAGAAAATAAAGTGAAAATTAATCAGAAAGATGTTTTTGTTAGCATTTATTGTATCATTGTTTTCTGTTGATATAATATAGAAAAAAAAAATCAAGAACGTATCCCTTTCGGGGTGGTCAGAAACCACGCTTTACTTTACTAAAGGCCTATCATTTTTTTTTTATATTCTAGCACGACGTGTGACCTGCCTCCGTGGTCTAGCGGTTAAGTCCGTGAATTTAAAATCGGAGGAACCGGGTTCGATTCCTGGTCGGGACACAAAATATTTATTAATGTAAATGAATACATTTAATTATTATTTAATTTGTTTGTGATATTTCTCGAGTTTTGGTACGCTGGAGACATCGACGAGCTTGCCACTTGTCATGATTGGCCTATAGTAAAGTTGGCTAAATGTGAATCCGCTTATAAGCGTGGTTTCTGACCACCCCGAAAGTGAACCGATGGTAAGTGGCGCGCAAGGTCGATGAATATTAGCAACTGGAATCAGACATTGATAACTGACATCAGTCCCCAACACTATGCCGGCTTGACTGGGCCTGATTCGAGCCTGATCCCGAAACGTGTGGATAAACTTTAATGGGTTTATCAGCACAAATGCTGGATACTTCCCCGCCCTGGCAGACTGGGTAAACTACCACCAGCAGTCTGCCTACCACCGTTGTAAGTATGTGCCATTTGTAATGATGTCAAATGCCAATATTTACTTTCAAGGAGAACTAATATTGTAAGCTTGCCATGGTGATGTTTGTATAAAATAAGACTCACCTTCCACTAGGATCAGCTAGAGTAGTGTAAAAACCATCTTGCAGTGAGAAATCATTAGACGAGTGAGTCCAGAATAAATCGCCATTCTTGGCAAGTACCATGGAGTTAAACAACTTGGGGACAGTTCCAACTATTTTGACGCTTGGAGAAACTAACAACTCCTTGTTCTTAGAATCAAGGTCCATTCTCCATATTCCGTGATAAGAATCAAGGACATACAACTTTCTGGTCTTCTCGCAATAATCCAAGGAAAGTGGGCGACCGCATTTCTCTTCTTCCCAATAACCAGCTGAAAAAAAAAAAATATATTTTGAGAGCATTTATACAGCAGCTAGAATCTTAAGTGACTTTTTATAATTCTATGCCTTTGTACAGCAGCTATAATCTTAAGTGACTTTTTTATATTTGTATGCCTTTATACAGCAGTTATAATCGTAATTTTAAGATACTTTTTCTAATTGTATGCCTTTGTACAGCAGCTAGAATCTTAAGTGACTTTTTTTATAATTGTATGCCTTTATACAGCAGCTATAATCTTAAGTGACCTTTTTTATAATTGTATGCCTTTATACAGCAGCTAGAATCTTAAGTGACTTTTTTTATAATTGTATGCCTTTATACAGCAGCTATAATCTTAAGTGACCTTTTTTATAATTGTATGCCTTTATACAGCAGCTATAATCTTAAGTGACTTTTTTTATAATTGTATGCCTTTATACAGCAGCTATAATCTTAAGTGACTTTTTTTATAATTGTATGCCTTTATACAGCAGCTATAATCTTAAGTGACCTTTTTTATAATTGTATGCCTTTATACAGCAGCTATAATCTTAAGTGACTTTTTTTATAATTGTATGCCTTTATACAGCAGCTATAATCTTAAGTGACTTTTTTTATAATTGTATGCCTTTATACAGCAGCTATAATCTTAAGTGACCTTTTTTATAATTGTATGCCTTTATACAGCAGCTATAATCTTAAGTGACTTTTTTTATAATTGTATGCCTTTATACAGCAGCTATAATCTAAAGTGACCTTTTTTATATTCTTATAATTGTGTCTTTCTTAGCTTATAGTGTGACAATGCCTATTTACAGCAGCTTATGCGTTATTTTGAATATTTTTGTTATTTTATGAAATAATAGAATTTTTGTATCATTTCCGAGGAACCCATCAGCGTTACATCAGAACGACTACTCATCATGACTTTGTGGAACACACAAAAGCAAGATTCTTCACTATATTGAACTTCGCGACTTGTGGTCTTTCAAATCCAATATGTATAAATTTATTAGGAAAAAATATATAATACAAACCACATGGTCCTCCAATTTTGGTCACAAGCTGCACTTTTCCTGATGCTGTCACTTTGACAACCTCTCCTGAAGCAAGTCCCGTGTACAGTTCTCCATTGATAATTTTAAACACCTCGGGCCCATGGATCTTTCCCTCCAAAACCTTTCCGGCACCATTCAAACTCGTACAATGATCCAAATTTTCAAATTCAGGCTTCACTGGATCAATTCTGTAAAATTCATCTTGTTTGGGGTTTTGGGCTAAATTGTATTCACAGTTCATATATGCATTTTTAGATAGTCTAGGGAGGTCACAATAGATCACTAATGGTCGCAGTGACTTGGTGACGAGTCCTCCCACCCTATTTCACATATAATATAATATATCGGAAATGACAATTTTTCAACACAAATTGGCTATTTTGAAATGTCAATTTTGTTTGGAGAAGCTATTTTTTTTTGTCAGTACAGACATTTTTTATTTTATTATACTAGCACGACATGTGACCTTGCACCCACCTGATGGTAAGTGGCGTGGTAACCTATTACTGAAGGAATTGGGCTTAAGCAGGTCTGCCTTCAATAGATTTATGGAACAAGCTTCATTACTAAGATGGCATTACCGGAGTCAGTATTTGGTTGGGTAGGGAGAGGAGCAGAATAATGGATTGGTGGAAGAGGCAGTGGAAAACCCGAGACACCATTCTTCCACTGTGTTACCCACAGACTATGGACTCGGCATCCGCAATTTGATTGCAACGAAACTTGAAGACAAAACTTACTCATAGCTGCTGAACTTGGTAAATGGTGGTAAGTTTGGCACTAAAAGAACAAACGCAACAAAGCCACCAAACAACAATAGCGCATTAAAGCCCTGCTTTAATATACACTTGCAACCCATCTTAAATCTGTAACAAAAATAAAATTATTAAGTCGGCATAAATACAACACTGACTGAAGGTGCAACTAAAGTTCTGTGTAACAAATAGAATGCTCGTGGATACATTTGAACATCATTACAGGATTCCTAATGAACTTACTGTTCTATGAAAATCGAAAAACCAAAATTATCTCATAAAAAACAAGCAAATTCCTAAACTGAAATTAATTCACTAAAATATTCAGAGCTTCTCTAGCAAAATACTTGACATTGAATTATTAATTGAAAAATATAATTTAGATTTAATATGAGAATGTCACAACCGTTACCCTTTCGGGGTGGTCAGAAACCACGATTATAAATAAGCAGATTAACATTTAGCCAACTTTACTATATGCCAATCATGACAAGTGGCAAGCTCGTTGATGTCTCTAACGTACCAAACTCGAAAAATATCACAAATAAATTAAATATTAATTGAATTTATTTATTTAATTGAATAAATATTATTGTATCTCGACCTGGAATCGAACCTAGCAGGCTAAATTCGAATCTGCTTCTTTATAACCTGACCACCCCTAAAAGGGAAAACGGTTGTGATGATACTTTACTATTTTTACTTTAATAATAATAACATATTATATAAATAATAATAATAAATAAATAAATATTTCCAGACAGGTCACACAGCGCCAGCTGCGAGGCTTGTGTTACGGAAACTAGATGGTTGATAAACTACATATTATACTTTTTTTTTGTAAATATATACATATAAACACCCAGACCAAGACAAATTATACAATGTACAAATTACCACTAGACCACGGAGGCGCACTATGATGATGAGTGCACTATCTTTTGGCACAACACGCTGAAAATGTCAAACCCTCAAAAGCCCCTTTATAATAATTTCTGTAACAACTATGCATTGTCGTACAAACAATAATCTCCTTCAAAGAGGTGAGATAACATTCAATATGACATGACCTTTGAACCTCAGCTAAAAATAGTCATACGAGACAAAGGTACATCAGACATTTTTCATAAATAAAGTCTAGATTTTATTTTATATAGTCAATTTCTAGGCAAAAGTGTCTTGTAATACAGTGTTTTTGTCTTAAAGTCTGAATAAAAGTTAGCAACTGATGTCCTTCATAAATGGCATGGGAATGTGGCAGTTGTTTTTAAAGGTATCATAATTGTTTATGTAATATTAGTATGTATGTATGATTGATTATTCTCTTTTTTTTTTTTATTTGTACCATACTTATTATTAAATGTTCCCAAAGGTTAATAGGCAGATAATGCCTAGCGGTTCACCATTTGTAATTTTTACAATAAGTTTTTTATGGTAAATAAAAAAATAAATGCAGTGTCACATGTATATATTTTCAGAAGCCTTGTTGCAAGCAGACATTGAGCCCCATATGTCACCACTCCTATGTAGTGTAGACACAAGTGTATATTCTGAACACACCACTAGGGATTACGGCCGTGATGGTATTTCAATACTGGGTATAATAATTGGGTGAATAAATATTGAATGTGCGCGAATGTGTTTATACCTATCTCTATGTCCTATCTTTATGTCTATATTTATATATATGATATATTTAACCGTAAAAAAACTACAGACAATGCATTAGATGGATCTTAATTTTAGCTGGATCCTATCTATTACGTATACGGCGTAGTTTTTTAATAACTAAAAAATGATTTGTCGCAGGATCTAGGATTTTTTCTCACACATGGACACTGAAGACAAAAAGTGTGTTTAAAACTAAAGTCCAATATGTCGGTGCTTTACGGGCAACATGATAAACAGAATTCAGATATAACTAACTCAGTTTATTGTTAGAAATCATAACAAATAAATCACTTACCTTCACGACCTCCGGTGCCACCTGTAAAAACCACAGACTAAAAAAGTGTTAATAAGTGACAGATCACCTGCCAACAATCACTGCAACAGATAAAAAGAGATGAGTCATTGACCTGTTTGATCAATGAAATATTATTTAGTTTGGATTTCTAACTTATATAATAAAATGTAATAATCTGTAAATAAATAAAAAAGTTAATAAGTATAATAAAATAAATAAATAAACTATATTTAACAACATTTTTACAAAAATGTTATTCCTAAAAGGCTTTATAAACACTTTCATGCTGTCAAATGTAATTTTTTTTTTTTAATTGTCTTTAAAGGACATTGTACAGAATAAATCAGTCCTAAACACGTAATTTATTTGCATAATATATGTTCATAACAAAGTTCATAACCGAGTTGGGGATCATCAAATTCCAGATGATGCAGAATTTGATGCTTTACTTGGAGTCACTCGCGGCATTATAGCCCTAACACGTCGGGTAAAATATGAGAGTTGACAGCGCGGGAAAACCGCAAAAAACAAACTGCAACTTATGCCCCATATTTGAAGTCCAATTTATTGTTTTCCATAATTATTCACATTGCAGCACATTATTAAACAAAACAACACCACTTTTGACCAATAATATCCACAGCAAATTGAAGTAATATACAAACAGTATAAAATAATTACAATATAAATTAAAACTACTTAAAAGTAAAAATTAAAATAAATATAAACTAAACCTAATAAAAAATAAACTATAAGTAAAAAATGTCCTCTAGAGACGACCCTTCAGTGATAGTCCCCAGAAGACTGGCAACATTTCCCCTCTGTATAGCTAAGCTAATACGTTGGCAGAAATAATTGCCAGCCTTCCTGTCTCCAGACTTTTCCGTTAGCCGTTTGGACAACTCCTTGGCCAGACGCTTGGCTGAGTGTCCCCATGGGCCCATCGTCTCGACCCCAAACGGCGCAAATTCGTAACAGCAAATTAATTTACAAAACAAAAACTTGCACTTGACATGTCCACGCAAAATGGCGCGAAAAAACCCTGTCAAATGTAATCTCCGATCCAGTAAAACTATTTATAATCATGAGTATTATCCGACAAATTGTAAATGGTTTTTTTTCTTTCGGAAAGTAAGAATAATACTAAATAATATAAAATAAAAACAAATTAGATAATAATTATATACACTACTCATATTATTTTTTATTTTAATAATATTGTTATTATTGCACAAAAAATAAAAATGTAATAAAATTTACTTACACTTTGCCTATATATGACAGTTTAGTGCCAATTCAAAAAGTTGATTTCTCTTTTCCTAGGCGTTCGCCATATTGGTCGCTTATTATCGCATTTTGCGAAAAATATACTAAATAACCATGGGTCACGCTAATATTTGGTACTCTCATCCTCGCCGCTATGGCCAGGGCTCTCGTTCATGGTATGTAAATTAAATATTAGTTATTTTACTATGCGTACTGTAACCTTTTACGAGGCAGCTAACCTAACACGTGTTTTTATTATTTTAGCCGTGCATGTTCGAACAGACATGGTCTAATCCGTAAATATGGTCTAAACATCTGCAGGCAGTGTTTCAGGGAATACGCTAATGACATCGGTTTCAAGAAGGTAAATACAACAACATTTTTGTTAATAACCCCTTAAAACAAAAAATAAGTCGTGTAGAGTTTTATTTTTAATTTAATCTACAGAGAATAAAACATACTATGCGATCCAACAAATAATGGCATAGAGAACCTTGTAGCAGTGAGCTATATATTAGACATCATATTTGTTATTTTTTTTTATCAATGAAATTAGAATATTATAATTAGTTAGAAGAAGAAGGACAACCGTGACGATAAAGATTGATGATGAAACTCTAGAACAAGTAAATGAAACTATATATCTGGGCAGTGTTTTCACTGCGGATGGGAAGTATGATAGGGATGTTGAAAGAAGAGTGAACGCGGGAAATAGTGTTAACGGTGCCCTGGGGTCACTGATCGCCAGTCGAAATGTCAGTGACAAAGCCCGACTCGCTATACACAATGCCATGCTGGTACCCACACTTATGTATGGAAGTGAGACGTGGATATGTCAGAACACGCATGAGAGTAGAGTTAATGCAGTGGAAATGAGGTCGTTGCGTCGGATATGCGGTGTTACTTTAACAGACTGCATACGTAATGACAAAATACGCAAAAAGGTGGGTATGAAAGAAAGCATAGGGACAAAAATAAGGAAAGGCATGCTCCGATGGTTCGGGCATGTTGAAAGGATGACTGAAGAGAAATTGACGAACCAGATATATAATGCGAAAGTTGTGGGTGAAAGAGGCCCTGGCAGACCAAGACTCACTTATCACGATCAAATAAATAAAACAATAGCTGACGGTGCAATAAAAAGCCATTGAAACAAAAGGGCATGTATGAAGAGGTTGATGAATGTTGAAGAAGCGAAAGAGGTTTGTCGAGATCGTGACAAATGGCGCTCAATTGTCTCTGCCTACCCCGCAAGGGACCTGGCGTGAAGATATGTATGTGTATGTATGTATAATTAGTTATCCTATACTCAGCTTTCATTAGCTCATTTCCTTGGCATTGGTTCCGATAAGTTCTGGTAGCCAGCTTCCTATGTGCTTTCAGAATTGGAGGCTTCCATTGTTAACCAGCCTATAGTCGGTTGCAAACCCAAAATACCATTCTTCTCCAACACACAATGGACCGGGCACCCGCACAGTGAACCCATGGAATGCTAAGAAAATTGTCTTAAAAATACAGAACCTAGGTTCAACTACGAGTATTAGAATGGTTACTGTAATAATGTCAGTATTGGAGGGGAACAATTGGTTCCTTCCTCAGTCTCTGCCAAGGCCAGGAGCACTCTTTCATTTGAGCATTGAGTGTGTGATGCTGCCAGATCCTCTCAGGTCTGAGGCAAGCACGTTTGCTGTCCAGTATTGACATATTTATTGATCATGTCAAGTTGAAGTTGTCTCGAAGTTTTAATACCGTTGTGGTAGACAGACAGATAGTGGTAATTTACCCAGTCTGCCGGGTCGGAGAAGTATTCACCGTTTGTTCCTATAAATCTATGTCTATCCACATGATTTGGAATCAGGTTCGAATCGCCGTCATGCCTTGTTAAGCCGGCAAAGTGTTGGGGACTGATGGCAGTCACAAGTGTCTGATTCCAGTTCCTAACATGTATGGACCTTGTGCACCACTTACCATTGGGTGGGAGAAAGGTCACATGTTGTGTTAGTATTAAAAAAAACCATGACAGTGATGTTTCATAAATTCAAGGTTACTCAGTGATCTATAGAGAGAGCTTACTTTGTATTTGTGATAGATACAATTCGAAACATTGATATACATCAGAGGACCAAAGTTACTGACATACATAAATACATCGTTATGATCGTAGAACAGTGTTGGATTTTAAAAAATCAGATTTTATATAAGTATAGTTTTATATTGTTTGTGGTCTGTAATTTATAGTGCAAATGTTAGAAAGGCCTCCAAAATGAAATCTAGAAGGTTTGCACTTATTATGAGACTAGTATTAACTTAAAAAAGAAGTGACAAAAAACAGTTATTTAACTTTGAATGGCCGTTATGAAAATTTTAAATATACCAGATCCGTCACTGTTCTACGATCATGACGACATATCTTCACTCCAAATCCCTTGCAGGCAGAGACTATTGTTACTGACATAGCTTTTAAAATTAGCAAGCTGTAGAGTGGCAGTGGGCTGGACGCTTCAAAACCAACCATGGGTCAAACGGGTTCTATATTGTAGACCACGTTTGGGAAGACGCAGATTGGGATGACCCTGCTCCAGATGGACTGATGACCTGAAGAAGGTCACTGATAGGGGTTGGATTTGAGTGCCGAAAGATTGCGTTAAGTTGCAAGCCTTGTTTTTCGGTGCCGTCGTATTCTGATTGAGACCCGAGTTTTCCCGATGTAGGAAAGGGTTGAAGATTCTTTAATTTGAAATTTTTTTCTTTGTTTCAGCTGGACTAAATGATTCACAACCACCTTAAGTTCATTTATTATGTAAGACCAAAATAAACATTTAAAATCCCAAAATTATGTATTTTTTATTTAATCTGTCAGCAGTTTTAGTTATCAGGTTGCACTTTGGCATAAAGCTGACGGCTGATCTTCAAAAACATTTTGATACATTCGACGCCATTTTTAAATTATTGTTACGTGTACAGACAATGGGATGTATCACTAACTTTTTATCACGATAGATGGCGCATGATAGATGGTACCTAATATAACTGTCAGTTGCTTAGAAATTTATTATTTTTACGAAATTTAAAATTTTGTCAGCTGCCTAGAAATTTATTATTACAAAATTTATTATTTTCTGGATATTATGCCGAAGTGAGCAGCCTTGAAGTGTACAAATCGAGCTTTCCAAGCGGAATCAGAGATATGGCGATCTCAAAAATGCCATTTTATTAATTTAACCGTTTTTCTTTTTAAAGATGGTGTTCGCTTTCTTAATGGGGTGCAAAGCTTTTAGTAGATGTCGCTAGCGGCACTGGGACCTTGTTTATACCAATAAAGCATATTTTTTAAAATGTTTTTGTAGTTTTTTTAATTTTATAACAGAAAAATGTGTTTTAACTTAACGTTACCTACCTTAAAAAACGAATTAGTAAAGCGAACACCGTCTTTAAAAAGAAAAAGGATTAATTAATAGAACAGCATTTTTGAGATCATCATATCTTTGATTTCGCTTAGAAATCTTGATTTGTACACTTCAAAGCTGCTCACTTCGGCATAATATCAAGAAAATAATAAATTACGTAAGAAAAGTACAAGTTTTCTATGCAACTGACAGTTATGTTAGGTACCATCTATCGTGATAAAAAGTTAGTGATACACCCCATTGTAACGAATAAAGGCGTCGATTGTATTAGTTTTATTTTGAAGGTCAGCCATCAGCTGGTACAATCGACATTTACAACCCGACTGCGTGACGCAAGGGTTATGTGTTTTTCAGCCTATGTATGTATGATTATTCCTTTGTGGCACACTGGAGACTAAACACGTGGCCCGATTTTGATAATTCTCACGAATCGATTCGTCTTAATCATGCAAGTGTCACTGAAGATATTGATCAAATTTCAGTAAGGCGACAACCAAACGCTATATTGTGGAAAATTAAATAAAAAAGTCGACTAACTATATTGAGTAATCATCTAATAGGCATTTGAAAATAATGTAAAGGGTCTTATCGTTTCGAGTGACCATTTAGAATCTTTAAAGTTGGTTAGCAACCATTCTCAATGAAATTTTCAATATAAGTCGCATAATAAATTTACCATCTTATAACATACAGACTTGTACTCTTTATAGTCTGTGACAGACAGCGATAGGTGCCTAACTAAAAAGTATAAAATACCCGAAAAAAAAAAAAAAAAAAAAAACAATATACCTACCATAAAACACATAATATATTTTAATGCGAAACATATTTAGTAGCTTTAACAGTCAGGACCCATTAAAAATCTAGACCGGTCCAACTCTTCCAAATAATAGGTATGCGTATGACTTGAATGCGAATAAAGCAAAGCTTGCTTTTTTACCGAATTTTGTGCGATAACCATAGACAAAAAAAAGCGCTCAAAGTGACAAGAAAAACAGAGTAATCTGGGAATGACTGTGACTGGTAAATACGCTGCTTTGCATTAGAATTTATAATATGTTTTATGGTTTATTGATTATTTCTTTTTAGTTTTTTATTAAGTTATTTTTTTACGTAAGCGGGTTATTTTATAAATTAACTTTCATCGGTACAATGAACTATGTTATGGTCCAACCCAGCCCAAAAAAATGTTATTGATTATCCAATGGAAATATCACTAACTTTTTATCACGATAGATGGCGCATGATTGATGGTACCTAATATAACTGTCTGTTGCATAGAAAATTTATACTTTTCTGGATATTATGCCGAGTGAGCAGCTTTAAGTGTACAAATCGAGATTTCTAAGCGGAATCAAAGATGTGATCTCAAAATTGCCGTTCTATTAATAAGACCTTTTTTTCTTTTTGAAGACGGTGTGCGCTTTTTGAATTCGTCTTTTAAGGTAGGTAACGTTAATTTTAAATACATTTTTCTGTTATAAAAATATTAAAGTACGAAAACATTAAAAATGTAGGTGTAGAACAAGGTACCATTGCCGCTAGCGAAATCTACAAAAAGCTTTGCCTGATGCATCCCATTAGGACGCAACATCTGACTTAAATAACGAAATCCACTAATACCGTTTGCCTCTAAGTAACAGAATAGGGCTACTGGTGTTGATGTGGGTTGATTTTGAATAAATAAATAAACTAATTTAGAAAACAATTTTATTTACAAAACATTTTACAAAAATATATAAAACCTAACTTAAAAATTAAATACTGTTCTTATTTGCTTGATTATTTTGTCGAAGATTTCCTATCGTTGAGCCGAATCTCTGAAAATAACAAAAACACAATGATTATCATCTATATTTATATATATATATATATATATCTTCTCTCGATGGATGATGAATGAGATGATAGGGAAAGCAAAGGGTCTAGCCCATACAGCCAAGTCTGACGTAATATATATTTCTTTTTTATGAGTTAATGAGATCATCATCAAATTCCAGATGCTGCAGAGTTTGATGCTTTTCTTGGATTTACTCGCGGCACTATAGCTCGAATACGTCGGATAAAATATGGGAGTTGACAGCGCGGGAAAACCGCAAAAAATAAACTGCAACTTGTGCCCCATATTTAAAGTCCAATTTATCGTTTTCCATAATTATTTACATTGTAGCACATTATTAAACAAAACAACACCACTTTTGACCAATAATATCCACAGCAAATTAATTTACAAAACAAAAACTTGCACTTGACATGTCCACGCAAAATGGCGCGAAGAACTCTAAACCAAAGAGAGGAAAGACGAAATGAATACAAATAATATATGAGAAGTCCTATATATTAATTCAGGAAAAAATTAATACCCTTGTAACCCTTTTTTTCCACACACTCGCCAGCGTAAATCAAATTCTCCAATACGTTCTGGAAGACCCGTCTTTAGCAGTGTAGGTCTAGGGGCTGTGATAATAAATGTATTCTGAGAATGCCGTTATACCTGTGTGACACCGGCCAGGAGTGCCAGTAGTGACCGTTGTGGGGGCCGGCAGTGTTTTTGACCTCCCTCGGCGCAACAAAGGTTGGGGAAGCAGTCTACCGTTGAGGTACACTTCCTTGGGAACACATCGTACTGAGGAGGCGCCGTACATTGAAGGTATTGTTCTATCATACGAACAGCTGGAATAATAAAATAAAATAATAACTATAAATTAATATTAAAAAAAAAACATGGCTATCGACTCTGTTATAGATCTTGTTAGAAGGGCTTAACGCTTTTGCAACCCCAAAAGGGTTGAGAGCACAATCCAATATATACAAAGTTTTTTTAAGTCTCGAGTAACGCGGCGAACGAGTGCCGTCACTCCGTAGCCACGACTCAGACTTAGCTGTAAAGGCACACAGGGCCAACAGTGAGATAGAGACGGTTTATAGGATTTTAGTCCGTAGGCGCCCTGGGGCTTCACTAGGAAGCTTCACGGATGAGTCGGGCATGCGACCCCCACCCGCGTTGGCCCTTTAGGCAGGGGGCGTATCATTGATGATTTATTGATTCACCGACTATAAAAAAAAAAAAGTCTCGAGTACTATGTAGAAAATAAATTTACGGACATTTTGGACGTATTTGCACTTTCATATACCTAATTTTAGACAGCAAAATAGCTAAAACATATAAACGATTTTCCTTTACAACAAATAAAATAAAAAATAAAAAAGTAATTTATTTTCTCCCACAAAGCTTAAAATTAGTAGGTAACAATATTTTTAAAACATTTATGTAGGACACTGGAGGCAAAACTATACTAAGCGAAAGCTTAGTCTGTGTTAAAGCACTCCAGGTTCCTCTGGCTCAACTTAATAATAAATACATCTTTAGTGTACTGTAGTGTAGTATAGTGTAGTGTATATATTATTTTATTTTATATTTTTATTATTTTTGATCATATTTTATAATCCTCCGTGGTCTAGCGGTTAAGTCCGTGGATTCAGGAGGTACCGGGTTCGATTCCTGGTCGGGACACAAAAATATTTATTAATGTAAATAAATACATTTAATTAATATTTAATTTATTTGTGATATTTCTCGAGTTTGGTACGCTGGAGACATCGACGAGCTTGCCACTTGTCATGATTGGCCTATAGTAAAGTTGGCTAAACGTGAATCCGTTTATTTATAAACATGGTTTCTGACCACCCCAAAAGGGAAAACAGGCGTGATGATACTACTCGTATATATAATTATGTTGAATTTATCCTACTATTAATATTTCTTTCATTGCACCTATAAATGTTCTAATTTGTCCCCAAGGTTTGGCTGACAGAAAATGTCTACGGGCATTAAGTTCTTTGTGCAATAAAGTTTTTCAATAAATAAATTTAATATTTAAAAAAACATAGCCATCGACTCTGTTATCCATCTTGTTACGAAGGTTTAACGTTGTGCAACCCTCTTGCTCGCACAATCCAATATATTCAAAGTTTTTTTAAATCTGAGTACTTTGTAGGAAACAAAATTACGGTCATATTTCCACTTTCATAAAAGGGCAAAGCACGAAAACTAAATGCAACTCGGTCAACTAAGGCACCTCGATCCTTGGCGCCGCATCAGACTGGAAAATTCTCATGGATACATTTGAACATCATTATAGGATCCCAGATGAACTAGCTGTACCAGCCTATAGGCCAGACATCTTAGTGTTTTCTCGGAACTTGAAAAAAGTTATCCTTATTGAACTTACCGTTCCGTGGGAATCAAATATTCCAAAAGACCACAACATGAAGTCGAATAAATATTATAATCTCACAGAAGAAATGATCAGGAACGGGTTCAAGACTCAGCTTTACGCAGTGGAAGTTGGTGCGAGAGGAGTTCCAGCAAAATCTTTGCATCACTTACTGAAAGAATTGGGCCTAAGCAGGTCTGCCGTCAATACATTTATGGAACGAGCTTTCAAGACGGCATTAACGGAATCATACAGTATTTGGTTGGGTAGGGAGAGATGTAGAATGGGATATCGCGCAATAGAAAAAAAAAGGAGGCCTCCTTTTCTTAAACCAGCTTATTGTCGGTCGCAAGCCCGAGACACCATTATTCTCATCTACCCACACACGATGGACCCGGCAACCGCACGGTGAATCCATGGAATGCTTAGAAATTTGTCTCCTCTCCTACCTAATTTTTGACAGAAAAATAGCTAAAACATATAAATCGAAAGAGATTACTTTAGCCTCTTTGAATATAGGTACCTAATGATTTATAGAAATAATTATGTAACTTTTAAAAATGTTGAAAAGAGACCTGCTAGCTATATTTAACAGTAGTTGAAAGGCTATTAGTTTAGCTAGCAGCGACACATTTGTTTAATATTACTAGATATTATTTGTAAAAGTGCCTACCTACATCTTTTGTAGGATTATTTTATTGTCAAACCCTAGTTTTTTTTTTTTGATAAAGCAAAATTGAGTAAAGAACACACAACAAAAACTTAATTGACAACATTGACTTGCATTTTCATTCACTTTAAGCAAAATTCAGTAAAAACAGCGAGTTATGCTTTGTTTTCAAGTCGTACATGGCATTAGGTAAAAACAAGCTACTTACGTCTATCAATAGGGCTAGCTATTGGGACCAGATCGAGTCTAGCTTTGGCCGTTCTGCAGTATGAATTGTTGCCATCTGGACAACAGACGCGCGGCCAACATTCGGCGTCAGTCTTGCACGGTTGTACTTCAAACAGAAGCTCGCCTAATGGCGCAGCTGGACATTCACGAGGTATTACACCTAGTAGAGCTGAAATATATAATTATGATGTTGAGGAGTCTTTCGCGCCATTTTGCGCGGAGATGTCAAGTGCGAGTTAATATTTTGTAAATTAATTTACTGTGGATATTATTGGTCAAAAGTGGTGTTGCTTGGTTCAATAATGTGCTACAATGTGAATAATTATGGAAAACGATAAATTGGACTTTAAATATGGGGCACAAGTTGCAGTTTATTTTTTGCGGTTTTCCCGCGCTGTCAACTCCCATATTTTACCCGACGTGTTTGAGCTATGGTGCCGCGAGTGACTTCAAGTAAAGCATCAAATTCTGCAGCATCTGGAATTTGATGATCCCCAACTCGGTTATGAACATATATTATGCAAATAAATTACGTGTTTAGGACTGATGTATTCTGTACAATGTCCTTTAAAGACAATTAAAAAAAAAAAAAAATATGATGTTGATGCAGATGATATTTATTTATTTATTAAGGAAAACTATTGACATTTAATTCACAAGTATAGATACAAAAATTGAAACAGAAATATAATGGACATACATACACATACATATCTTCACGCCAGATCCCTTGCGGGGTAGGCAGAGATAATTGAGCGCCATTTGACACGATCACGACATACTTCTTTCGCTTCGTCGACATTCATTAACCTCTTCATACATGTCCTTTGGTTACGAAGACTTTTTAATGCACCTTCAGTCAGTGTTTTATTTATTTGATCGTGATATGTGAGTCTCGGTCTGCCAGGGCCTCTTTCACCCACAACTTTCGCATTATATATCTGGTTCGTCAATCTTTCATCGCTCATCCTTTCAACATGCCGGAACCATCGTAGCATGCCTTTCCTTATTTTTGTCCCTATGCTTTCCTTCATACCAACCCTTTTCCGTATTTCGACGTTACGTATGCGGTCCGCCAAAGTGACGCCACATATCCACCGCAACGACCGCATTTCTACTGCTGTAGGATTAATACCCTACTCTCATGCGTATTCTGACGTATCCACGTCTCGCTTCCATACATCAGTGTTGGTACCAACATGGCATTGCGTATGGCGAGCCGAGCTTTATCACTGACATTTCGACTGCCGATCAGTGATCCCAGGGCACCGTTAACACTATTTCCCGCGTTGATGAAAATGGGCCTAATGTGATTGAAGACAAAGACAATAATTATGAGGTCGCAGAGCCAAGATATATCAATTTAAGAAACAGAGGGAGACTCAAACATCATTATTATCTTCTTCTAATTGAATTGGCTATGGTATAATTTCTGGCTCTACATTAACTCTGACGCTATCTTCCTCTGACTGTACGGGATCTCTTTCAATGCCTGTCATTATTCTATACTCAATATCTGTCTCGAAGGTGATATCTCTGGATTTAATAGCCTTTTTTCCATCCCAAACGATATAAGTTTACCCTAGTATTCGTTCCATTTGACCGCCTCCGTGGTCTAGTGGTAACAAACGTTGCCGTGAACTAGGGAGGTCGTGGGTTCGATTCCCACCGGGGGCAAGTTGTACATTGTATAATTTGTCTCGGTCTGGGTGTTAATATGTATAATATGTATATATTTACAAAATAATTTAGTTTATCAACCATCGAGTTTCCGTAACACAAGCCTGTAGCTTACCACGGAAATTAGATGGCGCTGTGTGACCTGTCTGGAAAAAAATATTATTTATTAAAAAAAAAACGCCATGTAACTACACAAGCTTACTTAAATGTAGAGCAATGCGTTACAATACAAACATAAAATAACATTTAATAAAAATAATAAAGATGCGGATTCACATTTAGCCAACTTTACTATATGCACTTTACTATATGCCAATCATGACAAGTAGCCTTCTCCTTTATCGCGCAACAAGACCATCCACGATTCTGCTTCCTATCCTTGGAAGCTCGTTCCATAAATATTTGACAGCAGAAAAAACTAAAAGAAAGCATAGGGACAAAAATAAGGAAAGGCATGCTACGATGGTTCGGGCATGTCGAGAGGATGAGCGAAGTAAGATTGACGAACCAGATATATAATGCGAAAGTTGTGGGTGAAAGAGGCCCTGGCAGACCGAGACTCACATATCACGATCAAATAAATAAAACACTGGCTGAAGGCACATTAAAAAGCTTTCGTAACAAAAGGGCATGTATGAAGAGGTTGATGAATGTCGACGAAGCGAAAGAAGTATGTCGTGATCGTGTCAAATGGCGCTCAATTGTCTCTGCCTACCCCGCAAGGGATCTGGCGTGAAGATATGTATGTAGAAAAAACTAAACGGTTGCGAATAATTTAAAGTGGTTTCTAGACTAGTAGAACACGCCAAATTAAT
Organism: Tinea semifulvella; assembly: GCA_910589645.1. NCBI lineage: Eukaryota > Metazoa > Arthropoda > Insecta > Lepidoptera > Tineidae > Tinea > Tinea semifulvella. The sequence goes on from OU342620.1 coordinate 7,534,200, forward strand.
TATCGTGAACGGATAAAATCGGGGAGAAAGGCCGGACCTTGGCCTATTGCAACAGGCAACTATATTTAATTATATATAATATCATAGCTAATTTTTAGCATCGTTTTAGATACTTTTAAGTCTAGCCTTATACAGTAATTCACTGCACCAATTATTATACAAGGCCAATCCTTAAAAGTTACTTTTCAACCGCTTGGTTTGGATCAGGAAATTAGGTATGTTATTAAATGTTAAAATTGACTATACTAAGGCTGCGTTCGTTTTAAAAAATGTTAGCATGAAAATACCACTTTTTTTTAGCACAAGTCGTTCGTTTAATGAAAATTTTAACATTTGATGCTAATTTCGTATGTCAGTACCGTGTTGAAAGGGTTTCATGGCAAACCTACCTTTTTTTTTTTTTTTTTAAATAAATAATAAATATTTCCAGACAGGTCACACAGCGCCATCTAATTTCCGTGGTAAGCTACGAGGCTTGTGTTACGGAAACTAGATGGTTGATAAACTACATATTATACCTTTTTTTTTTTTGTAAATATATACATATTATACATATAAACACCCAGACCGAGACAAATCATACAATGTACAACTTGCCCCCGGTGGGAATCGAACCCACGACCTCCCGAGTTCACGGCAACGTTTGTTACCACTAGACCACGGAGGCGGGCCTGGTAGAATGCTGTGAAATTATCTAGCCTAATATTTAGATTCAATCAAAATCAAAATCAAAACATTTATTTTCTAGATTACGGTACATAATGTGGCTAGTATAGTAGTTTTCCGGCGTATCCTGCCGTCATGCAGCGTGAAAATATTTACATTTATATAGTATTAGTCAATAGTTTTAACACACCTATACATGAAAATAAAAATAAATTAAATTAAATGGAACAATAAATTACATGTCAATTAAGTACCTACTTATATTATGTCAAAGATTTATTATGATATTATTTATGATAATAATTTAATTATCCTACTCAAGTACATCACTGAGAAAATCCTTATTTGAATAGTATACCTTTAGTACCAATAGCGTAAATAACTTTTTTTGAAAATCCCTTACATTTAATGCTTTTTGACAGATGTCATTTAACATAAGAAATGGTTTGTTTAAATTGTTGTATACTTTATGGTATATATTATAATTGTTTAAAATGTATTTTAAACGATTTTATGTAATAAATTCAAAGACCATAATACATTGTCAATTTATTTTGTTATTATTTGTTACTTGTCAAAAAGTAGCCTCACCGCTCGTTTTATTTAAGAAATGTTAGCAATAAAAAGTGGTATTTTTTAACAAAAACGACATTTCGCGCTGGTTTATGAAGTTGCTACGAAATGTTGGAAATGCTATAAAACGAACGCGGGGTTACATGATCTTTTCTATGTATCTTAAGATTAATATATCCGATTACGGCGGAAATCATAGATATAAATAATTACAGGCATATATAGGTTAAGAAGACTAGTTCCATCGTGGCACCAACGCTTTAGAAACAGTTGAAAGGATTAATGATGTGTATCCAAGTTACTGTAAAAGAAAACACGGTACATTTTTGGTTCTAACGTTTTCTTTATGAAATAGTCTTTAAAATACTTACGTTGGTGTCTAACTTCAATTCTCTTCGGTTTGGGTGGAGCGACTCCTCTCAGACATCGTCCGTCGCAGCAGACTTGGTCAGCCCCTAGACTGACGCGGCACTGAGACGTTTTCTGGCACGGGATGGGGAACAATATCAATGGAACTTGTCCTGGCTTCGGACAGACTAACTTCTGGGACATTGCTGGCAAAAAAAAAGGGATATGGTAGATTTTAATTTTCGGAATCATAATTTATACATAAAAGAAAAACAAAATGTGCAATGATTAATATTATTTAGTGATAATTAATTTATTATGCGACCCGAAAAATACTCATTTTAAGCATCGATGTATATAGATAGGCCCTCACTGATATAAAAACGTTCCCGTAAAACCAATCGAAGTCATGTAGCTGCACCAACAGTCGCGAGATATCAAGCGTCGAGAGCTCCTAATATTAATATTTATATCGAGTAAAACTAGTCTTTTGTATGCATTGTGATATAATTTCCGATGAATAAAGCATGTGGCATTATCCTTGCTTGAGAATTGCCCCCCAAAGTTGGTAGGTACACAATCTATATACATCGATGATTTTAAGCGAATGTCAGGTTAGTTGGTCGACCGATCTAATTTTTGTACGGAAGTTGGTTGATACCTGTCATTTTTGATTTACATCAGATTGGTCGTTCGACAGATTGCAATAAACACTTTTGTGAATTTTGTGTAGGCCGCGTTCGTTTTATAGCATTTCCAACATTTCGTAGCAACTTCATAAACCAGCGCGACATGTCGTTTTTGTTAAGAAATACCACTTTTTTAACATTGCTAACATTTCTTAAAAAAAACGAGTGTTGAGGCTACAAGTAACAAATAATAACAAATCAATTGACAATGTAGTCTTTGAATTTATTACTAAAATCGTTTAAAATACATTGTAAACAAATACCATATAAACTATACAACAATGTAAACAAACCATTTCTTATGTTAAATGACATCTGTTAAAAAGTAACATCAATAACTCTCCTTTCAACACGGTACTGACATACGAAATCAGCATCAAATGTTGGAATTTTCATTAAACGAACGACTTGTTGGAATTACTGCGGCATAAACATCAATGGAGAATTCATCTCACACCTCCGATTTGCGGATGACATAGTCATTATGGCCAGTTCACTCAAGGATCTTAGCGGAATGCTGAACGGCTTAAACGTAGCATCCCAGCGGGTTGGTCTCGAAATGAACTTAGACAAGACGAAAGTCATGTTCAATGATCATGTCAAGCCGAGGCCAATCTGCATAGGAAACGACACTCTCGAAGTTGTGCAAAATTACGTATACCTCGGGCAGACTATCCAATTAGGAGCAGCCAACTTCAGCAAAGAAGCCGACAGACGCATTCAGCTAGGATGGGCGGCATTCGGGAAACTCCGGCACATCCTCTCATCGTCTATACCACAATGTTTAAAGACTAAGGTCTTTAACCAGTGCGTCCTCCCGGTAATGTCGTACGGAGCAGAGACGTGGACACTAACAGTGGGTCTGGTCCATAAATTCAAGGTCGCTCAGCGAGCCATGGAGAGAGCTATGCTTGGTGTATCTCTGGTGGATAGAATTCGAAACGTTGATATTCGTCAGAGAACGAAAGTTACAGACATAGCTTTTAAAATTAGCAAGCTGAAGTGGCAATGGGCCGGACACATCTGCCGCAGAACCGACGATCGATGGGGCAAACGGGTTCTAGAGTGGAGACCACGTACGGGAAGACGCAGAGTGGGACGACCCCCCGCCAGATGGACAGATGACCTAAAGAAGGTCGCTGGTGGGGGTTGGATGAGGGTAGCGAAAGATCGCGTTAAGTGGCGAGCCTTAGGGGAGGCCTACATCCAGCAGTGGAGAGATACAGGCTGATGATGATGATGATGATGAACGACTTGTACTAAAAAAAAGTAGTATTTTTATGCTAACATTTCTTAAAACGAACGCGGCCTTATTATCGTGTCTCGGAACGAGGGTACTAATTTTAAGCGAATGTTAGATTAATTGGTCGACCGATCCAATTTTTGTACGGAAGTTGGTTGACAGGTCGATTAGTCGTTCGACATATTGTATTAAACACTTTTGTGATTTTTGTGTAAAACTCTGATTACTTTGTTAATGTAGGTAATCGAAATAATAATAATTATATTAAATATAAGTTAATTTAAAAAGGGTCTTTACCTTTTGCCGCTTTAGGAGCTTTGGTAGATTTTGGTGCAGCGGTGGTTTTGGCAGCCGTTGTGGTCTTGATAGCTGCTGTGGAGGTCTGGATCGGCAGCAACTGGAGGAACGGTCGCAGCACTGACTCGAGGTTCGGCAGCGCAGTCGTCGAGCTGGTGGTTGTACTGGGTGTAGTTGTAGTTGAAGTGGTTGTTGTCGATGTGGTTGTGGAACTACTACTACTGATGGGTGCACTACTCTTGGACTCGACGTTTGTTCTACAATTGAAAAAGCTAGTTAATGAAGTGCTTAAATGTAAAAGATATGAAACAACGCCAGTTTTGTGTGAATTAATAACAAAGTCATTTATGATTCATCCTAAAAAATATATCAAAGTCAAAGTCAAAATATCTTTATTCACGTAAACCTATTACAGGCATTTATGAAACGTCATTAATTGAATTATTTTGAATGATTCTACTCCTGCTAGTAGAAGACTAAGCAGCAAAGTGGTCCAATAAGTAAGCTGTTAGCAGAAGACCAGCAGCTTAGTAAGGTGAGTTGGGGTAAATTTAGACATGGGGAAGTGTAGACATTGCTAAAAACATCCAAAATGGTAGTAATTTTATGAAATGGCAACACTTTTTTGATAATATTAAAATAAAAATAAAGTCCGTAATATTTACCCTAGATGCCTCTCTCAAAAAAAAATTGTCTACTCTGGATTTTTTTTATTTATTTTTTGTTCTTTCTCAAACTAAGGGAGAAGTGTGACTTGGCGAGGTATAACCATTATATATGGTAATTATCGATATTCTCAAGTATCACCTAGAATTCTTATACTTTACCTATCGTAATCTGCATAAAATGCAAATTACAGTAACAATGAGTCGTCATCAATTAAAGTTTATCTCTCGTATTTATATGTCATAATTTAAGATATAGACATCTGTCATGCCGTTACAATGTATTCACAAAAAATATTCTCGCATTTCAAATCATCAAGTTCAAATCATCATCAAGTGCGAGTAGCTTATAATTTATTTAACAAGTGTTTTGTTTTCGTTTCCTAAGTATATGCTTGTTATATAATGTAAGTTTTGTTATGTTTTATTAATTTTAGTTTTCTGGTAAATGCTATGACACCTAATTGATACATATATTAGATACTCGTAAGTTACAATTATATTATGTTATGTGTGTGATAATACACACATCAAAAGTGTCTAGGGATCAACATATATTTTTGCAATAACTTTTCTCCTGATTGATATTCATTAAAATTTTCTTTAAGGATTGATCAAATAAAATGTTTTCGTTTGTCTACAGTAACGATAAACCAAGTCACCTTTGCATTAGTAAAAAAAATTGCCATTTTCCTAATAAAGGGATTTTTGACATTTGAACCACTAACATTAAAGTTCGAAAAAAAGACTGAAATAACAGTTTTTTTTTTAATTTTATTGGGTAACTTAAACAATTAATAATCCGTGTTTCTACCGCGAACACTAACAACACAAGAACATCGGTTTGGCATACTCAAAATGAGTTCATCCAAATCACGCTGTGGAATGGCCGCCCATGTTCGTTGCAACAACAAAAAAAGGTCTTCTTGCGACTGGATACCCTCCATATTCGGCAGAGCTCTTCTCTGAAGAATATCCCATGCATGCTCAATCGGGTTCAAGTCTGGCGACTGAGCAGGCCAGGGCAGGACATTGATGTTAGCTGCGGCGAGAGTCTGTCTTACAACTCTTGCGGTGTGCGGTCGTGCATTATCATGCATTAACTGAAATAAGGGACCGATATGCACTTGTAGAGGAACGATGACGTCTGATACAACCGTCTCAGTATAAATTTGAGCGTTGAGGTTGCCTCTGATCCAAATCAACTCAGTTCTTCCGCCGATCGAAATACCCGCCCATACCATGATGGTTCCACCACTATAAGGATGGACTTCCTGGCAGGATTTTAATCGCTGTTGGCGTCCAGGGGTTCTCCAGTGTCGTATACGTCTTGTATCCGGCCTCATACCAAAACGAGACTCATCAGAAAAGCACACGAAACGCCATTGTTCTTCTGTCCAATTTCTGTGTTCAAGAGCCCATTGATATCGAGTCCTACGATTGTGCATTGCTATAGGTGGTACCCGTAGCGGTCTTCGGGAATGAAGGTTCACTTCATGCAAGCGGTTTCTGACTGTTTGGTCGCTAATTAAGTTCCCTGAAGAGCGATGAAGGCTCACGGCTAACATCATGGCGGTTATTGTTGGAGTTCTTCGAGCTGTGATTTGAATGTATCGGTCTTGTCTCCGTGTGGTGCAGCGATACCGTCCTCCATGGCGCTCAGCCACGGTACCAGTGGTTCGGTAACGTGTCCAAAGTCGACTGATAACACTCTGACTTGTATTCAGAGCTAAAGCCACAGTACGTTGCCGGGAACCAGCTTCTATCATTCCCACGGCTCTGATCATTTCTTCCCTGCTTAAATGACGTCGCCGCTCCATAATAACGTTGGTTTTAATCAGTAGTAGGGAAACAGTAGCACTAATAATGTCTTCAATGCGTCTTATGTTTTTATAGGGAAAATATTGACAGCTGATTTTCATCTTTTACTCGAATTTGATTGACAGTTCCTGTTTTAAATTATGAAATGCACCAAAAAGGATCCATATAAATTTATAAAATCATAAATTTATTACAAAGCCACATCTCAATCACAAGAAATCCGCATAAACATGCTTGATCCCTAGACTTTTTTGATGTGTGTATTTACTGTAAATTAATAAATAATTTTATTGTAGATATTAATCCTAAAAAAACAAAATGTAATAAAAACTGCCTTATTATGTGTATACGAACTTATAATAAATTACCCAACACATTAAAATCGTTGGGAAAAAATGTATTTAAAAATCAATTAACAATTTGGTTAAAACAAAATATGTTTTATAATTTAAAAGAATATTTTGACAATTGTAATACCTAAGTTTAAGCTGACAATATTGTATGAATACCTAGATGTAAGTTTTTGGACATATTTTATTTAAAAGTTTTTTTTTTTTTTATTAATGTTTGATATATTTGCTCGCCAATTTACTTGGCAAATGTTGTTACGTTAAGTTAGTTTACTATAAGACCTGTAAATTAGACTAACATTTATGCAAATAAAGAATTTTTATCTTTATCTTTTACGTATGCTACACTTAGGTACCCCAAACTCACATTATCAATATGCGTTCCACTACTCAAAATATTTATCCCGTCAGATCGGTGGAACTCTCCGCTGCTGGAGCACTGGATACAGCTGCATACAGTCAAGTAGACAGCCTCCAGTCTTGGATAGTTTCAATGAATTTATGATGCCTTAAAATATTTTTTTTGTATGTTTCTAGTGCTGATTTGATCAAATCGAATATGACCAGTAGAAACGTAGTAAGTCCAAAATAATTCAACGTCTATTTACATAAGTATTTTGTTTTTATGTTAAAATAAACTATTAGTACTTATGCGGTTTGGTCAGATCAGTACTGGATAGGTATACTAACCTATGTTAAGTAAAATTATTACTAACAATTTACGGATTTCATGTCCGTGATAATAGTTTATCTATTATTCACTACTCGCTATAGCACTTTTAACAGCATAAGTATTTTTATGATGAATTTATCCAGCTCCAGAGTAAGAGATAAGGCAGCACTGCACTCGAAGTTCGGCAGCGCAGTGTTAAACCTAGTGGTTATATGTGGTGTGGTTGTGGTTGTGAAACTACTACTACTGATAAGTGCACTACTTCTACATTAGCTGTTGGTTCTACAATGCAAAACTAGTTAATGAGGTATACAAACTGTCTAATGGAATATTTGTGTATAAACGCCAGTGTATACTAACTAATTAACTAAAAGAGTGGCAACTCACGCAAAAAACACTCGATCACTAACGTAGCCAGGTGGATGGTAGGATACTTAAAGTGCTTTACATACTTATATAGGTATAACTACTTTAAAAAAAAATATATATATATATATAATTTAAGCCTGCAATCAATTAACTGCGCGCCAAAATTTTTTGTTACTAGTTTACCATACGAAACATAGGCAGGTGTTTGACGTTTGAAGAAATGGGTTACCGAGGTCAAAGATACAAAGACAAACTATGTACCCCATCTCAATGCTTGGAGATTTACTCGAAATATTGTTACTGTATGTATGGCAATTAAAATATTTAATCATTTGCCATCTGATCTAAAAGCATTAAATGTTAGGAATTTTCTAAAAAAGTTATTTAAGCTATTGGTACTAAAGGTATACTATTCAAATAAGGAATTTCTCAGTGATGTACTTGAGTAGGATAATTAAATTATTATCATTACCTATCCTTTGACATAATATAAGTAATTGACATGTAATTTATTGTTAATTTTTTTTTTTTTTTTTTTATGTATTTAGTTGTGTTGAAACTATTAACTATAAACTACTATAGTATAACTGTAAATATTTTCATGCTGCATGACGGCAGGATACGCCGGAAAACTGTACTACTACTAGCCACAATATGTACCGTATTCTAGAAAATAAATGTTTTGATTTTGATTTTGACTTTTCGCTTGAAGAGCTACTATTCCACTTTCTATGTGAACCTAAATTTTGTCAATTGCTTGTTCTAAGTTTCCACCACCTGATAAACGCAAAAAAAAAATAGGGTAATTTAGTGGAGACAAGTTTGACTTGCCAGCGTGGTGAGTGTAGGCTAAACTCTCCTGAAATATGCCACTCCTCCATGCCACTATATGATGCCCATCTCCAACAGTAAAGGGGCTGTGTTAATGATATGTCTCAGCGACAATGGATGCACTAACCTGGCTGTTGCTTTGACGCCTTTTGTGCAAAATCCCTTACAGCACAGATGCTGGGCGCCCATGACCGAGCACTCCTGGTTCCGTTGGCATGGTAGAGGAAACAGGTCCAGCCACCCGCTCGTCGTCCTCACAGCAGGACATATTGTAGTTTGGGATAATGCAAACCGAGGTGATACTAAAATGATAAAAGATATTACAGTAGGGTCTGCCATGATACATGTATGGAGAAACGTAAAAAAATGTAGTATGATATACCATGACATGTTTTTTTATTGTTAACACCTATGCTCACGGCATATCTGTCAGGGCTGGGGCTGCAGCAGACACGGCTAATTAAAAAAACAAGCCCATTGTTCCGTCGCTAAAAAGTTTGATAACCGCTTAACTACACCATTATAGATTTTATTACATAGTGGTATTATCAGTCGGGACCCATTAAAAACGGCTCAAATCTTCTAACAATTTGTAATAAAATATATATATATAATTTCCAAATGAAATGAAATAATTATTATATGTAATTATATCACATGCTTCGCTATTTCTAGCATACAAATATTTATTTAGTCACATGACTTTGTCGAGCTTAGTGTCTAGGTATTCCTTTGTCGAATAAAAACATTTATTAACCAGCATTTGTTTGAGTCTTAATTTGAACAGTTTTAGTGGCAGCTCCCTTATAGTAACTGGAAGCTTATTAAATATCTTTGTTGCCATTGCATAACAATTTCGGCTATATTGAGTACTTTTATAAGCTGGAATAATTATTCCACTAGGATAACGCGTTTTAAAATTGCAATTATCCCCAAGAGTTTTAAAAAGTTCCGGGTGGCTTTTTACAAATAAACAGCATTCAAGTATATAGATAGAAGGAACAGTCAGTAATTTTAGTTTTATAAATTAAGGACGACAGGAAGTCATAGGAGGTGTGTTACAAATAGCACGAATGCATTGTTTTTGTCCAATAAAGATTCGAAAACGGTAGTAATTTTATAAATTGGCAACACTTTTACAATAATGTTCGACTTGTCGCTGTAAGCGCTTTTATACTTTATTTCGCTATGAAAGTGTTAAAATAATAGTTTTTTCGTAATTATTTTTTAAAGGGTGCTTAATAATACATAAATATATCACAATTTTGTATGTATATTTTTAAAACAATGACTACAATGCAACGAAATAATAAGTCGGAGATTACGATTGAGTCATCTCGTGTTAACGATGGCGTGGTAGTTAACCCACTTCCACGGTGGATTTGTTGACCTTGGTGCCAGACCGGATCGCGCTCTCCGACAGTACAATGTACTCATTTATTTGAGTATTATTTACAATTATTTTCTTTATTAAGATAATTAAATAGTAATAATCACTTCACTTCACTATAACCACATAAGTCTTCCGCCTCGTCTATTTGTCTCTTCGCGATAAACTCAAAAACATAATAATATTTTTTTAATAAGTGGTAGGCGTAATGGTAGCAATTTGCCCAGTCTGCCGGGGCTCTCTGTTCGTGCCGATAAAGCAAGCAAATATCCACACGTTTCGGGATCAGGTTCGAATTGCTGACATGCCCAGTCAAACCGACATAGTATTAAGGACTGATGTCAGTCATTAGTAGTTTAGCACATTCATGGACCTCGCCCGCCACTTACCATCAGGTGGGCACAATGTGACATGTCGTGCAAGTATTTAAAAAAAAAGACGAATGTTTTATGTACGAGGATACTGGCAACATTTTGTCTCTGTATAGCGAGGCTAATACGTTGGCAAAAATTCCTTCTTTTTCTCCAGACTTTACCGTCAGCCATTTGGCCACATCCACGGTCTTAAATTTAAAAAAAATATATAGTTTATTAACTTTCTGGGAAATAAAATTACGGACGTTTTCGACACAAGCGCGTCGATGTCTTTAGCGTACCAAACTCGAGAAATATCACAAATAAATTAAATATGAATTAAATGTATTTATTTACATTAATACATATTTTTGTCCCGACCAGGAATCGAACCACGTCCGAGTCTAAATCCACGGACTTAACTGCTAGACCACGGAGGCAGTTATAGCAATTAAATTATGTAAAAACTAAAAACCCAAGAGGAACCGGCCATCTTGCGTGAGTGCCACTTACTTGGGAATTAGGTAAAGCCATTCATTGTGACATAAAATCATAAAAACACTTGATATGAAGAATACAACTATCTGTTTAATGCATAGATATAGAATACGACGCGACGATCCTGTGTCTATGGTTTAATGATTACAATAGTGATGTTTTTTGTTTTAATGGGGTGTATCAGGCAAAGCTTTTTGTAGATGTCGCTAGCGGCATTGGTACCTTGTTTTGCACCTATGTCGCATCATTTTTTAAATATTTTTGTAGTTTCTTATTTTAATATCAGAAAAATGTATTCTAAATTAACGTTACCTACCTTAAAAGACGAATTAAGAAAGCGCACGCCGTCTTTAAAAGGAAAAAAAGTTTTATTACTAGAACGGCAATTTTGAGATCACCATATCTTTGATTTCACTTAGAAATTTCGATTTGTACACTAAAAAGCTGCTCACATCGGCATAATATCCAGAAATTAATAAATTTCGTAATAAAAATGCAAGTTTTCAATGCAACTGCCAGTTATATTAGGTACCATCTATCATGCGCCATCTACCGTGATAAAAAGTTAGTGATACACCCCCATTGGCGCCTACATATCAACTCAAAAAGGGATCGGAAACGAATCAACTCGAGACGTTAAGCATTCTTGTATACTCATCATACTGCAACGCACACTAATCGGAATGGTAACGTAATCGCTTCGCTTTGGGAACAAAACGAAGCGTATTATATTAACTCTTGGGCCGCGTTCGTTTTAAGAAATGTTAGCATGAAAATACCACTTTTTTTAGCACAAATCGTTCGTTTAATGAAAATTCTAACATTTAATGCTAATTTCGTATGTTGAAAGGAGGGTTATTGATGTTACTTTTTGACAGATGGTATTTAACATAAGAAATGGTTTGTTTACTTTGTTCTATACCTAGTTTATATTATATTTGTTTAAAATGTATTTTAAACGATTTTATGTAATAAATTAAAAAATCATAATACATTGTCAATTGATTTGTTATTATTTGTTACTTGTCTTACCTGTCGAAAAGGAGCCTCACCGCTCGTTTTTTTTAAAGAAATGTTAGCATTGTTAAAAGAAGTGGTATTTCTTAATAAAAACGACATTTCACGCTGGTTTATGAAGTTGCTACGAAATGTTGGAAATGCTATAAAACGAACGCGGCCTAAGTGCTGAACTACAAGTATTTTAAATTGTTTTGTCACTTTTGTTCCAGAACAATGTGTATGTACCATACAGTGATTTATTTTTTAAAGAAATGTTAGCATTGTTAAAAAAAGTGGTATTTCTTAATAAAAACGACATGTCGCGCTGGTTTATGAAGTTGCTACGAAATGTTGGAAATGCTATAAAACGAACGCGGCCTAAGTGCTGAACTACAAGTATTTTAAATTGTTTTGTCACTTTTGTTCCAGAACAATGTGTATGTACCATACAGTGATTTATTTTTTAAAGAAATGTTAGCATTGTTAAAAAAAGTGGTATTTCTTAATAAAAACGACATGTCGCGCTGGTTTATGAAGTTGCTACGAAATGTTGGAAATGCTATAAAACGAACGCGGCCTAAGTGCTGAACTACAAGTATTTTAAATTGTTTTGTCACTTTTGTTCCAGAACAATGTGTATGTACCATACAGTGATTTATTTTTTAAAGAAATGTTAGCATTGTTAAAAAAAGTGGTATTTCTTAATAAAAACGACATGTCGCGCTGGTTTATGAAGTTGCTACGAAATGTTGGAAATGCTATAAAACGAACGCGGCCTAAGTGCTGAACTACAAGTATTTTAAATTGTTTTGTCACTTTTGTTCCAGAACAATGTGTATGTACCATACAGTGATTTATTTTTTAATTTATAAAAATCCTACTAAAACTTATGCTATAAGTTTTTACTCACGTAATTCAAATTACTTAATTGCACGCAAAATCGACGTAAACAGCGCTCGAGATCCAGTGGTTATATCATTTCAAATGTTTAATTAAATACACTGGGAGGCAACGTTAACGGCTATTCTAAGACGTTACTTCAAAAACTCCTCCACTCAAGCATTCTTTTCAGCTTTCAAGGGATCCTTGAAATCGGTATTTTTGTTAGTTGTAAACTCTCCAAACCTTATATACGAGTATATGTATAACTAGCTGACCCGGCGAACTTCGTACCGCCTAACAGTCATTGAATGGTCAAGCTTGATAAAAATTTTTGAACGCATCCATATATATTTGACAACCAACATTGTTTTTGGGAAAAAGTTTTTCTTTTATTTTGTTTTTTCTTCTATTTTCCAATTTTATTTATAGTAATTCTGCTATTCGGGACGGAGACAAATCCAACAAATCAAAAACCGTGAAAAACTGTCCAGCCGATCTCGAGTTATAAGTGTTCTAACAAACCTGACTTTGTTTTATATATTAAAATTTACTTATTATGAAATCTAATATGTCAGAAACCTTCTCCGATGTTCACACAACATATTCCCAAAGTTTCATTCCGATCGGTCAAGTAGTTTTGCAATGCATACGGAACACACACACATATTTATATATATATATAGATAGATGTATGTATATGATTTGAATTAGTTTGACATATTGTTTAAAATTTTGTTCTTAAAATAGAATAATTAATTAAACTAATTATTAATAAGAAATACAAGTTTAAATAATATAAAATATTAACTGAAAATAACATAAACACGCTTCAAGGAGGTTTTAAGGTTCGTCGCGATGTACCTTAAGTTTGACAGTTCTATTCCTCTAGCGGAGTGACGTGCCGAGGTGTTTGTCCGTTTGACAGCTGGAAGGAATAATCAAGTGGAGGAACCGTTGAGGAAACCTCTAAGAATACGAGTGAGATACGTAGAAGAGCGACCTTCGACGATCTGTTATTCGAATGAAATCCACTTTTAATATAATAAAATACATTTTTTTTGACAAATCAAAAGCATTATATATTATTACACTAGCTGATAGTGTCGCTTATAAGGGTCAAATTTATAGGAAGTAATGTCAAACTTAAGGAAACTGCAGGAATCCTACCCTTTTGTCAAAATCTACGGGTCTGATTCCCGGCTAGAATAGAATTTTTAAAAAAAAAAAAAAACGTCCTGGTTTCATCCCAGGCATGTACCAATGAGAAATACACTTCTATTACGTACATGTGTCTCAGGGAGAGCACGTTAAAATGTCGGTCCCAGTTCCACTAATACCAACTTGTGAAATAAACAAAAATTAAGTATCTTAATTCAAAGGGGAAATGCTGATAGTGTATTGGGCACCAAGCTACAAGACACCGATTTGGAGGAGCTATTTATTTGTAAGTATTTAATTTTTATTTTCTTTATTTGTAAGGATTTCTATGTATTTTTTTAGGTTATATTTATATTTAGTTGTAATATAGTTTATTTAATTTAAGGTATGAAATAAATTGAATAAATACTTGTGAAATCGTTAATAAATTGTCTTTAAAATTGACATCAAACCCTTGCCAACCTCTCCAGCAGTGGAGGTCTAGGACTCGTGTGTTCTATGGGCTCATGTGGAAGCTAAAATATTTTGTTACCAACCCGCTTTCATTGCTCCCAGGTGTAGTTAATAATCGCCCGAAGTATATCACTGGTACTGCGACATATTTCCAATGAATTATTAATCTTATCTTAATAAAATTAAAGTTCATAACATAAAACTAACTGCTATGAAAGTAGTGAAAGTGCTAAGCGGTTAAACAGAGCTGTAGGTATTTGTTATTGCAAATCTCTTGCAGTCCTAACTCTATTATTATAATGTTATATGCAGTGGATTTACAAATTTTCCGCTAGTAGGCTATTCAATTTTTGCCGCCCCTATTGATCATTAAAATTCAATACGCTAGTTTAGTTCACAATCATATTATATACCTACATTTAAACTGAAATTAATTCCAGTACATTAAATATAAATTAAAAGCTACCTAAATAATAAAATTAAATATAAACTAAACAATAAATAAAAAATGTCCTCTAGTGACGTCCCATCCGAGATAGTCCCAAGGAGACGGGCAACATTTTCCCTCTGTATAGCGAGGCTAATACGTTGGCAGAAATAATTGCCAGCCTTCCTGTCGCCAGACCTTTCTGTCAGCCGCTTTGACAACTCCTTGGCCAAGCGCCTCGCTGACGGTCCCCATGGGCCCATCAAACGGCGCAAATTCGTAACCGATACCAAGGTTAGCGTATTTGCGCAATTTGAGGTTCTCCGCAGAAAAAGCCGCACTTCCCGCGCCTCACGAGGTCGCCTAGATGTGAGATGGAGCTAATGTATCTACACACGTCGCATCCCACATCCTTCGGATGATGTCGTTGAGAGCCGCGTGACGAGGAATGCGGCCAGCACTTCTAGCTGAAATTTTAACTTTATGATTTGTGTTCTATCGTCCTTATTACTAAATTTAAATTGTAATTAATATTGGAATATTAAAAAATGCATCATTTAAAATTTTATTCACTAAAATAAACTACACTTTAAATATAAATAAAACAAAAAATTCAATACAATGAATGTACTTTGTCAAGGACACTCGCTGCGTTCGCCCCGTTGAACAACCCGTCACAGCGGAGTTTTTTCCGAAGCTCACGAGAGAACCAGAGCCTCCTCGTACCACAGACCTAGCCATAGTTTCGACTGCAAATAGGCTAGTTTGAGAATGAGGTAAGTTTTTATTTCATTGACCTCTTCATGACCAGCCATTGTGCGATTATGAAACTTTTATTCTATTTATTAACCTTGCAGTTTGAACTTGATTCCAATATCTAACTTTAAGTTAAACTCGTAAGTTACTAGTTTTATTATTTATTTTATTTAAAACTTTTTGCACTATGTACAAAGGCGGACGTAATGCCGCTAGACATTCTTACTCGGTCAACCTTAGAGACATTACGAACATGGTATGTGGGAGGTAGGTGCAAATATTTAAACAGGAAAATAGATAATTAAAATTCTACTAAATCTAATACTAATATAAAACATAAATATATATATATATATATAATACTAAATTTAAATAAATAATAATACATACATACATACAATATTACTTACAGTTGTTAGGAACTATTCAAGAAGTGAAGTTTTATTATATCTTTTTAAAATATAGTTTATTCAAATCAAAACATCGCTGCATCCGATGGTAGCACTGAGAAAAGCACGTTGCCCACTCGTCTCTGATGGCCTTTTAAATCGCAGGCACAGCTTCCTCTGCATCCATAAAACGTTTTTCTTTTATTTTTCTTTATTTATTTAAAGACTTTATTGCACTATGTACAAAGGCGGACTTAATGCTGCTAGGCATTCTCTGACAGCCAAACCTTTAGGACATTTAGACAGTATATATGGTAGGTGCAATCATTAATTAAGTTATTCTTAACAGTATTAATACATACATAACAATATTACATACTAATACATATTCATAACAGCCCCTAGAACACAGTGTCCTAGACCTCCACTGCTGGAGATGGGCCTTCCAGAACATATATCTGGAGAATTTGGCCTACACTCGCCACGCTGGCCAGACGGCTTGGCGAGGATATGATGTCACTTTTTTTTTTTAGACAATTTATTAACGATTTCACAAGTTGGTATTAGTGGAACCGGGACCGACGGCTTAACGTGCTCTCCGAGGCACGGGAACGGTGGTGTTGTAAATCTATGACAAATGTACGTAAGAAAAGTGCATTTCTCATTGGTACATGCCGGAGGGGGTTTGAACCGACCTTTGTAGGATTTAAGGTACGCGTTCTTACTAATACATATACAAATACATAAATACACAATATATAAACATAAATTACATCATAAATAAACAATAATATAAAAATAAAACTACTTACATGATGAGGGAAGTGAAATATGATGTTGCTGCAATTGAGGATAGTGAGGACAAGAAAATGAGACATAAATTTGGGACAATCTAGTTAGAAAGAAAGTGTTTGGAAACCATATTTTTAAAGATGACTTTTATTGACGGGAATAAATAAAAATCGCAAGGTGCGAGGTCGGGGCTATTCGGCGGGCGGTAAGGTATTTATTGAGTAGGAATAGTGAAACGCTAAAAGCGTGATATACATATACGTATATAGTTAACGTATTCCATTATATAACGTTAACGACTAAGTAACAGAATAGGGCAGCACCTTCTCGGCAAAATAATAACTCATACAATAGCCACAAAAATATTTATTAATGTAAATAAATACATTTAATTAATATTTAATTTATTTGTGATATTTCTCGAATTTGGTACGCTGGAGACATCGACGAGCTTGCCACTTGTCATGATTGGCCTATAGTAAAGTTGGCTAAATATGAATCCGCCTTTATAAGCGTGGTTTCTGACCACCCCGAAAGGGAAACGGTCGTGATTAAAACGGTTGATATTAAATCAATAGTTTTTTTTTTTGTATCTCTTCTCCCGATGGATGATGATAAGATGATAGGGAAGGCAAAGGGTCTAGCCCATACAGCCAAGTCTGACGTAATATATCTTTCTTTTTAATGATATATGAGTTAATGAGGTCATCATCAAATTCCAGATTTTGATGCTTTTCTTGGAGTCACTGGCGACACCATAGCTCAAACACGTCGGGTAAAATATGGGAGTTGACAGCGCGGGAAAACCGCAAAAATTAACTGCAACTTGTGCCCCATATTTAAAGTCCAATTTATCGTTTTCCATAATTATTCACATTGTAGCACATTATTAAACAAGACAACACCACTTTTGACCAATAATATCCACAGTAAATTCATTTACAAAACAAAAACTTGCACTTGACATGTCCACGCAAAATGGCGCGAAGAACTCCATTTTTTTTTTTAATAATAAGGAGTATTTTTTTACCGGTAATTACTACTTATCTTCATAATTCTTAGGCCTCCTCGACATTTGTATTGCATAAAATTCATAACAACTTCATAATTTTTGTTGAATAATACCTACACGTCGGTTTAATATATTCAATTATATATATTGAGCAATGGAATGTTTGGCACATGCCTTACATCCACGATCTGCCTGGGATTGAGGCCGAACACGTTCAATTTATTGTTCTTAAATTAGAGGTTTTGCGTTTTGTCGACTTAAGAGTTGCACACGGGCAAATAGCCTTTATTAATTCTGATCTGATAGGATACCGCTGTACCAGGTAATGTTATCTCATAGGTACTCATATCTCAATTTAAAACATAATTATTTATCGTAATATTATTATTATTGATTAATAGGCTCGCAGCGCATTGCTGATATGCCTATATCAAGCACTGGTGTAAAGTTCATAAAATATCACCATAGTCTATGTCTATTGTCACTAGCCACTTGTCCAGTTTGTTTTTAAAAGTGTTTACAGTTGGGGACTTCAATATGTCTTCAGGTATTTTGTTCCGCCACGGCTCCCTTAACGATACTATAAAAAGGGCTCTAGCCACCATCGAGGTTCCAGCTCTTCTAGAGCCTGTTGGAGTTATCCGAGATGATGGTAAGAGACCCGATGGTATGACGTTGGTCCCCTGGGAACGGGGACGTGCTCTAGTGTGGGACGCCACGTGCGTCGACACCCTTGCCGCGTCGCATCTCAGGGGGACAGCGCATAAAGCGGGAGCCGCGGCGGAAAATGCGGAGTCCAGCAAGCGGCGCAAGTATGTAAGTATCTTAAAAGATTACATATTTGTGCCGTTTGCTGTAGAAACTCTGGGCCCATGGAGTCCAAGCGCAAAAAAGTTTTTAAAAGACATAACACCGCGTCTTGTTGTCTCCTCCGGTGACAAGAGGGCTGGCTCTTTCTTCGCCCAGAGAATTAGTATTGCAATTCAGCGGGGAAATGCAGCCAGCGTTCTTGCCACCATTCCACGCGGACGGGACTTATATCCCTATCCTTAATATTAATTTTATTTTATATGTTGTAAATATTTTTTCGAATAAATGTATATATAATAATTTTGTTCCACATATTTACAACTCTGTTATTCATAAAGTGATGTTTCACATTTGTATTGCTGGATTTTTTCATCAATTTCAGTCCGTGATCACGACGGGGAAATATCATTGTGTTAAACTTGAACATTTTGGCTAGGTGAGGGCAGTTATACCTTCCTGTTAGAATCTCTGGTCATAGGACTTCTTCCTCAAGCAGTGTGGAAGTTTAGTTGCTCGCCTTTGTATGCCTTCAAGAATTTCTATGTCTTTTATGAAGTATGGATTCCATAATATAGCTGAGTTTTCCTTGCAGATTCTTTTCTCGATCCGATCGAGATCTTAGGTGCTGGTCTTCTGCTAACAGCTTACTCTTTGCTGCTTAGTCTTCCACTAGCAGGAGTAGAATCATTCAAAATCACGTATCACAAATAGGTTTAAATAGAATACTTATAATTTGACGAGGCGGTATCTACTGTTTCTGACCAGTAATTTAAAAAATTCATTACCTATTATTGAGTTGTTCAGCTGATATTATGTTTCTGTTTTAATCACTAGTAAATATTTTAATGTATACATTATGTAAATTATATAGAATGATAAATATAAAATGTAATAACTGTTATGACGTGTAAAAGTGCTAAAAATGTTGCCTATTTACTGAATAAATTATTTGATTTGATTTGATTTTGCCGATCCTTTGGCCCAAATATTGCCCAGCCTTAAAAAAATCCTGCGCTGTCCCGGAAGCCCGTGAGTTCTAACTCCAATAGGCACAAAAACCCATGCTACAATAAGCCGGCTGTATTTCGGTTGAGGTTATCTGTTTGTTAGTGCAGCAGTGCTTAAACTTGGAGGACAGATGGGAAGTCTCCATGGTATAATAAAATTGGTATAACTTTATTGCACTTAAAAACCTAGTACATATGCGTGCTACGAGTAAATCGCCATTAGGCATTCTTCACCAGCTGACCTTGGGGATCATGTAAGGTGATGGGCAGGATGAAGGAAAATATTAAAATTAGTAAAATAAACATAATTACGCACTCGAAAATACATACGTACACAATATAAGAAAAAAATACACATACATACTATATACTACATACATACATAAACATATACACATTCCTTGCAGATTCCTTTCTCAGTCAGATTAATTGTTAACAGGCCTTCTAGCAACCACACACATTGTTTTACCTGACTGCGCGACGCAAAAAAGGGTTATGTGTTTGTCAGCCTATGTATGTATGTATGTATGTTTGTTATTATACTGAAGACCAAACGCGTAGTCCGATTTTGATGCTTCTCACGTCAATCCAATCGTTTTAATCACGCGAGTTTTACTGAAGATATGACATTATATTTGAAAATAGTGGCTTATTCAGTCGGGACCCATTAGAAAACCAAGACTGGCTCATAACTTCCCAACAATATAAAAAAAAATCAATGGTGTATTTAAGCAATTATATTTTTTTTTAGCGACGGAACCCTTGAGCTTGTTTTTACATTTTAATTTAGATTTTTTTCCTTTCAGTTTTTAATTAAAGGTATTTTTACTCACTAGGGTTTTTTTTTTTAGTAGCTATAGTTATACGACTACTACGTCTTGCTAATATATTCAGTGAATGAGCTTGATGCAGTACAAAATAACTGGTTAAAGTTCAAGATTTTGCAACTTGCAATCATAATAAATATGTTTTTATTTATTCTTTTTCTAGGCTGTGGTTTACCTGTTCCTAAACCGTCGCCTAAACCTGTCTTTTAACTCCGGTGGTTACTCAACTTCTTCTGGTAAACATAAACAAGCTTATTTCATAATTTCCATACCGTAAAAGGTGATATTTCTATATCCTTTGACGGCTTGTGTGTTAAACCATTCGACATTCATGAGAAGGCTAATGAGCTTCCAAAAATCTCTAGTTTGACTAAGTATAAAAAAAAATGCAGAAAAATATATAATATAGGTATTTACAAAATATAAAATAATAATTACTAGCTACTAAAATATAATTAAATAATTATAAACTAAACCTAATAAACAGATGAACCTTAAATAAAAAATATCCTCAAGAGACGTCCCATCGGTGATAGTCCCAAGAAGACTGGCAACATTTCCCCTCTGTATAGCGAGGCCAATACGTTGGCAGAAATATTTCCAGATTTCTCCGTCAGCTGTTTGGACAACTTGACTGAGAAAACCAGACGCTTGGCTGAAAGTCCCCATGGTCCCATCGTCTCGACCCCAAACGGCGCAAACTCGTAACCTGTACCGGGGTTGGCTAATTTGCGCAGCTTGAGGTTCTCAGCTGAAACCGCTGCACTCTCCGCGCTGGACGAGGTTGCCTGGATCTAAGATGGGGCGGGGCTAATGTGTCACCACATGTCGCATCCCACACCAGAGACCTGCCAAGTTTCCACTGCCCAACGGTCATGCCGTCGGGTCTTTTGCCATTGCTCCGCGCGATCCCAGAGGTTTCTAGGATAGTGGGTACTCCAGCAGTGACAAGAGCCCTTTGGATGATGTCGTTGAGAGCCGCGTGACGAGGAATGCGGCCGGCACTTCTAGCACAAGAAAATGCAAACCAGGTTGAGAATGAACGTGTACTATTCGCCAACAAACTGCTATGCAGTTTGGCGTATAATTTAAAAAATGTTCTTTCTGAATAAAAGATTTAAAAATTATCAATACTCATTAAAATAAAGATATATTATTACGTGGGAGTTGGCTGTATAGGCTTAGACCCTTTGCCTACCCGATCATCCCATTCTTCGGGAGAATAAAAAAAAACGGTAAGTATTTTTCAAATAAGCAAAATTATTTTCTACAGATTTTGTTTTAAGTTATGGCGTGCAGTTACCAATTTAATTTATTCCTTTAGTGTGGCTTATTACTTATGTAAATAAAAGCCACAAGTACCTGCTAAGTTAAAAGTTTTAATTAAATATAATGACTGTCACTAAGTCGTGAATTATTTGGGGCACAAGCTTTCCGGCGCACTGGGTGATATTAATGCATTACGCAACGACCAAGGCCGTTCGATATTTTTATATATCATACAATCAAGTCTCGGCCATGTCACAATTTTATCAAATACCCCTTTCACACTTTGACGATGTATTTCGTAGACGCGCTTACCTATTCTAATTTGCATATTGTTGTTCTGTTATCCTAAATAAATGATAAGATTATAAATTGTTTAGGACTTATGTATTCTGTACCATGTCCATAAATAAATTTAAAAATATAATAAACTTATAGGGAAGGCAAAGGGTCTAGCCCTTACAGCCAAGTATAAACTAATATCTTTCTTTTAATGAGTTAATGAGGTTATCATCAATTTCCAGATGTTGCATTTCATCATTAATTTGCAAAATTTGACTCATATAGTGCAATATGTAAATTAATCAATTTTGATATTCGTATTCGTTGCATCACTAGTGTGAACCCCGACATCTACCAACCAATGAGAAGTTCACTTTCTTACGTGCATTTGACATAGATTTACTACAACGCATTCCCGTCTCGGAATTAGTAATAATGAAAATATTTATTAAAATCTTTTAGTTCATAAAATATGTATTAGTAAGTAGTTTGTTAGTCACAAAGCATCCATAAAACTATATTAGTATTGTTTTTACCCTTATACTAAAAAGGCACGCCAGGCCCAATGACGTCATTCGTCGGGCCCTTGTGTCTGTGGGTTCGCCAGCCATCTTAGAACCCAGTGGCATTTTCCGCGACGATGGCAAGCGGCCCGATGAAATGACGCTGGCACCATGGAGGATACGTCTGCCTTTTGTGGGATGCCACCTGTGTGGATACCCTTTTTTATTTTATCTTAGCACGACATGTGACCTTTCGCCCACCTGACGGTAAGTGGCGCGCGAGGTCCATGAATGTTAGCAACTGGAATCAGATACTCATGACTGACAGCAGTCCCTAACACTATGCCGGCTTGACTGGGCATGAAGACAATTCGAGCCTGATCCCGAAACGTGTGGATTCACTTTACTGTGTTTAACGCCACGAATGGTGAATACTTCCCCGCCCCGGCAGACTGGGAAAATTACCACCATCAGTCCGCTTACCACGAACTTGTTCATGTTAAAATTATGTGCCATTTGCAATGATGTCAAATGCCAATTTTTACTTTCAAGGAGAACTAATATTGTAAGCTATTGCTATGGTGATCTTTATATAAAAATAACACCGCTTTAAACAACTTGGGGCCTTCCCACCTGTCCTTGACGTCTAAGAACCCAGGCGGCGCTGCTGCATTACAAGTTCACAATGTTATTGCGCCGTTTGGAGTTGAAACTCTCGGGACAAGAAGGCTGGGCAATATTTGGGCCAAAGGATCAGCATTACCATTCAGCATGGCAATCCTGCCAGTATCCTTGGCACTTTGCCCATTGGTAGTGATTTGGAGCAAGATTTTTATTTATAACATTTAGATTTTATTTATATTTTTTATTATTAAGTAGTTTATGTTAAGTTTTTTTAATAATAATAATTTGTAATGTTCTTTCGAATACACATTACATATTATTTTATTAATTTATATTTGGGCTACTTACAGCTATAATACATTTATTTGTGTGTTAGTGTTTAAATTACAATAAAGCCAATTTATCAGTTTCAACATTTAGGATATAAATACTTCTATGCACCGCAGAAACTATAAATAATCAATAACCGAAAGTGCAACTTCAACATCATAAAATAAAGATTTACGAGTAAAAAATATACATATATAACTAAACCTATATCAAAGTTAAAGTCAAAATATCTTTATTCACGTAAACCTATTACAGGCATTTATGAAACGTCATTAATTTAATTCTTTTGAATGATTCTACTCCTGCTAGCAGAAGACTAAGCAGCAAAGTGGTCCAATAAGTAAGCTGTTAGCAGAAGACCAGCAGCTTGGCAGATTCCAGTGACCTGTTAATGTTTAATCTGGCTGAGAAAGGAATCTGCAAGGAAAACTCAGCTATATCAGATTTACAAAATGAAACATATACAGAACTGCACCACAACGATCAATTAATAACCTTTTAAATTTAGTTATCAGTATCTATGAGATTACAATACCTGGTACAGCAGTAACCCACCAGGCAAGTCAGAATTAAGATAGACTACATGCCTATGTGCAACCCGAAAGTCGACAAAACTATAACTATAATTCACAAATCTAGAAAAACTACCTACCTAATTACTCACTATTCGTATAAAGTGCTTATCAGTTATGGCGTGTCTTATAGATGCAGTAGTAGCATTTAAAAGATCAATATCCATGTCAAGATGATTAAAGAGCTCAACCGGCCTGATGAAAAACGCGTTACGTCTGTAATTGGTGTTGACACGAGGTATGAGTAGGAGGTATGGACTCTTCCTAGTATTTCTTGAGGGTAGACGTAATAATATTTTACTAAGCAATTCAGAAAAGTCCTACACAACGCGTAACATCAACTAGATAGGTTGTGTCTGCAATGTTTCGACACGTTTCAAGCGGCATCAGATGATTCCTCTTGCATCGCTGATTGTAGCTCGAATCGTACGTTTTAGTTATATATTGAATGTATCTTTAAAATCTCTTTTGAGTGGATTCTAAATCTATTAAAACCAATGACTGTGTCTCTACGGAATGTTTTTCAATGGTACTGTCAAACCGTGCAGCAATAATTTTCAGAATGCTGTTGTAAATAATTCTCAGGCGCTGCAGCAGTAAGGGTGTCTTTTTGCGACAGATCGCATAGAAGTCATCGCAGTCAAGCGCATGGCAGTTCCAGCAGCGTTCTGAACAATTCTGAAGGAATTGTTGTACAGCACGAGCAGGACGATGTAGCACGTATACGACACTACCCACTACCGGACAAGCGGTCATCTAGCACCAATATAAAGGCATTCATATCGTATGGATTAAATTGTGAAGTGTACAGCCGCCCTCGAAAACAAGCCTGTCAGCTCAAATGACTCGATGAGAAATAGCTGCTCTTGGTCGCGAATGTGGACTACACATTACCATAAACGTGTTCAGATAATTTTCGTCATTAATTTGCAAAAGTTGACTCATCTATTGCAATATGTAAATTCAACAGATTAATTTCCAAATCAATAAATGCAAATAATATGCTTTTCCATTTGGGATCTGATGCAAGGGTTTTTTTTATTGCACTACATTTGAACTCCCACCTAATCGAACTAAGAAAGGAGATAATGTAGAAGAGCGATTTTACTGATCTCTTAACCGAAATAAATAATAATAGTAAAATCCTTTATTGCACACAAAATATAAAATATAAAAAGATGTACATAGGCGAGCTTAATACCATGAAGGTATTCTCTACCAGCTAACCTTTGGGAGAGGGACCGATTCCTGCAGTTTCCATAAGTTTTACGTTTGACATTACCACCCAAAATTTGTCCCTTATAACGACACTATCAGTGAAAAACGGAATTATTTTTTTATTTATTTTAAATAAAAAAAATAGTTTTGACCATATTTCGTTAAGGAACTCATCGCTCATCTTTATATCTTAGACTAAGAGCAGTGGTGGTCCGATTGTAAATAAATAAATATAAATAAATATTTCCAGACAGGTCACACAGCGCCATCTAGTTTCCGTGGTAAGCTACGAGGCTTGGGTTACGGAAACTAGATGGTTGATAAACTACATATTATACTTTTTCTTTTGTAAATATATACCCAGACCGAGACAAATTATACAATGTACAACTTGCCCCCGGTGGGAATCAAAACCTCCCGAGTTCACGGCAACGTTTGTTATCACTAGACCAC
Organism: Tinea semifulvella; assembly: GCA_910589645.1. NCBI lineage: Eukaryota > Metazoa > Arthropoda > Insecta > Lepidoptera > Tineidae > Tinea > Tinea semifulvella. The sequence continues at coordinate 7,559,726 of OU342620.1, forward strand.
GGAGGCGGTAAGAAACAGTAATTTCCTTAAATTGCAAAATGACCCAATTCACGCTTTGACATAGTAAATTTTGTATATGTGTACGTTTATTTAATTGTTTATTTATGTACTTATTGTATTATATTATTATTTTTATTACTATTTTATATAACTATTTGTTTGCATTATTATTAATATAATATAATAATAAGTAATTTTCACATAATTTAATAATTAATCTCATATGTATTTATTTATATCTTTATTGATGTTGTATCTATACTATTATTATTTCCAATCTCAATCACTCTATTACCTCACTTTGTACCATCACAAAGGTTAACTGGTAGAGAATGCATTCGGCATTAAGTTCGCCCATGTACACTACATTTGTAAATTATGTGCAATAAAGAATTTTATTATTATTATTATTAAGAAAAGGTCGCGGTTCGAACCTTTTCTTACGTACATTTATCATAGATTTACAGTACCACTGTTCCCATGAGGAGCAGAGCATGTTAAGCCATCGGTCCCGGATACTCTTGTACCAACTTGTGGAATCGTTAATAAATTGTCATTAGATCCTCGAAATCCCATCACCAACAGGACAAGGACTAGGAAGGACTGTTTAAAATTATATAATATATAATTTTATTTACTCATGTAAAACTTAACTCCGTAGTTCTAACTCCGGTTCGTCTAATACCAACTTTCTGAATCGTTAAATTGTCATTAAAATGAATCACCAAGACCCGTCTAGGCAGCGCAGCGTGGCGAGTCTAGGCCAAATTCTCTAGAATTTATTTCTGGAATGCCCATCTCCAACAGTGAAGGTCTAGGACCTTGTGTTGGTCTAGGAAGACTTAATTAAAACTGGGCAATATTTGGGCCAAAGGATCAGCATGGCAATGCTGCCAGTATCCTTGGTACTTTGCCCATTGGCAGCGATTTGGAGCAAGTTTTTTATTTATTAAAAATTGTTGTTTTTAGTTGTATTTTTAATTAGGTTTATTTTTATTAATAGTCATTTATGTTTTAAAATTTAATTTAGTTTATTAATATTTTATTTCATTTTTTAAAATCATTGTACCTTAATTCCTTCGAATAAAAAAATATTAAAACATATTTATAAAACGCTATGCTAAACCAAGGCTAGTTAAGTCTTGATAGAACATATTTTAATCCTGGTTTAGACGAAGTTCAGAGTTATCTTAACGAGTTGTTTAACTATTTTTAAAGTTTGGCGATATTAACACACAACATATCATTAGCCCCATATCACATCCAAGCAACCTCGTATAGCGCGTAAAGTGCGGCAGTTTCTGCTACGCCAACCTCGGTACAGGTTACGAGTTTGCGCTGTTTGGGGTCGAGACGATGGGATCAAGCCAAGAGTCTGGCTAAGGAATTGTCGAAACGGCTGACGAAGAAATCTGGAGACAGAAAGGCCGCCAATTATTTTTGCCAACGTAATAGCCTCGCTATAGGTAGACCGTGTTGGGCTTTTTTTTTTTTTTTTAATTTGCTTTATTTGCTTTCAAGACGAACATAGCTACAAAGAAAAGAAAGAAATGTTGCCAGTGTCCTTGGGACTATCTCGGATGGGACGTCTCTGGAGGATATTTTTTATTAATTTATTTATTTAATTAGGCAAGTCAACAACATGTTTACAAAATCTTATACAATATACAATCTAGAAGGTATCTTATTAGTTTAGTAAACATGTAACTTACAGACTAGCATTGCATTCAATAGTTTAGTTTATATTTAATTTTATTATATAAGAAGTTGTGGGTGAAAGAGGCCCTGGCAGACCGAGACTCGCATATCACGATCAAATAAATAAAACACTGACTGAAGGTGCATTAAAAAGTCTTCGTAACCAAAGGGCATGTATGAAGAGGATAATGAATGTCGACGAAGCGAAAGAAGTATGTCGTGATCGTGTCAAATGGCGCTCAATTGTCTCTGCCTACCCCGCAAGATAGATATATATATATATATATATAAGAAGTTTTTAATTTATATTTATTGTCTTTTAGTTTATAGATATAATTTAAAATACCATTCGTAAAACATATTAGGTGGGATTATAAATATCGTAATTCTAAAAAAAAAACTAACGTCCTCCGTGGTCTAGCGGTTAAGTCCACGTATAGACTCCGGTACGGGTTCGATTCCTAGTTATAATTTATTTGTGATATTTCTCGAGTTTGGTGCCTATAGTAAAGTTGGGTAAATGTGAATTCTTTTTTTTTTTTAAGCAAAAGCGTGGTTTCTGACCACCCCGTAAAGATTACGGTCGTGATAATGATAATATTATTAAAATTTTACGACTAGACATACCTATTTGAAGACAAACTGCAGTAAGCACAAGTAGGGGAACACATTCTGTAAACCCCATTTTTATTTATGTTAAGAACAAATTACACTTTTTGTTTTTTTTTAATGGCACTGTTTTTGTGTGCTCTCTGGCACACCGCTTGATAAGCACTGGCTGTAGCCCAGCGGGTTGCATAACTCGTGCCGAACTAGGCTGAGATCTCTGAAGCGTGCTTAAGGTTTCAAACGAAAAAAAAAATGTAAATACGACTAAAAATTGGACAAAATTTCTTACAGTTCAAATGTCAAAAATTTACATAAGTGATTCGAGTGGGATAGGGCCTTTTCATGTCTGCCGGTGCGTTGGTGGCTCAGTTTGAACGTCGGCGTGAACCAATGAAAAATACACTTTTCTTACGTCCATTTGTCGATTTACAACACCCCCGTCTCCGTGTCTGGGAGAGCACGTTAAGCCGTCGGTCCAGATTCTACTAACACCAACTAAGAATTTGTTACGAAATCGTCATTAACATTGACATCAGACCCTTGCCAACGCTTTTAGCCAGCTTGGCGAGTGTAGACCAAATTCTTTAGAAAACTTCTATTTACTTGTAAAAAACTTTTTATTTTAGTACATGTTTTTTATTTTAGTGGAAGTTGGTGAGAGAGGAGTTCCAGCTAAATCTTTGCATCACTTACTGAAAGAATTGGGCCTAAGCAGGTCTGCCGTACATACATTTATGGAACGAGCTTCCAAGACGGCATTTACGGAATCATACAGTATTTGGTTGGGTAGGGAGAGAAGTAGAATGGTGGATGTGTGGTATTATCGCGCAATAAAATAAAAAAAAGGAGGCCTCCTTTTCTTAAACCAGCCTATTGTCGGTCGCAAGCCCGAGACACCATTCTTCTCATCTCTTACCCACACATGATGGACCCGGCACCCGTACGGTGAATCCATGGAATGCTTAAATTTGTCTTCAATAACTAAACTTAATAAAAAAAAACTTACTATAAATAAAAATGTCTTTTTAGAGACGTCCCATTATGTATAGAGAGGCAATACGTTGGCAGACAGAATTTCGCCGTCAGCCGCTTGGACAATAAAATAAAATAAAAATCCATTTATCGTCACATAATAGTATCACATAGTCTTATTTTATTTTTCATTACTAATATTATTATTTAGTATGTAAATTGACACAGCTTCCTTACAGTCACGAATTAAGTTCTTATTGTTATTATAAATAATATTATGACATTCATATTATTATGATTTTAATTTTAATTTGACTCGGCCACTGTACAGCCACGAAATTAATTTAATTTGATTGTATTATAATTAGACATTATATTGTAATTATTTTAGATTATTGACACAGCCTTTATACAGCCACGAAAAGCGTTAAGTAACCGGTCAATCTTGCATTGATTTATGCTAAGCAAAGTTTAAACACGCTTTATAGATGTCAGTCTAAGATACAGTATCTTTTGGGGGTCGCAGTACTTTCGCTGCAGTTTATTGCCTCAATGGTCAAAGCTCGTGGACCAATATTTAATTACCGGCACAAATTGTATCATTAATAATATTTATTACTTTTTTTTATTTTTTTAAGTGTCTTTAAAGGATGTACAGAATACATATCAGCCCTAAACAGATAATTTATTTACATAATATATGTTTATAACAGAGTTCATAACCGAGTTGGGGATCATCAAATTTCAAGTATTGCAGAATTTGATGCTTTTTATGGAGTAATTCACGTCAATATCGCCCAAACACGAAGAGTATACGGGAGTTCACAGCGCGGGAAAACCGCAAAAAATAAAGTGCAACTTCTGCCCCATATACTTGTATAGAGTCAAATTTATCGTTTTCCATAATTATTCACAACGTAGCACATTATTAAACAAAATAACACCACTTTTGACTAACAATGTCCACAGTAAACTAATTTACAAAATGAAAAACTTGGACTTGACATGTCCGTGCAAAATGGCGCGAAGAACTCAAATTTATTACTATTTACTGCCTCTGTAGTCGTAGTAGTGGATTTAGACGCGGAAGTACCGAGTTCGATTCCTAATTTATTTTATTCTAATTTCGAGTTTGGAATACTAAACACATCGACGAGCTTGCCTCTTGTCATGATGGGCCTATAGCATGGCCGGAGCAAAGTATACGTAGGGAGGGGCAGCGGCCCTCGTAGATTGATTGACAAGTAATAAATATATTTATCTAGGATATGGTCTATAGTAAAGTTTGCTAAATATGATACCGCTTCTTTAACAGTGTGGTTACTGGCCACCCCGAACGGAATACGCCGACATACTCCCTGCGTTCCCCTGTTGAACGGCGAGGCTGACCCTTTGAACAATATATTCTCTACTCAAAGGGTCACCCGTTGCCAAGCGGATTTTTTCCAGTCAAGTCAGCCTCCTCGGACCACAGACCCATCTTTTTGTGGATTAAACACTATTATGAGAAAGCGCCCCAGCAGCATCATGGCCGTATGGGCCATGAAAGGTGGGACTCACAGTTCTTAAAAAAAAAAAAATGGATTATAATTTTGTATTTTTACTAACACTAGATTTTATAAGATTCTTAAAAAAATGATACTAACACATATGGAATTTATACTGAAATAAAGTTTTATTAATATTATTAAATATGTTTTAGGTTTTTTGGTATAACATTTCGTTTTTTTGTGCCTATCTCTCAAGTTAATCACATGTTTGGCCTTCGCCTGAATAAAGCCGAGGCGGCGAGCTGCGTTGCAGGTCATTATGTATCACTTGGGCTCGTTACTATTAAAATTGTATAATACTTGTTTGTAAGTGGTCTGCTTTTCTAAATAACATTATTAGATAATCGGTTTAAATGCGTGTAGACAGCTATATCAATAAACGAATAGTATATACATAGCAAAAAACTTCGGTACATTGTTGGACAACTGTATTAGAATCGCCATGTATTAAGTAATTTAAGCCTGACCCCAAAACGTGTGGATACACTTAATTGGGTTTATCGGCACGAACGGCAGACTTGGCAAATTACCACCATCAGTCCGCCTAGCACCTATTTAAATTTTCCTTTCGCTTAGGGGAGAGATTAGGGATCTAACATATCGCCGGGATAGAGCGAACACCAACAAACTTTTTTTTTAGTAAATTCTCTTTTATACATCAGTCGTTTAAAAAACTTCTGCTTGTTCTAGTGATGAAATCGACTAAGCACTCACGACCTTTCGGGGTGGTCAGAAACCACGCATATAAATAAGCGAATTCACATTTAGCCAACTTTACTATAAGCCAATATTGACAAGTGGCAAGCTCGTCGATGTCTCCAGCGTACCAAACTCGAGAAATATCACAAATAAATTAAATATTAATTAAATGTATTTATTTACATTAACAAATATTTGCGGTGGTGGCTCGGTTGTAAGAACGCGTACCTTAAATCCTACAAAGGTCGGTTCGATCCCACTCGGCATGTACCAATGAGAAATACACTTTTCTTAAGTGCATTTGTCATAGATTTACAACACCACCGTTCCCGTGCCTCGGAGAGCACGTTAAGCCGTCAGTCCCGGTTCCACTAATGCCAACTTGTGGAATCGTTAATAAATTGTCATAAATAATGGGGTGTATCAGGCAAAGCTTTTTGTAGATGTCGCTAGCCGCACTGGTACCTTGTTTACACCTTTTAAGGCATCATTTTTTAAATGTTTTTGTATTTTTTTTATTTTTATAACAGAAAAATGTATTTTAAATTAACGTTATCTACCTTAAAATACGAATTAAGAAAGCGAAGACCGTCTTTAATAAGAAAAAAGGTTGAATTAATAGAACGGCAATTTTGAGATCATCATATCTTCGATTTTGCTTGGAAATCTCGATTTGTACACTTAAAAGCTGCTCACTTCGACATAATATCCAGAAAATAATAAATTTCGTAATAAAAATACAAGTTTTCTATGCAACTGACAGTTATATAAGGTACCAACTATCATGCGCCATCTATCGTGATAAAAAGTTAGTGACACACCCGATTGACACCATATTCTCGCCAAGCCGTCTGGCCAGCTCGCGACGCTGGTAGTAGCTATGTAGGCCAAATTCTCCAGTTCTGGAAGGCCCATCTCCAGGGGCTATAATATTTTTTTTTTTGTGTCCCGACTAGGAATCGAAAGTCGTCACAAATACGAGTCTGAAGCTAATGACTACATAAATAAAACCTTTAACAAAAAAAAAAATGTCAATATAGCAAATGTCGTGTCCGGTCGGTCTTCAATAGACTGCCAATAGACTTTCGTAAATACTTATTATACGAAATTTATGTAAGAAATACGAGACGTCCTGTGAAATACCCACACAGCGAATCACTCTGGATCACTGGAATGCTTTTGTCATCTTCTTCAGTATCTGAAAGATAATGCATTCGTTGCACACTGCGTGTTATTTTGAATCAAGCTTGTATTTAGCTTAACGATAACAGGCATTGTAAAAATAATAATTAAAAGCTCAGGCAGTAAGGTTAAAAAACCATAGCCAAGAAATTTGCGCAATTTAAAAGTACAACAAATGTCTTCTGTCACTTTTTCAATTTCCTTTACGCTGCGATCGATAAGTAATTTGTAAAAAAACACTTTTATATTGTTTGTTCACAATAATAAACAGAACTAAAGGACCTAAGTAAACAGGGACATATTTGGAATACACCATGCAGGATTTGGATGATAGACCGCGAGTATTTCTTGAGGAATACCGTCTCAAAGTAAGACTACCTTTGTTTTGTTTGCTATTTTTTTAAATTGTTATTGATATTATCTGTTTAATTACTAGACTATTTACCGTGAATTATATGCCATAGTTATATTAATTTGTTTGTATTAAATATTTCAAAAAATACAATATAACCTATAAAAATAATTTGTCATCATTTTTGTAGAATGGAGCGAATGACTACGGCCTAGCTGATCAGAAGTGGAATTTTAAGAAGTTTAAAAAGACTTTTCGTATAGCTATTGTAAGAATTAGTGATTTGGAGATGGAATTTGACCTAATTGGTATTCAGCCTGCTTTTGCAAACGCTTTTCGCCGTCTGATGCTAAGTGAGGTTCCCAGCATGGCCATAGAGAAAGTGTTGATAAGAAATAATACTTCTATAATCCAAGATGAAGTCCTGGCACATAGATTGGGCCTTATTCCCCTGAAAGCTGATCCAAAGCTATTTGAATATAAAATGGAAGGTAGCTACAATATTAATTTTGTTATTAAGTATAACTAACTCTAATTGTTAATTCTAGGGTTATCACTACTAGACACGCCGCTAGTTGAAGCTCTAGTTTCGCTACTTACCGCGGCGTGGCGTGTACGTCTATTGGTATAAATACCGGGCGGCCACACGCAGCAGCGCGCATAATTATTTTTCGTCCTAGTGGACATAATTTATTTCTTTCGTGTGACCTCGTCACCGTACCGCCTAATTTTAATTTTTTGTCCCAACCGCCTTGCTACTATTATTTTTTCTTAAGTTTAAAATTACCACAGTGCTCTCCCAAAATATTAACGATTACTCAGAACACACACAGAACAGACAATAAACACTCCACATCATTCTACACTGACACACACGTGAGTATTAGTGGAATGTGGATTGTTGAGATCTGGGTAAGTTGCTTTCATTTCATATACGACCCCTAATTCGCAATATTATCCCGCCTAACCAGGCTTAACATGTAGGGTGTGAAGACGCTGCGTGGCCTGGCTAACTACTTTATTGTAGTGGAGAAGACAAATTTCTTTCTATTACTATTACTTGCTATTACAATAGGACTCACAAATGAATTAAAAATTATTGCTGCAATCAATAGATAATGAAGCCATCAGGGCTTGCATGCACTAAAGATTTATGTGAGAAGGATGCCTGGTTAGAAATCCTTTAAGTCAGATACAACAATGTTAGGTTAGGTTAGTTATATTTTCAATATTTCAACTTTTAATAGTTCCACTACTGATAGTTGACCACAAAACGATTAGGATATTTTCAATAGTAGCAATAATACCTGTTAGGACTTGGTACCATCCTTCCCTTTCCTATAAAAATTTCTTCACACAAATGGAAACTGTCTATACGTCTGACAGTTGCAATCGAGTCACCAATTAGTGGTACACGACGACGCCCTAGCATGATTTATTATTTAAAAATTGAACTATGTACAAAGGCGGACTTAATGCTGATAGCCTAATCTTTAGGACATTTAGACAGTATAGATGGTAATACTAAACACATGACCAAAAGTCCAACAGTGAGTTATATAGCAAAACAGCCGGCCAGTCTGATGGACCTAGTGAACTTACTGTGAACCCTAGATACAGTCTTTCCTACTTGAGTTGTAAATATGTGGAACAAAATACCAGAAGACATATTAAAGTCCTCAACTGTTAACACTTTTAAAAACAAACTGGACAAGTGGCTTTTGACAATTGAAATAGACTATGGTGATAACTGACAATTTAATAAACTTTACACCAGTGCTTGATATAGACATATCAGCAATGTGCTGCGAGCCTATTAATCAATAATAATAATAATTTCCTTACCTGGACAAGCACATGTGAGTAACCTTTCTTTGTTGTACCAGATGTAGTGTGATCTCCAACTCTTGATTTTAGAAGTCTTAGGTTCTCCCTAGCCTGGAAACTGGCTGAGCTAATAATTATAAGCATCACAAGATTTTAAATCACAATTTCATCAAATTTAAAATTGCTTTCACTCTTGAAACTGGGTAGACCTTTGCACATCAAAAGAGATTGCCCAAAACCAGGCCCCAACTTTTTTGCAGTGTGCCTTAACTAAATACAATTCAATAATCATAACAATTAATTGTTTTTTTTTTTTTAATTTAATTATAACATCTCTTTTACCCCAGCATTAAAGTATAATTTAATTAATCAGTCAATTGGTTAAAATTTATGTATAAAATAGTTGCAATAGGTATTTCAAAGTGTTTATAATTCTCTAATTAAATTGGCGGGATCGAATCTTTATAATTAACAACGTAAAAAAAGTTTTTGTCAATTGTCGTTATGCTAGGGTAAAAGAAATAAAATTAATTACAGATTATTAAATCACAATATATTAACTATCAATTAAAAAAGAAATCCTAATGGCACAAGAACATTTTATTCTCATTTAGGGCAGAAATGCAAAAATTCAAGCATTTGGTAAAAGACAGATGGCTACCAGTTCCACTAATACCAACTTGTGAAATTGTTAATAAATTGTAAATAAAAATTGACATGACCCTTTCCAATCCATCTGGCCAGTGTGGCGAGTGTAGACCAAATTCTCCAGAAATTTCTGGAAGACCCATCTATGACTACTAATTTACTTTTCAGACTGCACAGAGAATACAGAGTTTGATTCTCTTGAATATTCTATGAAAGTAAAATGTACACACAATAGTTTGCAGCCGAAGGATGCATTTAGAAATGACGATTTATATGAAAATCATAGTGGTAAGTCAAAATAATACCATTCTTATTGCACACAAAATAAAATGATGTAAATATAATAATAAATAAATAAATATTTCCAGACAGGTCACACAGCGCCATCTAGTTTCTGTGGTAAGCTACGAGGCTTGTGTTATGGAAACTAGATGGTTGATAAACTACATATTATAATTTTTTTTTTTGTAAATATATACATATTATACATATAAACACCCAGACCGAGACAAATTATACAATGTACAACTTGCCCCCGGTGGGAATCGAACCCACGACCTCCCGAGTTCACGGTAACGTTTGTTACCACTAGACCACGGAGGCGGACATACGTGACCATAATACCATCAAGATATTCTCTACCTTTGGGAGAATGATACATTTATAAGTTGGATGCAGAGAATTTTATGTAAAAGTATACAATATGTAATTAATTTCAAATACTTCATGGATTTGCTTCACACAACACCAACATCGTTCCTGCCTACTCCCTCTGCACCACCCCCAGCAGGGACACCGGTGCCGTCCACTGTAGCTTCTCGTACTTCTATGACTACAAGAAGATGAAGATATCAAATTAAATCACATATTTCCTTTGCTTATCTTGTAACAACTTGGATATTGTCAGCACTAAAATAATAGTAAAGTATCATCACAACTGTTTCCCTTTCGGGGTGGTCAGACACCACACTTATAAAAAAGCGGATTCATTTTTAGCCAACTTTACTATATGCCAATCATGACAAGTGGCAAGCTCGTCGATGCGTACCAAACTCGAGAAATATCACAAATAAATTAAATAATAATTAATTATTTACATTAATAAATATTTTTGTGTCCCTACCAGGAATCGAACCTGTTAGTTTCACATTTCACTAAAATAATATAAAACAAAAACATAAAAACAACACAAGGTAGGTAATCATGGTTTGACCATTACAGGTAATAATACAGAATTATGTGTGTTATAATAGCAATATTGCCATAAGCAAGGTAATTGTAACTTAATAACTACTTAATATAAGATCGTGGCTGTAAATAGGCCGTGTCAACTGAGAGAGAGAGAGCCTAATCCCTCCCTCTCCGTTCTGTAACCGAATTGTAATATGATGTGTAATGCTCTTCAAGCCTCTGTGCTTCCACTTTCCTATAACTTGGGAGTCCTTCAAGCGAAGTGTGAAAGGCATCTAGTCAAGCCAGCATAGTGTTAGGGACTGATGTTAGTCATCTGACTTCAGTTGCTAACATTCATGGACCTTGCGCGCCACTTACCATCAGGTGGGCGCAAGACATGTCATGCTAGTATAAAAAAAAAACAACGCAACAAAAAAATCGAATACACGTTTCATATGTTGTAAGGTCTCTAATCTATAGGCCATTAGTTGCCTGATAATAAACATTTTATTATTATTATCATATATTTTGGTGATTTATTTTTACAGTATACTCATCTCAAATAAAATGGCATCCAATCGGAAACCAGTCATCCATCTACAATGAAGCGGACCTAGGACCGGTCCACCCTGATATTTTGATTTCTAAAATGAGACCTGGACATGAAATTGACGTACAACTTATTGCTGTCAAAGGAATTGGCAAAGATCATGCCAAATTTTCTCCTGTTGGTATGTATTTTAAATTATATTTATTACTGGCTGTTTGATCATTGCCAGTGTAATATAACTAGTGGTCAAAAAACTTTCACATGACATATCGCCGTCCCCATTGTATTCTAAAATGATAAATCCAAATTTTAGCTTTTTTTGACAATGTTGTGTATACAAGTTTGCCCATTCTAAATATATTTTAGATCTATGGTGGAGGCTAACCGTTTCACTGAAAACAAGCACCGATGAATCACAACACGGTATACTTGGTCGTCAACTATCTTTTTTAACATCTACCTACATTTTTCATTTACTAATTTAACTTTGCAATAATTATTTTGATTCATTGTCTACAAATAGTGTTATATTTTTGTATAAAAACATTAGGATGTTTCAATATATGTAATTAGGTAGTTTTCTATCTAATCTATTTTTAATATATATTTATCTTACTTATATGTATCTTATTTTATTTATATAAATATTTATTCTATATAAAAAAAAAAAAAAAAATTATTATGATTGCTTAAAGTTCATTGAATATCTATTTATTCCATCATAGTTTCTTAGGTGTATAAATACATATATTGAATCATACTCATTCCGCACTCAATGAATACTGCTTCCCGGAACACAGGTACTCTTCGTTCGGGTTGCAGGGTTTTACAAATACTGGTGGATAGTTTACGTCAATCTATGATCTGCGTTAAATATTTGTCTTATACCTACTTCCTTATAAAATGTAAACTTGAACTCTTTGACTTCGAATAAAGATATTTTTATTTATTAAGTGACAGTAATGACAGTTTATTTATTTATTAAGACTCAAACAACAGTATATATACTTAACATTAGATTATTACACAGTTTGAAAACTTATCTTGTACATAAACTTTTTACAGTTGAGCACAGCATTTGTCAACTTGTATTATTCGAATTAAAGTTCTAATAATAAAGCAAAAAACAATAAAAAAAAAAGAAGTAAACAAAATTAAGCTAATAAACTTATAACTATATATGTATTTACAATTTAAATTAAAACTAATATATATACATATATTTTAAATTACCGTTACCTACCTTAAACGACTAATTAAGAAAGCGCTCACCGTCTTTAAAAAGAATAAAGGTTTAATTAATAGAACGGCAATTTCGAAATCTTTGATTTCGCTTGGAAAACTCGATTTGTACACTTAAAATCTGCTCACTTCGGCATAATATCCAGAAAATAATAAATTTCCTAATAAAAATACAAGTTTTCTATGCAACTGACAGTTATATCCGGTACCATCTATCATGCGCCATCTATCATGTGTAAAGTTACACTCCATTGTGAGTATATAATAGACAACTTCTTCTTGTGTCATTTTATTATCCGGAAACGTCTACAATTTATCGCCTTTTACTATAAATAGAAGAGAGGAGAAGACAAATGTCTAATCATTCCATGGATTTACTGTGCCAGTGCCAGGTCCATTGTGTGTGGGTTAGAGATGAGAATAAAACGCCGGTATGCTTGGTTATGTATTTGTTTATTTAAATTTCACAATTCAAAGAGTAAGTTCAAATGATTCGTGGTTTGCCGAATGGAGGCTTTTTTCGCAGTGAATTGATAAAACTCGCGCAGGCGCAGCTCACACACGGTGACGTCTCCGCCGGCATCCAATCGCAGCGCCGCGCACGCACACTTCAATCGCACCCACCCTATGTTCGACTTGATTTCGCTTTGAAAGTCATTCCACTTGGCGTTTGTCTATGGTTTTCATACAAAATTCTTTTTAAAAAAAAGCAAATTATATGCTTTCAAGTCGAACATAGCATTCGAGGTCCGAGGGTGACACTGATGTTTTCTAAATATACAATATATTGGGGAATGATAATTATTTGTCCCCACAAGAAGAATGGTGTCTTGGGCTTGCGACCAAGAATAGCCTGGTTTACAAAGGTCTCCTTGTATTTTATTGCACAAGACGCTAACATCTACTATTACACTCCTCTCCCAACCCAACCAAATACTGTATGATCTTATTTATAATTTGTATCATAATAATAATAATAAAAATGCTTTATTGCACAAAAACTAAAATAACTTAAAATTAATGTGCACAGGCGAGCTTTATGCCGTGAGGCATTATGCATGTTGCTTAGACACACATGCTTGATGTGTATATATGTCAATGGGGTGTATCACTAACTTTTTATCACGATAGATGTCGCATGATAGATGGTACCTAATATCACTGTCAGTTGTATAGAAAACTTGTATTTTTATTAGGAAATTTATAATTTTCTGGATATTATTTATGGAAGTGAGCAGATTTTAAGTGTACAAATCGAGATTTCCAAGCGAAAGCAAAGATATGGTGATCTCAAAATTGCCGTTCTATTAATTCAACCTTTTTTATTTTAAGGTAGGTAGCGTTAAGTTAAAATACATTTTTCTGTTATAAAAATGTAAAACTACAAATGAATTTAAAAAATGATCCGTCATAGGTGTAAACAAGGTACCATTGCCGCTAGCACCATCTACAAAAAGCTTTGCCTGATACACCCCATTTAAAGATATTACAAAGGTCAGTCTGGCGTACAGCGTGGCTAATGTAGGCCAAATTTTCCAGAAAATTCTGGATGGCCTATCTCCAACTGTGGTGGTCTAGGACTCTAGGTAGGAGCTGTGATGATAATGATATATTTTCTATATATTGAATATTATTTACGAAATAAGCGACAATGTTACTTTGTCCAATGTAATTTTGTAACTGCTTAAAATGAAAAAATATTTTCAGCCACAGCTTCATACAGATTGTTGCCGGACATCAAACTAACAAGAGAAGTTGGAGGCAAGGATGCTACATTGCTCCAGTCTTGTTTTTCTCCCGGAGTGATTGGCATAGACTCGGAAGGCTCAGCTTATGTTAAGGACGCCAGATATGACACTTGCAGCAGAAATGTGTTCCGATACGATGATATTAAAGATGCTGTCATCATGAGCAGGGTTCGGGATCATTATATATGTAAGTACAAGTATTTACAATTTTTTCAACCTCTGTGGTCTTAGAGGGAGAGGTTACGACTAGATCGACTTAGAGGGACACAAGCTTCTAAGCATTCCATGGATTCACCGTGCGGGGACCGAAAATATGCTGATTTATTACATTTCTTAAAAGTACACTCAAACTGATGAATCTTTAAAAATGCTAGATCAATCAAGGATCTTAGCAGAATGTTAAATGGCTTAACGTGGCTTTTCAGCAGGTTGGTATTGAAATGTACCTGGATAAGACTAAGGTCATGTTTCCTCAAGCCGAGGCCAATCTGTGTGCGAAATGCCACTCTCGAAGTTGTGCAGTAAAACATCTACCTTGGACAGACTATTCAGCTAGGCGCTGCAAACTTCAGCAAAGAAGCCGACAGACGCATTCAGCTAGGATGGGCGGCTTTCGGGAAACTTCGACATATCCTCTTATCGTCCATACCACAATGTTTGAAGTCTTCAACCAGTGCGTCCTCCCCGTAATCTCGTACGGAGCAGCGACATGGACACTGACTGGACCTGAATTATGGGTTTGGTTCACAAATTCAAGGTCGCTCAGCGAGCTATGCTTAGTATTTCTCTGATGGATAGAATTCGAATTGTTGAAATTCGTCAGAGAACCAAAGTTACTGGCATAGCATTCAAAATTAGCACGCTGAAGTGGCAATGGGCCGGACACATTTGTCGCAGAACAGAAGACCGATGGGGCAAACGGGTTCTAGAGTGGAGACCACGTACGGGACGACGCAGAGTGGGAAGACCCCCCGCCAGATGGACGGATGATCTAAGGAGGGTCGCTGGGGGGGGGTTGGATGAGGGTTGCAAAAGACCACATGCAGTGGTGAGCCTTGAGGGAGGCCTATATCCAGCAGTGGAGAGACACAGACTGATGATGATGTTCTTGAAGACCCATCTCTAACAGTGGAGGTCTGGAACGTGTAATATACTTACATAATAATGGTAATAGAACATTACAGAACGCTGTTCCAGGGGCTGTAATGAGTAATATTGATAATTTCAAAATGCAAAGAATGGATCACGACGCAGCGATTTCAATCATAAATAAAAAGAAAAGTATTATCACGAGCGTTTCCCTTTCGGGGTGGTCAGAAACCACGCTTATATTGAATAGGCCAATCAATAGGCCAATCATGACAAGTGGCAAGCTGGCTCTGTCTGGGATGGCTCCGCTAAGTATCTTACAGATGCTCTCAATGTTCTGCAGAGGCGGGCAATTCGGATAGTGGACGACACAACAGTCTCTAAAACTCTCAAATCACTGCAGCTTCGCCGTGACGTTGCCTCTCTGAGCATGTTCTACAAGCTATACCACGGCGAGTGTTCTGAGGAGCTCCATAACCTTATCCCTTCTTTTTTATTCCGCAACCGAACTACACGCACAGGCCAAAATATGCATCCACATACCTTACCCACTATCCCTACGCGTACTCATAAATTTGGAGACTCTTACATATGTCGCACGCTGAAGATGTGGAATGCTCTCCCAGCCAGTGTGTTTCCCCACTCTTATAACCTGTAGTCCTTCAAGCGAAGTGTGAAAAAGCATCTTGTTAGGCCGGCATAGTGGTAGAGACTGATGTCGGTCGTGGTGACCAGCGTCAGTTTCTCCCATTCTTGGACCTCGCGTACTGCTCGCTGTATCCTCGATGTCTCTAGCGTAGGTAATCATAAATATTTGCTATAAATCTTTAATTTCAGTTAACATTGAATCTGTGGGAGCAATCGCGCCCAACGTGATCTTTGTGGAAGCTGTCAAAATACTACGGGACAAATGCAAATCTTTATTGGATGAATTAAATAATTTGTAATTAATGTTAAGAGATTAATAAACTATATTAATTGAACTTGTAGTTTGCTTTATTAGGCTCGGCTGTACCAAAATGAGGCCAGTAAGTTAAATATAAAGATGAAAGTTAAAAAAGGAGTTAAACAAACCAGTTTTATATTTAAGGCCAGTGATCAGACACCGCTCACAAGGGGCCACACCTTTAGTAGCCCCTACCTTGGCCACCCTTAGGCCAGGGTAAAAATAGAAACCGGCGGGTTGTTGCCCGCTGAGACAAACTGCAGCCGGAGTTCTTCGCGCCATTTTGCGTGGACATGTCAAGTGCAAGTTTTTGTTTTGTAAATTAATTTATTGTGGATATTATTGGTCAAAAGTGGTGTTGTTTTGTTTAATAATGTGCTACAATGTGAATAATTATGGAAAACGATAAATTGGACTTTAAATATGGGGCCGAAGTTGCAGTTTATTTTTTGCGGTTTCCCGCGCTGTCAACTCCCATATTTTACCCGACGTGTTTGGGCTATAATGCCGCGAGTGACTCCAAGTAAAGCATCAAATTCTGCAGCATCTGGAATTTGATGATCCCCAACTCGGTTATGAACTCTGTTATGAACATATATTATGCAAATAAATTACGTGTTTAGGACTGATGTATTCTGTACAATGTCCTTTAAAGACAACTAAAAAAAAAAAAAACAAACTGCAGCCTAACGGGGCCACCCCATAGGCTTCCGTACGCTAGCGCGAGTTGAAAAAAAAAAAAAAAAAAAATTGACGCCACTTTAAACTAAAATTGTTACAATGGGGTGTATCACTAACTTTTTATCACGGTAGGTGGCGCACGAGAGATGGTACCTAATATAACTGTCAGTTGCATAGAAAACTTGTATTTTTATTACGAAATTTATTATTTTCTGGATATTATGCAGAAGTGAGCAGCTTTTAAGTGTACAAATCGATATTTCCAAACGTAATCAAAGATATTTTATTTTTTATTTATTTAAAAACTTAATTGCACTATGTACAAAGGCGGACTTAATGCCGTTAGACATTCTCTGATAGCCAAACCTTTAGGACATTTAGACAGTATCAATGGTAAGTAGGTGCAATATTATTAAATGACAATTTGTAAGATATATGTAGGTATATGTAGACATAACAACAAATACATACTAATAATACTTAATAATTACATTCTAATACATAAACAAGTACATATATAAATTATTCATTATGGATTATATATATATATATATATATATAATAACAGTACACAAAATAAAACCAGTCATGTGAAGAAGTGGCTAAAGAAAAAGGTTACAAAGGAAGAAGACACCGCAGCTGCAAAGGTGTGGAATAAACGGAAGAGGTAAATAAAATAAGAAAAAAAAAATGTAAAGATAAATTTAAAGTTAAAAGATAGTATTTGTACACCTTACTCTTGAATATTGCACGATTAGGAGCTTGTCTAAATCTTGGGGTAATTTATTCCACAAATTTGCAGCGACGACAGCAAACTATTTAGAGACGAAAGAGGTGTGGTGAGAGGGAATGGAAAGAACAGAGTTAGAAGAGGAACGAAGGGTTTTTACATGATGATCTCAAAATTACCGTTCTATTAATTCAACCTTTTTAACTTTTTAAAGACGGTGTGCGCTTTCTTAATTCGTTTTTTAAGGTAGGTAAAGTTAATTTAAAATACATTATTCTGTTATAAAAATTAAAACTACAAAAGCCTTAAAAAAATATGCTATATAGGTGCAAAATAAGGTACCATTGCAGCAAGCGACATCTACAAAAAGCTTTGCCTGATACCCATTACAAAGACTTAATTTTGGTGCAACTCAACCTTAATATCCTACTTTTATATCATAGCTATTATTTTAGCTAATTGCCTGACTTATTTAGGATTATAAGCTAATATTAAACGTAAAGGTTAAATCCTATCCATTTATATATTACTTTTGCTATGTTCGGCTTGAAGGCGAAGCTTGATTTTTTTACCGATTTTGCTTAAATTGTGTTACCATAGGGTTGGCGTTGGGAACGACTTTCAAAGCTAAAAAAGCGCTTAAAGCGATAAGTCAAACAGAGTTTATGATCCTTTTATGTTTGACTTGTCGCTTTGTTGCTCGACTTGGCGTTTCACTGGTTTTCAAAAAAAACAAGTATCGCATTGAAAGCGTATAAAGCAAAGCTGGCTTTTGTAGATGTCGCTAGCAGCAATGGTACCTTGTTTACACCTATCATTTTTTAAATGTTTTTGTAAAAAAAGGTTGAATTAATAGAACGGCAATTTTGAGATCACCATATCTTTGACCGCCTCCGTGGTCTAGTGGTAACAAACGTTGCCGTGAACTCGGGAGGTCGTGGGTTCGATTCCCACCGGGGGCAAGTTGTACATTGTATAATTTGTCTCCGTCTGGGTGTTTATATGTATAATATGTATATATTTACAAAAAAAAAAGTATAATATGTAGTTTGTCAACCATCTAGTTTCCGTAACACAAGCCTCGTAGCTTACCACGGAAACTAGATGGCGCTGTGTGACCTGTCTGGAAATATTTATTATTATTATTTTATTTTGCTTGGAAATCTGGATTTGTATACTTAAAAGCTGCTCACTTCGGCATTAAATCCAGAAAATAATAAATTTCGTAATAAAAATACAAGTTTCCTATGCAGCTGACAGTTGTATTTGGTACCATCTATCATGCGCTATCTATCGTGAT
The DNA here is from genome assembly GCA_910589645.1 of Tinea semifulvella. NCBI lineage: Eukaryota > Metazoa > Arthropoda > Insecta > Lepidoptera > Tineidae > Tinea > Tinea semifulvella. The sequence continues at coordinate 7,578,722 of OU342620.1, forward strand.
TTAGTACAAAACCATAGACAAACGCTAAGTCGAAAAAAGCGTCAAGTCGAACATGGGCGGAAATGTAAATATAAAAATCAAAGCTTGTTATAAACACGCACTGTAAAACGAAATATAAACGAATCTTTGCTTTATATGCTCCTTATGTATATCTTGTCCCTTAAGCACTTTTTTTCGTTTTGAAAGTCGTCCGATTTGATGTTTGTCTATGGTTTTTATACAAAATTACGATACAAAAGCAAGCTTTGCTTATAAAGCGACAAAGGATAATAGACAAACCAGAGAGCTTTTTTTTTTTTGGTTTTCTTCTCCCGATGGATGATGAATGAGATGATAGGGAAGGCAAAGGGTCTAGCCCATACAGCCAAGTCTGACGTAATATATCTTTCTTTTTAATGAGTTAATGAGGTCATCATCAAATTCCAGATGCTGCAGAATTTGATGCTTTTCTTGGAGTCACTCGCGGCACCATAGCTCAAACACGTCGGGTAATATATGGGAGTTGACAGCGCGGGAAACCGCAAAAAATAAACTGCAACTTGTGCCCCATATTCAAAGTCCAATTTATCGTTTTCCATAATTATTCACATTGTAGCACATTATTAAACAAAATAACACCACTTTTGACCAATAATATCCACAGTAAATTAATTTACAAAACAAAAACTTGCACTTGACACGTTCACGCAAAATGGCGCGAAGAACTTTTTCCAAACCAGAGAGCTTTCCATATTTTAAATATTCTTCCTGACAGCATTATAAAAAGAGACAGACTTACAACTATCAAGAGTGCTAGAGAGTGTATTAATTCTGACAGGACGAATAGCATGCGCTCATTGCATTGGATGAGTGGGTCTTTCGCGCCATTTTGCGCGGACATGTCAAGTGCAAGTTTTTGTTTTGTAAATTAGATTACTGTGGATATTATTGGTCAAAAGTGGTGTTGTTTTGTTTAATAATGTTCTACAATGTGAATAGTTATGGAAAACGATAAATTGGACTTTAAATATGGGGCACAAGTTGCAGTTTATTTTTTGCGGTTTTCCCGCGCTGTGGACTCCCATATTTTACCCAAAGTGTTTGGGCTATAATGCCGCGAGTGACTCCAAGTAAAGCATCAAATTCTGCAGCATCTGGAATTTGATGATCCCCAACTCGCAAATAAATTACGTGTTTAGGACTGATGTATTCTGTACAATGTCCTTTAAATAAAAAAAAAAAAAAAAAAATGCTCTCTTCTCCCGATGGATGATGAATGAGATGATAGGGAAGGCAAAGGGTCTAGCCCATACAGCCAAGTCTGACGTAATATATCTTTGTTTTTCATGAATTAATGAGGTCATCATCAAATTCCAGATGCTGCAGAATTTGATGCTTTTCTTGGAATCACTCGCGGAACCATCCACTGCTCAAACACGTCGGGTAAAATATGGGAGTTGACAGCGCGGGAAAACCGCAAAAAATAAACTGCAACTTGTGCCCCATATTTAAAGTCCAATTTAGCGTTTTCCATAATTATTCACATTGTAGCACATTATTAAACAAAACAACACCACTTTTGACCAATAATATCCACAGTAAATTAATTTACAAAACAAAAACTTGCACTTGACATGTTCACGCAAAATGGCGCGAAGAACTCAAAAAAAAAAAAAAAAATGCATTGGATGAGAAAAGTGACATTTAAAAGAATTTGTCTATGATTAATTTGTTTTTGATTGATGTTGTAGCTGCGTTTGCAAAATATTTTTAAATTATATTTTGTGTTGAGTTTATTGAACTGATTATACCTATATTGGGATCACGATGGGGAGTTTAGATCGTGCCGTTTTGACAGGGTTTATTTGCCGTTTGTGCTCGGAGATGCACCGAGTAGTGGTCCATATTTACGGAGACGAGGGCATCCGTCGATCCATTTCTGATAAAATCAATAGATACCTCTCCATTAATGTAAGTTGTAATTAGTATAAAAATCACAACACAGAGCTCTAGACCTCTACTGCTGGAGATGGGCCTTCAGAATATTATTGTGACAAAATTGGCCATCTCTCGCTAAGCTGGCCATATGGGTTGGCTAGGGATGACCTAGGTATTATTTAGCACAATATTCAACAAGATTGCAATCCAGAATATTAACTGTTTAACAATTTTTCTTTATTGCTCATTTCAAAGCTGTATCACTTAACATCTATCCATATGTTTTTAAAGAAGCAGATTCATGTTTAGTAAAACTTTACTATAGGCCAATCATGACAAGCGGTAAGCTCGTCGTTGTCTTCAGCTTACCAAACTCGAGAATATCAGAAATAAGTTAAATACTAATTAAATGTATTTATATAAAAAAATATTTTTGTGTCCCAACCCAGAATCCACGGACTTAACCGCTAGACCATGAAGACTTTGTAACTAGCTGGATGTTTTCCTTGGCAGTTTACATGAGTTTCTTCTGTATCAGCAGTTTTAGAGCATGATGGGATGATCATTACCACATTTAAAGCATTGATTTTTGGAGTGTCCAAAAGTTGGCATCTTTGACATTGAAGAATTTGCTTTTTCTTGTATGGAGCTTCGAATGAAACTATCATATAGTTCAGTTTCTTTACATTGTAGATGTCTTTGTTTTTAGGTTTTGGTTCAAGGTCAACATAAAACAATGGCAGGGGTTCTTTAGATGTTCTATGTAAAACATTCACTATTTGTCTGGTGTCATGTCCAATTTTAGTTAGTTCGCTTTTTATAGTTGCAGTATCTTCTGTTGGGTGAATTCCTTTAAGTATAACTGTTGGCTTTCAGTGGTGTCTTTGTAATAGAGTCTCTTCAACTGAAAGGGTTATAGTTATCTTTAAAAAACATTAAAATGTTTGGGTATCTACTATACTTAATTATTTAATCTTTATACGGCCATGGGAAAAACTTAGTGTTCAAAATGACTGGCTAACTTTGGGCGATTTTTGCATCCCTCCAGCCCTAAAGTGGCGCACACTAATGTACGATTGGTCTCCGGCGTCGCTAAAGTTCTACCTAAACGCTTTTCAAATGTCCCTCCCGGACCAGAGTAATCTGGTAAGGTGGGGAAAAGCTACGGAAAAGAACTGTACATTGTGTAGTGCTGCCATAGGAACTGCTAGACACACACTTGTAGGGTGCGTTACTCTCCTAGAAAAGGGCTATTACTCACGCCGACATGACAAAGTCCTAGGTGTTATCCGTGAAGCAGTAAGTCTTTCTATTGCAAGAGCCAGAAAGGGACTGACTACAAATAAAACTTTGATCACATTTGTAAAGGAAGGGCAAAGCACGAAAACTAAATGCAAGCCCACCTCGATCCTTGGCGCCGCATCAGACTGGAAAATTCTCATGGATACATTTGAACACCATTATAGGATCCCAGATGAACTAGCTGTATCAGCCTATAGGCCAGACATCTTAGTGTTTTCTCGGAACTTGAAAAAAGTTATCCTTATTGAACTTACCGTTCCGTGGGAATCAAATATTCCAAAAGACCACAACATGAAGTCGAATAAATATTATGATCTCACAGAAGAAATGATCAGGAACGGGTTCAAGACTCAGCTTTACGCAGTGGAAGTTGGTGCAAGAGGAGTTTCAGCAAAATCTTTGCATCACTTACTAAAAGAATTGGGCCTAAGCAGGTCTGCCGTCAATACATTTATGGAACGAGCTTCCAAGACGGCATTAACGGAATCATACAGTATTTGGTTGGGTAGGGAGAGAAGTAGAATGGTGGATGGTGAGCATATTATCGTGCAATAGAAAAAAAAGGAGGCCTCCTTTTCTTAAACCAGCCAATTGTCGGTCGCAAGCCCGAGACACTATTCTTCTAATCTCTTACCCACACACGATGGACCCGGCACCCGCACGGTGAATCCATGGAATGCTTAGAAATTTGTCTTCCTCTCTTCCTATTGTATAAAAACCTATTGTTCTAAAGAAATATTAGACTATGATTTAAAAAAAAATGTTTTTAGGTATCACGCCATGATCCTCTTCCCAAGACTATTTGCAAACACTGCTTGGAACGTTTGGAGAATCAGCACCGACTTGTGATGTGCATTGAGAAGACAGCCAGCATCCTCAAGGAGAGGCGAGTCAATGTTCTCATGAACAGTTGCAATGAGTCCTCAGAAACTCCCCCCGACCAGCTTGTTGACCCCACAGTTTAAGAAGTATAATTGGGGCTGTAAATATAGTTACTTAAAGAGCTAAGGTCAACTTTAATATTCTCGGTCAAAAGGTATAACTCATATAAGTGACATTAACATTAATACCAATTTTTGCTTCTATTTGGGGCAAAACAAGTAAAGGTTACTTTGATATGCTTATATACAAAACCATCCTCAAGCCAATTTGGAAATATCGCACACCCAGATTTAAACAGCACTAACTCAAAAAAAACACTTTTTCAAAAATCGAATGTGTTGACTATCCCTGTGTGCTGCAGAAGTTTTCTGTATAGGTCTATGCTTTTATTTTATCTCCAATTTGTTTGCGGCGGACACGCACACTCAAAATATTTTTAAATCTCTTTTATTGTTCGGTAGGTAGTGCGATATTCGATAGTGACAATAACACAAAAAAGTTGGTGTTAAAATATGGTATTCAGCTGTGGAAAACAGCTAGTAATGCATTAGCGTACTGCAGCCCTAATCTGTTATTTAAGAGCAATTGTCTCGATCACAGCGACATTATCGCCGCTCGGCCAATACCACTGTGGGATCGGTCGCCAGCGCTCCGACCGGCGCTCACGAGAGTGGAATCAATCCGCCGGACTTGAAGGACCATGTAAAATCGTCAGTCCCTATTCTGTGCTGCTAACCATGTAGAGATACTGCTGCGGGTCTTCGATGGCTCAATTAAAGATTGTTTAGCGGACTGTATATGGTTTATTGCAGAAGTAGAAATTCCAGTTAATTACTTGAGTAAAAAGGCTATGAAAATTGTGAGAGAAAAAACGGCCGAGCGGCAATAATGTTGCTGTGATCGCGACTAAACAAACATTTTTATTTTTTATTTATATATAAATCGCCATAGGATCCTATCGGAACACTCGGTTAAGTCAATTTTTCTTAATAGCAACGCTAAACAAAATACCTGGCCAGATATGGTGATACAGTATGGCAAGGAACAGCCCCAATTTCCATTATTATTATTTTATTATTATTATCTCTATCTCTTCCACTTCTAAGCCTAATAATTATTATAATATAATATAATTTAGGTCTAGTTTGTGGCTGTAAAGGTGCCTCGTCGGGTATTTTAATAAATAGTACTTAAAATACTATATTATATAATGTTGGTATGAAGGAAAGCATAGGGACAAAAATAAGGAAAGGCATGCTACGATGGTTCGGGCATGTTGAAAGGATGAGCGATGAAAGATTGACGAACCAGATATATAATGCGAAAGTTGTAGGTAAAAGAGGCCCTGGCAGACCGAGACTCACATATCACGATCAAATAAATAAAACACTGACTGAAGGTGCATTAAAAAGTCTTCGTAACCAAAGGGCATGTATGAAGAGGTTAATGAATGTCGACGAAGCGAAAGAAGTATGTCGTGATCGTGTCAAATGGCGCTCAATTGTCTCTGCCTACCCCGCAAGGGATCTGGCGTGAAGATATGTATGTATGTTAACTATATAGATATATTACGGTATTAAAGTTGATATTTGCACGACTGCTGTCAAGGTTGAGCACTTTAGAGTTGAGAATTAAATAATATTTGTAATTATGATGTCAAATAACGAAATCCACTAATAATGTTTGCGACTTAGGAACAGAATAGGGCTGCTGAATTGTGTCCAGAGCAAAGTCCTCAGGCTAAACAGTTTCTATGTTATTAACAAGTAACATGTGACTTTGTATGCTCCTACATTAGACTAATATGTGATTCTATTGATAGAAACAAAAAAAATCTTAAGATACCATTAGTCGGAAATGCCAAAAAAAATCGGTTCTCATTAACACTGGGTTAATATATAACATAATCAGTATGCCTAGTGTGACAGTGAAGTTTCGTAAACGCAACTATAGTAGTAGAGTTTTTTTACTGAATTTTCGATGTTCATTGCCTGTTATTATAGCCAAACTTGCAATAACACGCAATGTAAAATAAAAAAAACGTAACTACAGCAGTTACGTTTTTCGAAACTTGCATTTTACACTAAGCACTTACTCTATGTTCGACTTGTTGCTTTAAGCGCTTTATTTCGCTTTGATAATCGTTCGACTTGCCTCTATGGTTTTCATACAAAATTCGGTAAAAAAGCTAGCTTATGCTTTATGTGCTTTCAAGTTGTAAATGGAATTAGGTTAAGCTCATTAATTTAATCTCCTTTATACTATGTACTATTAACCTTAATGTCTGTATTTTTTTCTAAATAAATAATGGGGTGTATCACTAACTTTTTATCACGATAGATGGTACCTAATAGAACTGTCAGTTGCATAGAAAACTTGTATTTTTATTACGAAATTTATTATTTTCTGGATATATTACCGAAGTCAGCAACTTTTAAGTGTACAAATATACTCGTAGATTTCCAAGCGAAATCAAAGATATGGTGATCTCAAAATTGCCGTTCTATTAATTAAACATTTTTTCTTTTTAAAGACGGTGTTCGCTTTCCTAATTCGTCTTTTAAGGTAGCGGTAAGTTAAAATTCGTATTTCTGTGTTATAAAAAAAACTACAAAAACATTTAAAAAGTGATCCGACATAGGTGGAAACAAGGTACCAGTGCCGCTAGCGACATCTATAAAAAAGCTTTGCCTGATACACCCCATTCGAACATAGTCGTATATTATATGCGTTGTTTCTATATTAGGAATTATAAATCCAAAAATTTGAGCCTGCAACATTTAATGGGGTGTATCAGGCAAAGCTTTTTGTAGATGTCGCTAGCGGCAATGGTACCTTATTTTACACCTATATCGCATTTTTTTTTATGTTCGTATTTTTATGTTTATAACAGAAAAATGTATTTTAAATTAACGTTAACTACCTTAAAAGACGAATTAAGAAAGCGCACACCGTCTTTTAAAAGAAAAAAGGTTTTATTAATAGAACGTCAATTTTAAGATCACCATATCTTTGATTTCGCTTAGAAATCTCGATTTGTACACTTTATAGTTGCTCACTTCGACATAATATCCAGAAAATAATAAATTTCGTAATAAAAATACAAGTTTTCTATGCAACTGACAGTTATATAAGGTACAATCTATCATGCGCCATCTATCATGATAAAAAGTTAGTGATACACCCCGTTGCGCGCGAAATTTAAAAATACAGTGTTGTTTGTTACGCCAAGTCGAACTACTTTCAAAGTGAAACAAAACTACAAGGATAGCAGCACTTTAAGAATCCTACCATCAGTTCTACCTTTTAACCAACAATATTGTAAGTTTTTTTGCAGAAATATCAGAATATATTTTATGTTTACTATACCATTTCCATTCGTTTATTTACTTTTGACAGTTTCAAATGAATTTATTTTAGGATTATTTTTTTGTTCGAACTAAAATTCATTCTTGTAGAATTTTGTTACATGTAGGTTACGTTTTCAATCATATGTTAAAAGTAAATTTAACAAATTCGAATAGTATAAATTGATATTTAATTAAAACTTAAATTAAAAGAGAAAAGATACAGTACAAAGACATTACGCATGGAACTAGCAAACTATTTGTACCAGTAGCAAGTCAGTAGCGTTCTGTTTCGCTTGTGTCCCATAGTGACAAATTTTCACTTATTCGTTAACGAAATCAGTGATGCAACTGTGGATGTGAATTTGCGTCATCGGTTCTGCATGTTGTAGAGAACAATATCGCGCGTACTGTATCTTCTCCTTTTATTTTAGTCAAAGGTTTAAAATAGTCAGGACAACATTATAAATGAGGAGTTATCTTAGGGTTATTCTATCTATTAAGGGTTATCTTTTATCTGTTAATTTTTAAGGTTTTTGCTGCAGGATAGTGCGCACTATAATTTATATTATTAGCGCACACGAGTTTAGGTCTAATTTTGGATTAACACAAGAGGGGAAGAAACGGTACGTATAACTGAAGGACTTGAATCAGTAGTAAGCTAGCTATCGAGCCGTAAGTCGCGCACATGCGTCTTTATTTATTTATCTTCAAGGAAAACTTACAGCTTCTAACAAATGATTACTTATATACATAGCTGGGCACCGTTAATCAAATAGTTAACTTCGTTAGTCGTTAATCCGCTACAAAAAAAGTTAGCTTCGTTAAACGTTAAAGCTTTACATTTCGGAAGAATTAACGGAAGTTAACGTTAATCGTTAATCCGTTAATATGTCTAAAATTGCATTTTTATTCCATGATATAGTTTTAATTACACTTTTCTATCTAACTAATTACACTGCACTCTTATTTATTAACACGCAAATTATCACTGACAGTAATTTATAATAACAACAAACACAACACTCGTCACTCTAAGCACTGGCGCTAGTACTTCGCAGTTTTCTTACTCGCACGCGCCGGCAAAATATATCTAGTTTTGTTTTTGTCTCACGCGCCGCCGCGCCCGGCACTTGTCGTTTCATGCTTGTCTGAACCGGTTTATCGCGCCACACCGCGGTGACTGCGGTAAATAGTGGCATTGGATTAACGATTAACGGACTTCTGCATATTAACGGAAGTTAACGTGTCCGTTAACATTTTTAAAAGTTAACTTAACAGTTAACCCGTTAATCAAAATGTTAACTTCGTTAATTAACGATTAATGGATTAACGAGTTAATGCCCAGCTATGCTTATATAAAACAAGACAGGTCGTTGCGGTCATCGCATAACGGTGTACTTGCTATACCATCTCACCACTCTAGTTTTATGTCCGACTCAGTTTGCAGTTGTTGCCGCAAATCTGTGGAACAACCTGCCCTTAAATATCCGACAATAAGACAGAATGCTGTTTAAAAGAATGGTCTTCACACACTTTTTTAATAGTTCCTAACAACTGTAAGTAATATTGTATGTATTATTATTTATTTTATTTTAGTATTAGTATATATATATATATATATATTTATGTTTTATATTAGTATTAGATTTAGTAGAATTTTAATTATCTATTTTCCTGATTAAATATTTGCACCTACCTCCCACATACCATGTTCGTAATGTCCCTAAGGTTGACCGAGTAAGAATGTCTAGCGGCATTAGGTCTGCCTTTGTACATAGTGCAAAAAGTTTTAAATAAATAAAATAAAAACTAGATGCCAATTACAAATTTCCACAAATATCTTACTAAATAGAGGAAACATATAAATGATAATAATAAACCACAGTAATTAAGCAAAATAAAAATAATTAGGCATATAAATCTATAAATCAGATATTGTGTGTTATACTGTAAAAAATGCTCTAGACCAACTAATTTAGGCGATGTACAGAACATGTCAATATCTGTGGGGGAGATTTCCAACTCCCTCACCCGTGGTAGATGAGTGGACTGTATATTGTTTGGGGGGGGGGGGGGGGGGTTTGAGCCAGCTCTGTGAAGTCCAAAGTAAGGGGCAGAAGCACTTACCTCTTCCAGCAGCAGCTGACAACGTCTCAGTGGAGTCGACCTTAGGGTTCCAGAAGAATACCAGCTCTTCTGATACTAAAACTCTTTTCACATAAAACTAATAATCCAAGTTCCGATCGATAAATACACTCGCGTGGCTTTTTAGCAGACACTGCTGCAGCACCGAAAATTGAGCACACACGGTGTGACGTCACCGAAACACAAATTGTTGACGTCCGCCGCCGACCGAGGCTGAGGTGCGACTACCCACCGATGGGTCATAGAACTGACTTTATCAATATCCATGACCCTAGCTAAGGTTGAGTTCTCTTGATGCTCTCGTTAAAAATGATTGTAATTTTGACGGTAGTTGGTGCGGGTATATGACACTACCAAAGGTCTATAAATCCTTTGAGACCGGCTAGGTATACCAAATCCGAGTATTTTTTTTATTTTTTTATTAATTCATTTCCACAGCACATTACAGAACATAAAGGTTAGTATATAATTGAGTTTATACATTGGCCAAATTAGGAAACACTTTATTACTGATACTTAGGTGTCGAAGAAAAGGAGAAAAAACAAGAAATACAACCAAAAGATATAGAAATTCAATTAGACAAAAAACAATAACACAAATAAAATTACAGATATCCAATATTGAATTAAATTAAATTAAAAAAGAAAAAAAAAATAAGGATTAAATTAATAATTAAATTAAAAAAGATTTCTAAATTAAATAATTCTTGGCTGCCCTAACTACAGGAAAGTGTACCCTAACAGCGAGTGAGATGTGATGTAGCCCTGTAGAATTGACAGCAGCACCGCGGACAGCATTAACAAACCGGGATCTGCATCCGAAGTACAGATTAATACTAATACTTTTATATATATTTGTCTATTTTCTTATATTATATTTATTCAGGAGACATACAGATCATAATTTATTTATCTTATATGGCACCGATCCAGAGTACAGATCCCGATCGCCAACAAAGCCAATGCGGCGCTAACGATTCCACAGGGGCGTAGTGTAGGATGTGTGTGAGTGGTGTGGTGTAATCCTATGTATTGTGTCTTGCTCGCGTTCCCCTGTCACATTTCTTTCTATATAAACTTATTTTTGAATTGTTAACATCAGTGATGCAACTGTGTGACTTTGCGTGTAGTTTCCTATCGGTTCCGCATTTTGTAGTGAAGAATATAGCCCGTGCCGTATCTTCTCCTTTTGTTTTAAAGGTTTTAAATAGTCAAAACAACATTATAAATTAGGAGGGTTATCTTTTAACTGTAAAATATTAAGGTTTTAGCTGCAGTTTAGTGCGCGTTATAGTTTGATTGGCGTGGAAATTTTCGGCAAGTAATGAGTTAGGTTACATAATAAATATTAAATAAACGGATTCACATTTAGCCAACTTTCATCATCATCATCATCAGCCTGTGTCTCTCCACTGCTGGATATAGGCCTCCCCCAAGGCTCGCCACTGCACGCGGTCTTTTGCAATCCTCATCCAACCCCCACCAGCGACCCTCCTCAGGTCATCCGTCCATCTGGCGGGGGGTCGTCCCGTACGTGGTCTCCACTCCAGAACCCGTTTGCCCCATCGGTCGTCGGTTCTGCGGCAGATGTGTCCGGCCCATTGCCACTTCAGCTTGCTAATTTTGAATGCTATGTCAGTAACTTTGGTTCTCTGACGAATTTCAACATTTCGAATTCTATCCATCAGAGAAATACCAAGCATAGCTCTCTCCATAGCTCGCTGAGCGACCTTGAATTTGTGAACCAGACCCACTGTCAGTGTCCACGTCTCTGCTCCGTACGACATTACAGGGAGGACGCACTGGTTAAAGACTTTTGTCTTCAAACACTGTGGTATGGACGATGAGAAGATATGTCGAAGTTTCCCGAATGCCGCCCATCCTAGCTGAATGCGTCTGTCGGCTTCTTTGCTGAAGTTAGCAGCGCCTAGCTGAATAGTCTTACTTAATTAGCCAACTTTACTATAGGCCAATCATGACAAGTGGCAAGCTCGTCGATGTCTCCAGCGTACCAAACTCGAGAAATATCACAAATAAATTAAATGTATTTATTTACATAATTTACTTCCTTCGAATAAATGTATTCGATTGATTAAAAAAAAAATACATCAATAAATATTTTTGTATCCCGTCCCCTATAACCTACGTCCGATATAAGATATTTGTACAATTAGGAAACAAAACAAATCATGGCGATTTTAATAAAAAAATAGAAAATGTGTTAAATATTACAATTAAATTAAACAATATAAGAAATAATTTACAGTATAGAAAATAAGACAAAACACGACGATGGTAATATTAAATAGAAAAGAAAGCAATGCTGAAAAAATTTACAATATTTTTGTCCATGAAAAATTTGCTTTGATTGCACCAGCCGAAAATAAAAACCATTCGTACCTCGTTCCGAGACACGATAATAGTAACCTAAGCACGCTTGAAGGTGTTCCGAGACGTGTATAAACTGTTTTGCCAAAGCTTTGTGACATCGAGGTAGATCACTCTGAGCGCTGTCAGTTGTCTGTCATAATGTTGCGCGCCATTTTCAAGTTTATTTAATATTAGGTTTTCTTTTAAATTATTTAATATTGTAATTCGTTTATACTGATTCTAAAACAAATCTATTATTAATATTTAAGTAAGGAAAGCATCGTGAAGTGAAGCACTTGCAGTTTCTACGTGAACACTGTCTATCACTCTTGTTTTTTTTTTAAGTGTCTTTAAAGGACATTGTACAGAATACATCAGCCCTAAACACGTAATTTATTTGTATAATATATGTTCATAGTCGAGTTGGGGATCACCAAATTACTATCACGCTTGTTCAAAATTTTGTTACTCGCTCTCGAATGTCAATTTTTGACGTTTCGACCGTAAGGAAATCGCCATTTTGGTTGTATCCCATACATATCTATACCTAGGAAAAAAGCTACCATTAAAAATACAAATACTTAAGTAGTGAATGCATTTATTTCCTGATAATTTGCGTTTAGTTACAAATAAAATAAGTTATTATATAAAAATGTATGTATAATAGACTAAAATTAAATGTATTTTTTAAAGTGTGTCATGTATTTTTATTTACAAACCTACTGCTAAAAGTGCGTCCAACTAAAGCTGCAGCTGCGTTCACATATCGTCGATGAAGTGACACACAAGCCAAACCGCGATCCTTGGCGCCGCATCAGACAATAAATTTCTCATGGATACCTACATAATATGATCGTCATTATACAAGATCATATAGAGTTCCAGATGAACTAGCTGTATAAGCCTATAGGCCAGACTTCTTTGTGCTTTCTCGGAACTTGAAAAGTTATAATGGGGTGTATCAGGCAAAGCTTTTTCTAGATGTCGCTAGCGGCAATGGTACCTTGTCTACATCTATGACGGATCCTTTTTTAAATTAATTTGTAGTTTTTTTTATTTTTATAACAGAAAAATGTATTTTAACTTAACGTTACCTACCTTAAAAGACGAATTAAGTAAGCGAACACCGTCTTTAAAATAAAATAAAGGTTGAATTAATAGAATTAAAAGAAAAAAAAATTGAGATCACCATATCTTTGCTTTCTCTTGGAAATCTCGATTTGTACACTTAAAAGTTGCTCACTTCGGCATAATATCCAGAAAATAATAAATTTCGTAATAAAAATAAAACATTTCTATGCAACTGACAGTTATATTAGGTACCGTCTATCATGCGCCATCTGTCGTGATAAAAATTTAGTGATACACCCCATTCGTGGGAATCAAATATTCCAAAAGACCACAACATTAAGTTGAACAAATATTATGATCAGTTTACGCAGTGGAAGTTGGTGCGAGAGAAATTCCAGCAAAACCACTTACTGAAAAAAATGGGCCTAAGTAGGTCTGCCGTGAATACATTTATGGAACGAGATTCCAAGACGGCTAACAGAATGACACTATTAGTAATTAATTGGTTGGGTTGGGAGAGAAGCAGAATGGTCAAGTTCTTGTTGTGCAATAATAATAATGTGATCAAATTTTGATATACACCACGTGAATGGTTGGTAGTGAGAACAGCCAATAGCATGAGTTAAAGATTTTAAAAGATAAATCAGCCTTTCTGCAACCGGCCGTTCCAGTTTCCATCTTCATCACGACTTCTGTCATCGATCGTGGAACGACTATCGTGTCACAGGAACGTGATCGAATTTAATAAAATGATCGTAAAGATATGTATCGGACAAATCACGGGAGATTTCTCAAGGAATTCGATTCTTTCGACGCGGACATTTCTTTGATTGACATTCATCACATCATTCATTCATTACAAATACAGAACCGAAGGAACATAATACACAGAACCGATAGACAACCACAGGCAGGCCCCTCTTTACCTCTAGGGCCCTGCGATCGATGTGGGCCACCTAATTCCTGCCGATCGAATCTGGCTAATGAAAGTAGATAGCGAAAAAGCGCGGCAAATTAAAAAAAAATATCTGTATTGTATCCCCACAGAATAGAAAGAGTATCAACTCTGACTACGCCCCACAATTATGGTATTCCTCAAAACCTCCCTAACATATTGATAAATTGACACCGTCACAATAGTTTTACCATTTCAAACTTTCCAAATAATCGGGTGTATCCCGCTTTTTGTAGATGTCGCTAGCGCGGCAATGGTATCTTGTTTACCTATGACGAATCATTTTTAAAATGTTTTTGTAGTTTTTTATTCTTATAACAGAAAAGTGTAGGTATTTTAACTTAACGTTGCCTACCTTAAAAGAAAATTAAGAAATCGAACAATGTTAGAAAAAGAATAAAAAGGTTTAAATGATCTGGTCGTGTCTTATCAATTGGGAGCTGGGAGAATTGGTTGTTTCTAAATGAATTAAGTGTTGAATCGAGTGAATGGTCCTTGTTGGCAGTTGAGTTGTTGTTTCATTACATTCTGTCTATAAATGATAATTTAATATTTAACCTAACAGTATACCTAATTATCTATCGATCTAAAGCTATGCATATCTTCCCTTAGTTTCCTATTATTTCTATATAATATAATGATTAACTGATTTTCACTAACTAATTTCATAATAATCCTATGCTACTTGTATATAGCTATTTGTAAATATTTTAATTTTAATTTTACTAATGTTTATTATTTTTAATTTGTAAATTATTATTTTTTTAGTATTTAACCCACTGTTTTTGAGAAATGAAATGTACAAATAATATAAAATCTTCCTGGCTTAAGATCTAATAATTTATAATATTGTAATTTTTATGTCCTAGTTATAAGCTGTGATTTTTCTGAAAATAAATAAATAAATAAAAAAATAAATGAAATGAAATGAAATGAAATAAAATGAAATGAAATATTTATTTGCAGGAAACATGGTAACAAACAATATTAGGTCTTATTAATATTAAATGGGTCACATATTTCGCCATAAGCATGCAAAAATTTACAACAACTGTTATAGAAGTAAAGTTACTAAAAAACTCAGCGTTGCTTCTTTAGTAACTTTACTTCACAAAAACCTTTGTGTTGCTTAAAATACACATAGTATTCCTCCAAAGTATAGAAACATTCCTGAACTAGCCACGCATGCAGTACTGTACAGAATCTTTTATAAGGCATCTCTGTCCATACCTTTGGCAAACAATTATATATTTTAGCGCTCAACTTAACTAATAGAACAGCAATGTAGAGATCACCATATCGTAGATTTCGCTTGGAAATCTCGATTTATACACTTAAAAGCTGCTCACTTTGGCATAATATCCAGAAAATAATAAATTTCGTAATAAAAATACAAGTTCACTATGCAACTGACAGATATACTAGGTACCATCTATCATGCGCCATCTATCGTGATAAAAAGTTAGTGATACACCCCATTAGTAATTAATTGGCTGGGTTGGGAGAGAAGCAGAATGGTCAGGTTCTTGTTGTGCAATAATAATAATGTGATCAAATTTTGATATACACCACGTGAATGGTTGGTAGTCAGAACAGCCAATGGCATGGGTTAAAGATTTCAAAAGATAAATCAGCCTTTCTGCAACCGGCCGTTCCTGTTTCCATCCCCATCACGACTTCTGTCATCGATCGTGGAACGACTATCGTGTCACAGGAAAGTGAATCGAATTTAAAACAATGATCGTAAAGATACCTAGCACACGTCTTGCGCTATGTATCGGACAAATCACGGGAGATTTCTGAAGGAATTCGATTCTTTCGATTCGATTATCTACTTTCATACCCTGACTCAAAATAATTTATTATTATTATTTAATCTAAAGCTTTCTTTACACGCAAAAAAAAAACGCATAATAAATAGAAAAAATTTAATAGGTATTTTATTAAAAAACAATGTAATAGTGCTTAGTTAAAATTTAAACAAATACGACTAGAAAAGTTATTGCACGTCTCCGCTTGCTAACAAATTGTTAATCCTAGTTGATTTCCTATGTATAATAATATTAAGATCATGTATTTTTTCTCGCTTCTCTTGAATGTCTGCGTCCAGCTGCTTGATTTTCGTCAATAACGGCGATAAAGATTCTTCGTTTGCTCTGAAATTACATTTAAAAACATCAACACACTCAGTGTTCATGTACAAAGCAAAGAGCGCTTTTTTACTCAATTTTGCTTTAAAGTGAATGGAAACGCTACTTGAACACTTTATCAAAGCGAAATACAGTAAAAAAAAACGCATCAAGTTAAACACGGAAACCGTGCAGCGTCTCACTGTGTTTGACTTGTCGCTTTAAGGGCTTTTTTCACTTTTGTTTTGTTTGTTCTCTTCTCCCGATGGATGATGAATGAGGTGATAGGGAAGGCACAGGTTCTAGCCCATACAGCCAAGTCTGGCGTAATATATCTTTCTTTTTTAGGAGTTAATGAGGTCATCATCAAATGCCAGATGCTGCATAACTTGATGCTTTTCTTGGAGTCACTCGCGGCATTATAGCCCAAACACGTCGGGTAAAATATGGGAGTCCACAGCGCAATTTATCGTTTTCCATAACTATTCACATTGTAGAACATTATTAAACAAAACAACACAACTTTTGACCAACAATATTCACAGTAAATTAATTTACAAAACAAAAACTTGCACTTGACATGTCTGTGCAAAATGGTGCGAAGGACTTTCACTTTATTTTGCTATGAAAGTCGTTTGACTTGGCGTTGCTCTATGGTTTTCATACAAAATTCGCTAAGAAAAGCAAGCTTTGCTTTATTTGCTTCCATTTAGAACATAGCACCAATATGCTAGCCGGGCCTGAAGGGCAATCTCCAACAATAGTCGGATCGAAGCTTTAGCAATACTATGTTCGACTTGAAAGCATATAAAGCAAATGCTTGCTTATTTTACCGAATTTTGTATGAAAACCATAGACAAACGCCAAGTCGAACGATTTTCAAAGTAAAAAAAGCGCTTAAAGCGACAAGTCAAACACAGGGTATGTTCCTTGGATCTAAGTATTACCCACTATTAATATGGCCCTAGGACGTTGTGTTCAAGTGGCTGCATGTTTCCGTGTTCAACTTGATGCTCTATGCGTGTTTTTTTACACTGTGTTTATGTAGTTTTTAAGGTATATATCTAGGGGCCTTTTGTATTTTTAAAAAGTAAAGTATCACATTTAGCCAACTTTCCTATAGGCCAATCATGACAAGTGGCAAGCTCGTCGATGTCTCCAGCGTACCAAACTCGAGAAATATCACAAATAAATTAAATATTAATTTAATGTATTTATTTACATTAATCGGAGTTAACTGCTAGACTACGGAGGCAGTTATATTTTTATTTTTATGGTTTGTAGTTTGTATTTTTATGCCTGAAATAAGATTATTATTATTATTATTTCGCTTTGATCTTGAATGTTAACTTGACAAGCTCTTTTGTTTAGCGCAAAAACCTGTCATTCTTTGTCATAGACAAGTAATTAGTTTTTTTTATTTATGTTCCCTTGCCTGACAATTTAAGAGTGAGAGTAACTAAAATTCCAGAAGTCAGTGCGTAGTAATTAAAATTACATAAAAAATATATATAAAACGATCCACTAAAATGTATAAAAAAATAATTACGTTTTTTGCTTAGCGAGTTCCTTGGCAGCTTGTGTGTATTGCTGATTCCACTGCTGCAGTTCCTGGCGCATCACCTCGACGTCCTCCTGTACGTGGTCCAGGAGTTTGCCGAGCGGATTCGATATCCTGGACAATGACTCGATGTTCACCTTCAATAGTTCCACCTCCTGATACGAAGCTTCTTTCGCCTTTTGGGAGTCAAATTCCCATTCCTAAAAAGAGATCAAATACAAGTATAAGATAAGTGTTTCTTGCGCCATCTTCTTTTACACTTACGGCCATATATTCGATATGGTGTGTTTGCGTAGTAAGGAAATAAATTAAGTAAATGCTTACACCAGCATTTGCCCCATTCCTGTCCATGCTTCTTGGTGTTGAGCCAGGTCAACGCGGGGGAGTATGTTGAGCCCAACATGCGCAGTCGTCGTGGGACAGCAAAATAATTCTGTCTATTAATCTAACAAACGTGATGTTGGCACAAATGCTTTAGTGGCTATAGCCAATACTAGTTTTAAAAAAAAAAGAATACACCTCGGACCGCGCTCGACACAATATCAACGGCGGCTCGGTGAAGCAACGCTTGAAGTCTTCTGCTAAACCACTTATTTCTAATTCAAGTTTATACAAGGGTTGCTGTTGATGGTTGGTAGTTTGTTGTATCCGTAATTAGTATTATAAGTATGTATTTATAAATTACTATTATAGCATCTGTTAATTTAAGTATCTTTTATATCATGTTTGCGTTATTACTCTATCCTTGTTTTTATTTTTATATCCAGTTTTTTTTTTCTTACCATAGTATTTGTGTTTAACTTCTATTATGTATAAAATATTTTTGGCTCTCAATGTCTTCTTATTGTTATTAATTTATTACACAGATGTTCAAACTTGTCACGTGCCGGCAAAGCCTTTAGTGGTTCATATTATTTATTAGTTTTCAATTTTAGTATCTTGCAGAGTGACAATTTTGTTTATCTGTGATATTGTTTGCGTATGTTGACTGTTTGTTGCCTAAATAAATGAAAATAAAAAATAAAATAAACCGCGACCTAAATATTACAGTCCACAATATGCTAAATTTTAGTTTTATTGAAGGGCCATACCCAACACCCGGTCCATAGGGACAGTATTTGCATATTTTTACACTCCAGTTTAACACGCTTGCTCTTGCAAAAATTTAAAACTTACGATCACAGTTTTGCCTGTTGCAATTTGTGAGAATTGCTTCTGTGAGTCCAGTATCTGTTGAACCAAATGGCCATGTTGATTAGACGTGGACGGTATAGCCAAGTCTTCCTTACTTGACGGAGTTTGCGGTGTGTCTTCCACAACTATCAAACTCGTTTCTTCTTCCTAAAATTATGTATAATTTGTAATTAGGGTTGCCAACTTAAAATTTTAATGATCAGGATTTATCAATTTAAAACCAGCAGCACTATTCTGTTATTTAAGCGCAAACGTTACATAATCCCTTATTATTCTTGTATACATTTAGGTATATCTTGTAAAAAAACAAACATTACCTACTGCCTTCGTAGTCTAGAGGTTAAGTTCGTGGATTCAGTTGTGTAGGTACCGATCCCCGGTCGGGACACAATAATTTAATTAATATATTTGTAATATTAGTAGTCTATAGTAAAGTTAACTAAATGTGGATCCGCTCTTTTGAAATCCTGTTTCTGTCCAACCAGAAAGGAAGTAAAAGGGAGGTCGTGATGATACACCTCCTCTTAAAACAACTAACTTAAAATTCCTTCTCATTCCTCAACCAGATACACTGATTCCAATGGAATAAGTTACCCTTGGCCATTAGACGTGCACCATCTAATTCTTTAAACGTTTGATAACTACATCGTTCCTGGAGAAACATAATAAAACACTAAATATTTAAATAACTGTGTTTTATTTAAGTTATACATATATATAATGTACTTGTATGTATAATTGTGTTGTTGGATATTTCATTATTTGAGTCGTTTGATTTGAATATTGGCGGCAACGCCTTTGTGCGCCGGCGCACTTGTGTGGGCGACCGTCCGCCGACCCGACGCCCCCTGGTGGGCGATAGCGAGTGTGCTCGGCGAACTTCCTGTCGTTGACGTTTCTACCGGACGCAACGCCTTCTGATGGACAGTAGTGGAACTATCACGCCGGTCGCAAAGCACATCGCTGCTCCTAAATTTCGTGCATATTATTTTTTTCTGTGATTGTGTTTCGTATTTATGCTGTGATCCTCGTCGGCACCGAGCTTATCACGACGCGTCGGCTATTAAAACTACAAGAATTCTATCGACATTCGAGAAAACGGAACAAAAGGTTAGTTGCTGCTAATTTCATTTCTTTCGCTCAATTTTGGAGTATTTTCACCAGCGCCTAGTCGTTTCCCGTTCATGTGTATTGTATGTAAAGTTTATGTATGGTTATGTTTGTAGGTATAATATGTAGTATATAATAATTAGTTAAGTAAAGTATGAACTGTATGATTAAAAAATAATTTTTTTTCATTCTGCCTATCACCTTACTCGGTCCTCAAGGTTAGCTGGAAGAATCCCTACTGGCCTTGTAGCTCGCCTTGGTACATTTTTTCAAGCTAGTAAAGAATGCCTACTGGCATTGTAGCTTGCCTCTGTACATTTTTTTAAGTGTATTAAAGTATTTAAATAAATAAATGATTCTTTACCTCGTCATTTGGAGCACTCTCTACAATGATGTTTACTTTTCCTACAAGTAAATCAGTATTAGTAAATGTCTCTTCATGTTTTTCCTTAAGCCTGGGAGCGCCAGGCCTCGACGATGGAGGCCTAACACTTTGCGGACGTGGCAAGTTAGGTATAACCTTGCTAACTTCAGCATTATGATCATTTTTCTCAACAATCGTCGTTTTGATATTCGGTGGGGTTTCGTTTACTATTTCCGGTGATTTCCGCTCGTTTTCAACTGTTTTATCATTGTGTTTTTCTTCAATTTGCACGTTAGTATTAATATTTTCTATAGGTGCAGGTGCTATTTCATTTTGTTTATTATTATGGTTCTCTACTAATACTTTTTCTGGTTGTTTTTCCTCGTCTTCTTTTTCATTCGTAATGTGTTCATTTAACTCATTAATTTTCAATTCTATATCGTCAACATTTCCGTTTAATAAGCTAGTTTCTTTGTGGTTATGTAGTATAATGTTAGTTTCCGTTGCTTGCTGTAATTTTGGTTCTAAATCTTTGGTGTCAACTTCTATGTCATTTGGAACATCTACATCAAGAACGGTATTAGATATTTTGTTATCGGGTTCTTTTTTTTTGGATTGTACCAATTTTTTAGTTTCATTGTTTGTCTTTTTAATATCTGGTTTGGTAGGTTTCGTTTTAACAGCTTTGGTCTTATCTTTCTCATTTTTAACAATAGGTTCGGCTGTTTCTTTCTTTGGTTTGGCGGCTTTATCATTTGTCTTGGAACTATTTTTTTTGTCAGTTTTCTTTAAATTTAGTTCTTCTTTAGTTCTTTCTATCTTCCCATTCTTTTGGGGTTTATCTTTTTCCTTGTACTTTTTGACAGCTTCGGTACTGGATAACTTATCATCCAAAGCTTGGGCTAGACTTTGGAGCAGTTCGTTAGTTTTGTCCGGTTCTTGACCGGCTACTATTTTTGATGGTTTTACTGGTAATGATTTTCCAGTAGTTAAAGCTGCAAGGAATAATAATTATTACTATCCGTGGTCTAGCGGTTAAGTTCGTGGATATCGACGTGGAGGTTCCTGACTATTCTTGGACACAACAAATTATTTAGTTTATGATATTTCTCGAGTTTGGTACACTAGAGACATCGACGAGCTTGGCACTTGTCATGATGGGCCGGTAGTAAAGTTGACTAAATGTGAATCCGCTTCCGCAGACCAAGACTCACGACCAAATAAATAAAACACTAGATAAAGGTGCAGTAAAGAAAAGACGTATTATAGTATACATAGTGGATTTTTTTGTGGTTCGGATATGCAAAAGTAATTTCCTATCAACTCTTTTATTGCTAATTACTGGCTTTTAAATGAATATTGACTGTTTTTCTTTAAAGAAAATAAAAGTAGTTGTAAGAAATTATTTATAAAACTTGATATAGGTATGTGGGTGTTTATTTTGGCAATAATTTGTTTTCTTTTTCATATGATGATGGCAATTCTGAGCTAACTATAGAGACGCGATCAAGTAAGACAAGTTTTCTAAAAATGGATTTAGACAAAGTTTTTAATTAATATCGCATGCAACATTTATATAATTTTTTTTGGATGATGAACGAGATGATAGGGAAGGCAAAGGGTCTAGCCCATACAGCCAAGTCTGACGTAATATATCTTTCTTTTCTATGAGTTAATGAGGTCATTATCAAATTCCAGATGCTGCTGAATTTGATGCTTTTCTTGGAGTCACTCGTGGCATTATAGCCCAAACACGTCGGGTAAAATATGCAGGTATGGGAGTCAACAGCGCGGGAAAACCGGCGACATTTATCTCATTTTGCTCGAGAATTGCGACCCATGTATCATATAACTGCAGCTGTCAAACTCTTCTTTATTCTTTACGCAATGAAAACTTAAATTATTTTGTTAGAAAATCTCCAACTGACGAATTTTGACTTCCATCTTTTTTATTAAAACCCCTTAATAATAATACTTACCTAAAACTGTAATAACTTTATTTAAAAAAGCAACTTTACTCTCTCTATCTTTGACATTATCAGACACAAGTTCATTTTCATCGAACAATCCTTCGAAGAAACCAGTCGTTTTTAAAACCTGAAAAATGTACAATTAAGATTCACAAACGCAACTACAATAGTTGAGTTATTTGCTAAGTTCTCGATGAATATTGCTCGTTATTACAGCCAAGATTTTTATAATACGCAATGTTAAATTAAGTAAACGCCCAGTCTGGGTTCAAAATTAACGTAGGTACCTACACTTTTTTCTTTAATTATACATCAATCGATCAAATCAAATCAAATAATCTTTATTTTCAAACAGTTATACATGAATTTCAATCAGGGGCCTGAACAAGGGTCTCTGGGACGCCTGGATCTCTGGACACCCTGCACTTCCGGTCGCAAACAATATTGCAAAACAAGGCGCTTGCAGATAGAAATAATTTTAACTAATTATTTATTTGAATACCTACTTAATATTACAAATTATATAAAAAGAGAAGGTTTAAATAAGTTAGTGTGATAGTGTTTTAGTGTGGGTGTGTATGAGTGTGGTAGTGTTTTGTGTATGTATGCATGAGTGCGTGTTTTGTGTAAGTGTGCATTAACGTGTGGTTTTTTTTTATTTTTTTTATTACCTTAGAAGCAGTTTTTCAGTACTATCGTAGTCAAGAAGAAACAGCCAATTAGTCACTGCATTTTTTACATCTCGTAGCATCATTGTATAAATCTCGAGATTTGAGTTAATTTTGTTATACAAGTACGCCGATTGATTCGGGAATTGTCTTTTTGCAAAAGCAGTACATACATACATACTATATTTTTGATAAGATGAACATATCTATATAAAAAATACCTATACTCTATACACATACAATCTTGTTATTTAATATGGTGTATCACTAACTTTTTATCACGATAGATGGCGCAGGATTGATGGCAGTTGCATAGCAAACTTTATTACGAATTATTATTTATTGAATTTATTATTTTCTGGATACTATGCCGATTTTTACGATTACCGATTTAAGTGTACAAATCGATATTTCGTAATCAAAGATATGGTGATCTCAAAATTACCGTTCTATTAATTCAACCTTTTTATCCTTTTAAAGATGGTGTTCACTTTCTTAATTCGTCTTTTAAGGTAGGTAACGTTAAGTTAAAATATTTTTTCTGTTATAAAAATAAAAAACTACAAAAACGTTTAAAAATGATGCGTCATAGGTGTAAACAAGGTATCATTGCCGCTAGCGACATCTACAAAAAGCTTTGCCTGATACACCCCATTATTAACCAGCTGCAAAAAAAAATCAGAGACTTTGATATCTTTATCGCCACACCTATAGGCCGCTTCGACCATCTTCGGGGAATCGCGCCTCTCCACGCACGGCCACCGGAAGGCCGCCGCCTGCCCCGGGAGATCCTGAGGACCGAGGCGTAGCCCGTGCCGTTGTTACCACATAGACACCGCTCACAAGAGGCTACACCCCCTTTCGTAGCCCCTTCCTTAGCCACCCTTAGGCCAGGGTAATAATAGAAACCGGCGGGTTGTTGCCCGCTGAGACAAACTGCAGCCGAACGGGGCCACCCCATAGGCTTCCATACGCTTTATCACACCTATAGTTCTAACTTTTCGTTAGAACAATCGCACAGCCTCATCTGACACAAAGACGAGACACGTACGCAGCATTGCATTTGCATTTGCGGCTTATCGCAACATTTTTTGTTGAGCCTCCCCAGATGTAACCTATGTTGAACTTGTCGCATTTTTTTTACTTTATTTCGTCTTTCAAAGTCTTTCGACTTGCGTTTTCATTCTTATAAGCAAAATTCAGTAAAAAAATGCTCCTAGCTTTACTTTCAAGTCGAACACGGCATGTCTCTAAAATAATGAAAAATATGTAACCTAGCGCAGTACGCATAGGGCTTGTACTCTTTATAGTCTGTGGCATAGAGATAGTGGTTACAATGGGGGTGCATATTTTGGCCTATGTATGTGGCATATTATTTAGAAATAAGGGATTGTTAGAATGAAATATTAGTAACAATGGGGGTGCATATTTTGGCCTATGTATGTGGCATATTATTTAGAAATAAGGGATTGTGAGAATGAAATATTAGTTACAATGGGGGTGCATATTTTGGCCTATGTATGTGGCATATTATTTAGAAATAAGGGATTGTGAGAATTAAATATTAGTTTGAATAGCTTGTACTCACGTTCGTTACGATATCATGGAGAAAACGAAATGGTGGCTTTTTCAATAACTTTTCATTGAGTGGCGGACGTTTTATATACTTCCCCAGGGACGATTGTGTAGCCTTTATAACGTTGATATCTAACTCCTTTTCCATTGCACATTCTTAAAGGATCTTTGGGTCTAATATTATATTAGAAATTCTAACGTCAGATAGTAAAATGACAATGACATTTATTTGTATTGTTTTCAGTGTCGTCGTCGCTATGGTTACGTACAAGTACGTATGGAGAACCTCAAATTGCGCAAATACGCTAACCTTGGTATCGGTTACGAATTTGCGCCCTTTGGGGTCGAGACGATGGGCCCATGGGGACCGTCCATGGGGACTATCTCGGATGGGACGTCTCTAGAGGACATTTTTTATTTATAGTTTAGTTTATTTTTAATTTTATTATTTAGGTAGCTTTTAATTTATATTTAATGTACTATAATTAACTTCGAATAAAATTTATTACTTGATAGTACGTACGGTCAGACAATTTAGTTATGCTTCAAAATTATATATGGGAGCACACCCGATGATTTTACGCTAAGATCCATAGATATAGTTGGTCCAAATGTGCGTTCGGCGAAGACCCACAATCAGCCCACTTTATTTTAGTGGTTCGTAGAGCCTTGGATAGTCCGGTGTGGACCCATCTATTAAGTAGGTCTAGCAAATTAATCCTTCTTCTTATAGTATTGGTATCTATGGCACTCAGGATGCGAAACCCGGTTGCTGATGCCGGCTACGGTGTTGCTGTCAATCCTACAGGTCCACATCTTTCTAACTCTTTAGGGTACACTTTTCTGTAGCTGTAAGCTAAGACTTAATTTTTTAATATCAAAATATCTTCAATTTATTTGTGTTTTGTAAAAAATACTAATTTATCTGTATCAGAGGTTCGATTCCTGGTCGGGACACAAAAATATTTATTAATGTAAATAAATACATTTAAATAATATTTAATTTATTTGTCATATTTCTCGAGTTTGGTACGCTGGAGACATCGACGAGCTTGCCACTTGTCATGATTGGCCTATAGTAAAGTTGGCTAAATGTGAATCCGCTTATAAGCGTGGTTTCTGACCACCCCGAAAGGGAAACGGTCGTGATAATACTTTACGTTTATCTGTATGTTTTAGTTTTATTTCATTTGTTTCTTTGTCACCAAATTATCAGTAATTAAGCATGTCTTCTAATTTGGCCTTAATGTTCAATAATGTGCTGTGGAAATGAATAAATAAATAAATCACAGATTTATGTGGCTGATCGTGGTTGTCGTTGATCGTGGATTTTGTTTATGCGAAAGACTTCAGACCACCCGTCCTTCATGAATATTTTATAATTTTATGCATTGAATAGGTAAACGAATATAGCTATAACTTTAACCGAACGTCTAACGCATTAAATAACCTAGGGTAACATATGTTTTATAGTACTACCGATTTTCCTCGATCTGATGATAATATTTACCGGAAGAGCTTGTGGACAAACGGCTTTGGATTCGAAATCGATTCACATTAGTAAAATATATTCAATTATGTCTGAGCTACATCACTATTACTGTCAAAGCCTGTCTTGCAGCGACCTCTCCCGCATCTTACCCGAAGCAAATTTTTCGTCCACCATTTTTTATTGTTTACAATTTACAAATCTATTATTTTAGATATTTTATAAGATTAATTTACATTGTTAATCAAAACGGAAATATACTTGTATTTGTGTAGTTACCTATGATGGTTTGATACTGTGTTTAGTAGCTTAATTTATGTTTTTTTTCCAAAATGATTGCCAAGCGCCTGTGGTGAAAGTTATATCAAGCTCCACGTAGTCGTGGAAGACATGTAGTAAAAATTCAGTTGCTTCGAAAATCAATAAAAACTCGAAATGCCGCCAAAAAGGGCTTCCAGACAAGTAAAGATAGAAGTAAAAGATCAGGTTTATGTCGGAAAAGTGGAGATCGACGTCTCTGAGAAAGAATTAACTAAAGGAAAGCAAAAATTCCGTGTAAAACCTGAAGTTGCACGGCCTGAATTTTCCGATATAATTGCTATTGACGATGGTGATAATGGGAGGGTCCCGTCCATGATAACTTGTAATTTTTGCCAGCAATCTTTCAAGTCGTCGAAACGCATGAGACTTCATCAGTCAGAATGCTTCGTAGAGTACAGCGATCACGACCTTGTTGTCTCCAACAAATTGAAAGATTTACCTAAATTAAGGACAGTAAGTAACGCCTTGTGAAATCATTATTTTTATAGAGATATTTATTTATTTATTTAAAACCTTATTGCACTATGTACAAGAGGCGGGCCTAATGCTGCTAGGCATTCTCTAGCAGCCAACCTTTGGGACAATACAGAGCATTTAAGTTGAAAGGTAGGTGCAACTGGCTATATGAAACATTTACATAATAAATTAAATCGTTCTTATATATAAAACAATAAACCAGCCGATTGTCGGTCGCAAGCCCGAGACACCATTCTTCTCATCTCTTACCCACACACGATGGACCCGGCACCCGCACGGTGAATCCATGGAATGCTTAGAAATTTGTCTTCAAAAAACATTACACCTTGGATAGACGGGGACACTAGCTGAAAGACAGCCGACAGCGGGAGAGACTGCTGACATCAAGAAAGAATGCTGACAGCAAGAAAGAATGCCGAGGGTTAAGGCCCAGCAAGCCATTTCCTCGTATTATATCGCTAAAAAGTCTAAAAAGAATAATACCCCTGGGACAGTCCGAGAGGGGGGGAGGATGAACTGTCCACTGGTAGATAACAACAACGACCCTGGCGATAATATGGACTTGAAATGCCCAACGTGCGGAAAAATATACAGAAGACAAGCCTGGTTCAAGAAACACTTAAAAACACATGAAGGGATCGAAGCACAGATGGTAAGACCTTCGACTAGTACTGCGGATAGAGTTTCCCCTCACATATCCCATGGTACACCTCCATGTGAATTCAACCAGGAGTCCATGACCATCAGGACACGTCTAAGCATCCCGACCATAAAAGAAACCACCTGGAAGGTTCACGACGGAAATCTGGCTGTCATGCTGGATTGTCCTGGTACAAAACAGGATCTTGATAGCCAAGTTCGTGCCTTCCAAAATACTGTCTATGACTACTTCAGTGAGCACTATCCACCAACGACCACTCATGCTCACACCAATAAGGAAAACACTTTTAAGCTGAAATTGAGGCGAAAGAAGAGGGAGCTTTTTGCTTAAATTTATCATCATCCGTTTCCCTTCTAGGGTGGTCAGAAACCATACAAAGAAGCAGAGTCATATTTAGCCAATATTACTATGCCTAACTGGCATTAAACTCGCCTATGTACACATATTTCCAAGTTTTTGTGCAATAAAGAATTTAAATAAATAATGTCAAGTAGCAAGTCGTCTCTGTCACTAGCGTACATAACTTAGAAATGTCATAAATTTAAATAGTATATAAATTTATGCGGTCTAAGTTGTAGCGGTTAAGTCCGTGGTTTTAGACTTAGAGGTACCGGGTTCGATTCCCGGGTGTCAAACAATAATATTTATTAATGTAAATAAATACATTTAATTAATATTTAAATTTATTTGTAATATTCCTCGAGTTTGGTATGCTGGAGACATCAACGAGCTTGCCACTTGTCATGATTGGCCTATAGTAAAGTTAGCTAAATGTGAATCCGCTTCTTTAGAAGTGTGGTGTCTGACCACCCCGAAAGGGAAAAGGTTGTGATGATACTTTTTCTATATAAATTTATTTATAGATATACCACACTAGACCACGAAGGCAGTTGTTATATTATTATTTTTTTTTGTTATAATAAGGAACAGCTTATCATTAGAACACAGAGTCCTAGACCTCCGCTGTTGGAAATGGGCTTTCAGAATATATATCTGGAGAACTTGGCCAACACTTGCCACACTGGCCAGATGGGTTGACGAGGATCTGATGTCAACTTTTTATGACAATTTATTAACAATTCAACAAGTTGGTATTAGTGAAACCGGGACCTACAGCTTTACATGCGGCACAGGAATGGCGGTGTTGTAAATCCATGACAAATGTACGTTAGAAAAGGGTATTTCTCATTGGTACATGCCAGGGGGCATTAAACCAACCTTTATTATTATTATTGATTAATAGGCTCGCAGCGCATTGCTAATATGC
This sequence comes from Tinea semifulvella, assembly GCA_910589645.1. Taxonomy (NCBI): domain Eukaryota; kingdom Metazoa; phylum Arthropoda; class Insecta; order Lepidoptera; family Tineidae; genus Tinea; species Tinea semifulvella. The sequence continues at coordinate 7,607,500 of OU342620.1, forward strand.
CTATATCAAGCACTGGTGTAAAGTGTATTAAATTGTCAGTTATCACCATAGTCTATTTCGATTGTCACTAGCCACTTGTCCAGTTTGTTTTTAAAAGTGTTTATAGTTGAGGACTTTAATATGTCTTCTGGTATTTTGTTCCACATATTTACAACTCTGTTATTCATGAAGTGATATCCTATATTTGTATTGCTGGATTTTCTCATCAGCTTCATTCCGTGGTCACGACGGGGAAATATCATTGTGTTAAACCTAAACATTTTGGCTAGGTGGGGGCAGTTATACCTTCCTTTGTAGGATTTTAAGGAAAGTGTTCTTACAACTGAGCCACCACCGCGCCGAAACTTAATCATGTCAAAAAAATCTGTAATTTGTGCAAACATTTCCATAAAAGGACTTATATAATCACTTAAGTCATCCCAGCCTGTAGAACACAAAAGCCACATGCCACTGCTGCCTTACATTTTTATGGAAAATTTTGTCATTTTTAAGTGGGGAATAGCTAGTAATAGTAACATTGACATCCTAGAGAGATTTCAGAACAAAGCCATCAGGCTTATATGCATTCCTATCTATATTAGAAACAAATATATTCACGAGGACCAATGCGTTAAAACTATAAGAGAAGAAATAACCACAGCTGCTGGTATACCTGAGACTTGCATCACACCTAAACATGTTCGCCTTAGGCCTGAGAGGATCTGACAGCGTCACACACCGCAGGCTCAAACAAAAGAGTCCCTGGCCTTGGTGTCAGGTTTAGCAGACTGAGGAAGGAACCAATGGGTTCACCTCCAATACTGACATCAATATCCAACAAAAGGTTGGCCTATTATACCTGTACAGATTGCCACGAATGCAGTACACAAAGGAGAAAAAATCTTATTATTTATCTTATATTTATTTCTACAGACGGATTCGAAATGCGTCTGCTGTGTCCATTGTGTGTGGGAGAGAGAGAAGATTGGTGTCTTGGGCTTGCAACTACTATTGGCAGGTTTAAAAAAGGCGTGTTTTTCTTTTAGTTTCTCTTTTTATTGTGCAAAAACTCATCCACCATTCTACTCATCTTCCTCCCCAACCAAATACTTTATGAATCCACTAATTCCGTTTTGTATTTTTCAGCCAAAGTATCATTGCAAGAGTTGCAATAAGAGGTTTAGATTTTTAGATTCTTTCCGAGAACATAAGGTGAATGTGCACTCTAAATTGGAGACCAGCTTAAACTGTTCCCAATGTGAAGCCAAATGTCCGGACAAGGAATCTTTGAACATGCATGTGGCAAAAGAACACAAGACTTCATACTACAAATGCCCAAAATGCCCGCGTATTTTTTCTCGTAACTATCATGTGATACGACACTTGCAGCAGAAAGCATGTGATGGACAATCCACTAAAGCCTTCAGTTGTAAGGTAAGTACTGTTAGAATATTAATTAGGATTAATTAATATTTCCTTCCACCCTCAGAAGTTTATTGACTACAGAGTACTGTGATGAGCATATTGAGTAGATGTCCATTAAAATGTTGAAATATTACATTGTTATTATTTTAAATTATTTATTTGATCCTTGTTTTAGTTTATTTTATATATTTTTCTATTACTTATGTTTCATTTATGTTTCTTGTAAAAATTTGTAAAGTTTTGTTTGAGTACCTACTTATTGTTACTAATACTTGTTGTTGCACTTAATTAATTTTATTATATTGTATAATTCTTAAGGTGTAAAACGGGATCAGTATACAAATGCAATTGTTATTTCATATCTCATTGTTATAGTACTGATTTTGTTGGTTCTTATTTTTATTATTTTTCATTATAGCTAACAGTGAAAATTTGTAAGGCTTTGAGATTAGATATTTTTTGTATACATAATATTGTAAAGGCTGTAAATTTTCCCACGAATAAATAAAATAAAATAAAAATAAGTATTCCATGGATTCACTATGGGGTGTCGGGTCCATTGAGTGTGCGAAAGATAGAAGAGAAGAATGGGGTCCCAGGCTTACAATTGACTATAGGCTCTAGTCTATAGTAGGGATAGTGTGGTTAATAAAATATTCATATAAACCACATCCACGGTTAAGTCTGTGGATTTTGACTCAGAGGTTGTGGCTTTGATTGGGGACCCAATAATTATAATAACATTGACGAGCTTGCCACTTGTCATTATGAGTAAAGTTAGCTAAATGTGAATGGAGCCAACCTATCTCCTCCAGGAAGACCAGGAGACCCTTACAGTCTGGAGGAACCTCCATCTGGGTGCAGCCACACTGGAACACACCATAAGTACATGCGCGCCGTCGCCTCTGCCATCTGCCATGCATTCTCTACACCAGATATTCTCACACTTATGTCATAATCATAATCACACAAGTCTACATAATTTTCGGCGAATCTTCACGATGTATAGTCCATGGTTTTCTTACAGATTTGTGGGTCTCGTTTCTCGAGGAAGGACAACCTGATGTTCCACCTCCGGAACAACCACATCCCGCAGCTCAAGAAGTTCCAATGCAAACATTGTGTCTTTGGTGTCAACCAGTTCAACTCTCTCATCAGACATCATACTACACATCATATGGGTAAATATTTACTTCATCATAGCCCACAGAACATAGAGACCAACAGCAGAGTGGTGGATGGTAAAAAAAAGACCTCCATTCAGTAAGCAGAGGAATTCTAGCAAAATATTTGCATCATTTACTAAAACAAATGGGCCTAAGCAGATTTTCCATCACTCAATTATTCCTTTCAGCTGTCAAACGGAGAAATGCCTCGGCACGTTGATGTTGACGTAACCAATATGATAATTCAGATTACGAGAATGAAATATTCAATGTTGCCAGTAAAAAAACTTATCTCAATAGAAATATTTAAAATGGTAACATTATGTCTTTCGAAGCTTAGAGGGTTTACAACTAAGAATACCGATTTTGAGCATCCCTTGAGGAAACCTGTTTGACAGCTGGAAGGAATAATTGAGTGAAGGAGCTGTTGAGGAAACATCGAAAGATAATTAAAAATAGATAGTTATTATTATTATTATTGATTAATAGGCTCGCAGCGCATTGCTGATATGCCTATATCAAGCACTGGTGTAAAGTTTATTAAATTGTCAGTTTACACCATGGTCTATTGTCACTAGCCACTTGTCCAGTTTGTTTTTAAAAGTGTTTACAGTTGAGGACTTTAATATGTCTTCTGGTATTTATAACTCTGTTATTCATAAAGTGATATTTCACATTTGTATTGCCGGATTTTCTCATTAGCTTCATTCCGTGGTCACAACGGGGAAATATCATTGTGTTAAACATAAACATTTTGGCTAGGTGAGGGCAGTTATACCTTCCTGTTAGAATTTTAAATGTCTCAATTATATCTCCCCTCATTCTGCGATCCCTGAGACTTGTAAGCTTGAAATATTTATGCTTGAAATATTTGTTTCAATCATACCCGAGTGAATGCACACATGGCTGCGAGTAAATGCAATGTGACAGTCCTAATTGCTATTTTAATTGGTATATAAATTAATTTCAGGGAGAATATATATTTGTGACATCTGTGGAAATACTCTTGGATCGCGCATCGCCATCGCTAAACATCTGGAGTCGCATGGAGAGAGGAAATACGAGTGCACAGAGGTAAATAATACCATATAAATAGGTTGTAGCAGACTGATAATTTGCCTAGTTTGCCGGGGTGGGGAAGTGCCACCAATTGTGCCGATAAACCCAGTAAAGTGTATCACACGTTTCGGGGTCAGGCCCAGTCAAGCCGGCATAGTATTAGGGACTGATCTCAGTTGCTAATGTTCAGACTATACCCCATTTTCAGTCGATACGGTTTCGATTCAAACCATGACCTTCCAATACATGGACAGAGCATGAACCAAACATGACCACACATGATTCACATTTCACTATTGTTGCGGCGCTTCCGACCTCTTTTGACAGACTCTGACCTCCTTTTTGACTGACAATTTTTTTTTTTTTATAATTGTCTTTATAGGACATTGTACAGAATACATCAGCCCTAAACACTTAATTTATTTGCATAATATATGTTCATAACCGAGTTGGGGATCATGAAATTCCAGATGCTGCAGAATTTGATGCTTTACTTGGAGTCACTTCCGGCATTATAGCTCAAACACGTCGGGTAAAATCACACAATCCACAGCGCGGGAAAACCGCATAAAATAAACTGCAACTTGTGCCCCATATTTAAAGTCCAATTTATCGTTTTCCATAATTATTCACATTGTAGCACATTATTAAACAAAACAACACCACTTTTGACCAATAATATCCACAGCAAATTAATTTACAAAACAAAAACTTGCACTTGGCATGTCCACGCAAAATGGCGCGAAGAACTCCATTTTTTTTTTGACTGACAATATTGAAGGACTATTTTATTTGACAGATTGTTGAACTATGACATTGACAGACGACTTTTTGCTCTAACTTGACCAAGACGAAACAATTATTAGTATTTTTATTTAATTTATCCTTTTATTTGCACTGAAGACGACACCAATATGACGACAAATATATTATATACAAGCAGATGGTATATCCGGTTATCGGATATCGTCGTAGTCACAATGTGAAAAGTCAAAAACAAAATACAATCTATTAATGTCAGTAAAATCTTCTAATTTAAACGTCGTTCTATGTCATTGAGAAAGGAGGTCTAAAGTCTTAAAATAATAAAAACTGTTCCGCGACAAATATTTTATGCAATGACATTAATTTTATGCTTCTACTGCCCTGTTCATCAAAAAAAAAAAAAAAAACCCTAAAAAAACTTTGAAAATATTGGATTGTGCGAGCGAAAGAGATGCAACAGCGTTAAACCCTTTTAATTGTGTTTTTACTTTTCAAGCTTGCAAAAAAGGAGCGGTGAGTTTTTACAAAGTAGATTTCTATTGCATATTTATTTTACTTCACAATACCTATATTATATGTATATATACACACATCAAAAAAGTCTAGGGATCAAGCATGTTTATGCGGATTTCTTGTGATTGAGATGTGGCTTTGTAATAAATTTATGATTTTATATGGATCCTTTTTGGTGCATTTCATAATTTAAAACAGGAACTGTCAATCAAATTCGAGTAAAAGATGAAAATCAGCTGTCAATATTTTCCCTATAAAAACATAAGACGCATTGAAGACATTATTAGTGCTACTGTTTCCCTACTACTGATTAAAACCAACGTTATTATGGAGCGGCGACGTCATTTAAGCAGGGAAGAAATGATCAGAGCCGTGGGAATGATAGAAACTGGTTCCCGGCAACGTACTGTGGCTTTAGCTCTGAATACAAGTCAGAGTGTTATCAGTCGACTTTGGACACGTTACCGAACCACTGGTACCGTGGCTGAGCGCCATGGAGGACGGTATCGCTGCACCACACGGAGACAAGACCGATACATTCAAATCACAGCTCGAAGAACTCCAACAATAACCGCCATGATGTTAGCCGTGAGCCTTCATCGCTCTTCAGGGAACTTAATTAGCGACCAAACAGTCAGAAACCGCTTGCATGAAGTGAACCTTCATTCCCGAAGACCGCTACGGGTACCACCTATAGCAATGCACAATCGTAGGACTCGATATCAATGGGCTCTTGAACACAGAAATTGGACAGAAGAACAATGGCGTTTCGTGTGCTTTTCTGATGAGTCTCGTTTTGGTATGAGGCCGGATACAAGACGTATACGACACTGGAGAACCCCTGGACGCCAACAGCGATTAAAATCCTGCCAGGAAGTCCATCCTTATAGTGGTGGAACCATCATGGTATGGGCGGGTATTTCGATCGGCGGAAGAACTGAGTTGATTTGGATCAGAGGCAACCTCAACGCTCAAATTTATGCTGAGACGGTTGTATCAGACGTCATCGTTCCTCTACAAGTGCATATCGGTCCCTTATTTCAGTTAATGCATGATAATGCACGACCGCACACCGCAAGAGTTGTAAGACAGACTCTCGCCGCAGCTAACATCAATGTCCTGCCCTGGCCTGCTCAGTCGCCAGACTTGAACCCGATTGAGCATGCATGGGATATTCTTCAGAGAAGAGCTCTGCCGAATATGGAGGGTATCCAGTCGCAAGAAGACCTTTTTTTGTTGTTGCAACGAACATGGGCGGCCATTCCACAGCGTGATTTGGATGAACTCATTTTGAGTATGCCAAACCGATGTTCTTGTGTTGTTAGTGTTCGCGGTAGAAACACGGATTATTAATTGTTTAAGTTACCCAATAAAATTAAAAAAAAAACTGTTATTTCAGTCTTTTTTTCGAACTTTAATGTTAGTGGTTCAAATGTCAAAAATCCCTTTATTAGGAAAATGGCAATTTTTTTTACTAATGCAAAGGTGACTTGGTTTATCGTTACTGTAGACAAACGAAAACATTTTATTTGATCAATCCTTAAAGAAAATTTTAATGAATATCAATCAGGAGAAAAGTTATTGCAAAAATATATGTTGATCCCTAGACACTTGATGTGTGTATTTAAATAAATAAATATTTCCAGACAGGTCACACAGCGCCATCTAGTTTCCGTGGTAAGCTACGAGGCTTGTGTTACGGAAACTAGATGGTTGATAAACTACATATTACCTATACTTTTTTTTTTACATATAAACACCCAGACCGAGACAAATTATACAATGTACAACTTGCCCCCGGTGGGAATCGAACCCACGACCTCCCGAGTTCACGGCAACGTTTGTTACCACTAGACCACGGAGGCGGATTTTTTACTTATATATTGGGAACTCACAGTCCCATCTTCCAACCTCATATATATATATAAAGGATGTAAATTATCCTAAGAATAAATATGACAACTCCAATGTATGTGTTATTGCGAAAAGATACCGTGGTATCGGACGGATACGGAGCAGAAACTCGGACACTGACAGTGGGTCTAGTGCACAAATTTATGGTCGCTCAGCGAGCTATGGAGAGAGCTATGCTCGGGATTTCTCTGATGGATAAAGTCAGAAACAAGGAAATCCGTCGGAGAACCAAAGTTACCGATATAGTCTTCAAGATTAGTAAGCTGAAGTGGCAATGGGTTGGACATGTCTGTCGTAGAACCGATGAACGATGGAGTAGACGGGTTCTAGTGGAGACCACGTACGGGAAGACGCAGAGTGGGCCGACCCCGCTGGATGGACGGATGACCTGAGGAAGGTCGCTGGTTGGGGTTGGATGAGGGTGGCAGGAGATCGTGTGAAGTGGCGACCCTTGGGGAAGGCCTATATCCAGCAGTGGAGAGACACAGGCTGATGATGATGATGAAACTTCATCCAATGTTTGCATCCACAATGCAAAAGCACCAAGTTGTGTACACACACTAAGGCATATGTCAGCCCTCGTTCACGTACGCGGCTCCAGCTCGGTACGCCCTCACTAATTTGCGGATGGAAACACTAGACGAATTCGTACGCCGTCTGGCCGAGGGTTCGCACGGACAGAATGGCGAAATTTAACACCTCTACACGCCAAACCTCCGACACTCCACGGCGCATGGCACGCGACTTAATAACCTAATCACCCTGACATTCCGCGGCCTCCGCCTCGCCCACTCCTACTAATGGGGTGTATCAGGCAAAGCTTTTTACACATGTCGCATGATTTTTAAAATGTTTTTGTAGTTTTATAACAGAAAAATGTATTTAAAATTAATGTTACCTACCTTCAAAGACGAATTAAGAAAGCGCACACTGTCTTTAAAAAGAAAAAAAAAAGGTTTTATTAATAGACCGACAATTTTAAGATCGTTTTGTACACTTAAAAGCTGCTCACTTCGGCATAATATACAGAAAATAGTAAACTTCGTAATAAAAATACAAGTTTTCTATTCAACTGACAGTTATATTAGGTACCATCTATAATGCGCCATCTATCGTGATAAAAATTTAGTGATACACCCCATTAACCTATATTAAAGGTTCCACGCGACCTGCCCGTTGTTACTTGCAGCGAATGCTACTTCTGTTTGGAAGCCAAAAACTCATTACAGATTCCACCCTCCAGAAGAAGGGATCTGAGATGACTCTCAATATAATATGATTAAATGCATTAAAAAAACCTAAGAGTTTCGTTAAAAGAATGTTGTTCTTGAGAAATCAGGCTACTGACTTCATAAAACTAGCTTTAAATATTCCAGATTCTATAGGGTTAGATTTTAATTTGCAGTGTTCGTACAAGACGTACACCAGTGAGGTGTTGCGACGTCATATATTGATACATAGCGACGAGAAGCCGTTGGCCTGCGACTTATGTTCCTGCACCTTTATACAACCATCCCAGCTGAAAGCGCACCAGCTCAAACACCAGAACATGCGCTGCCCCATCTGCAACTATAAGTTCTCCTCCAACAAAGGGTAGGTACTTCATATAACACTGGATGTGACGTCACTTCATCACACACCCCTCCCTACTAAAAGCGCACCAGCTCAAACACCAGAACATGCGCTGCCCCATCTGCAACTACAAGTTCTCCTCCAACAAAGGGTAGGTACTTCATATAACACTGGATGTGACGTCACTTCATCACACAACCCTCCCTACTAAAAGCGCACCAGCTCAAACACCAGAACATGCGCTGCCCCATCTGCAACTACAAGTTCTCCTCCAACAAAGGGTGGGTACTTCATATAACCTTGAATGTGACATACTCCCGTTTATCACACAGCCATCTGTGACTGATACTGGGCAAATTACGACCATCAGTCCGCCTACCACTTATTTGTTATTCTCATTGAAATGCCAATTTTTACTTTCAAGGAAAACTAATATTGTAAGCTTGCCATGCTGATATTTATGTAAAAAAAAACGCCGCTTCTAACAAGACTTACTACATGAAACAAGCCTTACTACATGAAACAAAACTTACTACATGAAACAAGCCTTACTACGTGGTACAAGCCTTACTACATGTTACCAGCTTTACTACATGATACAAGCCTTACTACATGAAACAAGCCTTACTACACAAAACAAGTCTTACTATATGATACAAGCCTTACTACATGATACAAGCCTTACTACATGAAACAAGCCTTACTACATGAAACAAGCCTTACTACATGAAACAAGCCTTACTACATGAAACAAGTCTTACTACATGAAACAAGCCTTACTACATGAAACAAGCCTTACTACATGGTACAAGCCTTACTACATGAAACAAGCCTTACTACATGAAACAAGTCTTACTACATGATACAAGCCTTACTACATGAAACAAGCCTTACTACACAAAACAAGTCTTACTACATGATACAAGCCTTACTACATGATACAAGCCTTACTACATGAAACAAGCCTTACTACATGAAACAAGCCTTACTACATGAAACAAGCCTTACTACATGAAACAAGTCTTACTACGTGAAACAAGCCTTACTACATGAAACAAGCCTTACTACATGGTACAAGCCTTACTACATGAAACAAGCCTTACTACATGAAACAAGACTTACTACATGATACAAGCCTTACTACATGAAACAAGACTTATTACATTGACTTAACGCATACCACACTTCAATTGTAAATAAGTATTCCTATTTCAGATATCACGATCACATGAAGCGACACATGTGCGTAAATGCCTTGAAATGTCCGTACAATAACTGCGAGATGTTCGATAAGAAATTCTCTAACGAAAAGCAGTACATTTCACATCTTCAGAAGCACGGACCTTTTTGCAAAAAGGATATTAAAGGTACGAATATTTCTTAATTTAACATTTTGAGAGACTAAATGACCTTAAGTTTGATCTTAAGATATATTTATCACAGTGCAAGTAGGTATTGTGTACATATTAGTATGTATTTGTCTATATAGATATAATATTTAGATTTCATTTGAATTACCTATTAATCTAATTAACGGTTGCACCTACCTCACAACACAAATGGTTTCATTGTCCCAAAGGTTGGTTGCTGGAGAATGTCTAGCGGCATTAAGCCCGCCTCTTGTACATAGTGCAATAAAGTTTTTAAATAAATAATATATTTATTGCATATTTCTTAAAATATTTATTTTATCACATAGTCCTAAATTAACTGCCTAAGCGTTAGTAGGCGTCGTACAAATATATATATATATATATATATCCATTACTAAACTTAACTTATTCCGTGAATTTAGACTCGGAGGTAACCGGAGTCGATTCCTGGTAACAATAATATTTATTAATTTAAATAAATAATATTTAATTTATTTGTTATATTTCTCGAGTTTGATACGCTAGACATCGACGAGCTTGCCAGTTGTCATGATTGGCCTATAGTAAAGTTGGCTAAATGTAAATCAGCTTCTTTATAACCGTGGTTTCTGACCACCCCGAAAGGGAAACGGTCTTGATGATACTTTACTTTACCTACCATGTTTCTGACAAATAAATTATTTTATTTCATTTCAAAAGTAATTGAATATGCATAATCGGGTGAAATAAATAACTGTAAAATAATAGGGTAGCTAGTGCAGCTGGAACCCAAGACACAGGACGAAAATTCCTGGTTTAGTCTCCAATAATAATAATAATAAAATTCTTTATTGCACATAATTTACAAATGTAGTGTACATGGGCGAACTTAATGCCGAATGCATTCTCTACCAGTTAACCTTTGTGATCGTAAAAAGTAAGGTAATAAGGTGATTGAGATTGGAAATAATAATAGTATAGATACAACATGAATAAAGATATAAATAAATACTTATGAGATTAATTATTAAATTATATGTGAAATTACGCGGTGGTGGCTCGGTTGTAAGAACCGCGTACCTTAAATCCTGCAAAGGTCGGTTCAAACCCACCCGGCATGTACCAATGAGAAATACACTTTTCTTATGTACTGCAGTCATAGATTTACAACACCACCGTTCCCGTGCCTCGGAGAGCACGTTAAGCCGTCGGTCCCGGTTCCATTAATGCCAACTTGTGGAATTGTTAATAGAATGTCATAAAAAATTGACATATCCTCGCCAAGCCGTCTGGCCAGCGTGGCCAGTGTAGGCTAAATTCTTTCTCAGTTCTGGAAGGTTCATCTCCAGCAGTGGAGGTCTAGGGGCTGTAATGAATGAATTAAGGAATGATGTGAAATTTATTTATAATAATAATGCAAACAAATACTTATATAAAATAGTAATAATAATATAATACAATAAGTACATAAATAAACAATTAAATAAATGTACACACATAAATATAAATAAAATATAAATAAATATAAATATTTTCAGACAGTTCACACAGCGCCATCTAGTTTCCGTTGTAAGCTACGAGGCTTGTGTTACGGAAACTAGATGGTTGATAAACTACATATTATACTTTTTTTTTGTAAATATATACATATTATACATATAAACACCCAGACCGAGACAAATTATACAATGTACAACTTGCCCCCGGTGGGAATCGAACCCACGACCTCCCGAGCTCACGGCAATGTTTGTTACCACTAGACCACGGAGGCGTGCAATACAATTGGAAATATGTAGTGTCAATATTGTTCACATCAAGTAATTTATTATATAAATATTTTACTATTGTATTTATTATTGTAACTAATTTCTACTGTATAAATAAAGAATTCCTCGCCAAGCCGTCTGGCCAGCGTGGCGAGTGTAGGCCAAATTCTCCAGTTCTGGAAGGCCCATTTTCAGCAGTGGAGGTCTAGGACGCTTTGTTCCAGGGCTGTAATGAATGAAAAATATATATATATATTTTTGTGCAAAAATGGCTAACTTTTGTCATGGAAAGAAAAGAGATAAACCAAGCTGTCCTTAAGGTATTTTGGTGTCGCAGTCTCATTCAAATCCAAGTATTAATTAATCAAATTATTTTCAGTGTGGGTATGTGAGGTTTGCAACAAGAAGTTTAGTAAAATGTTACTTCTGAAGCACCATACTATGACACATACTCTGGAGCGACCCCGGAGGTGCATGTACTGTATCTCGGCACGGGCCTATGTCCGGGGAGACCGGCTCATCAAACACATCCGAGCTTCACACCCAGACCTATATCAACAACACTTGGAACATATCAGAAAGACTTATGTAAGTATCATGGATAGACTAGAATAGACTCGCCAACGAAAATCTCGAACAGACAGACAGACGCTGCGGGGACTTGGTTTTATTATGTGTAGTGATTATCAACTTCCGCACCTTATTTTTTTATTGATGATTATTAATAGAATTTTAGGTAACTAGTGCACAAATAAATGCGAAAGTTGTGGGTAAAAGAGGCCCTGGCAGACCAAGACTTGCCTATCATGATCAAATAAATAAAACATTAGCTGAAGGTGAATTAAAAAGCCATCGAAACAAGAGGGCATGTATGAAGAGGTTGATGAATGTCGAAGAAGCGAAAGAGGTATGTCGTGATCGTGACAAGTGGCGCTCAATTGTCTCTGCCTACCCCGCAAGGGATTTGGCGTGAAGATATGTATGTATGTATGTAGTGCACAAATGCAAGCTGAATTATTAACAAAGCCGGTGCAAAGCAAATGTTGTAGCGAAAAGGAATGAAATTAAGTCTGACAGTTGTTTTTTTTTTTTTTTTAATTTGTCTTTGAAGGACATTGTACAGAATACATCAGCCCTAAACACGTAATTTATTTGCATAATATATGTTCATAACAGAGTTCATATCCGAGTTGGGGATCATCAAATTCCAAGTGTTGCAGAATTTGATGCTTTTCAAGGAGTAATTCACGTCAATATCGCCCAAACACGACGGGTATATACAGCGCGGGAAAACCGCAAAAAATAAACTGCAACTTGTGCCCCATATTTAAAGTCCAATTTATCGTTTTCCATAATTATTCACAACGTAGCACATTATTAAACAAAATAACACCACTTTTGACTAACAATATCCACAGTAAACTAATTTACAAATCGAAAAACTTGGACTTGACATGTCCGTTGTTTTATTGTTTGTGTTCTCTTCTCCCGATGGATGATGAATGAGATGATAGGGAAGGCAAAGGGTCTAGCCCATACAGCCAAGTCTGACGTAATATACCTTTCTTTCTTATGAGTTAATGAGGTTATTATCAAATTCCAGATGCTGCAGAATTTGATGCTTTTCTTGTCACTCGCGGCATTATAGCCCAAACACGTGTCGGGTACAATATGGGAGTCCACAGCGCGGGAAAACCGTACAAAATAAACTGCAACTTGTACCCCATATATAAAGTCCAATTTATCGTTTTCCATAATTATTCACATTGTAGCACATTATTAAACAAAACAAAAACTTGCACTGGACATGTCCGTGCAAATTTGGCGCGAAGAACTCACCGTTGTTTTTTTTTAAATGGTGCAAAGCAAAGGATGTCTATTGCAGCCAACAATATATACTCCATGGCTGTATCAGATACTATTGTTATACTAAGTATACTATATTATGGTTATTTTTAGGGATTAGGTAATGCAAAAAATGGTAGTTCTCCGAGCAAACTGTCTGCTGTGGAGATGAAGGGTTTGCTGGAGATCCTGGACGACTTGCAGGACCGCGTGCTCGCACAGAGTCAGGACGGACCTGTACTATACGGAGGATTCATAGACCAAAAGGAGGTGCTGTATTTTATTTTAATACTTTATTGTATTGTCCAGTAACAACATTAGTTCTCCTTGAAAGTAAAAATTGACATTTGACATCATTGCAAATGGCACATACTTTTAACAAGAACAAATTGGCGGTAGGCTGATGGTGGGAAATTGCCCAGTCTGCCGGGGCGGAGAAGTATCCACCGTTTGTGCTGATTAACCCAGTAAAGTGTATCTACATGTTTCGGGATCAGGCTTGAATTGCCGGCATAGTGTTAGGGACTGATGTCAGTCATGAGTGTTTGATTTCAGAAAGTCCATTCATGGACCTTGGGCACAACTCACCATCGGTCTGGTCGAGCTAGTATTGAAAAAGAAAAGTGGTCTACCTTACAGTTAGGATTTATTTGCACGACATCTAACAAATCTAACAATAAGGTTGATTACGCTTAAAACTATAAATAAACTTACCGTTAATGTTTTAATTTCAAAGGAAAGTTAGTCAAAAGTGATTCACCACATTCTTGGTCCATTGTACTAAAACAGATGAAATCAAAATGCAACTATAAGAATTTTAAATCAATTTAACTGATTTAATACAATTTATAAACTGCCTCCGTGGTTCAGGCGGTTATACTCAGAAATACCGCGTTCGAGTCCTGGTCGGAACATAATAATTTATTTGTGATATTTATCGAGTTTGGTAGAGATGTTGACGAGCTTGCCACTTGTCATGATGGGACAATGGTGAAGTTAGGGAAATGTGAATCCGCTATATAAAAAAGAAAGCGTGGTTTCTGACCACCCCAGGAAGGGATACGGTTGTGATGATACTATACTTAAATCAATTTTGACTGGTAGATTTTAACTCAAGTCAGTGAAGGAATGATTCGTAAACATGAGGAGGCCGGCGAGGGTATGATGTCAATTTTTAATGACAATTTATAAACGAATACATAATTGTTAATGGATCAGAAACCGATGGCTTAACGTGCTTTCCGAGGCATGGGAACGGTGGTAGAGAGAAGACAAATTTCTTAAGCTTTCCATGGAGTGACCGTGCGGGTGCCGGTTCCATCGTGTGTGGGTAAGAGATGAGAAGAATGGTGTCTCGGGCTTGTAACCGACAATAAGCTGGTTTTTTTATTTTATTGCGCAACAAGACATCCACCATTCCGCTCCTCTCCCTACCCAACCAAATACTTTATGATTCCGTTAATGCCGTCTTGGAAGCTCTTTCCATAAATGTATCCCCGGCAGACCTGCTTAGGCCCAATTCTTTCAGTAAGTGATGCAAAGATTTTGCTGGAACTCCTCTCGCACCAACTTCAACAGCGTAAAGCTGAATCTTGAACTCGTTTCTGATCATTTCTTCTGTGAGATATATTTGTTCGACTTCATGTTGTGGTCTTTTGGAATATTTGATTCCCACAGAATGGCAAGTTTAATACTGCCCTATAGGCTGATACAGCTAGTTGTTCTGGGATCCTATAATAATGTTCAAATGTATCCATGAGAATTTTTCAGTCTGATGTACTTCTTTTACAAATGTCAGTCCCTTTCTGGCTCTTGCAATAGAAAGACTTACTGCTTCACGGATAACACCTAGGACTTTGTCATGTCGGCGTGAGTAATAGCCCTTTTCAAGAAGAGTAAGGCACCCTACAAGTGTGTGTCTAGCAGTTCCTATGGCAGCACCACACAATGTACAGTTCTTTTCGGTAGCCTTTTCCCACCTTACTAGATTACTCTGGTCTGAAATTTCAGCATCATGACGTTTTTAATCTAAATTTATTTAATTTTACAGCTGGAGAGAGTAGAACAAGAAAGTACAGAAGACAACCAAGAAGGAACCGCAGAGGAGTTATTCACAGAGCTCGTCAATAAAGAGGAAGAACTTGAGGAAGTAGAAGATATTCAGATAATCGAAGATTCTGAAGAAGTCGAAGTTATTAAGGTAATAACTTTAAATTTCATTAACAATAGGAGTTACGCATAAGGGTAGGGTTAATGCAGTAGAAATGTGGTCGTTGCGTATGGTAACGTCGAAATACGGAAAGAGTTGGTATAAAAGAAAGCATAGAGACAAAAATAAGGAAAGGCATGCTACGATGGATAGGGATGAGCGAAGAGAGATTGACGAACCATATAATGCGAAAGTTGTGGGTGAAAGAGGTCCTGGCAGACCGAGACTCACATATCACGATCAAATAAATAAAACACTGGCTGAAGGTGCATTAAAAACCAGTGCATGTTTGAAGAGGTTGATAGTGTCAAGTGGCGCTCAATTGTCTCTGCCTACTGGTATTCTGCGTGAAGATATGTATGAATTAACAATAGGCTACTTGATATTTTTTACCCGACTGCACGACGCAAAGTTTTTCAGCTTATGTATGTATGTTTGTTCTATCGTGGCACACTGGAGATCAAAGACGGAAGACGCGTGGTCCGATTTTGATGATTCTCACGTCAATCTATTCGATTTAATCATGCAAGTGTCAGTGAAGATATGATATTAATCAAATTTCAGTAAGGCAAAAACCAGACGTCATATTGTGGAAATTAAAATAAATAAAGTCTATGTACTACGAGGGGCGTTCAAAATATTCTCGGTATGTGGATAAAAACAAACAAATACGAAAAGTTTGATATTTTTATTTTTCAATATACTCCCCCCCTATGTTCATACACTTATAAGATCGATCAATTATTTTTTTTAATCCCTCATAAAAATATTTTTTATCTTTGGTGTAAAAATGCTCCTCCACGGCCGTCTTCAACGCTTCATCGTCAGAAAATTTATTTCCACGCAGATCCTTTTTAAGATTGGGAAACAAAAAGAAGTCGCTTGGGGCTAAGTCCGGACTATAGGGTGGATGAGTAACAGTTTCAAACCCACATTCAACAATAGCTGCCTTGGCAATATGAGCAGTATGGACAGGGGCGTTGTCATGCAGAAGCAGAACACCTTTGGTTAACTTTCCTCGCCTCTTTTCTTTGATCGCATCTCTTAATTGACGTATAACGTTAGCGTAGTACTGCCCTGTGATATTTACACCTTTTTCTTTATAATCGATAAGCAAAACTCCTTCACAATCCCAAAATATTGTGGCCATGACCTTGCCAGCTGACGGGATTACCTTGAACTTCTTGGGATGAGCTGAACCCTTAATGTGCCACTGCATGGACTCCTGTTTGCTCTCTGGGTCATAATGATGAACCCAGGTTTCATCTCCAGTAACTATTTTTTGCAGCACCTCATCGGGATTTTCACCACACAGGTCGATAAAATCTGAACAGCAAGCCACACGCATATCCTTTTGAAGAAGCGTCAGCATTCGCGGAACCCATCTTGCACTTACTTTTGACATATTAAGATGGTCATGTATAATGTCATGTACGGTACCAATAGAGAGATTGGTTACTTGAGCTATAGATTTTACCTTCACTCGGCCGTCTTCCAATATAAGTTTTTCCACTTTATCAATATTTTCTTGTGAGGTAGCCACTACAGGCCGGCCAGGTCTAGGGTCATCTTCAATACTCTCCCTTCCACGCTTAAATTCGCTTGACCATTTTTGAATAGTAGATAAAGAAGGAGCAGACTCACGGTAAACACAATCCATTTCCTCTTTTATGGTTTTTTGATTTTTACCCTGTTTTGTCAAGAATTTTATGACGGATCGGTGCTCTAATTTCGTTAAAATTGTTAATTCGCTCATGGTGTTCATGTTTGTTCGGCAATTGCAGAAAAACAAAAGAACATCTCGGTTCCAATTTTACTTTTTTTTAATGTCAATGGATGAATCTTAGCGGCCAGTAACAAATATATATATAAAAGAGGTTGTAACGTATCAATACCGAGAATATTTTGAACGCCCCTCGTATATTGAGTGGGGTATCGTCGAATAGGTATTTGAAAATCATGTTGAGGTATCATTTAGAGTGACCATTTAGGATCTATAAGGATTTAAAGTTGTTTAGCAATCATTATCACTTAAATTTTTAATGTAGTCCTATCTACACCCAGATACAGATCCCAGTCTCTCGCCTATGCTATATATGCCAGCGGCATAAATGTCAAATGGAGAATACATCTCACACCTCCGATTCGCGGATGACATAGTCATCATGGCCAGCTCGCTCAAGGATCTTAGCAGAATGTTAAACGGCTTAAACATCTAGCAGTTTGTTCTCAGAATGAACCTGGATAAGACTAAGGTCATGTTCAATGACCAAGTCAATCTGTGTGGAATGTCACTCTAAGTTGTGCAGTTATTTGTCTACCTTGGACAGACTATTCAGCTAGGCGCCGTCAACTTCAGCAAAGAAGCCCACAGACACATTCAGCTAGGATTGGCGGCATTCGGGAAACTTCGGCACAATCCTCTCATCGTCCATACCACAATCCTTTAGTTATTTACAATAAGTGCGTCCTCCCTGTGATGTCGTATGGAGCAGAGACGTCGAGACTGACAGATGACCTAAGGAAGGTCGTTGGTGGGGGTTGGATGAGAGTTGCATAAGACCGAAAGCAGTGGAGAGACACAGGCTGATGATGATGTACTTGTACTTATTTTGGTTTTGTACAATAAATTGTTTATTAATTTAGGCATTTTAGTCATATTTTTTACTAAACTGCCTCCGTGGTCTAGCGGTTAAGTCCGTGGATTTAGACTCAGAGGTACCGGGTTCGATTCCTGGTCAGGACACAAAAATATTTATTAATGTTAATAAATACAAATGTATTTATTACTTAATTAATATTTAATTTATTTGTGATATTTCTCGAGTTTGGTACGCTGGAGACATTTATTTATTTATTATTAGGTGTGCAAACAGATTCCAGTCAGTTGCAAATTTGAGTTCATTTAATTTATACATGGACTAGACTGGAATCCAAGCAGCACACACAACATGCAAATTATAATAATTATTATCAAAATTAGAAAATAAATTACACAAATTAAATTCAATCATAATTACAATTCAATAGTATCAATTAAATAATTCCCTACACAAATACAATTCACAACAAAATATACATGCACAACAATACAGGTAACATAATAATAATTTAACAAAAGATAAAATTCAATATGAGTCAAATAAGGCAGAGGAGGTCTGTGGTAATGGACTTTTTATACGCTGCAAAACCACTGTCAAAAACATCAATATCAGGCCGCAAGCTAACCACTCTATTGTAGGTGCGACACATTCTCACCAACGGGTTAAAGAATGATGTGTTGTTTACATAGGTACATAGAGAGAATGTGTTCGGGCATCTTGTTCTGTAACGAATATTGATGTTAAGCGACGACAGCAAATATGTAGAGGAAATGGAAGAGTGCAGGATTTTGTGTAAGCACAAAAGGTCATATCTCATGCGACGGTTCTTAAGAGATAGAACCCCAAACTTGGATAATCGAGCGGAGTAGTCCCCTATGGAACGGCCGTACCCGCACCTATAAGAAAGCGTCCTAAGGCACCGTCTCTGCAAACCCTCGATCCTGTTACAATGAACCACATAAAATGGAGCGCAGATAGGACAGCAATATTCTAACACACTGCGGACGAGGCTGTTAAAGAGAAGGATAGCTGTGTTAGGGTTTTTAAATTCCCTAGTTGATCTCAAGACAAATCCCAAAAGTCGGTTTGATCTATTTACATAATTTTGATCTATTTAAATAATAACATTGACAAGCTTGCCCCTTGTCATAATTGGCCTATAGTAAAGTTGGCTAAATGTGAATCCGCTTATTTATAAGCGTGGTTTCTGACCACCCCGAAAGGGAAACGGTCGTGGTGATACTTTACTTTTTTTTTTTACTAACATAAAAGTCTATTCAAAAAATGTAGTTTTGATTTATTTTGACAGTCGGAAAATCCTCTGATGACAGAAGAAGAGTTGTTACTGAGTCTCCGATCTCTCCTGGAGCAACTCATAGACGCACCCATGTTGGAGGCCCTCGGATATCCGCAGGAGGATGTGGATCTGGTAAGATTACACAAATAATAATAATTGTTAAGACATCCAACAGGGTTCTTGTAACATAGTGGGTATTTCCTTCCGAGGAGTTTCCAACTAAAGTAAAGAGAGTTATAAATGTGTGAAAAAGATGGTGGCCTCGTTGTTTGAAATGACAGTAAATTACGCGACAATTGTTTTAGAAGATCAAAAAACAGTTACTGCAGAGTGGTATACTAACAATTGTTTGCCACTTGTCTTTGAAAAAGCTCGGGAGATAGACCTCGCCTCGTTGCACACCACCGGGTGAACTATTAACTATTTGGCGACGTCAGACGTGGAATTACTGGGTCACCCGCCGTATAGCCCCGACCTCACACCTTGCAATTTTTATAATTATTCCCGAATATAAAATAAAACACTTCGAGGAAACGCTTTATGGACGCAGAGGAAGCAGTGGCTGCGTTTCAAAAGGCCATCTAAGAGACCTCCTAAGGTCGAGTAGGCAAAGTGCTTATCTCAGTGGTTCCATTAGATGCACGTCTGGCCAGCGTGGCGAGTATAGGCCAAATTCTCCAGATATATGTTCTGGAAGGCCCATCTCCAGCAGTGGAGGTCCGCAAAAGCTTTTAACTGATATTGTATTTGTTGGTTTAGGTGTTAGCAAAAGTTTTGGAACATTGTGAGCGGAAGGCAGCGGACCGTTCCCGATGGTCCCGGGTTCAGTGCCTGAGAGAGAACCTCAAGCAGTTGTTTCTCCAAGTCATCGACGATCCCGGAGTCAAGAAGATGTTGGAACTCTGCACCATCGACCAGGTCGTCAGGCATGTACTTACGATCAAGGATGAGGCATAGAGAGAACTAAGAGCGAACTTTACCGATCAAAAATAATATTTCATTTTTCAAGAATCAGACACTCATAACTGACATCAGTCCCCAACACTATGCCGGCCTGACATTTGAATACACTTTACGGGGTTTATCGGAATGAACAGTGTATTCATTCCCTGACCCGGCCGACTGGTGAAATTACCACCATCAGTCCGCCTACCACCTATTTGTTGTTCACATTGAAATGCCATTGTTAACTTTTAACGAGAACTAATATTGTAAGCTTGCCATGGTGATATGTATATAAAAATATAATTTTCCGCACTTAAGTCTCTATTGGACCATTGTGCGTGACCTTTACTCCTTCAGCGGAGCCATCCGATCTCCTCCAGGAAGGCCAGGAGACCCGTTACGTTGCCTGCAGACCTCCGGAAGAGTCCTCGCAGTCTGGAGGAACCTCCAAGAGCACGGCCGTCTCCTCCTCCGCCATGCTTCCTCTACATAGTGGGCTATCTGTAATGTAAATATAAAGATGTTTGTTAAAGGCACGACCCCCACCATTATTCGAAGCCTGGCTCTGTCAAGGCCCAGGTCCAGTCGTGTGAGGCACCTGTCTGGATCGGGAAGGGCCTCCCCGGACTGTCTGTGGTCGAAGTCCTTGTGCAGTTTATCAGTTCTAGTAGTTTTTGGATATTTCTCGTAGTTGAGAAAGTAGCTATACACACTCACTTGAAAAATTCTTCCTGTACTGCGGGGTGATGCGGAGTCGACAATCGTATTAAAACGTATCGTCTAAGAACGATTACGTCTGTCAGACTTTTGACATTTTTGACAGACCTGAATAGATCTTACCACTCGTTCCGAGACGATGATAGTAACCTAAGCACGCTTAAAGGTGTTCCGAGACGCGTATAAACTGTTTTGCCAAAGCTATGTGACGTCACAAATGACATATAATTAATATTTAAGTAGGAAGTGAAAAAAAAATGTCTGTAACACGGCAAGTTATTTTAACATACCAAAATAAGTTAATAAAATTTAACTTTACACATATAAAGATGAATATACCAGAGAGATGTTATGTTTGTAAGTATTTATACTCGAAAGATGGTATTTATACTCGAAAGATGTGGAATCCGCAATTTGTCTGTCTGCAAAAAAAAAACTACCATGTTATGTGTGAAAATGTGATTTAGACCGTTCCGAATTGATATCACGCTCTGAGCATCCAAATAGCAGCATACCTTCTTTATATTTTATAGTTTGTTTTTAAGAAAATTTTGTTATACATATTTTATTTTTATTTAATGTATTAGTTATCTTTTTATGCTTACATACATACACCACACTATATATTTGTATATATTACCCACTAGCACCTCTTCTAACAAGGGATTAGCTGTGGCCCAGAGTCGCAGCCCCATGCTGAGCTGATTCCCTATTTGTCACCACACATCTTGTGTATACTACCAGTCTTTGTTTAAGTTGTGTTTATTGATATGTGGCAAATAAAATAATTTTCTTTCTTTCTTTCTTTCAAATCGTAATATTTGATTCGGAACGACTGTTAGTACCATTTCATTCTAAGCGCTCTGAGCTTGATTCGGAATGAGGTGTTAGACGATATGTTTTCTGATTGTGCACCTGCCTCACCCCACAGGCTTGAACTTTGATGAACTTTTATATAGTAAGCTAGTTTTATCCGTATACTTGATCGGTGAAAGTGGTTCTTAATACGGATCTTCTACTATAATGTCCAGCAGTTTGCATCCCTCCAGCCCTAAAGTGGCGCACACTAATGTACGATTGGTCTCCGGCGTTGCTAAAGTTCTACCTAAACGCTTTTCAAATAAATAAATAAAATAAATAAATATTCCCAGACAGCTCACACAGCGCCATCTAGTTTCAGTGGTAAGCTACTAGGCTTGTATTACGGAAACTAGATGGTTGATAAACTACATATTATACATTTTTTTTTTTTGTAAATATATACATATTATACATATAAACACCCAGACCGAGACAAATTATACAATGTACAACTTGCCCCCGGTGGGAATCGAACCCACGACCTCCCGAGTTCACGGCAACTTTTGTTACCACTAGACCACGGAGGCGGTCAAAATGTCCCTCCCGGACCAGAGTAATCTGGTAAGGTGGGGAAAAGCTACGGAAAAGGACTGTACATTGTGTGGTGCTGCCATAGGAACTGCTAGACACACACTTGTAGGGTGCGTTACTCTCCTAGAAAAGGGCTATTACTCACGCCGACATGACAAAGTCCTAGGTGTTATCCGTGAAGCAGTAAGTCTTTCTATTGCAAGAGCCAGAAAGGGACTGACTACAAATAAAACTTTGACCACATTTGTAAAGGAAGGGCAAAGCACGAAAACTAAATGCAAGCCCACCTCGATCCTTGGCGCCGCATCAGACTGGAAAATTCTCATGGATACATTTGAACACCATTATAGGATCCCAGATGAACTAGCTGTATCAGCCTATAGGCCAGACATCTTAGTGTTTTCTCGGAACTTGAAAAAAGTTATCCTTATTGAACTTACCGTTCCGTGGGAATCAAATATTCCAAAAGACCACAACATGAAGTCGAATAAATATTATGATCTCACAGAAGAAATGATCAGGAACGGGTTCAAGACTCAGCTTTACGCAGTGGAAGTTGGTGCAAGAGGAGTTCCAGCAAAATCTTTGCATCACTTACTAAAAGAATTGGGCCTAAACAGGTCTGCCGTCAATACATTTACGGCATTAACGGAATCATACAGTATTTGGTTGGGTAGGGAGAGAAGTAGAATGGTGGATGGTGAGCGTATTATCGCGCAATAGAAAAAAAAAGGAGGCCTCCTTTTCTTAAACCAGCCAATTGTCGGTCGCAAGCCCGAGACACCATTCTTCTCATCTCTTACCCACACACGATGGACCCGGCACCCGCACGGTGAATCCATGGAATGCTTAGAAATTTGTCTTCTTCTAAGCGCTCTGAGCTTGATTCGGAATGAGGTGTTAGACGATATGTTTTCTGATTGTGCACCTGCCTCACCCCGCAGGCTTGAACTTTGATGAACTTTTATATAGTAAGCTAGTTTTATCCGTATACTTGATCGGTGAAAGTGGTTCTTAATACGGATCTTCTACTATAATGTCCATTGCTTCTGTTGACTTCCAAATAATGTAACTATAATCGATTTTTTTAAAGGCTAGGTTGTACCCAAGCGAAGTCAATGTAATTGTAACGGTTATAGTTAAAAATGGCATCGATAGCACCAGCTGACTTTCAAAATATAACATCATTTTTTAACTTTTAATTGTAACAATTCCAAAGACTTTATTTTCGTGCAACTTAGCTTTAATATTGTCTTCCAAAAAGCGTCTTATCTAATAGTAAAGTTGTATAGATTTAAGCTACGGTAAACGAAAGACTAAGATCCTCGCCAAGCCGTCTGGCCAGCGTGGCGAGTGTAGGCCAAATTCTCCAGATATCTGAAAAAAAAAAATATCTGACGGCCTAATAAAAGTACATACATATCTTCACGCCAAATCCCTTGCGGGGTAGGCAGAGACAATTGAGCGCCACTTGTCACGGTCACGACATACCTCTTTAATAAAAGTGATTGCCCAAAACCAGGCCCCAACTTTTATGCAGCATGCCACAACTAAATACAATTCAATAATCATAAAAATTAATTGTGTTTTTTTTAAATTTAATTACAACATATCTTTTACTGGGGTAAAAGATATCATTAAAGTATTTTATTTTATTTATTTTTATTTTATTTTATTTAGGATAAAAAACAGACATACAGTAAAGATTACTAACTAAATATTAACCAATTAAGGTAAGCAACAGTATATCCAACGACATTATCCACATTTTTTTGTGCAATCAACATTTTTAGGCTATCAAAAAGAAAAATATATATATATATATAAAAAGCAAAAAGTAAGTAAAATTAAAATTAAACATATGTATATAGAAAAAAGAAATGATGTTTGACAATGCATTCAATTCACAGACAGACAGACAGTGGGGTCGTCCAGGCCCGGACGCCTAATGGGCCTGGGTTGGGGATGGGGATATTCCCCCGTTTTCCCCGGCAGGATCTCAGCGGGTAACCACCCGCCGGTAATTCATGCACTTTTAGTGCTGGGCGCCGTTAGCAGTATAACAGCGCCCGTGTGGCTCACGAACCCAGAGGGCTAGATTCGACTGCTTCAGCTCTCCTCCAGGAGTACTTCCCTAGGAAGTGGTCTCCCGTTGGGGGGCTGTGCGCAAGACGGAGCGATATTCTGGAGATGGTTGAAGTGTCCGTTGTCGGCCCGATAGAACATACGTCTAGTCAGGCCAGTGACAAACTCCTCAATAGGAGGCATCTCCAAATCTCGAGCTATGACGGAATTACGCACGAACCACGGCGCTCGGGAAACCACTCTGAGCGATATGTTCTGCTGACTTTGGATCTTGTCCCTGTTGGTCTGGGCCAGAAGGTGGTGCCAGGCTGGCGCAGCATAGGTGAGACGGGAACGGATGAACATCTTGTAGATCCGGACCTTCAACCTGAGCGGCAAGCTGGAATTCATAACAGGACGTAACATGGCTCGGGCCGCCTTCGCCTGATTGACGGCGTGGCAGGCCATTTCACCCATTGTCAACGTCCTGTTAATGATGCAGCCCAGGTATTTGACGGTCGGAGTCCACTCGATGTTCTGTCCCCGAAGTTGCAGTGGTGGAGGCAGCCGGCATCTGGATGTCATCAATGCGGCAGTTTTGCCGACATTAATGGACATACGCCACTTGTCCAACCACGCAGGGAGAAGATCCAGGAGGTCCTGCATTTTATCAGCAGCGTCATATTGGTTTGGAGAAGAGCTGAAGTAGGCACTGTCGTCCGCAAACAGTGCAAGCATGACATCCTCCTCCCCGTCCTCCTCCAGGACTTCAGAGAGGGTTGGGATGTCATTAGTGTAAAGCGCGTAAAGTACGGGAGATAAGCAGCTGCCCTGTGGAACCCCAGCCAGAATGGGCTTTTCCACAGAGATGAGATCCTCCACCGCGACGTGGAATCGTCGTCCCTCCAGAAAGGACGCCAGGATCCTTACTGCCATTGCTGGGACTGACGTGTCGAGAAGTTTGTACAAGAGACCGTCGTGCCAGACTCTGTCAAACGCCTTCTCGATATCAAGAAAGACGCCGACAGAGCGACGGCCCTCGTTCTTCTCGACTGCCAGGTGGTGCAGCACCCGAGTCAGTTGGAGCGTGGTGCTATGTCCCTCTCGGAAGCCGAACTGTTCATCACGAAGTTCGATGTAACGTTTCAGCCTCCGGAGGAACAAGCGCTCAAACAACTTTGCTGGGTGTGGCAGCAAGGTTATTGGCCTGTAACTTGAGGCATGGCGTCGGTCTTTTCCCGGTTTAGGGATTACGATAACCTTCCCCGATTTCCAGCACTCAGGGAAGTGGCCGGTGCGAAGGATCCCATTGCAGACTCTGGTATAGGCTACCATGGCCCTGCGCGGCAGCTGCGATAGTGCTATATTGGAAATCCCGTCGGGTCCCGGGGCCTTCTTCGGTTTTAGACGAAGGGCTGCTTTGCAGACCTCCGTCGACGACACGAAGAAATGCCCGGGTAGGGCCGGCGGTATTTCTGAGTTAAGCATCTCCCGTACTTTGCGCTCCACAAGTTCATTGTGGATATGGTCGACGACCGGTAAAGGCTGAAATTGCTGCTCAAGATGATTGGCCAGGATTTCGGCTCTATCTCGAGCGGAATAACACCGATTTCCGCGGTCGTCAAGCAATGGCTGTACGGGTTGAGGAGCATTGGTTAGGCTCTTTGTGAGGCGGTAGAGGGATACCAGGTTTCCCTTTTCCTCCCCGATGTTGTCCATTAGTGTCTCCCAGGGTCGACCCCGAAAGGCGGCGATCTCCAAAGAGAGCTCTTCCGCTTTGCGGTTAAGCTCTCTCTTGGTGCTGGGACAGCGGGAATGGGCCCAGCGTTTTTGTAGATGCCGCTTTTCCTGAAGTTTCTTTCGAAGGTGATCCGGAAGTGCACTTTTCTGACGAAGGCGATTTAGAGGCATTTCGGTAGTAGAATCTGCCTTCGCCATTTGGATGGACTCCATCAGGTGGCTGGCTGCCGCCTCGACTTCGTCCGGAGAAGAAAGTGTACCAGGCAACTTGTAGTTTGACAAAGTTGCCCGGTACTGTTCCCAATTAGTTTTGAACCGCCCTCTGGGAGATACGAGGTCAGCATGCGTGCCCAGTACCACGAGGAGTGGAAAATGTTGCGTGTCGCAGTCGTAAATCACCTCCACGTGGACTGGGACCTTCATGGCTTGGGCCACTACTATGTCGAGCACGTCCGCGGCGTACGTATCATTTGTAGGGACGTGCGTTGGTGAGTCGGGCCCAAAGACCTCGTAACCTTTGGATTCCGAATCCTGAAATAGAATTCTCCCAGCTGGATTGGTACACCGGGAACCCCAAGAGGGATGTTTTGCGTTGAGGTCCCCGATGACCAATGTTGGTGTTCTTCCATCCAGGATTCGGTTTATGTCGATGGTGTGTATCCTTTTTGTGGGAGGGCGGTAGGCTGCGTATAATCTGAGTTCTTCTCAGAGACGAGTTGAGCCTAACTCCTTTGGTGCGGACAGTTTCGAACTCTGAATCCACCAGTTCTTCGTGGACGACATCCCGGCGGACAAGGACCGCTGTTCCCCTATAGGCGGTGCCTTCCGGGGATATTTCGTCTCTTCTGTATACGAAGTAACTAGGAACGCGGAGTTCGTTTTGTGGCTTAAGTTTCGTCTCCCCCAGGAGAATAATGTGCGGATTGTGCTCCTGGGCTAGGAGACGAAGTTGTTGTGTATTGGAACGAATGCCCCCTGGGTTCCAATACACAATTTTTAAGCCTTCTGCCCTTACAAAGCCGAAACCGTCATGGCGCACAGTTGGGTCAGGCCAAATGTTACGGCCTCTATTGGGTCTGACCCCTGTGCTAGACGTTCTAGTACTCCGAGCAGCACCTGGATTGCTGCTTGGAGCACTTCTCGACTGTGTAAGGAAAATTGGTTGTTCCTCCCCTTGGCTTGTGAAGCTTGTCGCTCCTTTGGTTGACTTTGGGCAGAGTTTCCCTTGGCCTTCGGTTTCTTCTGCGTCTCTTTCACGGCAGTTGAGAACGCCGGCGTCAGCGATAGAGATTTTTTCGTCGACGCCGGCTTGACAGGGAGCGATGGCACTATTTGGGCCAACGGCTCTGTTGCAGAAGAAGTTACAAGAGGAGCGACAGCTCCACTAGCCTTCTTGATTTTCTTCTTCTTTTTTGGCTTCTTCTTCTTTTTCTGCCCCACAGCCGCCGCAGACCTCATACTCGGTCCGTTGGCAGGTGCCATTAAATTGGCATTCTGCGTCGGTTCCGAGTGAGTGGCTGGTATTGGCTTAGGGGCAGAAACAGAAGGTTTATTTGGCAGAGGAGGGGGGAGTTGGATGCCCCGCTTTCGGGCCTCCCTCCTAAAAGCAGGACACTGCCTATTACTCGCTGCATGCGGTTTGCCGCAGTTGGCACACTTCAAAGCGGTCATCTCGCGATCGCAAGTCGCGACAGAGTGTGAACCTGAGCACCGCACGCAGCGAGCCTGGCGAAAGCATCCCCCCGAGGAGTGTCCGAAACCCTGGCAGTGATGACATTGGGGTGGCCCAGGACGACGTGTCCACTCCTTTATAATCACTCCCGGTAAGTACAGGAGGGTTGTGGTACTGTACAATTTGTCCAGCTCATCCCGCTCCAGGTGGGGGAACTGGACAAAGAACACAGTTCCATGCTGGTTTTTCTTGGGAGGGATCATCTTAGCGTACTCGGGCGTCTTGCCCGTAAGTACACCCAGTTCATGGATAATCTCCTCCACAAGTGTGTCGCGGGGGAGGCCCGTGATTGCCACTTTATGTGGACGGTCGGCCTGGAGGCTGTAGGTATGGCCTACAATCTCCGGGTTAATCTGGCGCTGCTCCTCCAGGTAGGTCTGGACTGTGCGGTACTCCTGCGTGGATTTGGGCATGAACTTTATGCCTTTGCCCGCAGGCCTCGCGTTGGGAGGGAAGCCAAGACGGTGGTACAGCGCTTTAAAGTGGACCGTCCACTGGGGCAGGGAGTCCACAAGGATAGGTGGGATCCCTTTCCCATTGGTAGTGTTTTGCTCGGTTGGTTGGCAGACGGCCGGGGAAACCGGTCGAGATGTTACAGGAGGAGGAGGACTGCGCAGCGCATGGCTATAGTCCATGGGTGTGCAGTCTGTCGGATCTGGCAAGGCCTCTGCCTCAGGAGACGGGGGAGGTGGCCTATTTCGGACCGCCACGCACCTTGAAGGAGCCGGCAGTACGGGGGATTGAACACCCAATAGAGAACTCGACTCCCCCCCAGAGAAGCTGGGCGGGGAGACGAGTCCGCCATCCGCCGCTCGCCTTAATGTTTCTGGGTGATCATCTCCACTAGAATCGCCGCGCGAATGTTTCCGCGGACGGGCCGGTGGAGGCGTGGAAAAGATTGGTTCATTGGGTTCGTCTGCCGAAACATTCATACTGCTTTTGGCGGCCAGAGCAAAGTCGAAACCTTGAGGTTTAGGCTTCGACCTCCCGTGGCCGCCAGATTTAGGGCGGGCAAAGGTGCGCGACTGGGTTAGTTTTAGTGGCTTCATCGGCACGGGACGATTTAATACGTCGTCGTCCGATGAAGAAGAGGAGGAGGGTAAGGGGGGTAACGGAGAACCCCGAGCGGAAGGCATCTTGGCACAGGGGTCCTTCTAACCCGTTAGGGCTAAGAAGGGCCCGGGGGAGGGCGTTGTCAATAAAGGACAGGAGCTATTGAGTGCTATGGGCATCTATAAAAGAATAGATGGCATAGCACGTTTATAAAACAACCGAATTAAAATTTGCCAATGATTGAGCAAAGTCTCAACACCTACACGTCTCTGTCAATAGTTGTTGTTAAAATCGCCTTACAATTATTAACAAAAACTGAAAGAAGTTGCTAACAATTGCATTGGCAATTATCAACAACAACTAATGATAGAAGGAGACAGATAGGTGTGGAGACTTACTGTCACTCGAGTGCTGTCGGCAAGACTCGGGTTGAGTTCGGCTATCAAAATGCGCCGGCGCGGTGGCGCCAGACTGGCGGGCGGCGCGGCGGCGACGCACTCGATTACCAAAACTACAACCTAAGTGTCCTTACAACAGGGGAAAACCACTCTTTTTGCGTCCCAGCGTTCTGTTTTTGAGGTGGGCACTTTCCTAACCAAAATAGGCCTAGTACCCACGTGCGTCCCGGGCTAAAACCGATCTCGCACAAAGTCTCAAAACAAAACAAAGCACACGTCCGCACGCAACGGCGCCGAGGCAGGGACTCATTTAACAATTGCCCTTAGTGTGTCAGATCTAAAGTGTTAAGAAGATCAGATACGTGTCTCTTATAGGAACCTGCAGATAGCGCGAATATGTCTACTTGATTAAGGTGACTATTGTATGCTGACATGAGTCTATGTAAAGGCGCACGCTCCCCAGCTGCTGTCCGCGACTTATTCGGTAGAAACAGCTGATGAGAGTATGCGTGTCTAATCCTAATTGAACTGCTAGGGATGCGGTATATAATACTGTTGGTTAGGAAGAAGCAATCAAATTTATTGTGACAGATATTATGGCATCCAAGAGTATTCTTCTTTTATGAAGTGATGGTAATTTATATTTTTCTAGTGATTTATTGTAAGGATATTTGCTGCGATAACACTTGTAGTTAATGTGTCTATAGAATTTACGCTGCACTGATTCGATCTGATGACTATATTTTTGGTAATGTGGGTTCCATATACTAACATATAGTATAACGTTCCATATAGTATAATTTAATTAAACAGTCTGAACAGACCTGCGCGAGGGCCTACGCTGATATTATCGATAATTGTGCTAAAAATTGTTGAAAAATAATAAAATAAATTTAGGAAATAAATGAAGAACACAGAATCAGATGGTTTAAGAGTTAATGACCTTCTCATATGGAAAACAGGACTCACCCCAAAGCAATCCACGTATCCACGTGTGTGATGGCCATCCACCTCGATTAAACCCTAGATTTATTGTCCAATTTTATAGTCTATGCACCACAAGCTTTATTAGACACGCACATATAGTTTAGATCACTAATATTCACCAAAAGCATTCAAATTATGATTAAAAATTAATAAAAACACACGCGAGGCATGAGTCGGTGCGGTTGAAAAATTGCAACTGATATGGCAACTTGATCGTCATTGGCTACGCGTGACGTCAGTCGCAAACGTTTTGGATGCATTTTTACTGGGAATTGAACCTGCTACCATGCGAGGCCGCAACACAGTCAATTGGTTAAAATTAATGTATGAAATAGTTACAAAGCACTATTTATAGGATTAGGTTCTTTATTATGATCAGGTACTTTATTATAGATAAAACTCTGGATTTCAAATCGGGGATCGTTGTAATGTAATTATTAACGTAAAAAAAAGTTTTTGTCAATGGGGTGTGTCACTAACTTTTTATCACAATAGATGGCGCATGATAGATGGTACCTAATATAACTGTCAGTTGCATAGAAAACTTGAATTTTTATTACGAAATTTATTATTTTCTGGATATTACTCGAAGTAAAGAGAAACGGTCGTGATGACACTTTTTTATTTCTATAAATGTCGACCATATCATTACAGGCAACTATTGTCGTTATTTACTTTAATTTTCAATCAATTTCTACTATTATATTATTGTTATGTTTTGTTTATTTTTTTTTTATTACTTATACGTTTTTTATTTTTGTATGCTCTTGCTTTACACTAATAAGTGATTTTATTGACAACTTTTCATAAGAAAGCATTCATTTCAGCCCCTAGAACACAGCGTCCTAGATCTCCACTGCTGGAGATGGGCCTTCCAGAACATATATCTGGAGAATTTGGCATTCACTCGCCACGCTGACCAGACGGCTTGGCGAGGATTTGAAGTCAATTTTTTATGACAATTTATTATTAATACAAGTTGGTATTAGTGGAACCGGGACCGACGGCTTAACGTGCTCTCCTTACACGGGAACGGTGTTGTTGTAAATCTATGACAAATGTACTTAAGAAAAGTGTATTTCATGTATGCCGGGGGGGTTTGAACCGACCTTTGTAGGATTTAAGGAACGCGTTCTTTCAACCAAGCCGCCATCGCGCCATATCTATACATATATATATATATATATATATAAGAAAGCATATCGTCTGTGAATAGTTAATCTCAACTTTAAGGAAAAATTTGATACTTCAAAACTGAAAGCTTTTGGAAAAGCTTCTACTCCTGTCAAAGCGATATTCAGTAAAAATAATGCTCACAGCGCAAAAAATAAGACAACTGTCAGTGTTACATATTTTAATCAGTCAAGGCGCTTTTCTAAACCCTTTCAGTTTTGAAGTAACAAATTTCCAAGTCGAACACGACCTCGTCTGTCAAGATTATGAATGTCTGACGACTGTTTTTTTTTTACTAGCACAGAATTAATCCTTAAGTACTACAGCTATCATGATAATATTTTATACATTTGGCACAGCTAAACTATTTAAAATAGAGGGTTTTTTCTACATAAATTGTAATCTTGTTTAATTTATCTAAAAATGGATATATAACTGTAAATACAATTTAGCCCAAATCCCCTTACAAGATGAATGATGTCTTTTGTATGGATAAATTGTTGTCACTTCAGACATATTTGTAGGAAAAGTTGATTGTTTCTATTGATAGAATCACATATTAGTCTTAAATAAAAGCATACAAAGTTACCGCGTATTGATATGTTTATTTTGTCAAATTATATTATTTAATGTAATTGTAACATTACTTATACTTGGGTATTGGTGGTTATTAAATATTATATCATTTAAATCATTATTGTTGTAAGAAAAATATGCAAATAAATAATATTAGACAATACTATATCTTGCCTTTTTATTTTCCCTCTGTTCAGTATGCCTAGTGTGACAGTGAAGTTTCGTAAACGCAACTATAGTAGTAGAGTTTTTTTACTGAATTTTCGATCTTCATTGCCTGTTATTATAGCCAAACTTGCAATAACACGCAATGTAAAATAAAAAAAAACGTAACTACAGCAGTTACGTTTTCCGAAACTTGCATTTTACACTAAGCACGCAGGTGATGTGTGGGTGATCGATCACCAACCTTGTCCGAGTCTAAAGAATTTAATTTTAGGATTCGTAGGAAAACATATGACACCTCATTACTTGTTCGGGAAGAACAGAACACAATACTCACCTGTGTTCGACTTGAAGCTCTATACGCTTTTTTTTTACTGAAAATTTTGACGAAATAAAATAAAAAAGCCAAGTCGAACATAGCTTCAATAGACTAATCGCCGCCGGAAGAATAGAATTCATTATTTTGGCGCGAACGAGTGTGATCGTCACAGATTATATGGGAAGTGCTCGCTTTAAAATAACGCTTTTTTTCACTTTATATAGCTTTAATAATCTTTTGACCTGGCGTTCCTCTATGCTTTTTATACATTTGCTTTGCTTTGCTTTCAAGTCGAACATAGCATAAGAATTTGTTGTCTCCCGATGGATTATGAATGAGGTGATAGGGAAGGCAAAGGATCTAGCCCATACAGCCAAGTCTGACGTAATATATCTTTCTTATTCATGAGTTAATAAGGTCATCATCAAATTCCAGATGCTGCAGAATTTGATGATTGAGTCACTCGCGGCACTATAGCTCAAACACGTCGGATAAAATATGGGAGTTGACAGCGCGGGAACACCGCAAAAAATAAACTGCAACTTGTGCCCCATATTTATAGTACAATTTATCGTTTTCCATAATTATTCACATTGTAGCACATTATTAAACAAAAAAAAAAACAACTTTTGACTAATAATATCCACAGTAAATTAATTTACAAAACAAAAACTTGCACTTGACATGCCCACGCAAAATGGCGCGAAGAACTCTTTTTTTTATTTTTATTATGGCACAAACAGTCATTACAAATGATATCACAACATTGAAAATTATATAACAATATCACGCACTGACTCTAATTAACAATATCTTGGCGTATGACCGATGTATTGACATTTTTTCGTACTCCGAGCCGAGATTTCTGACATCAGCTGGACGCTATTTAGAATTAATTTCTACAAAAAGCAGCGTGATTGATGTAAATAACAATTATTAATAACATAATTGTATTTGTATAACGTGTAATTCTGTAATTATTAGCCAATTGTATAAGTGCTACCTATGTGTAAATTTGATGTATATATAATTGTATAAATTGACTAAGAGCCTACATGTTTGGCACTAGCTGTAAGTGTTGGCTTGTAATAATAATAAATAAATAAATAATACATAAAGAAATTGTAAGCAGTTAATTATATAAGACATACTATTTAAAAGAAAGATAAGCAAGTTATACAAGGTACTAAGTTATTATATACTAAGTTTTATAAAATACTAGCTGACCCGGCGAACTTCGTACCGCCCGACAGTCAATGATCTTCGTTCGGTCGGTATGCCCCTCAAAACAGCGCTGATGCGCGTCACCTTACATATGTACTATATCAGAAACCTTCGCCGATGTTCACACAACATATTCCCAAAGTTACATCCCGATCGGTCAAGTAATTTTTATATGCATAGGGAACATACAAGGGGGAAAGAATACCACCTTGGGGGACACCTGTGACCACGTCACCCCACCCCGACGACACCTCATCAACTCGAACGTGTTGCTGCCGACCATGCAGATATTGGGCAAACCAATTTAAAGCTCCTGACGAAATCCTTAGACGAGACAACATAGCGAGAAGCAAATCAGGATCTACTGTGTTAAAGGCATTGGTGAAATCTATTAGTACTAAAATTGTAACTTTAGTTTCATCCATGCCATTTCTGATATCTTCAGTTACTTTAAGCAAAGCTGAAGTCGTGTGTACATTCATTTTTATATATATAGAAAATACACATCAATTAAATGAGAATTCCCATTTTTCTTAGCGAAATGGGCCCAATAAAATGTTCTCGTGGCATAATGATTTATTTTTCATTTGATAGTTAATATATTGTGTTTTCATAATCTGTAATTATTTTTATTTATTTTACCCCAGCATAACGACAATTGACAAAAACTTTTTTTTACGTTATTAATTACATAGTTTCGATCCCGCCAATTTAAAATCCAGTAATTTATCTATAATAAAGTACCTGGTCATAATAAAGAACCTAATCGTATTAAATAGTGCTTTGTAACTATTTCATATTTTCCTATTAATATTTCATCCCTACTTGTATATAACAAACGAAGTAAATTTAGATTTTGTATATAATGATGTATTTTTCTATTAATTATCCATTTTTGTATTTACTCTTTTGATCCTGTTCCAAATTTTTCAAGTCCTATTTATTTAACCCGTCTTTCCCTAACTGTAAATTGTAACAAATGCCATTATATAAAAAAAAAAAAAACTATTTCAATTGACTACCTATTTAATTAAATTATATTTTAATGATGGGGTAAAAGAGATGTTGTAATTAAATTTAAAAAAAACACAATTAATTTTTATGATTATTGAATTGTATTTAGTTGAGGCACGCTGCAAAAAAAGTTGGGGCCTGGTTTTGGCAATTTCTTTTAGGGAAGTCATTTTAAACTTAAGGAAACTGCAAAAACCGTATTATCAAAATCCTCGGGTCTGATTCCCTCTAAGATAAGAGTTTAAAAATATATATATGATGTAGTTTTATTCTTTAACAAAATCGCCCTGGACACTCCTTTCGGCAAAACGCTTAAATCGACAAGCCAAACACAGTGTTACTGAACACTATTCAAAGTTGTTCATTAAAGGTACATTATTAGAATTAGAGGCATTTATTATAATCATTATTGCATCTTTATTCTATACATTCTAATATTAAAAAAACTTGACAAATATTCATATGAAAGAGACAGACTTATAGCCTATCAAATTAAATACCTATTTGGCAATTAAAATGTATATCTGACAAGATAATTTTAGTATCATCGAAACTTAACTTTAATTAAAATAGACACTATAATTAAGTAGGTGGGAATGGTTTTATTGTTTGCTGGTCGGCCTGTGTAATATAACCTATATTCTGTTTTCAGAGTGTTTATAAATTAGGGGTTTCAATCACTCATTTTGCCCGCTAATTATTTTTACTAATACAAGTAGGTAATGGTGCGTAATTTCAGTCTGGAAAAAGCAACCGGATGAATCTTGGTATTTGAGTTCCTAAGGCAATTTGTTTTTTTATTGTATAGTAGGTAATTTATAACAAAGACAAAACCAGAAACCGGGAGAGGCGCATTGGTTCCGACTTAATATAAAAT
Organism: Tinea semifulvella; assembly: GCA_910589645.1. Classification (NCBI taxonomy): domain Eukaryota; kingdom Metazoa; phylum Arthropoda; class Insecta; order Lepidoptera; family Tineidae; genus Tinea; species Tinea semifulvella. The sequence goes on from OU342620.1 coordinate 7,643,341, forward strand.
AAAATTAATATAAAATAAAAATAATAATATAATATTAATATAATAATATTAATAAATAAATATAAAATTATATACAATCGAAGATCTCTAGAGATCATTTTAAAACAAATGAAACATTTTAAATCATTTTATAGATTACTTATATATAACCTAATTACTAAAACAAATATGTGAAGAGAAGACAAATTTCTAAGCATTCCAAGGATTCACCATGCGGGTGCCGGGTCCATCATGTGTGGGTAAGAGATGAGAAGATGAGAAGTCTCGGGCTTGCGACCGACAATAGGCTGGTTTAAGAAAAGGAGGCCTCCCTTTTTTATTTTATTGTGCTATAATACGCCCACCATCCACCATTCTACTTCTCTCCCTACCCAACCAAATACTGTATGATTCCGTTAATGCCGTCTCGGAAGCTCGTTCCATAAATGTATCTGCTACAGACCTGCTTAGGCCCAATTATTTTAGTAAGTGATGCAAAGATTTTGCTGGAACTCCACTCGCACCAACTTCCACTGCGTAAAGCTGGGTCTTGAACCCGTTCCTGATCATTTCTTCTGTGAGATCATAATATTTATTCGACTTCATGTTGTGCTCTTTTGGAATATTTGATTCCCACGGAACGGTACGTTCAATAAGGATACCTTTTTTCAAGTTCCAAGAAAACACAAAAGTGTCTGGCCAATAGGCTGATACAGCTAGTTCATCTGGGATCCTATAATGGTGTTCAAATGTATCCATGAGAATTTTCCAGTCTGATGCGGAGCCAAGGATCGAGGTGGGCTTGCATTTAGTTTTCGTGCTTTGCCCTTCCTTTACAAATGCGGTCAAAGTTTTATTTGTAGTCAGTCCCTTTCTGGCTCTTGCAATAGAAATACTTACTGCTTCACGGATAACACCAAGGACTTTGTCATGTCGGCGTGAGTAATAGCCAGAGTACTGATGCAACTCCAAAATGTCCGTAATTTGATTCCCTATGCCGTGTTTGAAAACGCTTTTTGATTAAATTGTATGTAAACCAAGCAACGCCAAGTCGAAGAAGAAAGAACGATTTTCAAAGCGAAATAAAGTGGAAAAAAGCGCTTAAAGCGACAAGTCAAATACAGGGCTAGAAGTTGAGACTTACACCCGGATTCTAACACGTTTCCTCAACGCCTCCCCCACTCAACATTTCCCTCCAGCTGTTAAACTGAAATTTAGTTTCTGTAATAGTTACGATTAAAGTTTAAAAAAAAAGCGAAACAATTTTATTTTAAATATATTAGACGCCATTTTTAATTTGAACCGTCTCAATTAGAGACTTAGGGCGCGTTCGTTTTATAGCATTTCCAATATTCGTAGCAACTTCATAAACCAGCGTGAAAACCAGTCGTTTTTGTTAAGAAATACCACTTTTTTTAACATTTCTTTAAAAAAAAAACGAGCGGTGAGGCTACTTTTTGACAGGTAAGACAAGTAACAAATAATAACAAATCAATTGACAATGTATTATGGTCTTTGAATTTATTACATAAAATCGTTTATCTACTCTCATAAAATGCGAATTACAAACTTCAAAACAAATTTATATTGACATACTTTATAAAAATACTGCTGAAATTTTAAAATAGAATCACATTATAACACTTTTTCTCTAACAAAATAATGTTATATTTCATTTTAAAAATAGAATTATACATAACACTTATTTTTATATTACTAATGATTATTAAAAAAAAAAAAAAAATTGGCGCCATTCAATTTTTATTCTTGCTTAAAATTCTTACTATTTTATCTTTTATTTAGTAGGTTCAATCCCAATGTATGAGAGTAGATAAATTAGTGTATGAAACTGCACATATTTAGGTATTAAAACACTCGTGTGATACTATTAAAAACCTCGTCTACGGCTCGGTTTTTAAACACACACTCGTGTATAATAATAATAATAATAATAAATAATAATAAATATTTCCAGACAGGTCACACAGCGCCATCTAATTTCCGTGGTAAGCTACTAGGCTTGTGTTACGGAAACTAGATGGTTGATAAACTACATATTATACTTTTTTTTTTTGTAAATATATACATATTATACATATAAACACCCAGACCGAGACAAATTATACTGTACAACTTGCCCCCGGTGGGAATCGAACCCACGACCTCCCGAGTTCGCGGCAACGTTTGTTACCACTAGACCACGGAGGCCGTCTAATAATACCCCTTATTATGCAACAGTTTCATAAACTACCATTAAAATACATTGTAAACAAATATAATATAAACTATAAAGTGTACAACAATGGAAACAAACCATTTCTTATGTTAAATGACATCTGTCAAAAAGTAACATCAATAACACCCTCCTTTCAACACGGTTCTTTATTCTTTGTTTTGTCACCGTACATTCCCACCGGAATTTGGTTAGGTCTATGATTAAGTACATAATTCTATTAGGTACGAGTGTTATGTTATATAATTTACTGACTACATACTCGTACATCTATCGTGCCTGGAAAGTGTTATATTTGAGCAAAGAACAGAACTGGCAGTAGGAACCTTAAGATGAAGACACTTAAAATAACTTAAATGCGGCTGTAAAGGGGCCTTGTCAAACTTTATTAGTTTACTAAAATTAACTTAAATAAGCCTAGTTCAAATAGGCTGTAAAACGGCTTTGTCATAAATTGTAAACATTAGATTAAATAATTATATTATTCTAAAGATAATGTCATTTTTTTGCGGCTGTAAAAGGGCCTGTCAGTGTTACCTTATACTTAAAAATTAATTATATAATTGTGTCAGATGCATAGTGCAATATAAATAAATAAAGAAACAAATGTCAATAGTCCTATGCTATATTAATATCTTGTAGTGCTTCATCAACGGTATAGAAAGCTTTTTCTATTACTGACATACGAAATTAGCATCAAATGTTAGAATTTTCATTAAACGAACGACATGTGCTAAAAAAGTGGTATTTTCATGCTAAATGAATACGGGTGTAAATCTATCTACCTAATGCATTTTTTAATGCAAAAGCGCTAAACCGGATGTAAATAAAAGTCATTTTTTAAATAAATTTTTATTTGAATTAAAGTAACTGGAATGAAATGCAATTGAATGAAATAGAATTAAAAATATAGTTAAATCTTCCTTTGGGCAACGTTCCTTGACTTAAATATCTTATTTGGCTTGGAACCCTGAAAGAAATAGTTTATTATACGCCACACAATTTTGCTCAGATCGATAAAGCGTGCTTAGGCTAAGATATACCTTGTGATATTTACTAATGTTGTTCTATTGATAGAAATAATCAACTTTTCCTAAGAGACCATAATATTATCTACTCTGTTGTTAAGCAGCTGTTAATTAGATATTAGTAGGTACATTTGGTTAACCTATTCCAAAATGTACTGGTTGATTGCGGAATTCTGTAAAATTATTAATTAATAGAATCATAAAAGGCCTACTCCATGCATCGCTATAGGCCAAAAATATTTTTTAAATCACCCTCACTTTTGTCACTAAATTAAAATTACGTTCGAGTTCTTCGCGCCATTTTGCGTGGACATGTCAAGTGCAAGTTTTTGTTTTGTAAATTAATTTATGGATATTATTGGTCAATAGTGGTGTTTTTCTGTTTAATAATATGCTACAATGTGAATAATTATGGAAAACGATAAATTGGACTTTAAATATAGGGCACAAGTTGCAGTTTATTTTTTGCGGTTTTCCCGCGCTGTCAACTCCCATATTTTACTCGACGTGTTTGAGTTATAATGCCGCGAGTGACTCCAAGAAAAGCATTAAATTCTGCAGCATCTGGAATTTGATGATGACCTCATTGACTCATAAAAAATAAAGATATATTACGTCAGACTTGGCTGTATGGGCTAGACCCTTTGCCTTCCCTATCATCTTATTCATCATCGGTCGGGAGAATAGAACCAAAAAAAATAAAAAATACGTTCTTTATGTTTAATATTCTGTTAAAATTGTATTTTTATTTCTTTAAAGTGGTTATGTTTTATTGTTCATAAAAGTACAATTAACAAATTCATTAACACACTGACTCCTAAACTAAGTCTAACTAAGTTAGACCTGTCATTTAGGATCCCTATGTCCATGTCAAAAACCATGTCAAAGCGTGGACGCTAAATGCAGACCACATGATTGAAATGATACACCTAAGTCCAAGCTCTGAGCGAAATATATAAACCTAACAATATATATATTATATTGGTAGTGTAAAGATAGGAGTCTCACTGCCGGTGTAATACCCTAAGGCAGCGAGGAAATGGGGAAGATGGTATTCACGTCCAGGCCCGCAGGCTCACGCGACTGTGCCTAGAGGAGGCAGGCGGCTAGGTGTCTTGACCAACGTGATTGGATTCTAACAGAGGTCGGGCAGGGATTCAAGGTGGTGGATACACGTTCGATCGAGCAGGCTCACAAGATCGTACCTAGAAGAGGTAGCACGCAAAGATGTCTTGGGCAACGTGTTGGAAATGAGATAAACAACGTAATGTTGCAATCAAATGTTTTAACAAATGGCTGAGTGACCTGCTTGGTGATACAGTTGTTTATTCTTTCTGCACTATTTTTGAATGTTATATGTAAGTGTATTTTTTGCGCCAATAAACGTTATTATTATTATTATATGTAGTGTCATTTTTTTTCCTTCTCCATACAAACTGTTAAATTTAAAACAGCCAATGTGTATGGAGAAGCCATTTTTTTTTGGTTTCTTAGAATAAGTTGTTTATTTGTAATAATAGAATAATATGTTAGTCTGGAGCAGTCTTTCTCAAGTGGGCGATAACGACCCCTTGTGAGCGCTGCAGCCTCTGTTACTTAAGCGCAAACGATATAAAACGGAATTCGTTAACTATATATACTAATTAATATATAGTAATTATGTAGATCATGGTTTTCTTCATAAATATATATTAACCTAAGATACCAGAGAAGACCATGTTAAGTTATTTTTAAAAATAAAAAAAACAAGGTAAGTAGGGTTTTTGGAAAAGGTTAACGTTAACGACCCGCTGGGCAAATCCGTTGTCAAATAAAAAAAAAACATAAATCGTGAGTAGCGGAATAAATCTTACCTACATAAATAATAAACTCAACAACTGCAATTAGTTTTTAACAAATTATCTAAAATTACAGTACACTGGTTTTATTAAAAATATACAATTAAAGCTGTGTTCAATGGCTTGCTGATACTTGTAGATCGCATTACGCTCTGTATTAAATAATAATAATGAAGTTGTATTGAGTCGTTGGCGACCCTTTAGGTATATATAGGTTAGGAAATATCAAATTCGCGATACTTTTTGAACATACCTCGTATACATTTAGTACTAGAGCTGTCATCGTGATATTTTAAACATTTTGCACAAATAAATTATATAAAGGGGTTTTTCTACTTTAATTGTAATCTTGTTAGAATAATTTATCTAAAATTTTTGCCCAAATCCCCATACAAGATGAATAAAAAAGGAATGTAGTTGTGTTGGGTCGTTGGCAACCCTTTCGGTATATACGTTGGGAAATATCAAATTCGCGATACTTTTTGATCATACCTAGTACACATTTAGTACTAGAGCTGTCATCATGATATATTAAACATTTTGCACAAATAAACTATATAAAATAAAGGGGTTTTTCTCCTTAAATTGTAATCTTGCTAGAATTGTAGTGTGATACACGCCTAATTAGTACATAGTGTACAACATACTTTATGTGAGCTGACTATGCACTTATGCAGGTTTATGTGAGCTGACCATGCACTTATGCAGGTTTATGTGAGCTGACCATGCACTTATGCAGGTTTATGTGAGCTGACCATGCACTTATGCAGGTTTATGTGAGCTGACCATGCACTTATGCAGGTTTATGTGAGCTGACCATGCACTTATGCAGGTGTGCATGAGTCAGAGAGACGCCAAGCGACTATGTTAATAAAAGCAGAATTAGTAATCTTAACTGTTTTTAAAGCCAAACGTATGGTTAGGGAGTTTCTCCTTGGTCTAGACTATGAAGAGACCGAAAGACTTTTGCTGGCCGTGGTTTAGCGTGTAGCCCTCAATCCCTTAGTAATTATTTTATTTATATATTATATTTACACTATTTAATTTATTTATTCATTACCTAGCCTATATATCTTTATTATTTATTTACGTTGTTTACATACATATTATATACATTAGTTAAGTTTCTAAGGTAACTTGGTTTCATTTTTAACGCAAAACTGCCATGGTTCCCATATGTCGGGCCTAGTGTGGGACCACCAACATTACCTGTACGCTAATTTCTTTCTTTGGTTCAATAAACTTTTTATTATTTTATGTACTTATTCGATACAAAAATATTAAAATAAAATTGACTAAAAACTAATTATAAAGAAAACTAAAACTAAAAATACCTATGAAATTAAAGCTATAAATATTATTTTTGTACTTATTTAACTTCAGTAATAATGGAACACCAGAAGTCTTTGGTTGTTTGATTACTCCTGTGCACACTTCATGGTCACCAAATTCCCATACAAGATGGTTTTCTTTCAGTTTCTGCGCAATTTCCGGCCAGCGCTCTTTTTATCTGTAGATAACTCTATTATCCTAAGAATTAGTCACTGTTTATCATTATTTGTGAATGTCGTTATTACTTACGTTAAGGTTACCCGGTATTTTAGGCTTATGTGGTAGCAGGGTTGACTTTCTCTTCATGGATCTTAATACATCAGCACGTTTCTCAAAAAACATGTTATGAACCTCTGCAAGCTAAGATTCTAAATATTATACAGAGAAAAGACTTTGTCCGTCGTGGAAAAGAGAGAAGAATCATCACATCACATCTCCACTGTTCGAGAAAGACCTTCCAGCAATGGCGGATTTACAAATTTGCCGCTAGTAGGCTATTCAATTTCTGCCGCCCCTACTGACCATTGAATATCAATACGCTAGTTTAGTTCATAATCATATTATATACATTTATTCTGAAATTGCAACTTTATGATTTGTGTTCTATCATCCTTATTACATATATTATACGGATTACGGATGTAAGAGTGTTCAGTATACTGTGCATTACTATTAAATATTACAATTTTAGTCACTCGTTTTTTTTTTTTTTTTACTAGCACGACAGTGGTACTAGTGACCTTAGGGGTTAAATTTATGTACGTAAAGAAAGTGTAATTCTTATTGGTACATGCCGGGATTAAATTTATGTACGTAAAAAAAGTGTATTTCTCATTGGTCATGTACCAATCGGGGTTCGAACCGACCTTTTTTGGATTTATAAGAAAAGTGTCCTTACAACCTTAATTTAAAAAGTTAAGTATCTCTACGGCCGTAATCTCTATAATAAAAACAAATCTATTTAAAAAAACGGCTTAACATTTAGCCAACTTTACTTTAGGCCAATCATGACAAGTGGCATGCTCGTCGATGTGTCTAACGTACCAAAGAGAAAGGACATCGATGTTGGGCTATTTATGTACTACTTGTGCTGTGTGAAATGATAAAAAAATAATAATAGTAATATCGATAAGGCTAAGTCTATTTTAAATAAAAGTAAAATATCATCACGACCGTTTCCCTTTCGGGGTGGTCAGAAACCACGCTTATAAATAAGCGGATTCACATTTAGCCAACTTTACTATAGGCCAAGTGGCAAGCTCGTCGATGTCTCCAGCGTACCAAACTCGAGAAATATTACAAAGAAATTAAATGTATTTATTTACATTAATAAATAATTTACTTTTTTCTATATACATATGTTTAATTTTAATTTTACTTACTTTTTGCTTTTTATATATATATTTTATTCTTTTTGATAGCCTAAAAATGTTGATTGCACAAAAAAAATGTGGATAATGTCGTTGGATATACTGTTGCTTACCTTAATTAGTTAATATTTAGTTAGTAATCTTTACTGTATGTCTGTTTTTTATCCTAAATAAAATAAAATAAAATAAATATTTTTGTGTCCCGACCAGGAATCGAACCCGGTACCTCCGAGTCCAGATCCACGGACTTAACCGCTAGACTACGGATGAAACTGATTTTAGCCGAATTCCGCAACGTTTAAACGACAATGTAAGCCATATTTGTTACAGTACAATTTGTTAGTTTCGTTGTATTTACTATTACGTGACGTCATCCGCCGGCAGCCATTTGCAACTGTAGCGTTTTCGTGTAAAAATACATTTTCTAGCTATTGGGTCTAATTAGGTAATTCAACACATTTTGGAAAATTGTCAAGTAGCCTATTGAACCCTGTCAGTAATGGATATATATACAAATTAAAAATTAAATGTTACTAACATTGAGATCAGAGTTTTCCTGGCTGCCGTCACTGAAGGCGGTGTTCATGTTGTAAATATCCTTCTTTACCAGATAAGTGTTCTCCACCGGCTATAGACGAAAATAACTTACATTTTTTTTATTGTGAAGGGAAAGTATCATCACGACCGTTTCTCTTTCAGGATGGAAACCATGCTTATAATGAAGAGGATTCACAACTAGCCAACATACAGGCAAATCATGAAAATAGCAAGTTCGTCGATGTCTCTACGTACCAAACTCGAGAAATATGACAAATAAATTTTAATTCAATTTAATTATTTAAAATTAAGAAATATTATTGTGGTCCGACCGGGAATCGAACCCGGTACCTCCAAGTCTAAATCCACGAAAGTAGGGCAGTAGGGAAGCAAAGAGAACAAATATAACAAGAGTCTTCTAACAGACCAAATAACGTGGCCACTTTCCAAAATTTATCCATGACGTATATTGTTTTTAATAGGCGGCGTCACAGCTTTGGACTATTTCTATGTCCATTTAATTTATTTTGCGCTACGTCAGTGACGACGTCAACTTAATAATCTTGTCGAAAATCGCATCGCAAACACTGAATGCGATAATTTATTTATTTATATAGTACACACAGCAGTACATATATTATCACACACATAACATAGTATAATTATAACTTATCTAATATATGTACCAATGGGGTGTATCACTAACTTTTTATCACGGTAGATGGCGCATGATAGATGGTACCTAATATAACAGTCAGTTGCATAGAAAACTTGTATTTTTATTACGAAATTTATTATTTTCTGGATATTATGCCGAAGTGAGCAGCTTTTAAATGTACCAATCGAGATTTCTAGGCGAAATCAAAGATACGGTGATCTTAAAATTGCCGTTCTATTAATAAAACCTTTTTTCTTTTTAAAGACGGTGTGCGCTTTCTTAATTCGTTTTTTAAGGTAGGTAACATTAATTTAAAATACATTATTCTGTTATAAAAATTAAAACTACAAAAACATTAAAAAAATGTTGCGATATAGGTGCAAAATAAGGTACCATTGCCGCTAGCGACATCTACAAAAAGCTTTGCCTGATACACCCCATTAGGTGTCACAGCATTCACCAATATAAAAAGAAGAAATTAAAAACATTGTTAAAACAAAAAAATAAATTTAACAAAAACTAACAAATTTACAAAATAAAAATATGACTTCTAAAATCAAATTATTCATTTTTTCTTTTTTAATAGATAATCGAACATGAGTCTGCTAAATAATTGGATGCACGTCTATTCGAATAGCTCGATTTCAATTTGAATTTGAAAGTGCACGTCGAACACGACCATAATCGACAATGCTGTCATAGACTAATATCAAGAGTATAGTGACTAATTGAGAAGAGTACTCACGCAAAAACTCCAGCATGAATTCATTCGTCTCACTCACAAGCATTCTGTCATACTCTCCAACATCAGGTCAATCACTTTACATTCCAGCATTATGTTAGCCACTTTGCTCTCTAGCATCATGTCATTCATCTTGTTCTACAGCATGAATTTATTCACCTCACTCACAAACATCGTGTCATTCACTTAACTCTTCAGCATCATGGTAATCAATTTACTTTCCAGCATTATATCAGTCACTTTGCTCTCTAGCATCATGTCATTCATCTTGTTCTACAGCATGAATTTATTCACCTCACTCACAAACATCGTGTCAGTCACTTAACTCTTCAGCATCATGTTAATCAATTTACTTTCCAGCATTATGTCAGTCACTTTGCTCTCTAGCATCATGTCATTCATCTTGTTCTACAGCATGAATTTATTCACCTCACTCACAAACATCGTGTCATTTCATTTAACTCTTCAGCATCATGTTAATCAATTTACTTTCCAGCATTATGTCAGCCACTTTGCTCTCTAGCATCATGTCATTCATCTTGTTCTACAGCATGAATTTATTCACCTCACTCACAAACATCGTGTCATTTCATTTAACTCTTCAGCATCATGTTAATCAATTTACTTTCCAGCATTATGTCAGTCACTTTGCTCTCTAGCATCATGTCATTCATCTTGTTCTACAGCATGAATTTATTCACCTCACTCACAAACATCGTGTCATTTCATTTAACTCTTCAGCATCATGTTAATCAATTTACTTTCCAGCATTATGTCAGCCACTTTGCTCTCTAGCATCATGTCATTCATCTTGTTCTACAGCATGAATTTATTTACCTCACTCACAAACATCGTGTCATTTCATTTAACTCTTCAGCATCATTTTAATCAATTTACTTTCCAGCATTATGTCAGTCACTTTGCTCTCTAGCATCATGTCATTCATCTTGTTCTACAGCATGAATTTATTTACCTCACTCACAAACATCGTGTCATTTCATTTAACTCTTCAGCATCATTTTAATCAATTTACTTTCCAGCATTATGTCAGTCACTTTGCTCTCTAGCATCATGTCATTCATCTTGTTCTACAGCATGAATTTATTCACCTCACTCACAAACATCGTGTCATTTCATTTAACTCTTCAGCATCATGTTAATCAATTTACTTTCCAGCATTATGTCAGTCACTTTGCTCTCTAGCATCATGTCATTCATCTTGTTCTACAGCATGAATTTATTTACCTCACTCACAAACATCGTGTCATTTCATTTAACTCTTCAGCATCATGTTAATCAATTTACTTTCCAGCATTATGTCAGTCACTTTGCTGTTCAGCATCGTTTTTATTTATTTATTAATAAATCATTACATGGCCTTATAGTAAAGCCCAATTTACCATGCAGCCAATCTTATAATTAATACATACATTTTCTTTAATAATGGATTGTCAATATGCCTATATTTTTTTAGTTTTCTATACAAATAATAATATTAATACAGCTTTCAATTAACAATAGTTATATACAAGTATAAAATTAATATAAAAAGAAAGAAAAGACAAATAAATAATAATAATAAAATAAATCAAAATTCAACATGACATTCACCTCGCACACCACCATCATGTCATGCACTTTACTTTCCAGCATTATGCCAGTCACTTTACTCTCTAAAATCAATTCACTTACACACGAAGAGTACCAGCATAATGTCAGTCCCTTTACTTCCCATGATCCTGTTATTCACTTTGATCTCCAAAATCATCTCATTTGTAATTTACTAAGCTGTTCAGCATCAAGTCAATCATCACGTTCACCATCGTTGTTTTATTCACTTTACTGTCACTTTATGTCACTCACTTTGCTGTTCAGCATCATGTCTTTCCCGTTGCTCTTTACAATCATGTCATTGCCCTTGGTATCACTCCCTGTGTGTCAGTACTTACCAACATAGGACTAGCCATAACGGCATTGTCGTCCTGATGCATCAAGGACTTGGTGGTGGCCTTGAGTGACGTCACTTCGCTCTCCAGCATCATGTCGTTTACCCTGTTCTCCAACTCCCGAACCTTCTCCTCCAAGGCCTCCTAAATATCATCGTTTCTATGACAAGATCGCTAATAGTAAAGTTTTTTCAGGACTTGCACAAGTATGTTTAAGATATTTGTAAGTAATTAGTTTTTATATTAATTAGGTTTATCTTTTAGTTTATTTAATTTAAGGTTTTGTTTACAAAAAATTTGCAATTACATCTAAATATGATTTATCTCAGTGTATGACCATATGTTTATGATTGGTTATCGCTGACGAACCAATCATAAATCTATGTGCACGACTATAGTTTTATAAATAGCAAACCTTTTGATCGTTTAGTTCAAATATGTATTTCTTGTCCATCGTAGTAGCTACAACTTTATCCTGAAAGAAATTTAAAAAATATTGGTTTTCCTGCATAGTTATATACACAATTTACAAGTCAGCGTCAGTGACGTCACTTAATAGTAAATATTGTAAACTGACACACAAGTTTGTTGAAGTTTATTTAAAATTATTGCTTGTTTTTATTTATCATTTTTCCTGGTGGTGGGTAAAATATTTAATAAATTATAAATGGGTTTCCTACAACAACAGAAAGGCTTTAAGATGACAATAGTCATAATATATAATAACAAAATATCTATGCTGGTGTCGCTTTACATGTCTGTTGTGTTGGAACCTCTTTTGTACTTTGATTTACGTTGTTTTTTTTTATGATACCTTTTAAGCTGGCTATATGAGGCAATAAGTATTAGTCAATATGGAACTGACTGACATCCTAGGACACAAGTTATCTTGGTTAGGAGTCAGGGACCATCTTAAAATTGCCTATCCTTGTGGTTTGCATTCAATCAAAAATGTATGTAAATTCAGGGATTGTTTTATATATTGTTTACTCAACTTTGTATATAGGTACCAATAAGAAAGCTCAATAAACGTTATTATTATTATTTGAGAAGTATGAAGAGGATCTGATGTCATTTGTCAAGAGGATTTTAATGACAATTTATTAACGATTCCACAAGTTGGTATTAGTGGAACCGGGACCGACAGCTTAACGTTTTCTCCAAAGCACGGGAACAGTGGTGTTGTAAATCTATGACAAATGTACGTAAGAAAAATGTATTTTTCATTTGGGTTTGAACTGACCTTCGTAGGATTTTAAGGGAAAGCGTTCTTACAACCGAGCCATCACCGCGCCTAATTAATTATACAAAAACCAAATATTATTCGAAAAAACTAAAATTAAGCTGAAACAATTTTTAAAGATATAATATACTCTCTCTCATTACTTTAAAAAATTAACAAAATATTACTTCAAGTAATAAAGTAAAATAAATAAAATTTAAATTATAATTGACTTATAAATTGTGGGTAAATTGTTTTAGCAGTTCATGTTTAAATATATATATATTATGAACCATAAATGTATGTATATGTGTATTTTTTACTAAATATATATTTCCTTTTTTGTCACCAAAAACGGAATGTGATAAATCTTAAGTAAATTATTAACTAAGAATAACTCTAAGTGTTGTGAAATTTGTTCGTGAAACCCGAATTTACTTAAAAAAAACTTAAAGATTCCTTAGCTAGGAAATAATTAAGTAGAGCTACGAGAAACCGGGTGAAAATTACGTACATTTGTTACTAATTTGTTTTATCTAATTGATGGTGTAAAATATACATATGTTAGGTTATTTATTTATTAAAATAATTATAACTACTTAAAAGTAAAAAATAAAATAAACTTAATAAAAAAATAACTATAAGTAAAAATTGTCCTCTAGAGACGACCCTTTAGGGATACTCCCAAGAAGACTGGCAACATTTCCCCCTGTATAGCGAGGCTTATACGTTGGCAGAAATAATTGCCAGCTTTCCTGTCTCCAGACTTTTCCGTTAGCCGTTTCGACAACTTGGTCAGACGCTTGGCTGAGTGTCCCCATGGGCCCATCATCTCGACCCCAAACGGCGCAAATTCGTAACCTGTATATACTGAGGTTGGCGTATTTGCGCAGCTTGAGGTTATCAGCACTTCCCGCGGGATGAAATGAAATGAAATAATATTTATTTGTATGGAATATGGTAAATAGGTACATAGTTTTTGAATAGCTCACATACTCCGCCATTTCTGGCACACAAATTTATACTAACTTAATTAATTACAAATTTATACAATGAAAATAATTTATGTAATAAATAAAATGTCATGAATTTAAGAAATCTCGCATAAGATAATACTCGTATGCGAGATTTTGGTCAGTTGATTAATACAATTTATTACAATTATTTATTACAATTTATAAATTTGTATGAATAAAACTCGCTTAACGAATAAAAGCAACACTCTGTTAATAGCTTCTTGATTCTAGATTTAAACTGATTATTGGGTAATTGTTTGAGAACCTCTGGTAACTTGTTATAAATACGAATGCACATAACGTAAGAGTTATTATCGAAAACTCTGCTTTTTGGTGTCTTAGTATAGGCAATAGTGTTTGGATGTCGACTACTTTTAAAGACATCTTTTTGGTAAGTAAATAGGTAGATGTGTGATGGGGCTAATGTATTAAATACATAATAATACATATAATAAATATACAATAATATATTTAATTTCACCTCAATTGTATGTTGAAGCTGTTCAATTTCGTTTTGATATTTCTTCTCCAACTCCGAGTATTTAGCTTTCTCCTCCTTGAGTTCTGCATACTGTTTATCTATCGTCTCGTTAAGTGGGTACATATCCTCCTTAGCCTTCTTCCAGTCACAAAGTAACTCGTTGAATTTTACACCGGTTTCGGCTATTTGGTCAGTTAAGGTAACAATTTCAGCGTTTGCTGTCTCCCTGAAGAAATCATAGTATCATCACGACCGTTTCCCTTTCGGGGTGGTCAGAAACCACGCTTATAAATAAGCGGATTCACATTTAGCCACAACTTTACTATAGGCTAATATTAATTAAATGCATTTATTTACATTAATACATATTTTTGTGTCCCGACCAGGAATCGAACCCGGTACCTCCGAGTCTAAATACACAAACTTAACCACTAGACCACGGTGGCTTTACGGTTTGAAAATCTCTAATCGCGTGATGGTTTATAGATTTTTTAACCCCCCCCCCCCCCTCCCGCTTTTGTGATACGTGGTGATTTCGATTTTCAATTTATTTATTCTGTAATTAGGCATAGGACAATAAATATAATGTATTCTGCGCTTTTACTTGTCAAAAAATTAATTAATATAACGAAAAGCTTATATTCTGGGAAATAGTTTGTAATAAGCCGAAAGGTTGCAGGTTGTTATTGACTGGCATAAAAATTATATTCAAAGAATCGTACAATCAAACAAAAACATATACATGAACATACTCGTGCATGAACATATTTAATGTACATTGTCCTCTTTATTAGCAAGACTTTCTTCAACACTAACAACTGGATAAGCATCTTGCAAGTAGACACTGTGCTTTCGGTTTCATCAAGCCACTCGGCATCATCATTCAATCACTTCACGGCGAGTCAAGGTCACACTACACGCCGCTTTTCGGTTTAGAAATCGCATATTTGACGAAAAAATTAACACACGTAATATTTTACTATGCCCTCCCTTCCTCTTGTGATATTTCGTGATTTTTGCCGATTAATAGACGGCCCCCTAGTAGGTACACTCAGACAGAAAAATATTTTAAAATGTCAGTGTAAAAGCGAGCATATTTAACCCTTTGACGATAGCGGGGAAACGTTCGTCCCAAGCCAAAAATAAAAACAAATTAATTATTACCATTTTGAATCTGAATTAATTATTTTCTAGTCTCGGAACAAACCCGCCATTACCAAGATGGCGGCATTTTATAACTTTAGTCATTTTATTTTATTTTTTATTTATTTATTAGGTACACACAACAGAAATGGATACAAAACATTTTTTAAATTTCAAACCTTTACAATACAGTTCCAGTACCATCTCCAAAAGCATGTGCACACAGCATGCAATTATGAAACAGTTACATATATTTAAAAATTAAAATAACAATACAATACCCACAGTGAGTATAGTTCATAAATATTAATTTAGTTTCAGTCTGCTCGCCGTCCACAGCAAATTACTCCTTCCCAAAGGCCAGAAATAATCCACTGTAGAAAGCGAACACCTAGTTAGGATAAATTTTTTTTTTTTGGAATTTGAATTGGAATCCATTTGACGATATATATATATATATATAATATGTATTTTCTTATACAAGTTTTTAACAAAATGCTTATTTTTACAAAACAAACCCAATAAACACTATAACTAAAGATCTTAAAGAAAAAAGTCCCTTGTATTTTTTCGAGTTCAGTTATAAAATTTGTTTATTTGATACCCCATGACTCATTTTACATGACTAAAATGAATAAATAAGTTTCCATACTCTTATGGTCCTGAAAGGGTTAAATAAAATTTATTACTTACATTTGCTGTTGATTGTCCACAATTATTTGGTTTTGGCTAACAATTTCTTCATTAAGCTGACTTATAATTTCTTTATTACTCTGTAAATCTTGTTGTAAAGAATTTATGTTATTCATTAATTCTGATATCTCTGCGTTCTTTACTTCTATCAGCTGCGAGACAAAAACTTGACTTAAATTAACCCAACGATAATTGCTAGTAAGCATTCAAATCAAAATAATTTATTTCCATTGGTTCTCTTAAAACAACTTGGATACAGTCAGAACTAATTAAATCAATACAATTTTCAAAACATATGTACTAATCAAAGTGGTAATAATGGTTGGACCGTAAACAGGCAATAATCCATATTTATGTATGCTATGCACAACATTATTGCTACAAGCAAGTAAAACTTACTAACTTAGAAACTACTTAAATAAGATCGTGGCTGTAAAGAGGCCGTGTCAGTTTACATTCTAAATACTTAATAATTATGATGTATAGAAATTATATACATATGTCAGATAATTTATAAATGTATAAAACAAAAAAAAAGGCGTCATCTTATAATCTAAATACTAATAATGATATGTCAATTAAACATAAATTCGTGGCTGTAAAATGGCCGTGTCACCTTACAATCTAAATAAAACATTATATGTCAAGTAAGTAAACTTAACTTTAAATTCGTGGCTGTAAAAGTTATTACTTAATAAGACATAGAAACCAAATGTTAAACGTGAGTTAATTTAATTATCTTTTCGGAAACTGACGGCTTGCCTAATAGTGCAAGATACGTAGAAGAGCGAATATCATCCAATGCGAGAAAAACCAAGGTAAAGTACTGTTTGAAAGAAGAAGGATGACAAACTTGACGATAAAGATTGATGATGAAACTATATATCTGGGCAGAGTTTTCACTGCGGATGGGAAGTATGATAGGGATGTTGAAAGAAGAGTGAACGCGGGAAATAGTGTTAATGGGGCCCTGGGGTCACTGATAAAGCTCGACTCGCCATACACAATGCCATGCTAATACCAAAACTTATGTATGGAAGCAAGACGTGGATATGTCAGAATACGCATGAGAGTAGAGTTAATGCAGTAGAAATGAGGCCTTTACGTCGGATATCGGCGTAACTTTGATGGACCGTATACGTAATAACGAAATATGCAAAAGGGTAGGTATAAAAGAAAGCATAGGTACAAAAATAAAGAAAGGCATGCTCCGATGGTTCGGGCATGTCGAAAGGATGAGCGAAGAGAGATTGACGAACCAGATATATAATGCGAAAGTTGTGGGTAAAAGAGGCCCTGGCAGACCAAGACTTGCCTATCATGATCAAATAAATAAAACATTAGCTGAAGGTGAATTAAAAAGCCATCGAAACAAGAGGGCATGTATGAAGAGGTTGATGAATGTCGAAGAAGCGAAAGAGGTATGTCGTAATCGTGACAAGTGGCGCTCAATTGTCTCTGCCTACCCCGCAAGGGATTTGGCGTGAAGATATGTATGTATGTATGTATGTTATTCAAATAAAATTATTGATGCCCAATCTTGGTCTTCTGCAAGTGGGTGGTTTGCAAACCGCATTTTGTGTAGGGGGCATGACTCCCCACTATCGCAGACTGGTCACGTCGTCTTGTGTGCAGACGCCACAAACTTATACTAATAACTAAGTATATAAAACTTTATCGTTGTATGGGAAAGTTTAAGGGATACCTGATCGCGTTCTTGAATGTCTTCCATCAGTTTATCTTTCACTAGATCGTCATCCTTGCGTTGTTCCAGAGACGATTCTTCGAGTTTCTGTAAGCATCACTCTCGTTACACAACTCGTTAGTTTTCAACCTTCTCCAAATGAAATTAAATATTAGATTTGCTAAAATATTTGGTTATAAATATACGAGTAGTTCTTAATTATATTATATAAATTTATTTTTAAAAAAATCACAGCTTATTATATTAAACATATAAACAAAGTAGCAATAGTGGAACACAAGCCAAAGAGATTTTATATTATTTAGACAAAACAATTAAAACAGAAATAAGAGTAAAATATAGTTATTAGATTTAAATTAATAGTGCAATTGAACTGTGACTGGCAAAAGTAAAAGAATAATAATAATAAATAAGTGAAAACCAATAGGTTAATGATTATTACCCAAGACAAAATGAACGAATGAGAGGCAGAATAAATGAATAGTTTTTTTTTTTTTTTTTCAAAAAGGTTGTGTCTGGGATGATAAAGCTTAGGGTTATGTGATAAGGGGGCGTCCATTAAGATTATAAGATTCTTTAAAAATTGTTACTAACACATATGGAATTTATTCTGAAATAAAATGTTATTATTATTAATAAATGCTTGAGGCGTTTAAGAGGGGCAAGGAATCTCACCTAATCTCACGTAGGGAAGAGCCCCCCCCCATGGGCAAATATCACGTATTTTTAAACTATGTTTTTTTTTCTTATTTTAATCAGAGCTTTGGACATCGTAATGTCCTTGTCAGCCCTATTGTAAGATCCCGACAGCCGTGACTATTTAAGAAAGGCTTTAGCTAAAAATTAGTGCTGCAGCTGAACCTATGCTAAATCTGCAGCTTATACTGAGCTGGCTACCTATTTGTCGCCACACTTGTATTTTTTGTTGAATGTAGATCTATAAACTCAGCCATTAGCACTAAATTAATTAATACTTGCTACTACTAACCACATCATCATCACGCGTGGTCAGAAACCACGCTTTTTAATAAGCGGATTCAAATTTAGCCAACTTTACTAAAATTAAATATTAATAAAAAAATATTAATTTATTTAAATTTTTAACAAATATTATTGTGTCCCGACCAGGAATCAAACCCGGTGCCTACAAGTCTAATTCCACGGAATTAACCGCTAAACACGGAGGCAGTTAAACTAAGCTTAATAGAGAGACAATATTTACTAATTTATATAAATAAATTTAATTAATATTCAGTATATATTTTTGATATTAGCCTATAGTAAAGTTGGCTAAATGTGAATCCGCTTATTTATATGTGTGGTTTCTGACCACCCGGAAGGGAAACGGTACTTTTAAGCTTAGTTTAGGCAAACCACGGTTTCGGGGGGCTCTAATTAAATAAACTAGGTTAAATTAATAATAAAACATAATTTAAAATAAATCCAATGCAATCAAGCGCACTCATGTATTTACACTAAAAATACACATTTGCATGACCGCCTCCGTGGTCTAGTGGTAACAAACGTTGCCGTGAACTCGGGAGGTCGTGGGTTCGATTCCCAACCAGGGGCAAGTTGTACATTGTATAATTTGTCGCGGTCTGGGTGTTTATATGTATAATATGTAAAAAAAAAGTATAATATGTAGTTTATCAACCATCTAGTTTCCGTAGCACAAGCCTCGTAGCTTACCACGGAAACTAGATGGCGCTGTGTAACCTGTCTGGAAATATTTATTTATTTATTATTTCGTAAAGTCTCACATGAGATTGGGAGGGGTTCCAGCTAAATTTGACGACATCAAGGTAAGTATATTATCAAGTATAAAAATCGACTAATGTAATTAATAGGCGCCCCCTAAATAGGTACTGAGATACTAACAATGAGTTCTATTTTAAGTTGGCCTATTTGGTCTTCGTATTGAGTGATTTTATCATCGGCCGCGTTCAGTGATTCCTTCAATTTTGAGTTCTCTTCGTCCAACTCCTTCTCCATTATCTCTTGTTCAGACAACGATTTGTTCAAATTCTCATTTATTTGACGTCTAAAATATCAATTGCAACATATTATAACAACATCAGCGAAAGTATTTGTCTTTGGATTATAAAAAACCATTAAATTCTTATTATTTAAATGAATGATTTAACTAAAGTTCATTACCAACTTTAATTATGCTCTTAGCAACACTACATTGAGAATTTCTATTTTACAAAAAAAAAAAATAGGTCGTAAGCAGTGTCAATAATTGGTAGGGGTGTCAACAATTGGGTAAGTTACCCTACTAAAAAAATAATAATTCAACTAGTCATATTTTAATGTTTGGCTAATCAGTGACTTACGAGTACATCATGAATAATTGAATAAAGGCTAAAATAAATGTAAACTAAATCTAATAAAAATAAACTATAAGTCTAAATGTCCTCTAGAGACGACCCTTCAGGGATAGTCCCAAGAAGACTGGCAACATTTCCCTTCTGTATAGCGTTGGCAAAGATAATTGCCAGCTTTCCTGTCTCCAGAGTTTTTCGTTAGCCGTTTCTACTCCTTGGTCAGACGCTTGCCTGAGTGACCCCATGGTCTCGACCCCAAACGGCGTAAATTAACCTGTACCGTAGGTTGGAGTATTTGCGCAACTTGAAAATCTCAGAAAAACATAAAAATATGACTAATTATGCAGACTAATTACTATATTGTATATTAATATACAGACTGTTGTTGCAGGGCGGAGTTCATTTCAGAGCGATGTTTCTCTACTTCGAGGATGATGTGTTTGATGTCTTTCTCCAGTTCCGCGATCTTTTGATCTTTCTGTAATACGACTTACAAAATATGGTTCTAATAAAGATAATTTTAGACCTACATAATAATAATAATAATAATAATAAAAATTCTTTATTGCACAAAGTTAAATAACTTAAAACTAAGCGCATAGGCGAGCTTTATGCCTTAAGGCATCTTCTACCAGCTAACCTTTGTGAAAAGTAACCAATTACAGGCAGAGTGCCAAAAAATATATAAATGATAGATAATGAGAGATACTATAAAATATTAATTTATACTAATACTTACTATTATTATTATAATACTGGTATAATAAACTACATAAACAACAATACATACTATACATACATGATACACACATACAATACACTACACATAATACTTACTGAAAGGGTAATATTTACATAGAATACATACACTTAGTTTTTTTTTTTTTTTTTTTTTTTTTTTTTCAATACGGAATAGGAATGAGGTCAACTACGAATATTTTGTATAGATAAAAAGTGAGAGTATAAATTATTTTTGAAGGAGCCTGCAGTTTGAAGAGTGCGAAGGGAAAGAGGAAGGGAGTTCCAGAGTGATGCTGCAGTAACAGCTACATACTTATAGGTGTTTCACATTGGAGATAGTTACTAAACTCTCTATTGAAGTTTGCGACGATCGCTGGTTTTCTAGCGAAATTAAACGATCTACTTTACATGAGGGGCCGTCTATTATTCACGTAAGGCTCGAAAGGGGGGGGGCAGGGGGGGGGGGTCAACAAAAATCACAAAATATCACAAGGGGGGTGTAGTAAAATATCAAGTATGTTTATTTTTTCGTTAAACAACCTGCAGCCTTTCGGCTCAGACATTTTTCTTAATTTTCTTAATTATAATTTATACCTCTATTTAAAGATGTTTTATAAATTTTAAGATTCTTTGTAGGTACTAAAGGGGGAGGGGGGGGGGGGGGTTTAAATTCTAAAAAAAAAACCATTACGTGATTAATGAACGACCCCTAACACTACTTGAAATACATTCGTAGCTAATGGTAGCGATATCGTAACGGACGGACAGACTGCGAAGCATTTCATTGCGTACGAATGAAATGGATAGGTTAGGGCTTGCATATTTGCCTAAGTGCGAGTGAGAAAGTTGCACGGAACTGTGACCTTGACGTTAAGTTACAAAGAATAATCATCCATTTGAATAGGTACTTGAAGTAGATAGGTATTAAAAGTAGATAGTTTTAACAA
The DNA here is from genome assembly GCA_910589645.1 of Tinea semifulvella. Taxonomy (NCBI): domain Eukaryota; kingdom Metazoa; phylum Arthropoda; class Insecta; order Lepidoptera; family Tineidae; genus Tinea; species Tinea semifulvella. The sequence continues at coordinate 7,665,282 of OU342620.1, forward strand.
CGTTGTCTGAAAACGGATAACGGTTACGTATTGTTATTTTGAAAACCTATAACGACACAACTCTATTTCACATTTTCCATTCCTTTTTCGGTTTTGACAAAAAACCTTGTTTAGAACAACATTTCTGAGGCGTTATTATCATATCAATCAAATCCGCTTATAATTTAATCATGAAGTATAGTTTATTTAATTTTAGGAACGATTCATGTTACATCAAATATTAGTTTGTTTTTGTGGTAATGGAACAGTTCATGCTAAACGCGGACATAATATGATCGCCTCCGTGGTCTAGTGGTAACAAACGTTGCCGTGAACTCGGGAGGTCGTGGGTTCGATTCCCACCGGGAGCAAGTTGTATTATATTTACAAAAAAAAAAAAGTATAATAAGTAGTTTATCAACCATCTAGTTTCCGTAACACAAGCCTCGTAGCTTACCACGGAAATTAGATGGCGCTGTGTGACCTCTCTGGAAATATTTAAAAAAATATATTACATAATTTATATTTCAGTAGATACCTAGCAATACTTACCTGTTTATTGACAGCAATATTAGCCTGCATTTTGTCGATTAGAGATGCGTTATCCCGGACAAGTTGTTCCTTCTGGTCTCCCATTCGTTGTCCTTCTGCTTCTATCTGTACGAGCCGCGCCTGTGACTCCTGTCTATAACTCTCCCAGTACTGTGACATCTCACACCGATTCTCGTTCAATATAGCCACTATAGTAAATACCAAGATACCTCATTCATCTTCAAGGCACATATAGTATATATATATATATATATATATATATATATATATATATATATTTATACAATTAATGAATATCTAAGGAATAACTAATGCTAAAGTGTGTATAGTCTGAGCGTAGCTATAATGTATATTACAACTTGACTTTTCTCATATTGTAATTGCCCAATATTTGCATTCCATTGACGTGAAACATGTGAAGCGTATTTTCTAGCTATAAGATCTTGCAATGTAACCATGTTTTCTAGCAAATAAATTATTTTGATTTTGATTTGATTTTGAAAACATTAAAAAAATAATGTATTACAGGTGTAAAATTTCGACCGCCTCCGTGGTCTAGTGGTAACAAACGTTGCCGTGAACTCGGGAGGTTGCGGGTTCGATTCCCAGCGGGGGCAAGTTGTACATTGTATAATTTGTCTCGGTCTGGGTGTTTATATGTATACAGGGTGTTTGGAAGGAACCTGTACATACGCCTAGGGTAGAAACTAGGGATAGTCTGCTACCTACCCCCGCCCAATATATTGACATTGGCCTCAACGTTTTTTTAAAAATTATTTTTATTTTTTATTTGACTTTTTTGTGAATTTTTTACTAAAACTACCTGTAGCTCAAAATCTATCCATGGGACCGGTCTGCTAATGGTCTTGTTTTAATCGCTAGAGTCTTAGGGTCCTGCAAATAATTATTTTACACCAGAAAATTGTGGAGAAGAAAAGTTATGGGGCCTGAAGTACCGTAGTAAGGTAAAGAAATAATTTTAAGGGCAATTTTCTATGGGGTTTAAAACTAACAGGGTTGGAGTTCTTCTGATTTTATAAAACATCCTCAGTCCATGCCCTTTCTAACGATATGCTAAAAGTGTAATTATCACTTTTAGTTTTAAAGTTATTAATTAATTTCCGCAACGAGGTCAATATATTGGGCGGGGGTTGATAGCAGACTATCCCTAGTTTCTACCCTAGGCGTATGTACAGCTCCCTTCCAAACACCCTGTATATTTACAAAAAAAAGTATAATCTGTAGTTTATCAACCATCTAGTTTCCGTAACACAAGCCTCGTAGCTTACCACGGAAACTAGATGGCGCTGTGTGACCTGTCTGGAAATATTTATTTATTTAAATAAGGTACCATTGCCGCTACCGACATCTACAAACAGCATTGCCTGATACCCCATTGAACTACAAGTATGTACAGAAACATTGTTAAGTCTATATCTGTTTTACGAGATGTTTTTTCACACTCACCCTTTTCTTCCAATGTGTTTATTTCGTTTTGTTGTTTTTCCAAAGTTAATTTGTAATTTTGTTTGATGTCTTTGACGACATCGTTAGCCTTGTTGTAGGCGTCACAGAGGGCCGCCTGGTTCGCTTTATGACGCGATTGGGACTCTTCGAGATTTTTTGTATGCTTTATTAGTACGGCGCACATCTCACGAGTACTTACTACCCTACAAATAAAAATACTTTAGGACCGATTGTGATATTTCTCGCTTTTGGTACGCTAGAAACATCGACGAGCTTGCCACTTGTCATGATTGGCTTATAGTAAAGTTGGCTAAATGTGAATCCGCTTATTTATAAGCGTGGTTTCTGACCACCCCGAAACAGAAACGGTCCGACCGTATCGGACTTTATGTAGCCAACTTTACTATACTTATATATATATACTTTTTTGAGTATTTTATCTTATTTATTTATCTTCCTTATTTTATATGTAAATAATGGAAATGCATTTTTGGGAAATGTACAAGTTTTACTGTGTGTATTGTATATAAACGATTTCAATTTGTATATTTGTATTTATGTTTTATGTAGATAAGTATTTGTATTGTTGTATGTAAGTATATACTTGTTATTTATTATTTATTTAAAAATATATATTTTATTTTATTGGGTACTAGCGGAAGAACAGCGTCGCGGATCCAACTTGTAAATGTAATTCGCGACACATGCGGAGCTTAGGGCCCGTTCATCGCTGCAGGAATTACGGTGTGAATTGTAGTGCAGCGCTCCCGATGGCTAGCTGGTGGTGCTCGGGATGTGGCAGTGGGTGTGGGGGCGGCCAATTCCATATTTTATTATCAATTCATGGTCCGTGCCACCCCATATCCTATGCACGGCTATATCCTGGAGTACTTGGGTGCCTGTCGGGGCGCGTTGTGCTGCATATCTTAATATCTTAATTGTGTAAGTTCTATCTGTTTTGCGAAGAATAAACGTATTTCTTTCTTTCTTTCTATAGGCCAATCATGACAAGTGGCAAGCTCATCGATGTCTCCAGCGTACCAAACTCGAGAAAAATCACAAATAAATTAAATATTAATTAAATGTATTTATTTACATAAATAAATATTTTTGTGTCCCGACCAGGAATCGAATCCGGTACCTCCGAGTCTAAATTAACCGCTACACCACGGAGGCAGTTTATATAATGATCCGTGTATTTTAGTTAAAAACTTAAGAAAATAAATAACTTATTTATCTAATAACCCGTATTAGAACTAATTCTGATGTCTTACATACATACATATCTTCACGCCAAATCCCTCGCGGGGTAGGCAGAGACAATTGAGTGCCACTTGTCACGATCACGACATACCTCTTTCGCTTCTTCGACATTCATCAAACTCTTCATACGTGCCTTTGTATGTATTAAAAAAAAAAAAAAACATTTTAAAACATAAATTACTATTAATAAAAATAAACATACTTTATAAATAAAAATACGACTATAAAATAAAATAAAGAAAAAGCAAAATAAAATTATTATAAATAAAAAATTTGCTCCAAATCGCTGCCAGCTATTTCAGACATTTTTATTTATATAGATTTAATATTAATAGGTACATGGTAACGGGTACATGTAGGTTACAGAGTTTTATTGCATTTTAAGAATAATATAATAATAATAATAATTCTTTATTTATACAGTAGAATTAGTTACAATAATAAATACAATAGTAAAATATTTATATAATAAATTACACGATGTGAACAATATTGACGCTACATATTTCCAATTGTATTGCACGTTGGAGCCCAAACCAAGAATTTTCGTCTTGTGTCTTGGGCTCCAGCTGCACTAGCTACCCTAGTATTCTACATAACATTACATTTAAAATTAATAATAATAATTTTGATAAAACTTTAAGCTAAAACTATTCTAATCCATTGTTAATGCATGCAAAAGCAATAAAAATATTAAATAAATAATAAATTACAATTAAATATATAATAAATTACAATTAAATTTATAATAAATAAGATAAAATTGCCATTTTTGCCAATTGACAAGAAAGAATAGTATTGTCAATATACTACAATGACAGAGTTTATTTATTTATTTAGTTATATAGTACACACCGCAGTACATATATTATCACACACATAACATAGTATAATTATAACTTATCCAATATATGTACCAATTAGGTGTCACAGCATTCACCAATATAAAAAGAAGACTACACTTATTACTGTTAAAAAAAATAAAAATACCAAAAACTATCAAATTTACAAAAAAAAATATGACTTCTAAAATAAAATTATACATTTTTCTCTTTCTCTTTTTTAATAGAACTAATAAGTAATAAGGGTTGATGGGTTTTTGTTTTAAACAAGAAAAAAGGAAGATCGGGGAGGTCAGACCGCGAGGTCGACAGAGCGAGTATTTTTATAAATATTAGGATTAAAATTAGTTAAAGTCTACCGCGTAATAGTGTCCCACGTAGATAAGTGTTTAGTTTTTCAACATATGTAATTATTTCTAAAATATAAAGTATAAAAAAAAAATGCATTTTCCATAAAAGAAAAAAAAAAAGAGTTCCGTAGAATCCTCTCCGTAACAATTAAAAGCAACTACATCCAACCGCAGGCGTTGGATAATCATGTAACTGCAAAGGGCAGGTTACAGTATCGAATAAAAAAATACTTGCTTACTTCCTTCGAAAAATTATATAGTTTGCGAAATTTACCATCTTATAATAGAAAGCGATAACTAAAAATATTTAAAAAACCCGACTGCCTAAAAAATACACGCCAAATCCCTTGCGGGGTAGGCAGAGACAATTGAGCGCCACTTGTCACGATCACGACATACCTCTTTCGCTTCTTCAACATTCATCAACCTCTTCATACATGCCCTTTTGTTTCGATGGCTTTTTAATGCACCTTCAGCTATTGTTTTATTTATCTGATCGTGATATGTGAGTCTCGGTCTGCCAGGTCTTTTTTACCCACAACTTTCGCATGTTAAAGTTACGCCGCATATTTGACAAAAAAATAGTTATTTTTTACGCAACGCAGTCGAGTTTTATTTATCATTGTACACAAGTAGTACAAATATAGCCCTAAATGGATGATGTCATTTTATTTCGCCTGTCTTTCAATAAATTACTGGATGTCAATTAAAAATGTTACTTGTTGAGTATTTCGTGTCGCATCCGTCTCTCCTTGACATAGTCTTCCGATAGTTTCTCCCGCTGCATCTGAACTTCTAGCAAGTTCTGTTGTAACTGCTCGTAGTTGTACTCCAACTGCTTGTACTTCTCTTCCAGTTTGAAGTAATTCGTGCTTTGTTCCACCTAAGAACAAATCAATCCCGCTATACCGAGGGGAAAAGTTTCCAGTCATCGATGGACTATCTCGTAAGAATAATTAATTGATTACGTAAGACAATTTTGACCGCCTCCGTGGTCTAGTGGTAACAAACGTTGCCGTGAACTCGGGAGGTCGTGGGTTCGATTCCCACCGGGGGCAAGTTGTACATTGTATAATTTGTCTCGGTCTGGATGTTTATATGTATAATATGTATATATTTACAAAAAAAAAGTATAATATGTAGTTTATCAACCATCTAGTTTCGGTAACACAAGCCTCGTAGCTTACCATGGAAATTAGATGGCGCTGTGTGATCTGTCTGGAAATATTTATTTATTTATTATTTATAATTAAGGGGAGGAAGGTGGTCGACCATGGTTTTCAGCCAGATTAAACATTAACAGTCACTGGAATCTGCTAAGCTGCTCGTGTTCTGCTAACAGATTACTCTTTGGACCACTTTTACTCTTCCACTAACAGGAGTAGAGTAATTGAAAATCATTTATGATGCCTACTATACAAATGCATACAGAATTACAGAGAAGTAATAAAGTTTAACTATACATAAAGCAGAGGAGAAAACTTGTAATTCATGAATTCACCGTGCGGGTTCCGTATCCATCGTGGAGGGAGGGAGGACAAAAATAGTAGCTCTTTTCTTTATCCAACGAAATGATTCTGATAATGCCGTCTGTCTTGGAAACTCGTACCTACGTAAAATAATGCGTAAATGATTTTTTAAATACTTACTCGTTGCTGAATAATCTGTTCATTTTCTTTTGCGACTTTATTTCTTATTTCTTTCGCATCGGAACAAGCTTGATTAAAATTCGCCAACTTGGTAATGTATGATAAATCCATTATTGCGATAGGATTTTTATAAATTTTTTTTCATTTAATTTTATTTACTCCGTTCGTTCCCGCTTCTTTTAGTTTTCCCGCCTAATGTTTTTTTTTATTTTGGATTAGTCAAAGGAAACAAACCTTACACCCTATTATTTATTTTACATTATTATTAGGTATTAAGTGATAATATAACCCAAAATTATATTGTATAATATTTTTATATTTCTTTAAAATCTTCTAATAACACGCCACGACTCGCACCTTTGCCTAAAAAAACCATTGTCAATCTTTACTGGGCCAATCCCGGCAATATTATTTTATTCCGTTTTTTTATTAAAATCATTGATTTTGTTGCGATAACTGTGTAATTAATAATTGATAAATCAGCCGCTATCTTGCGATTACAATTTGTAGTATTGCGATATTAGTCATTCTGTTAGAAATTCCGTATAATCAAATCTGCAACCTACGGAAATTTAAGCTTTAGTTACTCTCTACTTTTAGTTATGAATTCTACTATTACTATACGAAATAATATTGTTTGTGGGCCTGAAGAAACACTAATTCCAGCCCACTTATCCTATGGACAATACCTGTTTGACGCGCTAAAGAAGGGTGGAAATGATATTGCACAAGTAAGTAATTTTTATATTAAAGTAAACTTGGATTATATCCCAACAGAGTCCTAGACCTCCACTGCCTTACATATCATTTCTTGAGAATTTGGCCTACTGTTGGTGTGGTTGGCATTTTTAAAGCATCCACGCTGCTGACTTGAGTTGCACAAATCCTACATGGCAGCCGTCTATAGTGTAACTCTGAGTGACAATCTGAGCCAGCTATGCATGTTTAATCATGTCACTCAATTACAAATTCATGTGGCATGTCCATAGCACCTCTATTGCAATGACACACTCCCTAACAATTCTGCTCCTCTGTCTACTCAACCAAATATTGTTTATTTTATTTATCAGATATGTGCGGAGACTGGGAAGTCATCAACATTCCATGAAATCTTGCAACGGAGTGTGAATTTGGCTGTGTCTCTGCAGAAATTGGGATTGAAGAAGGATGATGTTGTGACATTAAGCAGTGAAAACCGCTTTGAGTTCACAGTATCAGCACTTGCTATAATGTACAACGGAGCTGTCCTATCTACTCTCAATGTCTTGTATGCTCCAGGTAAAATTTTTCTTTAAGCAGTCCTTAATTTTAAGCAGATGAGTTGATAATGTTATGCATGTGGAGTGGAGCCTATATGATTGTGGCATTCATAGATTTTCCACACTTATGGCCAGTTACTGAAAGGCTAATTTATGATTATGAGGCACGTCATTGGTGAAATAGCTAAAGTGACAAGCTAACTACCAATCACGTGGCATATATCAAAAAACCTTTGTTATTTTAATCATTCTGCAACTGGCCTTTATCGCTGAGAGACCATGACATTCACTCTATTAGCAGAGCTATCAATCCTCTCAGATGTATGAAATGTATGAAAGATTCCTTACAGTCTATAGGGACTTCAGCTACGCACTTCATGAGCATACGAGGGGCGTTCAAAATATTCTCGGTATTGATACGTTACAACCTCTTTTATATATATATTTGTTACTGGCCGCTAAGATTCATCCATTGACATTAAAAAAAAGTAAAATTGGAACCGAGATGTTCTTTTGTTTTTCTGCAATTGCCGAACAAACATGAACACCATGAGCGAATTAACAATTTTAACGAAATTAGAGCACCGATCCGTCATAAAATTCTTGACAAAACAGGGTAAAAATCAAAAAACCATAAAAGAGGAAATGGATTGTGTTTACCGTGAGTCTGCTCCTTCTTTATCTACTATTCAAAAATGGTCAAGCGAATTTAAGCGTGGAAGGGAGAGTATTGAAGATGACCCTAGACCTGGCCGGCCTGTAGTGGCTACCTCACAAGAAAATATTGATAAAGTGGAAAAACTTATATTGGAAGACGGCCGAGTGAAGGTAAAATCTATAGCTCAAGTAACCAATCTCTCTATTGGTACCGTACATGACATTATACATGACCATCTTAATATGTCAAAAGTAAGTGCAAGATGGGTTCCGCGAATGCTGACGCTTCTTCAAAAGGATATGCGTGTGGCTTGCTGTTCAGATTTTATCGACCTGTGTGGTGAAAATCCCGATGAGGTGCTGCAAAAAATAGTTACTGGAGATGAAACCTGGGTTCATCATTATGACCCAGAGAGCAAACAGGAGTCCATGCAGTGGCACATTAAGGGTTCAGCTCATCCCAAGAAGTTCAAGGTAATCCCGTCAGCTGGCAAGGTCATGGCCACAATATTTTGGGATTGTGAAGGAGTTTTGCTTATCGATTATAAAGAAAAAGGTGTAAATATCACAGGGCAGTACTACGCTAACGTTATACGTCAATTAAGAGATGCGATCAAAGAAAAGAGGCGAGGAAAGTTAACCAAAGGTGTTCTGCTTCTGCATGACAACGCCCCTGTCCATACTGCTCATATTGCCAAGGCAGCTATTGTTGAATGTGGGTTTGAAACTGTTACTCATCCACCCTATAGTCCGGACTTAGCCCCAAGCGACTTCTTTTTGTTTCCCAATCTTAAAAAGGATCTGCGTGGAAATAAATTTTCTGACGATGAAGCGTTGAAGACGGCCATGGAGGAGCATTTTTACACCAAAGATAAAAAATATTTTTATGAGGGATTAAAAAAAATAATTGATCGATCTTATAAGTGTATGAACATAGGGGGGGAGTATATTGAAAAATAAAAATATCAAACTTTTCGTACTTGTTTGTTTTTATCCACATACCGAGAATATTTTGAACGCCCCTCGTATGTGGTGTCTCCTCTGCCATGCATCATTTAGTTAGATCATAAGGAAAGGTATTTTTCCGCATTCCGTCTCCTTAAATCCACTTTGCATGCCCTTGTGCTCCATTAATGGAGCCAACCTATCTCCAGGAAGGCCAGGTGACCCGTTACATTCCTGTAGACCCCAGGAAGAGTGCAGGCTGTCGCCAATGATTAAATCTGCTTATGCAGTCAACAATGCATCCTCTACACAGTGGACTATGTGTAATGTTCTGTGTGTGTAGATGTTTCTTAAAGCAATTGCATCAATGTCCTGGTAATTTCTACTGTAAGATTATAATATTTGTAAAAATAAGTAAAGAATCATTACAGCCATTTCCCTTTCGGGGTGGTCAGAAACCATGCTTATAAATAAGCGGATTCACATTTAGCCAATGTTAGGCCAATCATGACAAGTGGCAAGCTCGTCGATGTCTCCAGCGTACCAAACCCGAGAAATATCACAAATAAATTAAATAATAATAATAATGCTTATTTCCCAGATCGATTTTACACAGTTAAATACAATCCAATTAATACAACTAATAGAAAAAAGGTAAAAACTAAGTATATACTTGTAAAATAAAATTAAAAATAAATAAAATCAAAATCAAGCATCCATACTGGGAGTATGATAGTCTCTCCATAGTTGGTGCAGTGGACTACCTGGCCAGTCTCGTACAGCTGACACTATTTGGTATCTCGAGTTAAATATGTGTGATCCGACGCCCGCTGTTCTCTGTCGCATTAGTGCGGCCCAGCCCAGAGTGCGTCCTGTGCAGAACATCTCGCTAGCACTGCACCAGCGAGTAATGTAAATAAATGTATTTATTTACATTAATTTTGTAATGTTTGCAGGCAGTTCGTAACATATGTTCTATAACTAAATCTAAAATACCTGAATATTGCATGCTCCAATAACCTACTAACAAAAACCTAACAATTTTCAGGTGAAATAGTCCATATGCTAAACATAACCCAGCCTAAATTTGTAATATGTTCACCCTTCACGGCCTCCACAATGCATGAATGTATCAAAGATTTGTCCTATGTTGAGCACTTGATACAGTTTGGTGATGAGCCATTGGTCCCGGGCCTGCTTTATAAGGAATTGGTGAAGGTAAATTAACATTGGTGAAGGTTTTTTTAAAAAAAATATTATTATTATTATTATTAATTAATAGGCGAGCAGTGCATTGCTGATATGCCTATATCAAGCACTGGTGTAGAGTTCATTAAATTGTCAGTTATCACCATAGTCTATTTCGATTGTCACTAGCCACTTGTCCAGTTTGTTTGTTTTTTTTTATATTAAATTATGGCATAAATCTAAAGACTAAAGGTTTGGGGTTTGCTGCTTCTGTAGTATGTTTATAAGGCTATTAGTATTTTGCAAGCTCAGACATCAAAATTCTTATTTTTACCATTCTTATTTAGTTTTATTTATTTATTATACATTTCCAACATTTAGCAACAGATTTAGGACTTTGTTTTAGGGGCTGTGTTGACAAAATAAAAACTATTTGCAGATACTTACAAATATCTTGATTATAATCTACATGTCATCGAATCCAGGAGAAGATGAACCCAATGTTCCGAGGACTCCGGCGACGTTGCCTCGTTGAATGGCAACACTGATCCTCTGAATAAGATATTCCCTACTCAGAGGATCACCTGTTGACGCTCGGATGGCAACGCTTATGTCGCGTATTAAAGATTTAGCGTCCTCAGACCAAGGGCCCATTATCTCTACGGCAAATGGCACAAAATGGTAACGGTTTGCCAACTCTATGTACTTATTACGTTTACCTTTTGCATCCAATTCAGCCGCTGACTGGATTCGATGACATGTAGATTATAATCAAGATATTTGTAAGTATTTAGTTTTTATATTAATTAGGTTTATCTTTTAGTTTATTTAATTTAAGGTTTTGTTTAGTTTATTTTTAATTTTAACATAAATTTATTTAAAATGGATTGTCAATATACCTATATATTTATTAATTTTCTATTTGCAGATATACCACGACGTGGAAGGGTTTACTTTAGTGGACGTTAATGGCATGTCGGACACCTTGGCTGTAATGTGTTCCTCTGGGACCACGGGCTGGCCCAAAGGCGTGGAACTGACACATGTCAATTTCTTGACTCTGGCACAACATATGAAGTAAGTAATTATTAAAAAGCAAAATTTCTAAGAATTATTTATTATTATTAAATACTTTATTGCACTTTACTTAAAAGTATGTACAAAGGCGAACTTAAAGCCATTTCGGCTTTTTCTACCAGCTAATCATACAGTATTTGGTTGGGTAGGGAGATAAGTAGAATGGTGGATGGTGAGCGTATTATCGCGCAATAGAAAAAAAAAGGAGGCCTCCTTTTCTTAAACCAGCCTATTGTCGGTCGCAAGCCCGAGACACCATTCTTCTCATCTCTTACCCACACACGATGGACCCGGCACCCGCACGGTGAATCCATGGAATGCTTAGAAATTTGTCTTCTTTCTGGGAGAGTGAGACAGTATAAATATGTGGGGTGCAATTTTAACCAATAACCTACATAAATAGTATGTACTATGTATGCATAGACTACATAAATACTCATCAATATATACTTATTATAGTAGATATACATATATGAAGATAATATATTATTAGGAACTAGAAATTTGTGGAATTAAAATATATTGTTCTGCTTGTTGAAAAAGAAATAATAATAATAATAAAAATTATTTATTGCACAAAGTTAAATAACTTAAAACTAAGCGCATAGGCGAGCTTTATGCCTTAAGGCATCTTCTACCAGCTAACCTTTGTGAAAAGTAACCAATTACAGGCAGAGTGCCAAAAATATATAAATGATAGATAATGAGAGATACTATAAAATATTAATTTATACTAATACTTACAAATATTATTATAATACTGGTATAATACACTACATAAACAACAATACATACTATACATACATAATACACACATACAATACACTACACATAATACTTACTGAAAGGGTAATATTTACATAGAATACATACACTTAAATGTTTTTTTTTTTTTTTTCACAATACGGAATAGGTATGAGGTCAACTACGAATATTTTGTATAGATAAAAAGTGAGAGTATAAATTATTTTTGAAGGAGCCTGCAGTTTAAAGAGTGCGAAGGGTAAGGGAAGGGAGTTCCAGAGTGATGCTGCAGTAACAGTAAAAGAATTTGAATATCTGGTCGAGGAGTGGATAGGAATAGAGAGGAGGTTGTTCTGCACAGATCGCAATTCGCGATCATGAGTTGAGAAGAGAAACTTAAAGCGTTCTTTTAGGTATGGTGGCGAGAGAGGGTTGTTAAGGATGCCGAAGAGAGTGGTTAGGATATACTGATGTCTGCGAAAACGAATATTAAGCCACTTTAGCTGAATACGAAATTGGGAGACATGATCATACTTACGCAGGCCAAATAAATAGCGTATGCATAAGTTGAGAAGTCGATCTAGTTTATTCAGTAGCTCTTCTGTGAGATCAGGATAGCAGACATCGGCATAGTCAATAATGGGTAGCAACAGGGTGTTAGCTAGCGCTAGCTTTGTCGAGAATGGCAGAAAGTATTAAGTAGTTTTTTAATGATGTGAATAGAAGGAGCTTGTCTGATGGTCAGTGGAAGTTTATTCCACTATACGGTAAATGAATCTATCTGAATAGCATTGCATGGACTCACCGTGCGGGTGCCGGATCCATTGTTTGTGGGTAAGAGATGAGAAGAATGGTGTCTCAGGTTTGCAAGCGACAATAGGCTGGGTTACAAAGTTTACAAATTTATTGTGCAACAAGATGCTTACCATTCACTATTCTACCCTGTTCCCTACCCAACCAAATACTGTATGATTCCGTTAATGTCGTCTTGGACGCGATATATGCAGTAAAATTGTTCAGTCAAAATGTAACATTACAGTTTTTTCATTCACTTTTCTCTTATGACAAAAATTAGCGAACCTAGACCAAGCAGTGTACAATTAGTTCCTACTGTAAAATTAACCTATGACATAATTTCATTAGAATTTGTATTATTTTTAAATTATTTGATTTTGATAAATATTTCACCCCATATTTATTTATTTTGTATCATCATTACAGCCCCTAGAACACAGCGTCCTAGACCTCCACTGCTGGAGATGGGCCTTCCAGAACATATATCTGGAGAATTTGGCCTATACTCGCCATGCTGGCCAATTTGCATTAAACCCAAACATTTTTGAAATGAAATTTTAGATATTACCTGAACACTTCAATGTCCCAAAAGCAACATATCGTAAAAGTGATGACGTCAATGATTCCGTGGTTCCATGCTTATGGGTTCATCACACACTTCGCCGTGCTCGCCCTCAGGATACAGACCGTGTTCATGGTTAGATTCCAGGAGGAACTCTTTCTCAAAACTATACAGAATTATAAGGTAAGTTTACGATGTAAAATTTATCAATACTAATAAAAAATGCACGACCCACTTCATGGCAACTGGAATCAAACGAGTGTCTGACTTCAGTTCCTAACATCAGTCCCTAACATCTAACAGCCTGATCCCGAAACGTGTGGATACACTTAACTGGGTTTACCGGCATGAACGGTGGATACTTCCCCGCCCCGGCAGACTGGGGAAATTACCACCATCAGTCCGCCTACCATCTATTAATAGAACATACAATAAACAGAAGAACATGTAGCCAACACTCAAATCAAAATAATTTATTTCCGTATGGTTAGTACATAACACTTTGATATTGTCAATCTAAGAAATAAAAAACAATTTAAAATATTACCGTCAATGGCTGGACCGAACCCAACATCAATACAATAAGTATAACTAAAACATTGTTGCCATAAACGAGGAATTTGTTTTTACTTACAGCTAGATACTTAATATTAATTCGTGGCTGTAAAAAGACCATGTCAGCTTACAATCTAATAGTAATAATAATTATGTCGATAAATATAAATATAAATTCGTGGCTGTAAAAAGGCCGTATCAGCTTACAATCTAATAGTATTAATAATTATGTCGATAAATATAAATTCGTGGCTGTAAAAAGGCCATGTCAGCTTACAATCTAATAGTAATAATAATTATATCGATAAATATAAATTCGTGGCTGTAAAAAGGCCATGTCAGCTTACAATCTAATAGTAATAATAATTATGTCGATAAATATAAATTCGTGGCTGTAAAAAGGCCATGTCAGCTTACAATCTAATAGTAATAATAATTATATCGATAAATATAAATTCATGGCTGTAAAAAGGCCATGTCAGCTTACAATCTAATAGTAATAATAATTATGTCGATAAATATAAATATAAATTCGTGGCTGTAAAAAGGCCGTATCAGCTTACAATCTAATAGTATTAATAATTATGTCGATAAATATAAATTCGTGGCTGTAAAAAGGCCATGTCAGCTTACAATCTAATAGTAATAATAATTATATCGATAAATATAAATTCGTGGCTGTAAAAAGGCCATGTCAGCTTACAATCTAATAGTATTAATAATTATGTCGATAAATATAAATTCGTGGCTGTAAAAAGGCCATGTCAGCTTACAATCTAATAGTAATAATAATTATATCGATAAATATAAATTCGTGGCTGTAAAAAGGCCATGTCAGCTTACAATCTAATAGTAATAATAATTATGTCCATAAATATAAATATAAATTCGTAGCTGTAAAAAGGCCGTATCAGCTTACATTCTAAAAATAATGATATTTATGGCCGTGTCCAACTTAAGATATAAATATTATTAATATGTGAAACAGTATTCTATGTAATGGCATCATTTAGTTAGGGCATCCTTAAGATCATAATAACTTTTTTAAATATATATAGATTATACCTAAATTTTAAACTTTGAATATTCGAGACATTTTATTTCCTTGGATACTTTATTATATACTTTGATACCAATACACAGAAAACTTTGCAATGATTTTGTTAGGCGAGTTTTGCGGCATTTATAACAACTTTTTGACCGCCTCCGTGGTCTAGTGGTAACAAACGTTGCCGTGAACTCGGGAGGTCGTGGGTTCGATTCCCACCGGGTGCAAGTTGTACATTGTATAATTTGTCTCGGTCTGGGTGTTTATATGTATAATATGTATATATTTACAAAAAAAAAAAGTATATTATGTAGTTTATCAACCATCTAGTTTCCGTAACACAAGCCTCGTAGCTTACCACGGAAATTAGATGGCGCTGTGTGACCTGTCTGGAAAATTAATTATTTATTTAGTTTATTCATTATTAAGCTATTGCATAGCTTTTATCGCGGGCTTTGAGCGCGGCGACCGAATCGAGAAATTCCGTAACGAAAATAAACCTAACACCCCCCACTCCGACCGGCACAGCGGGGCGGCGTTGAAAGACGTGCATCGTCTAACGTCGTCAGTTCGGCAGACTTCGGCACGGTGTTTGTGTGCGTGCGACTAGACGTATGCGTGTAGACTAGCTGCTAACTGCTCATAACTGATTCTATCTCTTTTAGACACAATGCTAGGTGAGACAGCGTGCTTTTCGGCCGCGTCCACGAGTAATATAAAAAACTTGAATTATTATCAAAGAAAAAAAAATACTGTATAAAAATTATAATTGCATAAGTTGATAAAAAATGCTATGCAATAGCTTTACCGCGGCAGTGGTGGTCCTTTCTGTAATAGACTATATTTCTCAAAAGTCAGACTTAACTCGGAAAAATTGTTGGAAAAATGGTGATTTTTAGGTAAATATGTTACTGCTAGTCCCTCCCCTGGCTGTGTTCCTGGCGAAGCACCCCTCAGTGTTACATTACGACCTGACGTCAGTGACGGAGATCTGGTGTGGCGCCGCGCCTCTCTCCAGGGACATACAGGAGGCCGCCTGCAAACGGTAATGCTACATTTTGGCTCAACAGTAGGGCAGTAAAAAAAACAATAAATCTAATAAATAAATATAAACTAAATTAAAAATAAAACTAAAATCTAAACTATAATTATTTAAAAAATCACCAATGACTTGATCACAAAATATCACCAAAAAACAATAAGTTGATAAATATATTATTGTATCCCGACCAGGAATCGAACTCGGTACCTCCGAGTCTAAATATAGACCACAGAAGCATGTATGTAAGAAAAGTGTATTACTTATTGGTACATGCTGTATCATAATTTTAGTCTATATTATATATAAATATGTATCATTATTTTAGTCTACCCTCCCTGAACTTTATTTGTATAAATATGTATCATTATTTTAGTTTACCCTCCCTGAACTTTATTTGTATAAATATGTATCATTATTTTAGTTTACCCTCCTGAACTTTATTTGTATAAATATGTATCATTATTTTAGTTTACCCTCCCTGAACTTTATTTGTATAAATATGTATCATTATTTTAGTTTACCCTCCTGAACTTTATTTGTATAAATATGTATCATTACTTTAGTTTACCCTCCTGAACTTTATTTGTATAAATATGTATCATTATTTTAGTTTACCCTCCCTGAACTTTATTTGTATAAATACGAGGGGCGTTCAAAATATTCTCGGTATGTGGATAAAAACAAACAAGTACGAAAAGTTTGATATTTTTATTTTTCAATATACTCCCCCCCTATGTTCATACACTTATAAGATCGATCAATAATTTTTTTTAATCCCTCATAAAAATATTTTTTATCTTTGGTGTAAAAATGCTCCTCCACGGCCGTCTTCAACGCTTCATCGTCAGAAAATTTATTTCCACGCAGATCCTTTTTAAGATTGGGAAACAAAAAGAAGTCGCTTGGGGCTAAGTCCGGACTATAGGGTGGATGAGTAACAGTTTCAAACCCACATTCAACAATAGCTGCCTTGGCAATATGAGCAGTATGGACAGGGGCGTTGTCATGCAGAAGCAGAACACCTTTGGTTAACTTTCCTCGCCTCTTTTCTTTGATCGCATCTCTTAATTGACGTATAACGTTAGCGTAGTACTGCCCTGTGATATTTACACCTTTTTCTTTATAATCGATAAGCAAAACTCCTTCACAATCCCAAAATATTGTGGCCATGACCTTGCCAGCTGACGGGATTACCTTGAACTTCTTGGGATGAGCTGAACCCTTAATGTGCCACTGCATGGACTCCTGTTTGCTCTCTGGGTCATAATGATGAACCCAGGTTTCATCTCCAGTAACTATTTTTTGCAGCACCTCATCGGGATTTTCACCACACAGGTCGATAAAATCTGAACAGCAAGCCACACGCATATCCTTTTGAAGAAGCGTCAGCATTCGCGGAACCCATCTTGCACTTACTTTTGACATATTAAGATGGTCATGTATAATGTCATGTACGGTACCAATAGAGAGATTGGTTACTTGAGCTATAGATTTTACCTTCACTCGGCCGTCTTCCAATATAAGTTTTTCCACTTTATCAATATTTTCTTGTGAGGTAGCCACTACAGGCCGGCCAGGTCTAGGGTCATCTTCAATACTCTCCCTTCCACGCTTAAATTCGCTTGACCATTTTTGAATAGTAGATAAAGAAGGAGCAGACTCACGGTAAACACAATCCATTTCCTCTTTTATGGTTTTTTGATTTTTACCCTGTTTTGTCAAGAATTTTATGACGGATCGGTGCTCTAATTTCGTTAAAATTGTTAATTCGCTCATGGTGTTCATGTTTGTTCGGCAATTGCAGAAAAACAAAAGAACATCTCGGTTCCAATTTTACTTTTTTTTAATGTCAATGGATGAATCTTAGCGGCCAGTAACAAATATATATATAAAAGAGGTTGTAACGTATCAATACCGAGAATATTTTGAACGCCCCTCGTATGTACCATTATTTTAGTTTACCCTCCCTGGACTTCATTCGTCAGGGTTACGGACTGACGGAGCTGACGATGGCTTGTTGTGTGGATCTCTCCAAGGGGGACAAACTGGGCTCCTGTGGGGGACCTGCACCCGGAATGAGGATCAAGGTACAGACCCATGCTCACGCTCGACAAATTTATGGCGGTGTGGTCACGTGTCATGGTCAGAAAACAACACAAAAACAAGCTTGGTACACAATGACAGCCAAATAGTAAACTATCATCACAACCGGGATACGGTGGTCAGAGAGCACGATTTTAAAAAAAGGTGATTCACATTTAGCCAACTTTACTATAGGCCCATCATGACAAGCGGCAAGCTCGTCGATGTCTCTAGCGTACGATACTCAAGAAATTTCAAAAAGAAATTATTGTGTCCTGACCAGGAATCAAACCCTCAGCATCTAAAACCACAGACTTAACCGCTAGACCACGGAGACAGTTTGAGACCCAATGTATAATGTAAACGCAGACATCAAAACCCCAAGTAAAAGAACAGCAACCGTGCTGGATCACTTTAAGATCTCAAATTAGCCGGAGACCTCCACATAATAAGCTAATATTTAGGTATAAATTACAGGTTCAAGACATAGAAACGAAGAAGCTACTAGGCCGAAATCAGAAGGGTGAACTATGGATCAAATCCCCTCTCCGTATGAAGGGATACATGAATGACAAAGAAGCAAGCAATTTGCTTGTAGACGGGGAGGGATATGTGCAGACCGGAGACATCGGTTACTATGACCAGGATGGGTACTTCTACATTGTAGATCGACTCAAGGAACTCATCAAGTATAAAGGATTTCAGGTAAGAATGGACACAAATAATAACTCCTGCACACTAACAATACGCGCTGCAACGATACCCCCTTCACAATAAAAATATCCCTACACACTGACAATACTTTCTTTACTTTGTTAATCCCCGTTACACATTAACAATACCCCTACACACTATCACTACCCCCTACTCACTAATAATACCCCTTACACTAACAATAAACCTTAAACACAAATAAAACCCTCTACACACAAACCCCCAACTCACTAATAATACCACTTTCACTAACGTTGCCCCCTAAACAGAAATAAAACCCTCTACACACTAACAATACATCCTGAGCAGTAACAATACCCGTTTCACAATAACAATACACCCTAAACATGAATAAAACCCCAAACACCCTTCCCAATAAACCCTTTCCACAAATCCCCCTACACATTAGCAATAATACTACACACTATCACTACCCCCTACACACTTACACTAACAATGCCCCTAAACACATATAAAACACACTAACAATACAACCTTTACAATAACAATACTCCTTTCACACTAAACACAAACAAAACCCCCTCCACTCACCTCCGTGGTCTAGTGGTAACAAACGTTGCCGTGAACTCGGGAGGTCGTGGGTTGTACATTGTATAATTTGTCTCGGTCTGGGTGTTTATATGTATATATTTACAAAAAAAAAAAATGTAGTTTATCAACCATCTAGTTTCCGTAACACAAGCCTCGTAGCTTACCACGGAAACTAGATGGCGCTGTGTGACCTGTCTGGAAATATTTATTTATTATTATTTATTTACTAACAAATTAGACATTTTTGACATTTTAACCATGATATAAAAAAGCCTTTTTACACAAATAACACCATACTAGAGGAACTGGCTTCTTAGAAAAAGTTTGATTCTATCAATAGAATCACATAGGATACTAAGGCTCACATATATTTACAGGTGGCCCCAGCAGAGTTAGAGGCATTAATTCTGCAATTAGAATCAGTCCGGGAGTGCGGAGTGGTTGGCAAACCGGACCTCACTGCCGGGGAACTGCCCACTGCCTTCGTGGTCCGGCAACCGGGGACACACCTCACGGAGGAAGATGTCACCCACCATGTAGCAACCAAGGTATCATCATCAGGTTGCTAAGAAGATTATTTATTGTTAAAATGTTCAATCAACATTGTTTACACCAGTCTTTTAAATTTTATATAACTTTAAAAAAAAAAAAAAAAACCTAAAATATAAGTAACTATACAGGGTACATACTAGTTTATGATCTATGTATACACATATGTAATGTAAGTTATTTTTTAATGTATACTGAGCCTAAATGGAAAAGGAAAATATGACATGAATAAACTAGAACATAAATAAACTCACAAAAAAAAAATATAGTTCATATAAAATAAAAATTAAAAATTTTTGCTCCACCTAATCGCTGTCCTGTGACATGGTGCACAATAAAATGTGTTATAGCTTAATAAGGTCATAAACCTGGTTAACAAGATCAAAATTGCTAGAGAACTAATTACGGCACACTAATAAATAATCAAATCATTATTGGGTAAACAATTAAATTGAGTATAATAATAATATAATGAATAGATATAAATATATATATAACCTATCGAATATATATACATTTTTCACACATTTATTCATTCACCTGTTTAGATTACTGTAAATGACTTATCTATATTAACGTTTTAGCCATGTTCTACTCTGATACATCTAACTAATCACCGGAGGCAGTATCAAGACAACTCTTATCCCGGACTAACTTTACAAATACACTTCGCTTGCTAATATACGAATACTACTATACACGTATATATAGTATAATTTTGCTCCTGCCTCTCATTCACTCATTTTGTCTTAGGTAAATAATCATTAACCTATTGGTTTTCACTTATTTATTATTATTATTATTCTTTTACTTCTGCTAGTCACAATTCAATTGCACTATTAATTTAAATTTAATAACTATATTTTACTCTTATTTCTGTTTTAATTGTTTTGTCTAAATAATATAAAATCTCTTTGGCTTGTGTTCCACTATTGCTACTCTGTCTATATGTTTAATATAATAAGCTGTGATTTTTTCTAAAATAAATAAATAAATAATAAATAAATCAGAGCCCCTAGAACAACCTCCACTGTGTCACGTTAGATGTGATAAAATGAAACAGCAAGAATCGCATTATACAATAATGTTCATAGGTCAAAGCCAACACTTAGCCGTATCACACTTTATGCATCTGTTGACCAAAAGTCTACTAACCACCTAGTCTACCAGTTAAATCCGTGGATTTAAACTCTGAGGTACCGGGGTTGATTCCTGGTCGGGACACAATAGTTTATTTTTAATTTATTTGTGATATTTCTCTCAGTGAACTTGCTTCATATGAAAGCTTAGTTTATGATCACCACGGAATGGATATGGTTCCGTGGTCAGGGTACCAACAGGTAAGCAGACCTTGGGCATCGCAGGGATCTGGCACAAACATACACAAAGCTTCTTTTACATATATATATATATATATAATATACACATAGCTGGGCACCGTTAGTCAAATAGTTAACTTCGTTAATCGTTAATCCGTTACAAAGAAAGTTAGCTTCGTTAAACGTTAAAGCGTTACATTTCGGAAGAATTAACGGAAGTTAATGTTAATCGTTAATATGTGTAAAATTGCATTTTTATATCGTTGCGTTAGTGAACTTATAAAACCTGTTGGTTTAGGTTCTGGAAGTTAACAGGTTAATATATAATATTGTCAGAATGAGTTCTCTTTTTTGTCTTGCCTCGGTGTACGTATTGTGACTCATGTACCCTTCTTACATGTTGTTTCAAATTATTCAGGCTTGATACATGAACTTTTATTTTGGTGTCTTTCGGCAAACAACGCTTACAAGCAAAAAGTATTTGCTGGCCCGATCTGGATACAAATTCCACATACTCAGTCAAATGTGGCCAAGGATGGCACTTGTCGTTTCATACTTGTCTGAACCTGTTTTTCGCGCCACACTGCGGTGCCGTGCGGTAAATAGTAGCATTGGATTAACGATTAACGGACTTCTGCATATTAACGGAAGTTAACGTGTCCGTTAACATTTTTAAAAGTTTACCCGTTAATAAAAATGTTAACTTCGTTAATTAACGATTAACGGATTAACGAGTTAATGCCCAGCTATGAATATATGTATGGATGTTCTGGAACATGAATAGAACCGAGCACCTCTGCGTTTCAATATATGGTCTTATCTGCTGAATCACGGAGGTGAAAAGTTCTTCTGGAGAATATGGATAACGTTTGTTATGCTGAATAATTATGATAATTGCTTTAGAATAAATAGATTTTTTTAACAATTCCATAGGTTGGTATTTAGTGGAAGCAAGACCACGTGGCGCGGTAGTGGCTCGGTTGTAAGAACGCGTTCCTTGAATCCTATAAAGGTCGGTTCAAACCCAACCGGCATGTACCAATGAGAAATGCACTTTTCTTACGTACATTTGTCATAGATTTACAACACCACCGTTCCCGTGCCTCGGAGAGCACGTTAAGCCGTCGGTCCCGGTTCCACTAATACCAACTTGTGGAATCGTTAATAAATTGTCATTAAAAATTGACATCATTTCCTCGCCAAGCCGTCTGGCCAGCGTGGCGAGTGTAGGCCAAATTCTCCAGATATATGTTCTGGAAGGCCCATCTCCAGCAGTGGAGGTCTAGGACGCTGTGTTCTAGGGGCTGTAATGATGATGATGAAGACCAAATAGCTCAACAAGTTCTCTTAACGGAAACGGTGGTGTTGTAAATCTGCCCCGCTTCCACTAACACCAACCAAGTAGAATCTTTCTGTATATAAATTTTCTTTAGTTGTATTGTTTTTATAGGTATCATCAGCAAAACATTTAAGAGGCGGAGTGATCTTCATCGAGGAACTTCCCAAGAACCCAACTGGCAAGATACTGAGGAAGGAACTGAGACAACTACTCGAACTGAAGAGCAAATTGTGAAGAACTACACCAAAGAATGCTTTATAGTACAAAATAATTTATACCACTATTTATAATAAATAATTTTATAAGTTCTTAATATTGTTACATAAAATCGCTTTTGCAATTTTTGGTTTTATTTCATCATCACCACACAGCCCTAATGCTCAGTCTTACTGCGTAACATCGTACGTGCGAAGTTCATGCACCTGGACTGTTGTGCTAACTGTATTGTGGTGACTCATTAGCGTTGCTAGATGCACCAAAAGTGCATGAGTTGTAACCCAATCCACCTTTTTAATTGTATCATCTTTGAGATCACACCCCAACAGTCTTTCACAGCTAACTGACCTGTGGAAACTAGACTAAGTAAACTGGACTGTACAAACTATTAGTCCGTGCAAACTGAACTGCTTAAACTAAACAGTACTGTGCAAACTGAACTGGTCAGACTGGACTGTGGAAACCGAATCAAGTAAACTGGGCTGTGCAAAGTGAACTGCTCACTAAACAGAATTGTACTGGGCAATATTTAAACACTACTTTTTCCCTGGCAGGGTCTCAGCAGGTAACCACCCGCCGGTAATTCATGCACGTTTAGTGCTGGGCGCCGTTAATAGTATAACAGCGCCTGTGTGGCTCACGAACCCTGGGGGCTAGGTTCGACTGCTTTAGCTCTTCTCCAGGAGTACTTCTCTAGGAAACTGTCTCCCGTTGGGGGGCCGTGCAAAATCTCGAGCTATGACGGAATTACGCACAAACCACTCTTGAGCGATATGTTCTGCTGACTTTGGATCCTGTCCCTGTTGGTCTTGGCCAAGGCGGTGCTAGGCTGGCGCAGCATAGGTGAGACGAGAACGGATGAACATCGTGTAGATCCGGACCTTCAATCTGAGCGGCATCTTTGGATCTATAACCCTCTCGTTCCGAATCATGTTCAGAGCGCTTAGAATGAATATGACTGACAGTCCTTCCTAATCCAATTTGGATGCTCAGAGCGTGATCAATGGGGTGTATCACTAACTTTTTATCACGATAGATGGTACCTAATATAACTGTCAGTTGCATAGAAAACTTGTATTTTTATTACGAAATTTACTATTTTCTGGATATTATGCCGAAGTGAGCAGCTTTTAAGTGTACAAATTGAGATTTCTCAGCGAAATCAAAGATATGGTGATCTCAAAATTGCCGTTCTATTAATAAAACCTTTTTTCTTTTTAAAGACGGTGTGCGCTCTCTTTATTCGTCTTTTTAGGTAGGTAACGTTAATTTAAAATATATTTTTCTGTTATAAAAATTAAAAAGTACAACACCATTTAATAAATGATGCGATATAGGTGTAAAACAAGGTACCATTGCCGCTAGCGACATCTACAAAAAGGTTTGCCTGATACACCGCATTCGGAACGGTCTAAATCACATTTTTATTCATAACATGATAGTTTTTTTTAAATGTATAGAAGATAAATTGCGGATTCCACATCTTTGAGTATGAACTATTTGCTTCTCTGCACTCTCTCAATAAACTAAAGAATTTTCTGCCGTTAAAAGCTAAAATAACCCTTGCTCAAAGCCTTCTCCTTCCTCTCCTCGACTATGGTGACGTGTGTAGCGTCGATATCTCGGAAGTGCTGCTCAATAAATTGGATCGGATGCTCAACTCGTGTATTCGTTTTATCTACTGTTTGCGTAAATACGATCACATTTCCGAGTATCGAGCCAGGTTGAAGTGGTTGCCAATTCGTAGTCGCAGAAATCTTAGAATACTTTGTTTATTATTTTCTGTACTTAATGAGCCTGCGACACCGAAATACCTCAAGAACAAATTCGCCTATCTTTCTTCTCTACACGACAGGTCGTTGCGGTCATCGCATAACTGTGTTCTTTCTATTCCTTCCCATCATTCTAGCTTTATGTCCAACTCTTTTGCAGTTGTTGCCGCAAACTTGTGGAACAACCTGCCTGTAGATGTCCGACAAGCGCCAAACAGATCGTTATTTAAAAGAATGGTTTTTACACGTTTCCTAAATAGCTCCATTACATAGATATAGAAGTATATGATATTGTATTATATAAATATGTATGTATTATTATTTATATGTACCTATGTATTCTATTTATATACGAGTATAATCATAGTATGTAGTCTATTTAGTGTATACCTACTGATTAATATATAGTTTTGTATATAGTATATTAGATTTAGTATTTAAGTTTGATTTATTTTGTTTTTTTTGTTTATTTTTTTTCACAAATCTTAATGCTCCTATTATATTTTGCACCTGCCTCACATAACAAATGCTCTAAATTGTCCCTAAGGTTGACTAGTAAGAATGCCTAGCGGCATTAAGTCCGCCTGTGTACCTAGTGCATAAAGTTTTGAAATAAATAAATAAATGCTACCTAACAAACACACTTCTCTCGGTTTTTTCATCATTATATGTGTAACGTTTACTATTTTTAACTTATTTTGGTATTCTAATATTAAATTCCTACTTAAATATTAATTATAGACTTGTTTTAGAAGTAATATATATAAACAGTATAAACGAATTACAATATAAAATAATTTAAAAGAAAACCTTATATTAAATTAGAAAATGGCGCGCGACATAATGACAATCAACTGACAGCGCTCAGAGCGATCTACCTCGATATCGAGAGCAGTCAGCGCAAGGAATGATGTCATTTGTGACGTCACAAAGCATTGGCAAAACAGTTTATGCACGTCTCGGAACACCTATAAGCGTGCTTAGGTTACTATTTTCGTGTCTCGGAACGAGGTAATGGGGTGTATCAGGCAAAGCTTTTTGTAGATGTCGCAAGCGGCACTGGTACCTTGTTTACAACTTTCGAGGCATCATTTTTTAAATGTTTTTATAGTTTTTTATTTTTATAACAGAAAAAAATATTTTAAATTAACGTTACTAACCTTAAAATACGAATTAAGAAAGCGAAGACCGTCTTTAAAAAGAAAAAAGGTTGAATTAATAGAACGGCAATTTTGAGATCACCATGTCTTTGATTTAGCTTGGAAATCTCGATTTGTACAATTAAAAGCTGCTCACTTCGACATAATATCCAGAAAATAAAAAAAATCGTTATAAAAATAGAAGTTTTCTATGCATCTGACAGTTATATAAGGTACCAACTATCATGCGCCATCTATCGTGATAAAAAGTTAGTGATACACCCCATTGTGTACATCTGTAATAGCGCCATCTATGAAGAGCAGCGGGCAACTTATCAACCAACCATACGAAAAGAAAAGAATAGTAATGTTTAACATCATATATTTATTTAATTATAACAATAATACTTGGTACAAAATACTTAATTTTTCAGACTGCCTCCGCAGTCTATCAGTTAAGTTAATGTCAGAGCTAGAAGTAGGAGAAATTCTAGTTCGTTGGAAACCCGTAGTAGCGCTGCTAAAACTGGAACACTTCTTGTATCGAGTTACGCTTCTTATTGTATTATATTCCTTGGTTCATAGTTTGCTAGTTTTACGCCGATCAAAAGAAAAACCAGTTCCAGTCGGCGGCAAAACGGTTTTAGTTCGCGGCGTAGTGAGTACGTTTGCTGCAAACCACTCCCTTTGTACAACCAAAAGTAAATTTCGTCGATGTCTCCAGGCGTACCAAACTCGAGAAATATCACAAATAATTATTGGGATACAGGAATCGAACCTCCAGTCTACATACATAGATAACCGCTACCATCAAATTGTAATAAAATACAGATATAACCAAAATATAGGCTTTAATCGACTTAGAATTTTACATAACAGTATGACAAATATATTACGACATTGACAGATTATTTTGACAATCTTATTATGACATACTGTAAAAGAAAACACTCTACGTTCAAAGTCAAAGTCAAAATTTCTTTATTCTCGTAAACCCATAGACATAAGATCGTCGCGTATTCTATATCTATGACATAGCATAAGACAAAGATCAAATTGGTCTTAGGCATAAGATGTATATCAGTAAAATATCTTGATTAGAAAGACAACACTACAAATGTATTTTTTTGTAAACTGACTGACGTCATCAGCTGATTGTCAAACTTGTTGTGCTGTCGAATTATTTGCTTAATATTGTAAAGATAATGTTTATTTAGAACTTATGCCGTATAATTAGTTGCGTAACCATTAAATTGCGTTATTCAGCATCTTTATTAGTTAAAAAAGATTAAATTCACAAAGTAAATCGGTCACAACATTTTTCTTATAGCTTTTTTATAATGTCTTCAAATGTGCCTCTTATTGTTAAAATACTGGCTTCTTCAGTTTCTGTTGCGAGCAGGGCTGGGAAAATAGTGCGGGATGTGATGAGCAAAGGGGAACTTGGTATTGTTGAAAAGGTAAGATACAGAACACAAATTTCCAAGCATTCCATAGATGTTGGGTCCATCGTGTGTGGGAGAGATGAGAAGAATGGTGTTTCGGGCTTGCGACCGACAATAGGCTAGTTTACAAAGGAGGTCTCCCTTTTTTATATTGCGCAACAATTCGCTCACCTTCCACCATTCTGCTCCTCTACCTACCCAACCAAATACTATATGATTCTGTTAATCCCATCTTAGAAATTCGTTCCACAAATGTATTGACAGCAAACCTGCTTATGTCCAATTATTTTAGTAAATGGTCCAATGATTTTGCTGGAATTCCTCTCGCACCAACTTCTACTGCATGAAGCTGAGCCTTGAACTCGTTCCAGATCATTTTTTCTGTGAGTACATAATGTTTGTTCAACTTCATGTTGTGGGAAATATTTAATTCCCACGGAATGGTAAGTTCAATAAAACCTTTTTTCAAGTTCTGACAAAACACTAAGATATCTGGCCTATAGGCTGATACAACTAGTTCATCTAGGTTTAAAAGATTAATGGGCTAGCACAGATTTTTCGCACTTTGCTCTTTACAAATATTGTCTAAATTTTATTTGTAGTTAGTCCCTTTCTGGCTCTTGCAATAAAAAGATTACTCTGGTCTGGGTGGGACATTTGAAAGGCGTTTAGTTAAAGGTTCAACTACACTGGAGACCAATCAATTAGTGTGTTTCAAGGCTGGAGAGATGCAGAAATCACCCAAGGTTAGCCAGTCATTTTAAACTTTTAAAGTCATCAGCAAAATTTACCAAAGGGTCTGGGCGGCTAATTCAGCAGTTGTGGAACTCTGATTTAAAGGGCATAATGATGTTCCTTACATTATTTTTTTTAGGCAAAAGATGATTATCAGACGGAAGCAGACAGATCTGCCCAAAAATGTATCATAGCTTCCCTGTCAGCACAGTTCCCCACCATCAAGATTATAGGTGAAGAAGATAATCCCGAAAATGAGGTAATTTATAAAACATACATAAGAATATTGTTGGAATATGGTTAAGCACATTTATGCACACCTAGATCCAAACAGCACTAACTGAAA
Source organism: Tinea semifulvella (assembly GCA_910589645.1). Classification (NCBI taxonomy): domain Eukaryota; kingdom Metazoa; phylum Arthropoda; class Insecta; order Lepidoptera; family Tineidae; genus Tinea; species Tinea semifulvella. The sequence continues at coordinate 7,693,464 of OU342620.1, forward strand.
AAAACTTTTTTTTTTTCTGAAAAGACGAAAGTGTTCACTGTATTCCTGTGTACTGCAGAAGTTTTCTGTATAGATCTATTATCATGCACACTTAAAATATTTTTAAATCTCTGTTATTTTTCTAAAGGTAGTGAGATAAGAAATTCGATAGCTTGTATAACCTAAATGGTGTTTTTTGAGTTAACTCCCCTTAGATCTAGGTGTGTGATATGATATCAGAGGCTTTAATATCTAAAGCTGACATGATTTTTTATTTAATTATTCATTTTGGAAAACCAACAGATCACAATATTTTAATAAATATTATGCAGTAAATTCACTATTAAAGGTTTTCACATATAAGTTAAAAGTTATACAATTAAGAGTAAGAGAAGAAAACATCACTGCAATAACATTATTGTGAAAAAAGTACAAAGTATATAAAGATAAACAACAAGTGCTTACAATTGATGATCCACAGATGAATAATACTACAATTAAAGACCCACAGAAGAACAATACTACAATTAAAATACCCACAGATAAACAATACTACAATTAAAGACTCACAGATGAACAATACTACAATTACAGACCCACAGAAGAACAATACTACAATTAAAGACTCACAGATGAATAATACTACAATTAAAGACCCACAGATGAACAATATTACAATTAAAGACCCACAGATGAACAATACTACAATTAAAGACCCACAGATAAACAATACTACAATTAAAGACCCACAGATAAACAATACTACAATTAAAGACTCACAGATGAATGCTCCTTATTAATAAGAATTATAAGAAGAATAATGAAGGGAGACATAATTGAGACATTAAAAATTCTAGCCTGTCCACACCTAGTCAAAATGTTTAGGTTTAAGATAATGGTATTTCCCCAACGTAAAAATGATTGTAAATATGTGGAACAAAATACCAGAAGACATATTAAAGTCTTCAAGCGTAAACACTCTTAAACACAAACTGGACAAGTGGCTAGTGACAATAGAAATAGACTATGGTGATTACTGACAATTTTAGAACTTTATACCAGTGCTTGATGTAGGCATATCAGCAATGAGCTGCGAGCCTATTAATCAATAATAATAATTATACAGTAAAAATGTACACCCTACTGTTTCTTGAGGCATACATACTCTTTTTTGTACATCAAACTAAAAACATTTAAAAGTGTACTTAAGATTTGCATCCCCCCACTTGCACACTCCAACACCATCCAAAAATTTTCAAGTCCGAAGAAGACAAATTTGTAAGCTGTCCGTAGAACCTTTATAGGTTAGATGTTAGAAAATATAATTGCAAAGGTTTGTGTTTTTTTTCTCCAGGATATCCCCAGTGATTGGTTAGTTGTAGACGGGGACTCAGAGATCCTGAAGTTGGTCTGTCCTCCGAGTCTGGAGGGAGTGAGGGAAGAGGATGTGGTGGTGTGGGTGGACCCACTCGATGGAACTGCAGAATACACCCAGGGTGAGCATTTTCAAAGACCACTTGTTGCATGTTGAATGCTGGGAGCAGACATATCGGCTGGCATTTTCTTCTTTTCTACAGCATATTGTGTTTATTGATATGTGGCAAATAAAATATTTTTCTTTCTTTCTTTCTATCTTTCTTTCTAATATTGATTTTTAATCAATTTTTTTTTACACTAAATTTATTATAAATTAAGATCAATATATATAAAAGTAAAATAAATTATTACGACGTTTCATTTTCGAGGTGGTCAGAAACCACGCTTTTAAATAAGCGGATTCACATTTAGCCAACTTTACTATAGGCCCATTGTGACTAGTGACAAGCTCGTCGATGTCTCTAGCGTATATATATATATATATATATATCATATTCTTTATGCCTTCCCGGCCAGGGTACTGGGTACATCCGCATCTAATTCCAATGACTTAACCGCTAGACCACGGTCGCGGTGGCAGTCAAAAAATAATGTGAATACAGTATTTGGTTGGGTAGGGAGAGGAGTAGAATGGTGGATGGTGAGGGTTTTGTTGCGCAATTGTCGGTCGCAAGCCCGAGACACCATCCCCTAGATAAATCACATCACAGCCCCTAGAACCTAGTCCTAGACCTCCACTGGTGGAGATGGCTCTTCCAGAAATTTCTAAAGAACTTGGCCTACACTTGCTGGCCAGACGGGTTTTCGAGGGTCTGATGTCAATTTATTAACGATTTTACAAGTTGGTATAAGTGGAATCGGCTTTGCTTCAGTTGCTCTCCAAGGCACGAGTACGGCGGTGTTGTAAATCTGTGACAAATGTATGTAAGAAATAGTGGCACATGGCAGGGTTCTTACAACCGAAGCATCACCGCTCTATCAACTTACCAGGGAAATAAAATTACAGTTGTATGGAGACTTAATAAATAGACACACAAATCAATATTCCATAACTAGTTATTTAATTTTAAATTTGGTAATAAAATAAAATATCACAAAATTACGGTGGTGGATTATAAAAAAAGCTATAAGTCTGGCTAATGAAAGTAGACAACGATAAAGCGCGGCAAATAAAAAAAAATAGTATGGTATCCCTACAAATTTCCTATCAAACAATGGGGTGTATCAGGCAAAGCTTTTCGTAAATGTCGCTAGCGGCAATGGTACCTTGTTTACACCTATGACTGATCATTTATTAAATTAATTTGTAGTTTTACATTTTTATAACAGAAAAATGTATTTTAACTTAACGTTACCTACCTTAAAAGACGAATTAAGTAACCAAACACCGTCTTTAAAATAAAAAAGGGTTGAATTAATAGAACGGCATATTAAGATCACCATATCTTTGATTTAGCTTAGAAATCTCGATTTGTACACTTAAAAGCTGCTCACTTCGGCATAATATCCAGAAAATAATAAATTTCTTAATAAAAATACAAGTTTTCTATGCAACTGACAGGTATATTAGGTACCATCTATCATGCGCCATCTATCGTGATAAGAAATAAGTGACATTTGACAACAGCCATATTGAAAAATTGACACCCACAATAGTGTTGCCATTTGAAAGTTTCCAAATAATTCGATTATCTACATTCATTATACAGACTCTATGTTGTGATATGTCTTGCATGTGTGTCGTTATTGTATGTAATCTTTGTAAAAAGTAAAGTCCTGACTAACTTAATATCGCACAATCCAAACTACTGCGGGGTGAGGCAGAGTGCACAATCGTCCGGAAACGTATCGTCTAAGATCGTTGTGATGCCAAGAACGTTTTTTTATTTATTTATTTATTTATTAATTCATTTCCACAGAACATAAAGGTTAGTATATAATTGAGTTTATACATTGGCCAAATTACGAAACACACTTTATTACTGATACTTAGGTGTCAAAGAAAAGGAGAAAAAACAAGAAATACAACCAAAAAATATAGAAATTCAATTAAACAAAAAACAATAACACAAATAAAATTACAGATATCCAATATTGAATTAATTAAATTAAAAAAGAAAAAAAATTTAAGGATTAAATTAATAATTAAATTAAAAAATATTTCTAAATTAAATAATTCTTGGCTGCTCTAACTACAGGAAAGTGTACCCTAACAGTGAGTGAGATGTGATGTAGCCCTGTAGAATTGACAGCAGCACCGCGGACAGCATTAACAACCGGGATCTGCATCCGAAGTACAGATTTATTTTTATTTATTTATTCAAGGTACAACAAACAGATTACAACCATTGCACGATATATACACACTATTTGATAGCAGTTCTGGATTGCAATCCACAGCAGCGTACACTACAAGACAATACAATAATAATATAATTCAAATGTTCTTACATAACATGATAAATTTCAAATTTCTAACTTATATATAAGCTTATTATAAAAGACAACTTAAATATACAATTTATTAGAAGCGGATTCACATTTAGCCAACTTTATTATAGGCCAATCATGACAAGTGGCAAGCTCGTCGATGTCTCCAGCGTACCAAACTCGAGAAATATCACAAATAAATTAAATATTAATTAAATGTATTTATTTATATTAAGTATTAAATATTTTTGTGTCCCGACCAGGAATCGAACCCGGTACCTCCGAGTCTAAATTCACGGACTTGACCGCTAGGCCTCGGAGGCAGTTTACAGTATAATCTAACTAAAAAATAACTTACCTAACTAAATTACAACATCAAGCTTGTCAAGAAATGTCAAAACCTTGGGCATACCGGCAAGATTTTGACATTTCTGACAGACGTTATCGATCTTAGACGATACGTTTTAATACGATTGTGCACCCCGCCTCACCCCGCTGGAGTTAGGACTATGTGATCTGGAATGTTGTTCTCGTTTAAGATGTAACGTCCCACTAAAAAAGAATCGGTAAGCAAGCTTTCCTTCTAAGTCGAACATAGCACATATATATGTATCTATATATAGCCTATATATATATATATATATACTCATTTACAGTACTAGAGCAGTCATTAAATTATATAAAATTAAGGGTTTTCTTTACTCAAATTGTAATCTTGTTAGAATAGTTTATCTAAGATAACTATGAATACAATGGGGTGTATCAGGCAAAGCTTTTTGTAGATGTCGCTAGCGGCACTGGTACCTTGTTTACACCTATGACTGATCATTTTTTTAAATTTATTTGTAGTTTTACATTTTTATAACAGAAAAATGTATTTCAACTTAACGTTACCTAACTTAAAAGACGAATTAAGTGAGCGAACACCGTCTTTAAAATAAAAAAAGGTTGAATTAATAGAACGGCAATTTTGAGATCACCATATCTTTGCTTTCGCATAGAAATCTCGATTTGTACACTTAAAAGCTGCTCACTTCTGCATAATATCCAGAAAATAATAAATTTCGTAATAAAAATACAAGTTTTTTATGTAACTGACAGTTATATTAGGTACCATCTATCATGCGCCATCTATCGTGATAAAAAGTTAGTGACACACCCCATTTAGTCCAAATTCCCATATAAAATGAATGATGTCCTGTTTTTTTTTAATTTTTATACTAGTACGACATGTAACCTTGCCCCCACCTAATGGTAAGTGGCGCGCAATGTTCATGAATGTTAGCAATTGGAATCAGAGACTTATGACTGACATCAGTACCTAGTACTATGTCGGCTTGACTGGACCTGATCCCGAAACGTGTCCCCGCCCCAGCAGTCTGGTCAAATTGTAGTTTTAGTTAATATTAGTTATATTATTTTAAAGTTTGTGTGACATTGGTAATTCTAGGAGCGCTAATGTTGAAGCGGGATCCTTGGGAACGATGGAAAACATATTTAATGCATCCCTTCATTAGCGCCAAGTGGTATCTCTCTTTACTCCAATCTAAATATGGTAACTGGAATTTTAATTCTCTAATGCAAGTTAGTTGGGTTTTGTTTAATACCAAACTTTACTAAAACATAACACACCGTTGACTTCACGAGGGGGGCGTCTATTAAGTTGACTTCGTGAGGGGGGCGTCTATTAATTACGTGGGGCGCTTTTGTAAGATTTGATTTGACCCCCTTCTCCTCATAACTCACGTGAGATTTTTCGAAATGCCTATTTTTAGTGTAGATACTTTAAGACACAAATCACCCATCAATATGGTCGCAATTTGCAAAGTGGGTGAGAAAGGGATTTATTATTCTAGTAAACCACATTCAGTCTGCTTTTATCTGGCATCTCTTGTTTAATGGTGCAAGTACTGTTGATCATGGCTGTGTCATGGCCACTTGATTGGCATTTTTATTGGCATTTAGCACGTCGCTATGTTATACCATTTTAGGCTTCGCGACCTTACGCGACCTCCAGTTTTATTTCCAAGTCGAATTTGCGTTGCGTTGCAACTTCTGAAAGAAGTAGGTAATGGTTTATGGTACGAGTGAGACGACAAATGTTGATTAAGGAATAATTAGTGTTCCGATCAAAGCAATGCTGAGTTATGTAATCGATAATCCTATCTTACTAGGGGATTTTGCATATACAAATTTATAATGGACTAAACAAAAATATTGATGGATGTCTGTTAATCTGTAAAAAATAAAGTATCGTCACGACCGTGTCCCTTTCGGGGTGGTCAAAAACCACGCTTTTAAAGAAGCGGATTCACATTTAGCCATCTTTAATTTAGGCCCACCATAATAAATGACATAATGGCAAGCTCGTCGATGTCTCCAGCGTACCTACTAAAGTCGAGAAATACCACAAATAACTAAAATAATTTTTTGTGTTCCGACAAGGAAATCCACGGATTTAAACGCTTAACTACGAAGGCATTTAGGCTTTACTCTGTGTTGGGTTCATTTTATCACTTCTTATTTAATTAAACTCTATTTCTTTGCAATTTGCCCCGTCTGCCCCACGTGAGATTGGGAGCGATTAAGCTCGACCCCCTTCCTGCTGTTAACTCTTTACGTAATTAATGGACGCCCCCTAACTAGCTGTCTTTTCCAAAATGCCAATACGAGCGTTAACGGTGTATATAAAAATATTTTTTTCTATCTATTTTGTTTTTAACGTTTAATGTGGTTAACATTTAATATTGTTTATTATTTTATATGTATTTTTCAATATGAATAAAGCTTATAATAAATGTACTACATAATATATTACTGCAATAGGATTAAGCAACCGCCTCTTAACGTTACCATACAAAAATATACACAGATACAAACAATTAAGCATGATCTGGAATTCATCTCAAAAATTTGAGCATACAGCTTGCCATTCTTACAACCATTCCAATGGTAAGGTTAACAGGCGGTTGCTTAATCATATTGCAGTAATTATGCATATGGATGAGAAAAGGAGGTGATTGTCAGAGTAATTAATGTCAAAAATTAAAATAATATAAAGTCCAAAATATAATTAGTAGAAAATAATAATATATATACTTAACTTAACTCTTAACTGCCTCCATGGTCTAGCGGTTAAGTCCGTGGATTAAGACTCGGAAGAACCGGGTTCGATTCCTGGTCGGTACACAAAAAAATATATTTATTAATGTAAATAAATACATTTAATTAATATTTAATTTATTTGTGATATTTCTCGAGTTTGGTACGCTGGATACATCGACGAGCTTGCCACTTGTCATGACTATAGTAAAGTTGGCTAAATGTTAATCCGCTTTATAAGCGTGGTTTCTGACCACCCCGAAAGGGAAACGGTCGTGATGATACTTTACTTTTTTTAGATATACTTAGCGTAATGTTATAATTTCGTAACGTACTTACTATTTCGTTGCAATATTTGGTGATAAGTACTTTATCGTTACGTACATTTATTTCAAGCTTGATTCGTATATTTTTTGTTTGTTGCATGTCTTATTTGTGTTGGTTTTTGTAATGTGCATGGCTTGAATATAATTATGACAAAAAGTCATTTTCAATAATAATAATAATAGTTTATTTCAATAAAACCTAATACAATTTGGCTCTTATGATAAGTTACAATTTATTGTGTGTTACAAACATAAAGATACTTCTGTGACTGAACAGAGTGGTCTTGTGTATCAGGCAGCAGTGCTCAAACCCAGGTGCAAAACTCCCGATCTCTGGAATAAAGGAGTGATTATTTTAATAATTGTACCATAATATTTTCAAAGTATCTATTCTGGTACAAAGACAAACCCAGAAACCGGGAGAGGTGCATTGGTTCCGACTTAATAATAACAAATTTTATTAAATAAAAATAAAAATTTTATTAAGTAAATATATAAATGAAATATAAAAATAATAATATATACATATATATATAATGATATTAAAAAATAAATATAAAATTTGATATAATTGAAACTAACTCGTACCTAATATTTGTTTTTTGTTTTTTTTTTATATTTCTCGAGTTTGGTACGCTGGAGACATCAACGAGCTTGCCACTTGTCATGATGGGACTTGTAAAGTTGTAAATGTGAATCCGCTTTTTATAAGCGTGGATTCTGATGGGGGGAGGGGGGGGGGATACAGTCGTATTGATACGCTCTCTCTGTTTCTCTTTTTTTAGATATACCACAAATCACGTTTTTTTTATTTAGCGTAGGCCAATCATGACAAGTGGCAAGCTCGTCGATGTCTCCAGCGCGCGTACCAAACTCGAGAAATAACACAAATTAAATATTAATTAAATGTATTTATTTACATTACTAAATATTTTTGTGTCCCGACCATGAATCGAACCCAGTACCTCCGAGTCTAAATCCACGTATTATTACAATAAAGAAGCTTTAGCTATACTATTTCCATTTCTTTATTTTCTCGATGACAGTTCCTGTAGAATGTAACTGCGCATATTACAATAAATAACCAACATTTTAATAAAGTTACATTTTATGGCAATATGAATAGTGATGTTATGATTGAAATATCGATATGGTATCGATAAATTTGTGACGTCATTCACAGTTTTCACTGAAGGTTTAGACTGCATATTTTAAACTTACTTAAAAATATTATTAATCTCAACATTTTTATACAATATTGATCCTTTTTTATCATCTTTTATGTATAGCGATATTTTAATGAATTGATTCTTTACCACTGTCACCATGCCTATTGTAACAAGTATAGCTGTTGTAAAATATATATGTAGGTATAGGTAGGTGAAATGAAACGACAATGAAACGAAATAATTATTACGACAGGTAATTTTTATTTATTTTAATCAAAATCTGATGAATCGTCATTGTCACTCGATGAGTTCTGCCCAACATGTTCCTGTTCTTCTAAATTATCGAATGCCATATGAATTTCCCAATCCGACATTATAGTGTTTTGGGTTCTTCTCACAATATTTTCCCAGTTTTCGGCAGTTACTTCCGCACATGCATTTTTTAATAAATCTAACATCTTGTTTGCCGTAAAAGGGAGATGGGTATTGTTTCTAGCGGCGTGTCCTTTGATTTGCGCCCATATTAGTTCTATAGCATTGTACTGGCAATGATACGGCGGAAGTCGAAGAACCCAATGACCTATTTCGTCGATAACATATCTTTTAGGGAGGCTTTTTTTCGATTTTAAATTATTCACTAATTATACTTTTAATAATAGATTTGATTTGGAGGCTTCCAGGAGGAAGACAGATGACAGCCGGACCCACGTAACCTTTCTTTTCCTTTCCCTAAACTGTCTCCGTCAGCCAGTAGGTATTTTCCCCTACATATATATATACACTCGGAAACCAGCGGTCGTAGACGTCCTGTTGAAGATCACCGACGGAAGACGTAGACACGACGCGGTCTGATAGTAGTACGATGAACTACTTATTTTTGTTGAGAAATCATGACCATACGAGAGGGCTGATCGATGACGACTCGCTGCCTCTCGAGGGTTTTTACCTCAGCCATTGTTCTGAAGTAGGCCACTAGAGGGCGCCACGTTAGGAATTCAATGGAAATGTAGGGAACAAGGATTTTACCAGCCAGTATATAATTTCTAATTCCCTATCAATATCAATATTATAAATATAAACTAAACCTAGGTACCGAATAATATAATCGATATCATTGCTTATCATAAAGAAATGGAAATAGTATAACAATATGTGACCTGGTTGGTATCAAGAAAATTTGTTGCAGGATTTTTGGAACACGTAACTGTATTAATTGGTATCAGTGTTAACGAGAAACCTGTGGCGGGGGTCATCCACCAGCCTTACTACAAGAACTTGGGGGGTGGTGCCACTGGGAGGACCATCTGGGGTCTCAGTGGAGCGGGAGTAGGGGGGTTCTCTTTAGTACCACCGCCAGAGACCCTCATCATCACTACAACCAGGAGTCACTCCAATCCGCTAGTAGAAAGTGCTCTCCAAGTCATGAATGCGTCGCAAATCATGAGGGTCGGAGGTGCTGGATATAAGGTATAGTATTTATTTATTTATAATAAATAAATAAATAATTATAAATAATTATTTCCAGACAGGTCACACACGCAATCTAGTTTCCGTGGTAAGCTACGAGGCTTGTGTTACGGAAACTAGATGGTTGTAAACTACATATTATACTTTTTTTTTTAAATATATACATATTATACATATAAACATCCAGACCGAGACAAATTATACAATGTACAACTTGCCCCTGGTGGGAATCGAACCCACGACCTCCCGAGTTCACGGCAACGTTTGTTACCACTAGACCACGGAGGCGGTCAAAAAGAGACAAAAGAGAAAAATAGGATAGCCAACAGTGCTAACATCACACACTTATTTGTACTTAACACTAAATCAGAAGTTAGATGTTGCACCTATTATAGGCGACCACCACATTACCACAGTAGCCTTTATTGCCAATAAAAAAAAACAACATTATAAAATTTTCAATAAGTATACAAAAACTAAATATTATTCGAAAAACTAAAGCTGAAACAATTTTTAAAAATATATATATAATAAACATACAATTCCTTTTAGAAATAATAAAACAAAATAACGAATATAACTAATTACCTACTTCAAGTAATAAAGTAAAATAAAATAATAAAAATATTGTTTACTTTATAACCTAATCCCTTCCTCTCCATTCCGCAACCGAACCACACGCACAGGTCAGAATATGCACCCACATACCGTAGTCACTATCCCTTCGCGTACCTATAAATTTGGGGACTCATACATCTGTCGCACAATAAAAATGTGGAATGCTCTTCCAGCCTCTGTGTTTCCTGGAGTCCTTGTGTGTTAGGAACTGATGTCGGACATAAGGGTCTGATTCCAGTTGCCAACAATCATGGACCCTGCGCGCCACTTACCATCAGATGGGCACAGGGTTACATGTGATAGTATATATATATATATATATATATTAAAAAAAACCCGACTGTGCGACTCAAGGAAGGGTTATGTGTATTATGAATTCTCAGTTCAGTAAAATGAATCCGGGAAATTAAATTTGATTTCCGGTACTTTCAGGAATAAGGACGCAGGCAGGAGCAAGACCAAAAGTAAAGTATCACCGTTATCCTTTCGGGGTGGTCAGAAACCACGCTTTTAAATAAGCGGATTCACATTTAGCCAACTTTACTATAGGCCCATCATGACAAGTGGCAAGCTCGTCGAAGTCTCCAGCGTACCAAACTCGAGAAATATCACAAATAAATTAAATATTAATTAAATGTATTTATTTACATTAATAAATGCGCGGTGGTGGCTCGGGTTTAAGAACGCGTTCCTTAAATCATAGAAAGGTCGGTTCAAACCCACCCGGCATGTACCAATGAGAAATACACTTTTCTTACGTACTGCAGTCATAGATTTACAACACCACCGTTCCCGTGTGAGGAGAGCACGTTAAGCTGTCAGTCCCAGTTCCAATAATACCAACTTATGGAATCGTTAATAAATTGTCATTAAAATTGGCAAGAGATCGTATTTTTGTGTCCCGACCAGGAATCGAACCCGGTACCTCCGAGTCTAATTCCACGGACTTACCCGCTAGACCACGGTGGCATCACCAAGTGACTCGCATATCACGATCAAATAAATAAAACACTGACAAAGGTTTATTAAAAAGGCTTCGTAACCAAAGGGCATGTATGAAGAGGTTAATAATTGTCGACGAAGCGAAAAAGGTTTTTTTATACACGACATGTGACCTTGGGCCTACCTGATACCGGTCGTGGTTTGTTCTGTAGGTCAAAATTTCCAGAACGAAAACGTTTTAATCAAAAACATAGGCATGTAGTCTACCTTAATTCTGACTTGCCTGGTGGGTTACTGCTGTACCAGGTATTGTAATCTTATAGGTACTGATAACTAAATTTAAAAGGTTATTAATTGATCGTTGTGGTGCAGTTCTGTATATGTTTTATTTTGTAAATCTGATATAGCTGAGTTTTCCTTGCAGATTCCTTTCTCAATCAGATTAAACAATAACAGGTCACTGGAATCTGCTAAGCTGCTGGTCTTCTGCTAACAGCTTACTTATTGGACCACTTTGCTGCTTAGTCTTCTACTAGCAGGAATATAATCATTCAAAATAATTAAATTAATGACGTTTCATAAATGCCTGTAATAGGTTTACGTGAATAAAGATATTTTGACTTTGACTTTGAACGTAGCGTGTTTTCTTTTACAGTAGTTTTTTTTTTTCAGGTTCTCCAATTACTAGAAGGCAAAGTCTCAGTGTATCTTTTTGCGAGCAGTGGTTGTAAGAAATGGGACACATGTGCACCCGAGGCGGTCCTCAGTGCTGCCGGGGGACACTTGACCGATATCCTCGGCAATAGCTACAAATATGGACCAAACGAATCGCATCCCAACAAGACTGGTGTACTTGCCGCAGTCAACAAGGAATTACATAGCTATGCACTAAACAAGTTACCGCAAGAGCTCAAAGATCAACTGGTTAATAAATAATATGATTCGGAGCGACTGTCAGTATCATTTATTCTTAGCGCTCTGAACACGATTCGGAGCGGCTGTCAGTATAATATTCATTCTAAGCGCTCTGAACATGATTCGGTGCGACTGTCAGTATCATATTTATTCTAAGCGCTCTGAACATGATTCGGAGCGGCTGTCAGTATAATATTCATTCTAAGCGCTCTGAACATGATTCGGTGCGACTGTCAGTATCATATTTATTCTAAGCGCTCTGAACATGATTCGGAGCGGCTGTCAGTATAATATTCATTCTAAGCGCTCTGAACATGATTCGGTGCGACTGTCAGTATCATATTTATTCTAAGCGCTCTGAACATGATTCGGTGCGACTGTCAGTATCATATTTATTCTAAGCGCTTTGAACATGATTCGGAGCGACTGTCAGTATCATATTAATTCTAAGCGCTTTGAACATGATTCGGTGCGACTGTCAGTATCATATTCATTCTACGAGTAATATGCACAACCGTGAAACACGAAATTCCAATTTCCCGTAAAATAAAGTCATTGTTTTAACATAAGATTGCCTCCATGGTCTAGCGGTTATCTATGTATGTAGACTGGAGGTTCGATTCCTGTATCCCAATAATTATTTGTGATATTTCTCGAGTTTGGTACGCTGGAGACATCGACGAAATTTACTTTTTGTTGTACAAAGGGAGTGGTTTGCAGCAAACGTACTCACTACGCCGCGAACTAAAACCGTTTTGCCGCCGACTGGAACTGGTTTTTCTTTTGATCGGCGTAAAACTAGCAAACTATGAACCAAGGAATATAATACAATAAGAAGCGTAACTCGATACAAGAAAAGTGTTCCAGTTTTAGCAGCGCTACTACGGGTTCCCAACGAACTAGAATTTCTCCTACTTCTAGCTCTGACATTAACTTAACTGATAGACAGTCAGACAGGAGGCAGTCTGAAAAATTAAGTATTTTGTACCTAGTATTTTTGTTATAATTAAATAAATATATGATGTTAAACATTACTATTATTTTCTTTTCGTATGGTTGGTTGATAAGTTGCCCGCTGCTCTTCATAGATGGCGCTATTACAGATGTACACAATTACCCTCGTTCCGAGACACGAAAATAGTAACCTAAGCACGCTTATAGTTGTTCCGAGATGTGCATAAACTGTTTTGCCAAACCTTTGTGACGTCACAAATGACATCATTCCTCGCGCTGACTGCTCTCAAAATCGAGGTAGATAGCTCTGAGCGCTGTCAGTTGTTTGTCATATGTCGCTCGCCATTTTTAAATTTATTTAATATAAGGTTTTCTCTTAAATTATTTTATATTGTAATTCGTTTATACTATTTATATATTACTTCTAAAACAAGTCTATAATTAATATTTAAGTAGGAAGTAAATAAAAAATGTCTGAAACACGGCAAGTTATTTTAAAATACCAAAATAAGTTAAAAATAGTAAACGTTACACATATAATGATGAAAAAACCGAGAGCAGGGTGTTTGTTAGCATTCATACTCAAAGATGTGGAATCCGCAAATTATCTTCTATACATTTAAAAAAACTATCATGTTATGAATAAAAATGTGATTTAGACCGTTCCGAATGGGGTGTATCAGGCAAAGCTTTTTGTAGATGTCGCTAGCGGCAATGGTACCTTGTTTTACACCTATATCGCATCATTTATTAAATGGTGTTGTACTTTTTTATTTTTATAACAGTAAAATATATTTTAAATTAACGTTACCTAACCTAAAAAGACGAATAAAGATAGCGCACACCGTCTTTAAAAACAAAAAAAGGGTTTATTAATAGAACGGCAATTTTGAAATCACCATATATTTGATTTCGCTGAGAAATCTCAATTTGTACACTTAAAAGCTGCTCACTTCGGCATAATATCCAGAAAATAGTAAATTTCGTAATAAAAATACAAGTTTTCTATGCAACTGACAGTTATATTAGGTACCATCTATCGTGATAAAAAGTTAGTGATACACCCCATTGATCACGCTCTGAGCATCCAAATCGGATTCGGAACGACTGTCAGTCATATTCATTCTAAGCGCTCTGAACATGATTCGGAACGAGAGGGTTATAGATCCAAAGATGCCGCTCAGATTGAAGGTCCGGATCCACACGATGTTCATCCGTTTTCATCTCACCTATGCTGCGTCAGCCTAGCACCGCCTTGGCCAAGACCAACAGGGACAGGATCCAAAGTCAGCAGAACATATCGCGTGGTTTGTGCGTAATTCCGTCATAGCTCGAGATTTTGCACGGCCCCCCAACGGGAGACAGTTTCCTAGAGAAGTACTCCTGGAGAAGAGCTAAAGCAGTCGAACCTAGCCCCCAGGGTTCGTGAGCCACACAGGCGCTGTTATACTATTAACGGCGCCCAGCACTAAACGTGCATGAATTACCGGCGGGTGGTTACCTGCTGAGACCCTGCCAGGGAAAAAGTAGTGTTTAAACATTGCCCAGTACAGTTCAGTTTAGTGAGCAGTTCACTTTGCACAGCCCAGTTTACTTGATTCGGTTTCCACAGTCCAGTCTGACCAGTTCAGTTTGCACAGTACTGTTTAGTTTAAGCAGTTCAGTTTGCACGGACTAATAGTTTGTACAGTCCAGTTTACTCAGTTTAGTTTGCACAGTACAGTTTGACCAGTTCAGTTTGCACAGTACTGTTTAGTTTAGGCAGTTCAGTTTGCACGGACTAATAGTTTGTACAGTCCAGTTTACTCAGTCTAGTTTCCACAGGTCAGTTAGCTGTGAAAGACTGTTGGGGTGTGATCTCAAAGATGATACAATTAAAAAGGTGGATTGGGTTACAACGTGTGCGCGTGACAGACTGACTTGTGCACTTTTGGTGCATCTAGCAACGCTAATGAGTCACCACAATACAGCACAACAGTCCAGGTCCATGAACTTCGCACGTACGATGTTACGCAGTAAGACTGAGCATTAGGGCTGTGTGGTGATGATGAAATAAAACTAAAAATTGCAAAAGCGATTTTATGTAACAATATTAAGAACTTATAAAATTATTTATTATAAATAGTGGTATAAATTATTTTGTACTATAAAGCATTCTTTGGTATAGTTCTTCACAATTTGCTCTTCAGTTCGAGTAGTTGTCTCAGTTCCTTCCTCAGTATCTTGCCAGTCGGGTTCTTGGGAAGTTCCTCGATGAAGATCACTCCGCCTCTTAAATGTTTTGCTGATGATACCTATAAAAACAATACAACTAAAGAAAATTTAGAACGATTCTACTTGGTTGGTGTTAGTGGAAGCGGGGCAGATTTACAACACCACCGTTTCCGTTAAGAGAACTTGTTGAGCTATTTGGTCTTGCTTCCACTAAATACCAACCTATGGAATTGTTAAAAAAATCTATTTATTCTAAAGCAATTATTATAATTATTCAGCATAACAAACGTTATCCATATTCACCAGAATCAAAAGAACTTTTCACCTCCGTGGTTCAGCAGATAAGACCATATATTGAAACGCAGAGGTGCTCGGTTCTATTCATGTTCCAGAACATCCATACATATATTCATAGCTGGGCATTAACTCGTTAATCCGTTAATTAACGAAGTTGACATTTTTATTAACGGGTTAACTTTTAAAAATGTTAACGGACACGTTAACTTCCGTTAATATGCAGAAGTCCGTTAATCGTTAATCCAATGCTACTATTTACCACACGGCACCGCGGTGTGGCGCGAAAAACAGGTTCAGACAAGTATGAAACGACAAGTGCCATCCTTGGCCACATTTGACTGAGTATGTGGAATTTGTATCCAGATCGGGCCAGCAAATACTTTTTGCTTGTAAGCGTTGCTCCGAAAGACACCAAAATAAAAGTTCATGTATCAAGCCTGAATAATTTGAAACAACATGTAAGAAGGGTACATGAGTCACAATACGTACACCGAGGCAAGACAAAAAAGAGAACTCATTCTGACTAACCTGTTAACTTCCAGAACCTAAACCAACAGGTTTTATAAGTTCACTAACGCAACGATATAAAAATGCAATTTTACACATATTAACGGATTAACGATTAACATTAACTTCCGTTAATTCTTCCGAAATGTAACGCTTTAACGTTTAACGAAGCTAACTTTCTTTGTAACGGATTAAAGAAGTTAACTATTTGATTAACGGTGCCCAGCTATGCATATATTATATATATATATATATGTAAAAGAAGCTTTGTGTATGTTTGTGCCAGATCCCTGCGATGCCCAAGGTCTGCTTACCTGTTGGTACCCTGACCACGGAACCATATCCATTCCGTGGTGATCATAAACCACGCTTCTATATGAAGCGAGTTCACTAAGAGAAATATCACGAATAAATTAAAAATAAACTATTGTGTCCCGACCAGGAATCAACCCCGGTACCTCAGAGTTTAAATCCACGGATTTAACTGGTAGACTACGGTGGTTAGTAGACTTTTGGTCAACAGATGCATAAAGTGTGATATGGCTAAGTGTTGGCTTTGACCTATGAACATTATTGTATAATGCGATTCTTGCTGTTTCATTTTATCACATCTAACGTGTCACAGTGGAGGTTGTTCTAGGGGCTCTGATGATGATACCTTGGTTGCTACATGGTGGGTGACATCTTCCTCCGTGAGGTGTGTCCCCGGTTGCCGGACCACGAAGGCAGTGGGCAGTTCCCCGGCAGTGAGGTCCGGTTTGCCAACCACTCCGCACTCCCGGACTGATTCTAATTGCAGAATTAATGCCTCTAACTCTGCTGGGGCCACCTGTAAATATATACCGTGAGCATTAGTATGCTATGTGATTCTATAGATAGACTCAAACAACTTTTTCTAAGAAACCAGTCCCACTAGCATGGTGGTATACGTCTAAGAAGGCTTTTATATCATGGTTAAAATGTCAAAAATGTCTAATTTGTTAGTAAATAAATAATAAATATTTCCAGACAGGTCACCAGCGCCATCTAATTTCCGTGGTAAGCTACGCGGCTTGTGTTACGGAAACTAGATGGTTGATAAACTACATATTATACTTTTTTTTTTTTGTAAATATATACATATAAACACCCAGACAGAGACAAATTATACAATGTACAACCCACGACCTCCCGAGTTCACGGCGACGTTTGTTACCACTAGACCACGGAGGTGAGTGGAGGGGTTTTGTTTGTGTTTAGTGTGAAAGGAGTATTGTTATTGTAAAGGTTGTATTGTTAGTGTGTTTTATATGTGTTTAGGGGCATTGTTAGTGTAAGTGTGTAGTATTATTGCTAATGTGTAGGGGGATTTGTGGAAAGGGTTTATTGGGAAGGGTGTTTGGGGTTTTATTCATGTTTAGGGTGTATTGTTATTGTGAAACGGGTATTGTTACTGCTCAGGGTGTATTGTTATTGTGAAACGGGTATTGTTACTGCTCAGGGTGTATTGTTATTGTGAAACGGGTATTGTTACTGCTCAGGGTGTATTGTTATTGTGAAACGGGTATTGTTACTGCTCAGGGTGTATTGTTATTGTGAAACGGGTATTGTTACTGCTAGGGTGTATTGTTATTGTGAAACGGGTATTGTTACTGCTCAGGGTGTATTGTTATTGTGAAACGGGTATTGTTACTGCTCAGGGTGTATTGTTATTGTGAAACGGGTATTGTTACTGCTCAGGGTGTATTGTTATTGTGAAACGGGTATTGTTACTGCTCAGGGTGTATTGTTAGTGTGTAGAGGGTTTTATTTCTGTTTAGGGGGCACCGTTAGTGAAAGTGGTATTATTAGTGAGTAGGGGGTAGTGATAGTGTGTAGGGGTATTTGTTCGAGCCGATTAGGTAAAATTCCTGCGTCCTTATCCCTAATCATTTTCCTCGCCATATTTGGAAGTCTTATTAAGGATGCACGGACGCAAAATCTTCGCCTCGACCGGTTCGACGAAACAACTAGTGTCAAAACCACATAAAGTTCGTTCAGTTGAAATTGCGCAGCCATACGAGCAAGAGAAATAATAAAGAAGTGAATTGTATCTGGATCAGGCCTGCTCCAGAACTATCGAAGACATCGGCAGTCCAGTCGATTGGACGACCTAATATTGGTGAGTCCCTTTATCCTGCATTTTCCCAGGTATCTTATATTTTATTAGATCGGCTTCGGACATAACCCTCTGGCAATACAGTTTTTATGGTTCCTTCTCACGGATTTACAATTCACATACTTATTTCTTAACATAACTTACTTTATTTCAACTCACATAATATAATAAGTGATAATTCAGTTTGGTGCAATAACTATAAGATATTTAGTTCGCATTCAAACATAATCTTACACTTACTACCTACATACTTCATTTTTAATAAAAACCCAATTACTATACAACTATTATATATTTAAGTAGTTTAACACATTATTTATTATAATTTCCTATAAATTATAACAGTTTTGTGTATATTGGTATAGTTTACTCTGTAAAAATCTTTAAAATTTAAAACACGTTTTTTTTTACATGTTCGTTTTTTTTAATTGTTTTAACTTTTCTTTTTAACTTAATATTGTTCTACAATGGCTTTAGAAAATAAATTATTCACTGCAAAAAATAATTCTCTTTTTGAAAGGATTACTAAAATTTATAATTCTATGAAATCGCTGAACCTTTCTCGGGATTCAAGGGGCACGGATGAGTTTTTAAATGATACTGAGATACTGGATGATATGTATAAGGAGTTTAAAATGAATTTGGATAAAATAAACATATTTTTATTAAAACAAACTCCGTCCGAGGATCCGGAGTTTAAAACATTGCTTGCCTTTGAGGATATTTATTCCCGGCTCCGGCGTAAGCGGTCTGAATGCCTAAAAACAATTCGTCCTGAGAATATAACCCAGCAAAATGATAAAACTTATATAAAATTGCCGCCTATTGACATACCCTCATTTGATGGCAAATTAGATAACTGGGCAGTTTTTTATGAATCGTTTCGAACAAACATTCATCTGAATCCCCACCTTAATAATGCTCAACGGGTGCAATATTTAGTGGGTAAACTAACCCAAAATGCCTTAAAACTGACATCAGGTGTTATTCCGAGTGGTGAAAACTATACTGCACTATGGGATACACTAGTACAAAAGTATCAGGATAATCGCGTTTTAGGGTCTTACTACTTAAACAACCTACTAGATATAAAAAATACTGTTTCCTGCAATTCCAATTCTATTAATGAATTTATAGAAAAATATGATGCTAGTATATGTGCGTTGAGACAACTAGATATTAAGGATTTATTAGACTTTATTTTCCTGCACATAGCGGTCAGGAAGGTCGACAGTTCTACGGGTCAGCTGTTTGAAATGTCCGTTAGGGATAAAGCAATACCTACATACCAAAACTTTGTAGATTTCATGAAAAGTCAAGTAAAAATAATTGAACGCACTAACTCTAGTTCGATTCCTACTACTTCAAAACTAAGTGCTCGTTCCAACACTTCTAAAACTTTTTTAGTAAGCAATAAGGAAGTAAATTCTGTTTGTTCCTTTTGCAATAAAAGTGACCATACATGTTTGTACTTATGCTCAGCATTTAAGGCGCTGGCAACAAAAAATAAATTTGAATTTATCAAAACCAAACGAGGTTGTGTAAACTGTCTGAACCTTGATCATACTGTCTCTAAATGTACTTCTAGCAATACTTGCAAAACTTGTAATAGTAATCATCATACTTTACTTCACTTTAAAAAACAAACACCGGCTAGCACAAGTCCTATTGTGACTGCAGAACCAATTGCAACGACCAGCAGTGAAGCTAATGCAGTCACACTTTGTGCTCGTTCTTTAATTTCTTCTAAGAAAACACTTATGGATAATGGTGATAAGTGTTACACCAATCTTTCTCAACCAAGTACTATTCTGTTAGCAACTGCTCAGGTTTATATTGTAAATAAAGATAAATATTTTTCTATTAGATGCTTAATAGATAATGCATCACAAAATAATATAATCTCAAAAAATTGTTGTAAAAAATTAAACTTGAATGTCATCCCCTTAAGTAACTCTTTTGTTAAGGGCATAGGCTCTTTGTCACGTCCTATTCTAGGATATGTTTTAATTGAAATTAAATCTAAATTAAATGAAAATAAGTATAATATTTCTTGCTTAGTCGTTGAGCACATTACAGACAATCTGCCATGCGAGTTAGTAGACATTTCTATTGTTAACAAAATGTCAACATTACCTTTAGCTGACCCTCTGTGGTACTTGCCTGGCGAGATTGAACTAGTATTGGGTGCACAATTGTTTCCCTTTATTCTATTACATAATCATAAATTAAATACATCCCCGTTCCCACCAGCTATTGAGACTGTTTTCGGCTATATACTTATGGGTGAAGTTCCTGTATCTAGAGAGAAACATGTGGAAACTGTCTCATTCCTCGCCTTAAGTAACAATGAGGTTAATTTTAATTTAAATAAATTCTGGGAATTGGAGGAATTTTCTTTTAATAGGTTTCAATCACAAAGCGACTTGGCTTGTGAAAAATTTTTTAGTTCATCGGTAACCCGTAATGAAAATGGCAGATACTCTGTCTCACTGCCATTTGAGAATGATCCTAAACTTTTAGGCCATTCTCACACTGTCGCTTATCGACGTTTATTAAGCCTTGAAAATAGGTTAAATATAACTTTGAGAGATGATTATAATAAAACTATCTTAGATTACCTATCTAAGGGTTACTTGTCTGAGACAACCAGTAGGATTAATGAGGGGTATTACATACCACATCACGCCGTTATAAAACCTGATAAGTCTACAAAGTTAAGGGTGGTTTTGGACGCTAGTGCCAAAACACACAACGGAAAGTCACTTAATGACCTACTTTACTCCGGCCCAAACCTTCAATCAGACCTATTTGCGATTTTACTGAATTTTCGTTTATTTCCAACTGCACTGACCGCAGACATTACACAAATGTATATGCAAATCGAAGTAAAGGATGAACATAGAAAATATCAGAAGATATTGTACAGGTTTGATAATTCTGAACCGGTTCGGACTTATCAATTTAACCGAGTGGCCTTTGGACTAAAATGCAGTCCATATTTGGCTATGCGGACCATCCAACAGCTATGTGCAGATGAAGGTGAGCGCTACCCTATTGCTGCTTCACTGGCACAAGGTAATTTTTATATGGATGATTTAGTTTTATCCGTCTTGGATGAAACTGAAGCCATTCAGTCTGTTAATCAACTTATTAAGCTGTTGGCGGCAGGAAAATTCGACCTTACTAAATGGACTACCAACTCTTTCCTTGTATTATCTTCTATTCCGAAACAATTTCATTTACCAAAGACTATAGACTTTGACAAGTCTGATACATTAAAAATCTTAGGTACTAAGTGGGACCCTATAAAGGATATACTTCTTATAGAAACGCATTATAATGAGATTAAATGCACAAAACGAAATATCCTTTCCACAATAGCTCGTCTGTGGGATGTCCTAGGTTTGGTTTCCCCCGTCATACTTTTAGCCAAGTTGCTAATTAAAGACCTGTGGCTACTTAAATTAGATTGGGATGAACAGCCTCCCTCGGATATCATTTCTACTTTTAATCAAATAATTTCTGAATTACACCTTCTTAAGCAATTAAATATACCTCGTCACTTAGGTGTAACAAAAAATTGCACTGTAAATATTGTGGCCTTCGCTGACGCAAGTCAGAAGGCGTACGGCTGTGTGGTCTATTTACATGTAGTAACCGAAGCTCAGACTATACTTATAAATATAGTTTGCTCTAAGTCCAAGGTTGCTCCTGTTAGGACTGTATCTTTACCTCGTCTAGAACTGTGCGCTGCAGTTCTAATGGCGAAATTAACCAAAAGGGTTTTCGATACCTATAACTCTAGGTTTCCTATTGAAAACGTATATGCTTTCTCTGATAGTCTGATTGCCCTGTCTTGGATACACTCATCTCCCCATAGATGGAATGTTTTTGTGAGTAATCGTGTGTCGAAGTGTCATGAAAACATTAATCCAAGCCGGTTCTTTCATGTTGCTGGAATATCAAACCCCAGTGATTGCTTATCCCGGGGTCTTTATCCATCGCAGCTTCTTTGTCATCCCTTGTGGTGGCATGGTCCTTCATGGCTCCAAGGTCCTATACCTTCATGGCCAATCACAAACTTTATTCCGATTTCTATTAATGAGACACCGGAATTTAATACTAAATCGCTTACAACGGTTACAGATGTTTCCTTAGCATCTCCTTTAACTAATATTATTAATAATAATTCATCTTGGCATAAATTACTGCGTATAGTAGTTTACATCCTAAAATTTGTAAAAAAAATACTTAAAAGGCCAGTGGTTAAGCTGAGTCCTTTGCCAACCCAATAACATATCAAGTACCAACTAGTTATAATTTATACTTATCTATTTATATGTACTTATATACTAAAATAATTTATCATACTATACTTTAATTATCTTCACTATATACACTATACTATATACATTATACTATAACCTGACACTACATTCATACCCATATGGTTTCTTTCTATTGAGAATATCCTATGTATTCTCAATTGCCGGGGAGGATGTTCGAGCCGATTAGGTAAAATTCCTGCGTCCTTATCCCTAATCATTTTCCTCGCCATATTTGGAAGTCTTATTAAGGATGCACGGACGCAAAATCTTCGCCTCGACCGGTTCGACGAAACAACTAGTGTCAAAACCACATAAAGTTCGTTCAGTTGAAATTGCGCAGCCATACGAGCAAGAGAAATAATAAAGAAGTGAATTGTATCTGGATCAGGCCTGCTCCAGAACTATCGAAGACATCGGCAGTCCAGTCGATTGGACGACCTAATATTGGTGAGTCCCTTTATCCTGCATTTTCCCAGGTATCTTATATTTTATTAGATCGGCTTCGGACATAACCCTCTGGCAACTACAGTATTGTTAATGTGTAGCGGGGATTAACAAAGTGAAGGAAGTATTGTCAGTGTGTAGGGATATTTTTATTGTGAAGGGGGTATCGTTGCAGCGCGTATTGTTAGTGTGCAGGAGTTATTATTTGTGTGTATTATTAGTGTCCATTCTTACCTGAAATCCTTTATACTTGATGAGTTCCTTGAGTCGATCTACAATGTAGAAGTACCCATCCTGGTCATAGTAACCGATGTCTCCGGTCTGCACATATCCCTCCCCGTCTACAAGCAAATCGCTTGCTTCTTTGTCATTCATGTATCCCTTCATACGGAGAGGGGATTTGATCCATAGTTCACCCTTCTGATTTGGGCCTAGTAGCTTATTCGTTTCTACGTCTTGAACCTGTAATTTTTACCTAAATATTAGCTTATTATGCGGAGGTCTCAGTCTAATTTGAGATCTTAAAGTGATCCAGCACGGTTGCTGTTCTTTCTCTTGGGGTTATGAACTTATGTCTGCATTTACATTATACATTGGGTCTCAAACTGTCTCCGTGGTCTAGCGGTTAAGTCTGTGGATTTAGATGCTGAGGGTTTGATTCCTGGTCAGGACACAATAATTTCTTTTTGAAATTTCTTGAGTTTCGTACGCTAGAGACATCGACGAGCTTGCCGCTTGTCATGATGGGCCTATAGTAAAGTTGGCTAAATGTGAATCACCTTTTTTTAAAATCGTGCTCTCTGACCACCGTATCCTGGTTGTGATGATAGTTTACTATTGGCTGTCATTGTGTACCAAGCTTGTTTTTGTGTTGTTTTCTGACCATGACACGTGACCTCACCGCCATAAATTTGTCGAGCGTGAGCATGGGTCTGTACCTTGATCCTCATTCCGGGTGCAGGTCCCCCACAGGAGCCCAGTTTGTCCCCCTTGGAGAGATCCACACAACAAGCCATCGTCAGCTCCGTCAGTCCGTAACCCTGACGAATGAAGTCCAGGGAGGGTAAACTAAAATAATGATACATATTTATACGAATAAAGTTCAGGGAGGGTAGACTAAAATAATGATACATATTTATACAAATAAAGTTCAGGGAGGGTAGACTAAAATAATGATACATATTTATACAAATAAATTTCAGGGAGGGTAGACTAAAATAATGATACATATTATACATAATCGACCTGTGGGGAACGGAACGCGGCTTAGATGTCAAAATAGCCGGCCGTATTTTATTAATTAAAATTACTTGTTTTTAAGTTTATTCTATATAAAATAAAGTTAAAATCTATTAGATTATTTAATTGTGTACATGCCAGTATGTCGGTTTCCGTTTTTATGCAAAACTGAGGAAGATATCGCAAAACGAAGTCTGACCATTGCACATGTCAACGAAGTTTTTCTTGTGAACCAAGAAAAGTGGATATAATATTATAATTACGGTTGGTTCTGTGCTGCAGCTACAATCTTTCAGCTCTGTTTGTTGGTTTATACAATACCAATACAAAATGATGACTCGCAGAACAACTTTGCAAGGAATGGAGCAGAAATTAAAATTGGCTCTTGAAAAGTTGGAAAAGTACGAGGTGCTAAATGCTAAGCTGCTGTTGGAACGTGAGGATAGTGAGGTGGAGGTGGAGAAAGTGATGCACAAAAACACCGAGCTCAAGCAACAACTTGCAGAACTAGATATTCAGTATATGGATATTCTGGATCAACATGATCAGCTTAAACTAAAGGTGGATTCTTTTAATGACTGCAGTGTGACATATGAACATGCTCTGAATCGTGTGTCAGACCTGGAGAGGCAGCTTGCTGAGGCTCACCAGCTAGTAAACGTGCTACAAGAGGAGATCCAGTCTCACAACACTGAAGCCACGCTAACTTTGTATGATGAGCTCGTCGGGATCAGTTCGGACATTACACCCCCTCCATCATGCGCCCCCCTTGTTTCAGTTAAGGACCAGCCGGTTGTGTTAAATAGTAGGAATAAACTTAGGAAATATATAAAATTAGGTAGATTTATTAATAAAACAATTAAATTAATTAAGAAAAATAAATTTAATCATAATAAGATATTATTAAGAAAGGAATGTGTTAGACTACGGGAGGATCTTAAGATTAATTCTCTTTCCTTAGATAATTTGCAAGTCAAATACAATAGTGACACTCGCTTATTGGGATTTGAGATTGAGCAACTCCAAAAATCACTCTCCGACATTAATATTAAGTATCAGCTGGCACAAAATGAATTGAGTCAGCATTTAGAAAATGCAACCCAACTATTAGAGCTGGGTAAATACAATGCTGACCGGTTTAACTCACTTCTTAATGATTGTACTTGCGGTAGGTCATCAGTCACTTCCCTAGGTAGTGACCAGCAGATTTCCCCTGAAAGGTTACTTCCTTATAATGTGCAACATGATCAGCCCCTTGTTAGTGCTAATATCCCATTGAATGTAAGTACTCTAAAACAAAGTATAAGGAACAATACCTCAATATTTTCAGATAGTATGGGAATAGGCTTGGGTCACTTATTTGGTAATAGACTTGACCATTCGGTTATAAACCACTGCATGCCCAATGCAACATTAAAGTTTATAATAAACTATATTAAGACTTGCAAAAATCAATTTAATAAAAAGAGTAATATTATAATAATGTTAGGTAACGGGCTGCAAGCAAGGAAACTTGATATCATTAATTGTTTTAAATTATTAAGTGAACTTGGAGTAAGGAATGTGACATTATGTGCATTTCCTTATCTAAATAGTTTGACAAGTAAGCAACTAGCTTATATTCATTATTTAAATAATTTAATTTATAATTTGACATTCCGTCACAGTGACATTTTTACTTTTTTTGACATTAATAAATGTTTAGATATTAATAATAGTTTTAAGTTGACTAATAATACATTGTATTTGCAAAACAAATCTAGACAACAAATTGCTACATTGATAGCGTCTAATATTTTATTTAGTTTAAGGAATGTACCAAAGATTAGTTTTTGTACTGTGAATAGTACTTTAAACTAATAAACCCGACAACAGAGACAATTAGTACTCATAAGAAGAAACATGTCTCTGGCAAAAAGATAATTAGTAAGAATTCATACATTAATATAGCACATCAAAATATTCAAGGTTATCGAAGTAAATCAATTGAAATTAATTTATTTTTAGAAAATAATGACATCCATGTGTTA
This sequence comes from Tinea semifulvella, assembly GCA_910589645.1. Lineage (NCBI taxonomy): Eukaryota > Metazoa > Arthropoda > Insecta > Lepidoptera > Tineidae > Tinea > Tinea semifulvella. The sequence goes on from OU342620.1 coordinate 7,719,942, forward strand.
TGTTTAACGGAACATCGGTTAAAAAAATGCCAATTAATGTTTAATTTTGTGAATCACCAGGTAGTTAGCTCATTTACCAGAGAGTTAGCAATCCATGGTGGATCAATGATAATTGTTAATAATAAGCTGAAATCAAAGAATAGAAAGGACATAGTACAACTTTCAATCGAGCGAATAATAGAGGTATCATGCACTGAGCTTGAGGAATTTATCATTACATGTATTTATAGGCCCCCCTTAGGAAATTTATCAATTTTTGAATCATCATTGGAGGATATATTAAGCTTGCTTTGTAAAAGTAAGAAAATTATTATTGTCTGTGGTGATTTTAATGTAAATTTATTGGAATCTTCAGCCATCAGCTGTAGGTTACTTAACTTATTTAAATGTTATAACTTAAATAACTTATTTATGGAGCCGACCAGAATTACAGCCACAACTGCTACATGTTTAGATAATATCTATTGTAATATCGACCCTGTCGAAAAGGTAATTTTTAATTGCTTTAATTCAGACCATTCGGGTCAGAGAGCTAAATTTTTACATAAATTAGTAAATAATTGTGAGATAATTACTTGTAGACCTATAACAACTTCACGAGTTGAAAAGTTTAAATACAATATAGATTACAACCTACCGTTGCTGCCTTACATTAATCATGAACCCAACATACTCTACTCATCCTTATTCAATGCTATAAAAACTGAATATAACAAAGTTTTTAAATTAAGGAGGGTTAAATTGGGTCAAAATAAATTTGGTGATTGGGCAACAGTAGGCATTCACAAGAGTAGACAGAGGTTATACGACCTTTATTATGAAAAAAGTTATAACCATGATCCTCATTTTGTTGATTACGTTCGAAAGTACTCTAAGACATTTAAAATGGTTTGCATTGCAGCAAAATCAATGTTTATTGCCAGAAAGCTCAAACGGTCGGATAACAAGATTAAAGCCGTCTGGAATGTAATTAATTGCGAGACTGGTAAGGTTAAGCCTCGTGATAATCATTTCAGTCTTCAGATAGGAAATAAGTTAATAAAATCGGACTTAGAAGTGGCTAAGGAGTTTGAGAGTTTTTTCTCTAATATACCTATTGAAACCACCAGGTCCTTAAATTCATCACCAGTTCTATCGGAAACACTTTTGAAAGCTAATGTGAATCAATGCTTAGTTACATTTAATTTTTTTCATGTCAATGCACATACTATAGTAAAGACATTTAAGTCTCTTAATATCAAGAAGACCGAGGATCTTTGGGGAATATCAGTCAACGTATTAAGTTCAATCATTGACTCGTTGGCTCATTATCTAGCTGTTATTTTTAATAGTAGCATTGACTCGGGAGTTTTTCCAGATTTAATGAAGCATAGTAAAATTATACCTTTATTTAAGTCTGGTTGTAAATCTGATCCTACAAATTTTAGGCCTATCTCAGTTCTTCCAGCACTAAGTAAAATTTTTGAAAAAATAATCTTAAATCAACTACTATTACATTTTAATGTTAATAAACTTCTCCACAACAAACAATTTGGTTTCACTAAGGGAAGGTCGACTACTGACGCGGGTATGTCGTTAATTAAGGTTATATTTGAAGCATGGGAGAAGTCCCAGGACGCTATTGGAGTGTTCTGTGACTTATCAAAGGCTTTTGATTGTGTAGATCATGGTACACTGCTTCTTAAACTAAGTTACTATGGCATAAAAGATTCAGCTCTAGAATTGGTTATGTCGTATCTTTCTGATAGAACGCAGAGGGTGGCTATTGGTAATATCACTTCTTCTGGATCTCCAGTAAGGATCGGTGTCCCACAGGGCTCTATTCTTGGTCCATTCTTGTTTCTAGTTTATATCAACGACCTACCATATTGTATTAAAAACTTACACGATATTGTTTTGTTTGCTGATGATACTTCTCTAATATTTAAAATAGACAGGAAGCTTAATAATTTTGACGTAGTAAACAATGCGCTTGATCGTGTTTACAACTGGTTTACAGCTAACAATTTGCTGCTTAATGCTAGAAAAACTAAATGTCTAAGATTTGCTCTTCCTAATGTAAGAAACATTTCTCCAAATATAATATTAAATGGTGAGCAATTGGAGATCATGGAAAGTACAGTATTCTTAGGTATAACAATAGATTCCAAACTCCAGTGGGGTGCTCATATTGCAGCACTATCCAAAAGGCTGAGCTCAGCGGCGTATGCCATTAGACAGGTGAGGCGTGTGACAGATGTTGATACTGCTAGATTAGTTTATTTTAGCTATTTCCATAGTATTATGTCTTATGGAATTTTACTGTGGGGAAATGCTACTGACATTGAAACTATCTTTATTTTACAAAAGCGGGCTATTCGATATATTTATAATTTGACCGCTCGCACTTCGCTAAGAGATAAGTTTAAGGAGTATGATATTCTTACAGTGGCATCTCAGTATATTCTAGAGAATATTATGTATGTCCACAAGAATATAAAACAATTTAAAAGGAATTGTGACTTGCATTCTCGCAACACACGCAATAATCACAAATTAGCTTTGCCTCACCTACGCCTCAGTAAAACTAGTAAGTCTTTTTTGGGACTTGGTGTTCGTTTTTATAACACACTCCCAAAGGAACTAACTAGCTTGTGTTTCGATAAACTAAAAATTCATGTCAAACGTCGACTTATAGGCAAGGCCTATTATAAGATAAATGATTTTATTAGTGACAAAAATGCCTGGTAGATGTGCAAATGTATATTATTAATATATTTTGGACACCTGTTACTGATGGTGTATGTTTATATTTAGGTCAATTCAATTGTATTGTAATAAATTTAATATAATTTATTTAAATAATTATAACAATGTGATGTGACAATACAAAAGAGCCCGAGAAGGCCAAATTGTAATAAATGATTTGACTTTGACTATACAAATAAAGTTCAGGGAGGGTAGACTAAAATAATGATACATATTTATACAAATAAAGTTCAGGGAGGGTAGACTAAAATAATGATACATATTTATACAAATAAAGTTCAGGGAGGGTAGACTAAAATAATGATACATATTTATACAAATAAAGTTCAGGGAGGGTAGACTAAAATAATGATACATATTTATATATAATATAGACTAAAATTATGATACAGCATGTACCAATAAGTAATACACTTTTCTTACATACATGCCTCTGTGGTCTATATTTAGACTCGGAGGTACCGAGATCGATTCCTGGTCGGGATACAATAATATATTTATCAACTTATTGTTTTTTTGTGATATTTGTGATCAAGTCATTGGTGATTTTTTAAATAATTATAGTTTAGATTTTAGTTTTATTTTTAATTTAGTTTATATTTATTTATTGATTTTTTTACTGCCCTACTGTTGAGCCAAAATGTAGCATTACCGTTTGCAGGCGGCCTCCTGTATGTCCCTGGAGAGAGGCGCGGCGCCGCACCAGATCTCCGTCACTGACGTCAGGTCGTAATGTAACACTGAGGGGTGCTTCGCCAGGAACACAGCCAGGGGAGGGACTAGCAGTAACATATTTACCTAAAAATCACCATTTCAAATAAACAATCGTCAACAATTTTTCCGAGTTGGCTGACTTTTGAGAAATCTATTACAGATAGGACCACCACTGCCGCGGTAAAGCTATTGCATAGCATTTTTTATCAACTTATGCAATTATAATTATTTATACAGTATTTTTTTTTCTTTGATAATAATTCAAGTTTTTTATATTACTCGTGGACGCGGCCGAAAAGCACGCTGTCTCACCTAGCATTGTGTCTAAAAGAGATAGAATCAGTTATGAGCAGTTAGCAGCTAGTCTACACGCATACGTCTAGTCGCACGCACACAAACACCGTGCCGAAGTCTGCCGAACTGAAACGACGTTAGACGATGCACGGCTTTCAACGCCGCACCGCTGTGCCGGTCGGAGTGGGGGGTGTTAGGTTTATTTTCGTTACGGGATTTCTTGATTCGGTCGCCGCGCTCAAAGCCCGCGATAAAAGCTATGCAATAGCTTAATAATTTAATGAATAAACTAAATAAGTTGTTATAAGCTATTTAAATAATATGAATGAATATACTATTTTTTTGAAAAATTTTCGGTTGGATGCTTGTCGTATGTTTACCGGCAGCTTGTTCCACAGGTTTGCGGCAATAACAGCAAAAGAATCGGTTATGAATACAGAATGGTACATTAAAAAATCTTTTAAAGTTCTACTAGTGTTGTCTACATGTTAATCTGCTTCTTGAATTAATGCGTGGTTTCTGACCAACCTGCAATCGACATTTATTAAACGGTGGTAGGCGGACTGATAGTAATTTCCCCAGTCTACCGGGGCGGGGAAGTATCCACCGTTAGTGCCGATAAACCCAGTAAAGTGTATCCACACGTTTCGGGATCAGGCTGTTAGGTGTTAGGGACTGAAGTCAGACACTCGTTTGATTCCAGTTGCCATGAAGTGGGTCGTGCATTTTTTATTAGTATTGATAAATTTTACATCGTAAACTTACCTTATAATTCTGTATAGTTTTGAGAAAGAGTTCCTCCTGGAATCTAACCATGAACACGGTCTGTATCCTGAGGGCGAGCACGGCGAAGTGTGTGATGAACCCATAAGCATGGAACCACGGAATCATTGACGTCATCACTTTTACGATATGTTGCTTTTGGGACATTGAAGTGTTCAGGTAATATCTAAAATTTCATTTCAAAAATGTTTGGGTTTAATGCAAATTGGCCAGCATGGCGAGTATAGGCCAAATTCTCCAGATATATGTTTTGGAAGGCCCATCTCCAGCAGTGGAGGTCTAGGACGCTGTGTTCTAGGGGCTGAAATGATGATACAAAATAAATAAATATGGGGTGAAATATTTATCAAAATCAAATAATTTAAAAATAATACAAATTCTAATGAAATTATGTCATAGAATAATTTTACAGTAGTAACTAATTGTACACTGCTTGGTCTAGGTTCGCTAATTTTTGTCATAAGAAAAAAGTGAAAGATAACGGACATGCAGACTGTAATGTTACATTTTGGCTGAACAATACTGCATTTATCGGGCATATATCGCTTCCAAGACATTAAAGGGATCATACAGTATTTGGTTGGGTAGGGAACGGGGTAGAATAGTGGATGATAAGCATCTTGTTGCACAATAAATTTGTAAACTTTGTAACTCAGCCTATTGTCGCTAGCAAACCTGAGACACCATTCTTCTCATCTCTTACCCACACACAATGGATCTGGCACCGGCTCGGTGAGTCCATGCAATGCTTAGAAATTTTTGCTTCTTAATAATTACTTACTTCATATGTTGTGCCAGAGTCAAGAAGTTGACATGTGTCAGTTCCACGCCTTTGGGCAAACCCGTGGTCCCAGAGGAACACATTACAGCCAAGGTGTCCGACATGCCATTAACGTCCACTAAAGTAAACCCTTCCACATCGTGGTATATCTGCAAATAGAAAATTAATAAATATATAGGTATATTGACAATCCATTTTAAATAAATTTATGTTAAAATTAAAAATAAACTAAACAAAACCTTAAATAAACTAAAAGATAAACCTAATTAATATAAAAACTAAATACTTACAAATATCTTGATTATAATCTACATGTCATCGAATCCAGTCAGCGGCTGAATTGGCTGCAAGTGTTAAACGTAATAAGTACATAGAGTTGGCAAACCGTCACCATTTTGTGCCATTTGCCGTAGAGATAATGGGCCCTTGGTCTGAGGACGCTAAATCTTTAATACGCGACATAAGCGTTGCCATCCGAGCGTCAACAGGTATTCCCTACATATCTTATTCAGAGGATCAGTGTTGCCATTCAATGAGGCAACGTCGCCGGAGTCCTCGGAACATTGGGTTCATCGTCTCCTGGATTCGATGACATGTAGATTATAATCAAGATATTTGTAAGTATCTGCAAATAGTTTTTATTTTGTCAACACAGCCCCTAAAACAAAGTCCTAAATCTGTTGCTAAATAAGAATGGTAAAAATAAGAATTTTGATGTCTGAGCTTGCAAAATACTAATAGCCTTATAAACATACTACAGAAGCAGCGAACCCCAAACCTTTAGTCTTTAGATTTATGCCATAATTTAATATAAAAAAAAAACAAACAAACTGGACAAGTGGCTAGTGACAATCGAAATAGACTATGGTGATAACTAACAATTTAATGAACTCTACACCAGTGCTTGATATGGGCATATCAGCAATGCACTGCTCGCCTATTAATTAATAATAATAATAAATTTAAAAAAAAAACCTTCACCAATGTTAATTTACCTTCACCAATTCCTTATAAAGCAGGCCCGGGACCAATGGCTCATCACCAAACTGTATCAAGTGCTCAACATAGGACAAATCTTTGATACATTCATGCATTGTGGAGGCCGTGAAGGGTGAACATATTACAAATTTAGGCCGGGTTATGTTTAGCATATGGACTATTTCACCTGAAAATTGTTAGGTTTTTGTTAGTAGGTTATTGGAGCATGCAATATTCCGGTATTTTAGATTTAGTTATAGAACATATGTTACGAACTGCCTGCAAACATTACAAAATTAATGTAAATAAATACATTTATTTACATTACATAAATACATTTATTTACATTACATAAATACATTTATTTACATTACTCGCTGGTGCAGTGCTAGCGAGATGTTCTGCACAGGACGCACTCTGGGCTGGGTCGCACTAATGCGACAGAGAACAGCGGGCGTCGGATCACACATATTTAACTCGAGATACAAAATAGTGTCAGCTGTACGTGACTGGCCAGGTAGTCCACTGCACCAACTATGGAGAGACTATCATACTCCCAGTATGGATGCTTGATTTTGATTTTATTTATTTTTAATTTTATTTTAGAAGTATATACTTAGTTTTTACCTTTTTTCTATTAGTTGTATTAATTGGATTGTATTTAACTGTGTAAAATCGATCTGGGAAAAAAACATTATTATTATTATTTAATTTATTTGTGATATTTCTCGGGTTTGGTACGCTGGAGACATCGACGAGCTTGCCACTTGTCATGGTTGGCCTAACATTGGCTAAATGTGAATCCGCTTATTTATAAGCATGGTTTCTGACCACCCCGAAAGGGAAACGGTTGTAATGATTCTTTACTTATTTTTACAAATATTATAATCTTACAGTAGAAATTACCAGGACATTGATGCAATTGCTTTAAGAAACATCTACACACTCACAACATTACACATAGTCCACTGTGTAGAGGATGCATTGTTGACTGCATAAGCAGATTCAGTCATTGGCGACAGCCTGCAGACTCTTCCTGGGGTCTACAGGAATGTAACGGGTCACCTGGCCTTCCTGGAGATAGGTTGGCTCCATTAATGGAGCACAAGGGCATGAAAAGTGGATTTAAGGAGAAGGAATGCGGAAAAATACCTTTCCTTATGATCTAACTAAATGATGCATGGCAGAGGAGACGCCACATATGCTCATGAAGTGCTTAGCTGAAATCCCTCTAGACTGTGAGGAATCTTTCATACATTTAATACATCTGAGAGGATTGATAGCTCTGCTAATAGAGTGAATGTCATGGTCTCTCAGAGATAAAGGCCAGTTGCAGAATGATTAAAATAACAAAGTTTTTTTGATATATGCCACGTGATTGGTAGTTAGCTTGTCACTTTAGCTATTTCACCAATGACGTGCCTCATAATCATAAATTTCAGTAACTGGCCATAAGTGTGGAAAATCTATGAATGCCACAATCATATAGGCTCCACTCCACATGCATAACATTATCAACTCATCTGCTTAAAATTAAGGACTGCTTAAAGAAAAATATTACCTGGAACATACAAGACATTGAGAGTAGATAGGACAGCTCCGTTGTACATTATAGCAAGTGCTGATACTGTGAACTCAAAGCGGTTTTCACTGCTTAATGTCACAACATCATCCTTCTTCAATCCCAATTTCTGCAGAGACACAGCCAAATTCACACTCCGTTGCAAGATTTCATGGAATGTTGATGACTTCCCAGTCTCCGCACATATCTGATAAATAAAAATAAACAATATTTGGTTGAGTAGACAGAGGAGAAGAATTGTTAGGGAGTGTGTCATTGCAATAGAGGTGCTATGGACATGCCACATGAATTTGTAGTTGAGTGACATGATTAATAATAATAATAATAATAATAATAATCTTTTATTTCGGACTTTACATCCATAAATTGTTAGTAACAATTTTACTTAATCTATATTTAGTATACTAATAATTATTTATTTTAAACTATCCGCTACTGGAGGCTGTCTACTTGACTGTATGCAGCTGTATCCAGTGCTCCAGCAGCGGAGAGTCCCACCGATCTGCCAATACACTTAGGAGCCTGTTGGTACTGGTTCTCATGCGGCACAGCATAGACGCAGATCTTTTGCGCATAATTGTTTGAAAACTGTCCGTCCTCGAATCAGCAAACATACCCGAGGCACTGCAGAACCTCGGCAGCCCCATCAGGATCCTAAACGCATTATTATACTGGACGCGCAGGTCGCTGTACGCTCTTTGAGTATAGTCCACCCATAGGCTGCACGTGTAAAAGGACTGGCAGTATGCCCTAAAAAGAGTCACTTTTACCTGGGCGGTGCAGCGCGCAAACCTACGGGCTAACATATTACATCGGACAGCCAACGACCTGCGCTCTCGCTCAATATCTACATTGTCTTTAAGGTCCTCGGTGACCCAGTGGCCCAGATATTTAAATATTTTAGCTCTGTTTAAGGTGGCACCGCACAAGGTAAGATCTGGCACATGATATGATTTATTGCCAGCCTTGAACAACATTAGTTCGCTTTTAGATGCATTATACCTGAGCCCCTGGGCCTCCGCATAGGACTGGCACATGTCGAGCAGTGTCTTTAGAGCGCTGATCGACGGGCTCAGCAGCACCATGTCGTCTGCGTAACTTATATTGTTGAAACACACACCGTCTATATGACACCCGATAGGCATGCTGCTGAGTCCCTCGATCAGCCCATTGATGTACAGATTGAAGAGTCTTGAAGACGACAACCCCCCTTGACGGACCCCGCAATTTAATCCATATTCGCTCGAGAGAGAACCTGCCCATCTTACGTTATTCCTCTGATTACCATACCAGAACACGAGCACTGACGTAATTTCTTTGGGCACATTAGTTTCAAATAGTTTTTCCCACAGGAGATTATAGGAGACTAGGTCAAATGCCTTGCTAAGGTCCAAAAAACAGGCGTAAATGGGCGTTTTCCTTGATGTATAGTACTGAACGGTCTGTTTGAGGCACATTATAGCATTATCAGTAGATAAACCAGGCCTGAAACCAAACTGTGCATCGTTAAGTTTAATGTGCTTTTCTAAGTGCTGATCAATCAGACCGTCCAGTACTTTAGCAATAATTGTGGCTAAAGAGATAGGTCTGTAATTTGATAATTCAGAGGAATCCCCGGTTCTGTTTTTAATGACTGGTACAACAATAGTGCGCATCAGCTTTTCCGGTAAGTAGGAATGTCTAAGGCAGAGAGTATAAAACATTGCCAGTACTCTTGGCAAATGTACCCCCGCATAACGCAGGTGCTCGACGCTGAGACCATCGTGTCCCGGAGACTTGCCTTTGGACATCCTTTTTATCGCAGCAGTCACCTCCTTTGCGGAGAAGCGAACAATGTCTGCGCCCGCGACACCATTCCCCCCTGCCCCATGCATAGCCGGCTCAGATTGTCACTCAGAGTTACACTATAGACGGCTGCCATGTAGGATTTGTGCAACTCAAGTCAGCAGCGTGGATGCTTTAAAAATGCCAACCACACCAACAGTAGGCCAAATTCTCAAGAAATGATATGTAAGGCAGTGGAGGTCTAGGACTCTGTTGGGATATAATCCAAGTTTACTTTAATATAAAAATTACTTACTTGTGCAATATCATTTCCACCCTTCTTTAGCGCGTCAAACAGGTATTGTCCATAGGATAAGTGGGCTGGAATTAGTGTTTCTTCAGGCCCACAAACAATATTATTTTGTATAGTAATAGTAGAACTCATAACTAAAAGTAGACAGTAAGTAACTAAAGCTAAAATTTCCGTAGGTTGCAGATTCGATTATACGGAATTTCTAACAGAATGACTAATATCGCAATACTACAAATTGTAATCGCAAGATAGCGGCTGATTTATCAATTATTAATTACACAGTTATCGCAACAAAATCAATGATTTTAATAAAAAAAAAAAAACGGAATAAAATAATATTGCCGGGATTGGCCCAGTAAAGATTGACAATGGTTTTTTTAGGCAAAGGGTTTGCGTGGCGTGTTATTACAGGATTTATTATTTGATTGTGAACATTTTAAATAAATATAAAAATATAGGTACAATATAATTTTAGGGTAAATAATACCTAAAATAATGTAAAATAAATAATAGGGTGTAAGGTTTGTTTCCTTTGACTAATCCAAAATAAAAAAAACATTAGGCGGGAAAACTAAAAGAAGCGGGAACGAACGGAGTAAATTAAATTAAATGAAAAAAAAATGATAATAATCCTATCGCAATAATGGATTTATCATACATTACCAAGTTGGCGAATTTTAATCGAGCTTGTTCCGATGCAGAAGAAATAAGAAATAAAGTCGCAAAAGAAAATGAACAGATTATTCAGCAACGAGTAAGTTTTTAAAAAATAATTTACGCATTATTTTACGTAGGTACGAGTTTCCAAGACAGACGGCATTATCAGAATCATTTCGTTGGATAAAGAAAAGAGCTACTATTTTTGTCCTCCCTCCCTCCACGATGGATACGGAACCCGCACGGTGAATTCATGAATTACAAGTTTTCTCCTCTGCTTTATGTATAGTTAAACTTTATTACTTCTCTGTAATTCTGTATGCATTTGTATAGTAGGCATCATAAATGATTTTCAATTACTCTACTCCTGTTAGTGGAAGAGTAAAAGTGGTCCAAAGAGTAATCTGTTAGCAGAACACGAGCAGCTTAGCAGATTCCAGTGACTGTTAATGTTTAATCTGGCTGAAAACCATGGTCGACCACCTTCCTCCCCTTAATTATAAATAATAAATAAATAAATATTTCCAGACAGGTCACACAGCGCCATCTAATTTCCGTGGTAAGCTACGAGGCTTGTGTACGGAAACTAGTATTACGACCGCTGGACATTTCTTAGGTTCTCTAGAAGACTATTGTCTAGTGAGTCAGTGTCAAACTAAAAGTCAATGAACTCAAACTTATATTTTTGTTATGCCTTGTTAATATTTCTTTATTATAGTATTCTTACAAATACTGCCTATCTTTCCGCTGTGTTTTATCAATATCAGGTTATGGTCCCGCAATAAATTCGAAAAAATGGAAAATTTCTCGACAAAATGTCAAATCGGAAATCTCGAAGGAAAAGAGAATTGGCCGACTTGGAAGTACAAAATATCCATATTGCTTCGAGGTACGATTGGTGCTATGGATGTTGTCGAAGGTAAATTAAAGAAACCAGCAGACTTGGCTGACGGAGCAGGTGACGCAGATGTCTCCGCATATAAATTGGATTTAGCCAATTTTATGAAGGCAGAGAGTTGTGCGCTGCTCCTAATAACTACAAACATGAGTGACGACACTCTCAAGAAGATCATGCGCTTCACGACATCGCGTGAGGTATGGCTGGAACTGCATAGATTGTTTGACGGAGTTTGCGAAGACAGAACTTACAACCTCTGTATGCAATTCTTCGGTTATAAGCAAGATTCTGCAGATGACATTGCAACTCATATGTCTAAACTGAAAAATATCTGGAACGAGTTGAATCAAGAGATTATCAAAGGCGGTAACGATGCGAAGGAACTTCCCGAACTTCTGTTGATCTGCAAGATACTCGATACCCTCGGTGAGCAGTATTTTTCATTCAGATCGAGTTGGCTGTTAACATCTAAAGAAGACAGAACTGTAGACAATCTGACAAGCCATTTATGTGCGTATGAGAGAGCTATTGCTTTCAAGGTTGGTGCACCAGTAGAGGAGGCTCTAATCACCAATACGCAATATCAAAACTCTAAGAGAAAGAATGACAGGAAAAAGTGTAACTATTGTTCTGAGAAGGGTCATCGTGTAAGACACTGCAAGAAGTGGATAGAAGATGGTAAACCTAAGAAGCAGAATAGTGCACAACCGTCATCAAATCAAAGAGTCAACATGACGTTGATGACAACTGAGTCATGTACCGTGACAGCTCATTTTGACAATGAAAATTGGTTTGTAGACAATGGAGCGACAAGCCATATTACGAACAGAAGTGACTTATACCAGAAGTACGAACATTTTGATATTACTCATACAGTGACTACCGCTAATGGAAACTGTATTAAGGCTGAAGGAAAAGGTTCTATTGAGTTGAAGTCGAATGTTGGAGGTAAGCTGGAGAAAATTACACTAACTGACGTATGGTACGTACCATCTTTACAGAAGAACCTTTTCTCTGTATTAGCTGCTCATGATAAGAATCCACAAAGCGAGTTTAAATCTACAACAAATACCTGTAATTTCGAAGTAAATGGAGAACTGAAAGTTGTTGGCAAGCGTAATCGTAATGGAGGACTTTACAGACTGAACGTGACAAATGTGTTACCTGCTGTACAAGTTAATGCGATGACGGCGACAAATATGATGCAGTTGTACCATGAGAGATTAGCACATCAAAATAAGAGGCATGTGAAGGCTGTAGTAGAGAGAGAACTTGGATTAAATTTACCCTTAGACAAGGAGCTTTGTGAAGGTTGCGTATATGGAGAGGCGCACAGATTAAAGTTTGGCATAAGAGAGAGAGCAACACGACCAGGTGAGCTGATTCACACAGACGTTTGTGGTCCATTTTCAAATTCTATTTTAAAATATTGTTACTATGTACTGTTTAAAGATGATTATTCTGGATACCGACATGTTTATTATTTAAAAAGCAAAAGCGAAGTTAAAGATAAATTGAAGCAGATGATTAATGAAACAAGAGTAGCTGGACACGTTATTAAAACTATTTTAAGCGACAATGGTGGCGAGTTTGATAATAATGATGTGAAGAATATTTTGAATGACAATGGAATAAGACAACGACTGACAATGCCATACACTCCTGAACAAAATGGGTGTAGTGAGCGAGAGAACAGGACTTTGGTTGAAACTGCTAGATGCATGATGCACGCACATGTAAAGTTACCGCAATGCTTGTGGGCGGAACTAGTAAATACTGCAGCTTACATTCTCAATAGAACGGGTGCGACAAAAGTACCAGGAAAGTCCCCCTATGAACTATGGTTTGGTAAAAAAGCTAGCATAAAACATTTACGCATTATTGGAAGCACATGCTATGCCCATGTCCCTAAGCAGAAAAGGAAGAAATTGGATAAAAAAGCTGTTAAGGGAGTGCTGATAGGCTACGATGACAATGATGGCTATCGTATTTGGCACGTAAATAAAAACGAACACAAGCTTATTCGCTCAAGAGATGTTATTTTTGATGAAAAAACTTTAGATCCAGATAAAGTAGAATCAGATATTATAGACGATGTAGTTATGACAGACACAAAACCAATGTCAGAATTTTACTGCAAAAGGTTTGTAGTGTCACCGGAGAATGCTATGCTTGAGTCTATAGATAGAAATAACATTAATGCAGGAGGTATACAGCGAAATATTTTAGATGAATTTATACAAGAATCGATTGAATGTGAGGGAGATGACAATGACAATGATGTAAATGAGGATGACGTTGAGAATATTATACAACATGAAGAGGTAACAGATAATGAAAATGAGCCTGATGTTGATGATTCCAATGAAATGAGATATGATTTAAGAGACAGATCTACATTACGACGTCCTGTCAGATTTAATGATTATGTTATGTCCACCCTGCATGACGATACACTGTTGCCGATACCCACCACATTTAGAGAGGCAATGGGAAGTATAAATAAAGGACATTGGATAGTAGCTATGAGGAATGAGATGAAGTCACTAGAAGAGAATGGTACTTACACCCTTCAGGCTCTACCTAAAGATAGAAAAGCTATCCCGTGCAAGTGGGTCTATAAAGTAAAAACAAATGCTGACGGCTCACTGGATAAGTATAAGGCAAGATTAGTCGCAAAAGGCTTTAAACAGAAGAAAGGGTTTGATTACCAAGAGACTTTTAGTCCTGTAGCTAGACTGGCGACTATACGGTCAATGTTGAGCGTCGCAGCTAGTGAAAGATTAATTTTAAAGCAATTCGACGTTTGCACTGCATTTCTATATGGCAAGTTGAATGAGGAAATTTACATGCAGCAACCAGATGGTTTTGAGGATGGTACTGCACGAGTATGTAAACTTCATAAGAGCTTGTATGGATTAAAACAGGCACCCCGGTGCTGGAATGAATGTTTTGCAGATATACTTTTAGAACTAGGTTTTACACAGAGTGATGCTGATGTTTGTTTATATACAAAATTTATAGATAATAAAAAGATTTTAGTAACATTATATGTCGATGATGGACTAGTGGCAGGGACATATGCAAAGCTGGTAGATGATTTTTTAAAAGATTTACAATGTAAACTTAAAATTACTGCTAAGCCAGCTACATATTATTTAGGATTAGAAATACGTCAGCATAAAGACTTTTCTATTACTATTAATCAAGAAGCTTATGGAAGGAAAGTTCTTGAACGTTTTAGAATGAGTGATTGTAATCCTGTCGCCACACCCATTCAGAGGGAGAATGTTATTGAATCAGGGAAAGTGAATGCTTCAGATGAGAAATTCCCTTACAGAGAAGCAGTTGGAGCTTTAGCATACCTAATGGTTAGCACACGACCAGATATAGCCTTTGCAGTAGGAGTAGCTTCAAGGAATCTAGAACACCCTACTAAGGACGATTGGTTGAAGGTGAAGCGTATTATGCGATACATAAAAGGTACAATATCTCACGGTATTACATATAAAGCCAACTGTACTGTCAAAATTATTGATGGTTATAGCGATGCGGATCACGGAGGAGATCAGTCCACAGGGAGATCTACCACAGGTGTAGTCTGTTGTTACGCTGGAGGAGCAGTGTCGTGGCTCAGTCAACGACAGGCATCAGTTGCTATATCTACGACAGAAGCCGAGATTGTTGCAGCAAGTGAAGCAGCTAGAGAGCTTATTTGGCTTAAGCGAATCTATGACGATATGACGAGAGTGGATGATATTCCGTCACTAAAAGTAGACAATGAGGCAGCTATAAGACTTGCACATAATCCCGAATTTCATCGCCGGACAAAACATATACGAATAAGACATTTCTTTGTCAGAGAGTTGGTTCTGGATGGCAGCATTAGTGTCTTTAAGATAAGTTCTGCAAACCAACTTGCAGATATGTTGACCAAGGCCATTCCCGGGCCTGGCTTGAAAAAGCTTTGTGTTGAGGTAGGTCTTAGGGAACCTATTCAATGAGGGAAAGTATTACGACCGCTGGACATTTCTTAGGTTCTCTAGAAGACTATTGTCTAGTGAGTCAGTGTCAAACTAAAAGTCAATGAACTCAAACTTATATTTTTGTTATGCCTTGTTAATATTTCTTTATTATAGTATTCTTACAAATACTGCCTATCTTTCCGCTGTGTTTTATCAATATCAACTAGATGGTTGATAAACTACATTAAATACTTTTTTTTTGTAAATATATACATATTATACATATAAACATCCAGACCGAGACAAATTATACAATGTACAACTTGCCCCTGGTGGGAATCGAACCCACGACCTCCCGAGTTCACGGCAACGTTTGTTACCACTAGACCACGGAGGCGGTTAAAATTGTCTTACGTTATCAATTAGCTATTCTTACGAGATAGTCCATCGATGACTGGCAACTTTTCCCCTCGGTATAGCGGAATTGATTTGTTCTTAGGTGGAACAAAGCACGAATTACTTCAAACTGGAAGAGAAGTACAAGCACTTGGAGTCCAACTACGAGCAGTTACAACAGAACTTGCTAGAAGTTCAGATGCAGCGGGAGAAACTATCGGAAGACTATGTCAAGGAGAAACGGATGCGACACGAAATACTCAACAAGTAACATTTTTAATTGACATCCAGTAATTTATTGAAAGACAGGAGAAATAAAATGACATCATCCATTTAGGGCTATATTTGTACTACTTGTGTACAATGATAAAAAAAAACTAAAATAAAAAATAACTATAGTTATTTTTTATTCAAATATGCGGCGTAACTTTAACAGACCGATACGTAATGATGAAATACGCAAAAAGGTAGGTATGACAAAAATAAGAAAAGGCATGCTCCGATGGTTAGGGCATGTTGAAAGGATGATGACGAACCAGATATATAATGCGAAAGTTGTGGATAAAAGAGACCCTGGCAGACCGAGACTCACCTATCACGATCAGATAAATAAAACAATAGCTGAAGGTGCATTAAAAAGCCATCGAAACAAAAGGGCATGTATGAAGATGTTGATGAATGTTGAAAAAGCGAAAGAGGTATGTCGTGATCGTGACAAGTGGCGCTCAATTGTCTCTGCCTACCCCGCAAGGGATTTGGCGTGAAGATATGTATTTTTTAGGCAGTCGGGTTTTTTAAATATTTTTATTATATACTTTTTAGTTATCGCTGTCTATTATAAGATGGTGAATTTCGCAATCTATATAATTTTTCGAAGGAAGAAGGCAAGTAATAATAATAATAACGTTTATTATTATTATTACTAAGCAAGTATTTTCTTATTTGATACCTATTAATATTAAATCTATATAAATAAAAATGGCTGAAATAGCTGACAGCGATTCAAATTTTTTATTTATAATAATTTTATTTTGCTTTTTCTTTATTTTATTTTATAGTAATTAATAGTAATTTATGTACTAAAAAAGTATTTTTTTAGTTTAATTAATAATTTAGTTTTTTTTTAAATCATACAACGGCATGTATGAAGAGGTTGATGAATGTCGAAGAAGCGAAAGAGGTATGTCGTGACCGTGACAAGTGGCGCTGATTTGGCGTAAAGATATGTATGTATGTGAGACATCAGAATTAGTTCTAATACGGGTTATTAGATAAATAAGTTTTTATTTTCTTGAGTTTTTAACTAAAATACACGGATCATTATATAAACTGCCTCCGTGGTGTAGCGGTTAATTTAGACTCGGAGGTACCGGATTCGATTCCTGGTCGGGACACAAAAATATTTATTTATGTAAATAAATACATTTAATTAATATTTAATTTATTTGTGATTTTTCTCTCCTTTGGTACGCTGAAGACATCGACGAGCTTGTCACTTGTCATGATTGGCCTATAGAAAGAAAGAAAGAAATGCGTTTATTCTTCGCAAAACAGATAGAACTTACACAATTAAGATATTAAGATATGCAGCACAACGCGCCCCGACAGGCACCCAAGTACTCCAGGATATAGCCGTGCATAGGATATGGGGTGGCACGGACCATGAATTGATAATAAAATATGGAATTGGCCGCCCCCACATCCACTGCCACATCCCGAGCACCACCAGGTAGCCATCGGGAGCGCTGCACTAACAATTCACACCGTAATTCCTGCAGCGATGAACGGGCCCTAAGCTCAGCATGTGTCGCGAATTACATTTACAAGTTGGATCCGCGACGCTGTTCTTCCGCTGGTACCCAATAAAATAAAATATATATTTTTAAATAAATAATAAATAACAAGTATATACTTACATACAACAATACAAATACTTATCTACATAAAACATAAATACAAATATACAAATTGAAATCGTTTATATACAATACACACAGTAAAACTTGTATATTTCACCCAAAAATGCATTTCCATTTTTTACATATAAAATAAGGAAGATAAATAAATAAGATAAAATACTCAAAAAAGTATATATATATATAAGTATAGTAAAGTTGGCTACATAAAGTCCGATACGGTCGGACCGTTTCTGTTTCGGGGTGGTCAGAAACCACGCTTATAAATAAGCGGATTCACATTTAGCCAACTTTACTATAAGCCAATCATGACAAGTGGCAAGCTCGTCGATGTTTCTAGCGTACCAAAAGCGAGAAATATCACAATCTCTATCGTAAAGTAATTTTATTTGTAGGGTAGTAAGTACTCGTGAGATGTGCGCCGTACTAATAAAGCATACAAAAAATCTCGAAGAGTCCCAATCGCGTCATAAAGCGAACCAGGCGGCCCTCTGTGACGCCTACAACAAGGCTAACGATGTCGTCAAAGACATCAAACAAAATTACAAATTAACTTTGGAAAAACAACGAAGCGAAATAAACACATTGGAAGAAAAGGGTGAGTGTGAAAAAACATCTCGTAAAACAGATATAGACTTAACAATGTTTCTGTACATACTTGTAGTTCAATGGGGTATCAGGCAATCCTGTTTGTAGATGTCGGTAGCGGCAATGGTACCTTATTTAAATAAATAAATATATCCAGACAGGTCACACAGCGCCATCTAGTTTCCGTGGTAAGCTACGAGGCTTGTGTTACGGAAACTAGATGGTTGATAAACTACATATTATACTTTTTTTTTTTGTAAATATATACATATTATACATATAAACACCCAGACCGAGACAAATTATACAATGTACAACTTGCCCCCGGTGGGAATCGAACCCACGACCTCCGGAGTTCACGGCAACGTTTGTTACCATTAGAACACGGAGGCGGTCGAAATTTTACAAAATATTTCAAAATCAAATCAAAATCAAAATAATTTATTTGCTAGAAAACATGGTTACATTGCAAGATCTTATAGCTAGAAAATTCGCTTCACATGTTTCACGTCAATGGAATGCAAATATTAGGCAATTACAATATGAGAAAAGTCAAGTTGTAATATACATTATAGCTACGCTTAGACTATATACACTTTAGCATTAGTTATTCCTTAGATATTCATTAATTGTATAAAAATATATATATATATATATACTATATGTGCCTTGAAGATGAATGAGGTATCTTGGTATTTACTATAGTGGCTATATTGAACGAGAATCGGTGTGAGATGTCACAGTACTGGGAGAGTTATAGACAGGAGTCACAGGCGCGGCTCGTACAGATGGAAGCAGAAGGACAACGAATGGGACACGAGAAGGAACAACTTGTCCGGGATAACGCATTTCTAACCGACAAACTGCAGGCTAATATTGCTGTCAATAAACAGGTAAGTATTGCTAGGTATCTACTGAAATATAAATTATGTAATATATTTTTTTAAATATTTCCAGAGAGGTCACACAGCGCCATCTAATTTCCGTGGTAAGCTACGAGGCTTGTGTTACGGAAACTAGATGGTTGATAAACTACTTATTATACTTTTTTTTTTTGTAAATATAATACAACTTGCTCCCGGTGGGAATCGAACCCACGACCTCCCGAGTTCACGGCAACGTTTGTTACCACTAGACCACGGAGGCGATCATATTATGTCCGCGTTTAGCATGAACTGTTCCATTACCAAAAAAACAAACTAATATTTGATGTAACATGAATCGTTCCTAAAATTAAATAAACTATACTTCATGATTAAATTATAAGCATATATAATTTGATTGATATGTAATAACGCCTCAGAAATGTTGTTCTAAACATGCTCTATGATAGGTTTTTCGTCAAAACCAAAAAAGGAATGGAAAATGTGAAATAGAGTTGTGTCGTTATAGGTTTTCAAAATAACAATACGTAACCGTTATCCGTTTTCAGACAACGTTGTTAAAACTATCTACTTTTAATACCTATCTACTTCAAGTGCCTATTCAAATGGATGATTATTCTTTGTAACTTAACGTCAAGGTCACAGTTCCGTGCAACTTTCTCACTCGCACTTAGGCAAATATGCAAGCCCTAACCTATCCATTTCATTCGTACGCAATGAAATGCTTCGCAGTCTGTCCGTTATTTCAAGTAGTGTTAGGGGTCGTTCATTAATCACGTGATGGTTTTTTTTTTAGAATTTCAAACCCCCCCTCCCCCTTTAGTAACTACAAAGAATCTTAAAATTTATAAAACATCTTTAAATAGAGGTATAAATTATAATTAAGAAAACTAAGAAAAATGTCTGAGCCGAAAGGCTGCAGGTTGTTTAACGAAAAAATAAACATACTTGATATTTTACTACACCCCCCTTGTGATATTTTGTGATTTTTGTTGACCCCCCCCCCCCCCCCCCCCCCCCTTTCGAGCCTTACGTGAATAATAGACGGCCCCTCATGTAAAGTAGATCGTTTAATTTCGCTAGAAAACCAGCGATCGTCGCAAACTTCAATAGAGAGTTTAGTAACTATCTCCAATGTGAAACACCTATAAGTATGTAGGTCTAAAATTATCTTTATTAGACCCATATTTTGTAAGTCGTGTTACAGAAAGATCAAAAGATCGCGGAACTGGAGAAAGACATCAAACACATCATCCTCGAAGTAGAGAAACATCGCTCTGAAATGAACTCCGCCCTGCAACAACAGTCTGTATATTAATATACAATATAGTAATTAGTCTGCATAATTAGTCATATTTTTATGTTTTTCTGAGATTTTCAAGTTGCGCAAATACGCCAACCTACGGTACAGGTTAATTTACGCCGTTTGGGGTCGAGACCATGGGGTCACTCAGGCAAGCGTCTGACCAAGGAGTAGTCCAAACGGCTAACGGAAAACTCTGGAGACAGGAAAGCTGGCAATTATCTTTGACAACGCTATACAGAAGGGAAATGTTGCCAGTCTTCTTGGGACTATCCCTGAAGGGTCGTCTCTAGAGGACATTTAGACTTATAGTTTATTTTTATTAGAATTAGTTTACATTTATTTTAGCCTTTATTCAATTATTCATGATGTACTCGTAAGTCACTGATTAGCCAAACATTAAAATATGACTAGTTGAATTTTTTTTTTTAGTAGGGTATCTTACCCAATTGTTGACACCCTACCAATTATTAACACTACTTACGACATATTTTTTTAGTAAAATAGAAAAATCCTCAATGTAGTGTTGCTAAGAGCAAAATTAAAGTTGGTAATGAACTTTAGTTAAATCATTCATTTAAATAATAATAATTTAATGGTTTTTTATAATCCAAAGACAAATACTTTCGCTGATGTTGTTATAATATGTTGCAATTGATATTTTAGACTTCAAATAAATGAGAATTTGAACAAATCGTTGTCTGAACAAGAGATAATGGAGAAGGAGTTGGACGAAGAGATCCTAAAATTAAAGGAATCACTGAACGCGGCCGATGATAAAATCACTCAATACGAATACCAAATAGGCCAACTTAAAATAGAACTCATTGTTAGTATCACAGTACCTATTTAGGGGGCGCCTATTAATTACATTAGTCGATTTTTATATCCCCACCCCTCCCACCTTGATGTCGTCAAATTTAGCTGGAACCCCTCCCAATCTCATGTGAGACTTTACGAAATAATAAATAAATAAATATTTCCAGACAGGTTACACAGCGCCATCTAGTTTCCGTGGTAAGTTACGAGGCTTGTGCTACGGAAACTAGATGGTTGATAAACTACATATTATACTTTTTTTTTTTGTAAATATATACATATTATACATATAAACACCCAGACCAAAACACAAATTATACAATGTACAACTTGCCCCTGGTGGGAATCGAACCCACGACCTCCCGAGTTCACGGCAACGTTTGTTACCACTAGACCACGGAGGCGGTCATGCAAATGTGTATTTTTAGTGTAAATACATGAGTGCGCTAGATTGCATTGGATTTATTTTAAATTGTTTTATTATTAATTTAACCTAGTTTATTTAATTAGAGCCCCCCGAAACCGTGGTTTGCCTAAACTGAGCTTAAAAGTACCGTATCCCTTCCGGGGTGGTCAGAAACCACACATATAAATAAGCGGATTCACATTTAGCCAACTTTACTATAGGCTAATATCAAAAATATATACTGAATATTAATTCAATTTATTTATATAAATTAGTAAATATTGTCTCTCTATTAAGCTTAGTTTAACTGCCTCCGTGGTCTAGCGGTTAATTCCGTGGAATTAGACTTGTAGGCACCGGGTTTGATTCCTGGTCGGGACACAATAATATTTATTAAATTTAAATAAATTAATATTTTTTTATTAATATTTAATTTTAGTAAAGTTGGCTAAATTTGAATCCGCTTATTAAAAAGCGTGGTTTCTGACCACGCGTGATGATGATGTGGTTAGTAGTAGCAAGTATTAATTAATTTAGTTCTAATGGCTGAGTTTATAGATCTACATTCAACAAAAAATACAAGTGTGGCGACAAATAGGTAGCCAGCTCAGTATAAGCTGCAGATTTAGCATAGGTTCAGCTGCAGCACTAATTTTTAGCTAAAGCCGTTCTTAAATAGTCACGGTCGCTGTCGGGATCTTACAATAGGGCTGACAAGGATATTACGATGTCCAAAGCTCTGATTAAAATAAGAAAAAAACATAGTTTAAAAAATAAGTGATATTTGCCCATGGGGGCTCTTCCCTACATGAGATTAGGTGAGATTCCTTTCCCCTCTTAAACGCCTCAAGCATTTATTAATAATAATAACATTTTATTTCAGAATAAATTCCATATGTGTTAGTAACAATTTTTAAAGAATCTTATAATCTTAATGGACGCCCCCTTATCACATAACCCTAAGCTTTATCATCCCAGACCACAGAGTTAAGGAAGCAGAGATAACATATAATTTAGTCGTATAACCATATAAGTTGCGCTTACTCACTCTCATCGCAAAGATCATATAGCTATCTCACTTCCTCAGTTCACATACACACTGCATAAACGAGCAACCGTGGCATTTTATTCATTGAAACCATAGACATTAGCCATATTCATAGACAATAGCCAACAACAGCCAACTCAACCATCTCGACTTATTATTGTGAATATTCATTATTTAACTAAAATTATATCTTAAAAATTTTACTAAATCATGGTCAAGTGTAGTGCTTATATGTGCGACAGTGCAAAACATAAAAAAGTGCTAGGAATAACCTTCCACAAGTAAGTTTTAAATGTTGACACCATGCATTCAAACACAAAATTCAATAAAATTAGTGATTATTCTTGTTATTTCGAAATATGTGAGAGACAGAAGATATATTTCATTGTATTCTAACGAAATAAAAATAATAATCTTACAATTTTCCTTGCTTTATTAGAGAAAAACGTAGAAATTGTTGCAAAACAACAACATTGACAGTTCCATCAACACAGGGTCGGATTTGTAAAATTAATAATTTTTATTTTATTTTTTTACCGTTTTATTGTGGTGACCGCCTCCGTGGTCTAGTGGTAAATCCTATGGAATTGTATCCACAGAGTGCCCGCAGTGCGTAGATTCGATTCTTACCCAAGGCAACAAATATTTATGTGTCCATACTAATATTATAAATGTGAAAAAAGCTTTTTATGTATGTGTGTGTGTATGTCTGTTTATCCGTCTTTCACGCCTCTATTCATCATCACAGCCCCTAGAATACAGAGACCTAGACCTCCACTATTGGAGATGGGTTTTCCAGAAATATTTCTGGAGAATTCGGCCTACACACGCCACGCTGGCCAGACGGGTTGGCGAGGGTCTCATGTAATTTTTAGTGACAATTTCTTAACAATTTCATAAGTTGGTATTAGTGGAACTGGGACCTACGGCTTAACCTGCTCTCCAAGGCACGGGAACGGTGGTGTTGTAAATCTGACTAATGTATGCAAGAAAAGTGTATTTCTTATTGGTACATGCCGGGGTTCGAACCGATCTTTTTTGGATTTTAGGGAATGCATTCTATCAACCGAGCTACCTTTTTGGTTTGGTTTCTGTTATTTCTAGTACTCAAACCTCAGTTGCTCCGGTAGAGACTTTTGATCCATATAAGAAACAGGATCGATCGGCATAAAAACAAAAGTTTTTTGCTGACTGTACATTTTTCCAAAATCTGTGAATGAAGTTCAGAATATCTCAATAAGTTATGGATGGTCTCCTAGGAACGTTTTCCTGTAACTTTAACGGTTAAGGCCTGCCCTTACTGTCCCGTCTCAAAAATCCACCCAGTATAGATACAATACTTAGATTTATTTCATACTTACAAAACATTTATGGAAGTTAAGTTATAAAACAATAATTATGATTACTTTTTCAGAATAATATGAGAGGGGTTAAGTACAGAGGAGTTCGGTATCTCTTCAAGACCCAGATACCACTTGCCATCCGGCCCAAAATTGGCGTGTCATTGCTTTGAATAATATATGTAAGAAAATATAAATAAACGATTTTATTATATTATGTTGTATTTTTTTAAAAACCATATAGCTAAAAATACTCATTTCATTATTTTCATCGTAGAACACAAAACCTATCTTTTCGAAGTGGGCATTATACACTGATTCGGGACAGATTTGTGAGCGATATGCATAATTATACTTATATAATAATATTTTGACATTTCGCAAATGAGTGCGGTCCTGTCTTCTGTATTAGTGTGCGAACATTAAATGTGTGTGAGAAATGCCACGCTTTGACCGCAGTTAGATCACCTCTGCTTCCCTATCTCTGTGTCCCAGACACACACTTTTTGAAAAAAAAAAAAAAAAACTATTCATTTATTCTGCCTCTCATTCGTTCATTTTGTCTTGGGTAATAATCATTAACCTATTGGTTTTCACTTATTTATTATTATTATTATTATTCTTTTACTTTTGCCAGTCACAGTTCAATTGCACTATTAATTTAAATCTAATAACTATATTTTACTCTTATTTCTGTTTTAATTGTTTTGTCTAAATAATATAAAATCTCTTTGGCTTGTGTTCCACTATTGCTACTTTGTTTATATGTTTAATATAATAAGCTGTGATTTTTTTTTAAATAAATTTATATAATATAATTAAGAACTACTCGTATTTTAGCAAATCTAATATTTAATTTCATTTGGAGAAGGTTGAAAACTAACGAGTTGTGTAACGAGAGTGATGCTTACAGAAACTCGAAGAATCGTCTCTGGAACAACGCAAGGATGACGATCTAGTGAAAGATAAACTGATGGAAGACATTCAAGAACGCGATCAGGTATCCCTTAAACTTTCCCATACAACGATAAAGTTTTATATACTTAGTTATTAGTATAAGTTTGTGGCGTCTGCACACAAGACGACGTGACCAGTCTGCGATAGTGGGGAGTCATGCCCCCTACACAAAATGCGGTTTGCAAACCACCCCACTTGCAGAAGACCAAGATTGGGCATCACTAATTTTATTTGAATAACATACATAAATATCTTCACGCCAAATCCCTTGCGGGGTAGGCAGAGACGATTGAGCGCCACTTGTCACGGTCACGACATACCTCTTTCGCTTCTTCGACATTCATCAACCTCTTCATACATGCCCTCTTGTTTCGATGGCTTTTTAATTCACCTTCAGCTAATGTTTTATTTATTTGATCATGATAGGCATGATAGTCTTGGTCTGCCAGGGCCTCTTTTACCCACAACTTTCGCATTATATATCTGGTTCGTCAATCTCTTCGCTCATCCTTTCGACATGCCCGAACCATCGGAGCATGCCTTTCTTTATTTTTGTACCTATGTTTTCTTTTATACCTACCCTTTTGCGTATTTCGTTATTACGTATACGGTCCATCAAAGTTAAGCCGATATCCGACGTAAAGACCTCATTTCTACTGCATTAACTCTACTCTCATGCGTATTCTGACATATCCACGTCTCGCTTCCATACATAAGTTTTGGTATTAGCATGGCATTGTGTATGGCGAGTCGAGCTTTATCAGTGACCCCAGGGCCCCATTAACACTATTTCCCGCGTTCACTCTTCTTTCAACATCCCTATCATACTTCCCATCCGCTCCAAAACACTGCCCAGATATATAATTTCATTTACCTGTTCTAGCGTTTAATCATCAATCTTTATCGTCAAGATTGTCATCCTTCTTCTTTCAAACACTAGTACCTTGGTTTTTCTCGCATTGGATGATATTCGCTCTTCTACGTATCTTGCACTATTAGGCAAGCCGTCAGTTTCCGAAAGGATAATTAAATTAACTCACGTTTAACATTTGGTTTCTATGTCTTATTAAGTAATAACTTTTACAGCCACGAATTTAAATTTAAGTTTACTTACTTGACATAGAATGTTTTATTTAGATTGTAAGGTGACACGGCCATTTTACAGCCACGAATTTATGTTTAATTGACATATCATTATTAGTATTTAGATTATAAGATGACGTCTTTTTTTTTGTTTTATACATTTATAAATTATATGACATATGTATATAATTTCTATACATCATAATTATTAAGTATTTAGAATGTAAACTGACACAGCCTCTTTACAGCCACGATCTTATTTAAGTAGTTTCTAAGTTAGTTAGTTTTACTTGCTTGTAGCAATAATGTTGTGCATAGCATACATAAATATAGATTATTGCCTGTTTACGGTCCAACCATTATTACCACTTTGATTAGTACATATGTTTTGAAAATTTTATTGATTTAATTAGTTCTGACTGTATCCATGTTGTTTTGAGAGAACCAATGGAAATAAATTATTTTGATTTGAATGCTTACTAGCAATTATCTTTGGGTTAATTTAAGTCAAGTTTTTGTCTCGCAGCTGATAGAAGTAAAGAACGCAGAGATATCAGAATTAATGAATAACATAAATTCTTTACAACAAGATTTACAGAGTAATAAAGAAATTATAAGTCAGCTTAATGAAGAAATTGTTAGCCAAAACCAAATAATTGTGGACAATCAACAGAAAATGTAAGTAATAATTTTTATTTAACCCTTTCAGGACCATAAGAGTATGGAAACTTATTTATTCATTTTAGTCATGTAAAATGAGTCATGGGGTATCAAATAAACAAATTTTATAACTGAACTCGAAAAAATACAAGGGACTTTTTTGTTTAAGATCTTTAGTTATTGTGTTTATTGGGTTTGTTTTGTAAAAATAAGCAATTTGTTAAAAACTTGTATAAGAAAATACATATTATATATATATATATCGTCAAATGGATTCCAATGACTAAAGTTATAAAATGGCGCCATCTTGGCAATGGCGGGTTTGTTCCGAGACTAGAAAATAATTAATTCACATTCAAAATAGTAATAATTAATTTGTTTTTATTTTTGGCTTGGGACGACCGTTTCCCCGCTGTCGTCAAAGAGTTAAATATGCTCGCTTTTACACTGACATTTTAAAATATTTTTCTGTCTGAGTGTACCTACTAGGGGGCCGTCTATTAATCGGCAAAAATCACGAAATATCACAAGAGGAAGGGGGGGCGTAGTAAAATATTACGTGTGTTAATTTTTTCGTCAAATATGCGATTTCTCAACCGAAAAGCGGCGTGTAGTGTGACCTTGACTCGCCGTGAAGTGATTGAATGATGATGCCGAGTGGCTTGATGAAACCGACGTTGATCTTTAACAAAGCACAGTGTCTACATCTAAATTGCAAGATGCTTATCCAGTTGTTAGTGTTGAAGAAAGTCTTGCTAATAAAGAGGACAATGTACATTAAATATGTTCATGTATATGTTTTTGTTTGATTGTACGATTCTTTGAATATTATTTTTATGCCAGTCAATAACAACCTGCAACCTTTCGGCTTATTACAAACTATTTCCCAGAATATAAGCTTTTCGTTATATTAATTAATTTTTTGACAAGTAAAAGCGCAGAATACATTATATTTATTGTCCTATGCCTACTTACAGAATAAATAAATTGAAACTCGAAATCACCACGTATCACAAAAAGCGGGAGGGGGGGGGGGGGTTAAAAAATCTATAAACCATCACGTGATTAGAGATTTTCAAACCGTGAAGCCACCATGGTCTAGTGGTTAAGTTTATGGATTTAGACTCGGAGGTACCGGGTTCGATTCCTGGTCGGGACACAAAAATATGTATTAATGTAAATAAATGCATTTAATTAATATTAGCCTATAGTAAAGTTGTGGCTAAATGTGAATCCGCTTATTTATAAGCGTGGTTTCTGACCACCCCGAAAGGGAAACGGTCGTGATGATACCATAATTTCTTTAGGGAGACAGCAAACGCTGAAATTGTTACCTTAACTGACCAAATAGCCGAAACCGGTGTAAAATTCAACGAGTTACTTTGTGACTGGAAGAAGGCTAAGGAGGATATGTACCCACTTAACGAGACGATAGATAAACAGTATGCAGAACTCAAGGAGGAGAAAGCTAAATACTCGGAGTTAGAGAAGAAATATCAAAACGAAATTGAACAGCTTCAACATACAATTGAGGTGAAATTAAATATATTATTGTATATTTATTATATGTATTATTATTACCTCATTACAGCCCCTAGAACACAGCGTCCTAGACCTCCACTGCTGGAGATGGGCCTTCCAGAATATATATCTGGGGAATTTGGCCTACACTCGCCACGCTGGCCAGACGGCTTGGCGAGGATATGATGTCAATTTATTAACGATATCACAAGTTGGTATTAGTGAAACCGGGACCGACGGCTTAACGTGCTCTCCGAGGCACGGGAACGGTGGTGTTGTAAATCTATGACGTCAGTACGTAAGAAAAGTGTATTTCTCATTGGTACATGCCGGGTGGGTTTGAACCGACCTTTGTAGGATTTAAGAAACGCGTTCTTACAACCGAGCCACCACCGCGCCATTATTATGTATATGTATATTTAATACATTAGCCCCATCACACATCTACCTATTTACTTACCAAAAAGATGTCTTTAAAAGTAGTCGACATCCAAACACTTGCCTATACTAAGACACCAAAAAGCAGAGTTTTCGATAATAACTCCTACGTTATGTGCATTCGTATTTATAACAAGTTACCAGAGGTTCTCAAACAATTACCCAATAATCAGTTTAAATCTACAATCAAGAAGCTATTAACAGAGTGTTGCTTTTATTCGTTAAGCGAGTTTTATTCATACAAATTTAGAAATTGTAATAAATAATTATAATAAATAATTGTAATAAATTGTATTAATCAACTGACCAAAATCTCGCATACGAGTATTATCTTATGCGAGATTTCTTAAATTCATGATATTTTATTTATTACATAAATTATTTTCATTGTATAAATTTGTAATTAATTAAGTTAGTATAAATTTGTGTGCCAGAAATGGCGGAGTATGTGAGCTATTCAAAAACTATGTACCTATTTACCATATTCCATACAAATAAATATTATTTCATTTTATTTCATTCCGCGGGAAGTGCGGCGGTTTCTGCTGATAACCTCAAGCTGCGCAAATACGCCAACCTCAGTATATCATCATCATCATCATCAGCCTGTATCTCTCCACTGCTGGATGTAGGCCTCCCCTAAGGCTCGCCACTTAACGCGATCTTTCGCTACCCTCATCCAACCCCCACCAGCGACCTTCTTTAGGTCATCTGTCCATCTGGCGGGGGGTCGTCCCACTCTGCGTTTTCCCGTACGTGGTCTCCACTCTAGAACCCGTTTGCCCCATCGATCGTCGGTTCTGCGGCAGATGTGTCCGGCCCATTGCCACTTCAGCTTGCTAATTTTAAAAGCTATGTCTGTAACTTTCGTTCTCTGACGAATATCAACGTTTCGAATTCTATCCACCAGAGATACACCAAGCATAGCTCTCTCCATGGCTCGCTGAGCGACCTTGAATTTATGGACCAGACCCACTGTTAGTGTCCACGTCTCTGCTCCGTACGACATTACCGGGAGGACGCACTGGTTAAAGACCTTAGTCTTTAAACATTGTGGTATAGACGATGAGAGGATGTGCCGGAGTTTCCCGAATGCCGCCCATCCTAGCTGAATGCGTCTGTCGGCTTCTTTGCTGAAGTTGGCTGCTCCTAATTGGATAGTCTGCCCGAGGTATACGTAATTTTGCACAACTTCGAGAGTGTCGTTTCCTATGCAGATTGGCCTCGGCTTGACATGATCATTGAACATGACTTTCGTCTTGTCTAAGTTCATTTCGAGACCAACCCGCTGGGATGCTACGTTTAAGCCGTTCAGCATTCCGCTAAGATCCTTGAGTGAACTGGCCATAATGACTATGTCATCCGCAAATCGGAGGTGTGAGATGAATTCTCCATTGATGTTTATGCCGCAGTAATTCCAGTCTAGCATTTTAAAAACATCTTCCAACGCGTTCGTGAACAGTTTCGGGGATATGACATCCCCCTGTCGCACGCCTCTGCGCAGTTGGATATACAGGTTACGAATTTGCGCCGTTTGGGGTCGAGATGATGGGCCCATGGGGACACTCAGCCAAGCGTCTGACCAAGTTGTCGAAACGGCTAACGGAAAAGTCTGGAGACAGGAAAGCTGGCAATTATTTCTGCCAACGTATAAGCCTCGCTATACAGGGGGAAATGTTGCCAGTCTTCTTGGGAGTATCCCTAAAGGGTCGTCTCTAGAGGCCATTTTTTACTTATAGTTAATTTTTTATTAAGTTTATTTTATTTTTTACTTTTAAGTAGTTATAATTATTTTAATAAATAAATAACCTAACATATGTATATTTTACACCATCAATTAGATAAAACAAATTAGTAACAAATGTACGTAATTTTCACCCGGTTTCTCGTAGCTCTACTTAATTATTTCCTAGCTAAGGAATCTTTAAGTTTTTTTTAAGTAAATTCGGGTTTCACGAACAAATTTCACAACACTTATTAGAGTTATTCTTAGTTAATAATTTACTTAAGATTTATCACATTCCGTTTTTGGTGACAAAAAAGGAAATATATATTTAGTAAAAAATACACATATACATACATTTATGGTTCAAAATATATATATATTTAAACATAAACTGCTAAAACAATTTACCCACAATTTATAAGTCAATTATAATTTAAATTTTATTTATTTTACTTTATTACTTGAAGTAATATTTTGTTAATTTTTTAAAGTAATGAGAGAGAGTATATTATATCTTTAAAAATTGTTTCAGCTTAATTTTAGTTTTTTCGAATAATATTTGGTCTTTGTATAATTAATTAGGCGCGGTGATGGATCGGTTGTAAGAACGCTTTCCCTTAAAATCCTACGAAGGTCAGTTCAAACCCAAATGAAAAATACATTTTTCTTACGTACATTTGTCATAGATTTACAACACCACTGTTCCCGTGCTTTGGAGAACACGTTAAGCTGTCGGTCCCGGTTCCACTAATACCAACTTGTGGAATCGTTAATAAATTGTCATTAAAATCCTCTTGACAAATGACATCAGACCCTCTTCATACTTCTCAAATAATAATAATAACGTTTATTGAGCTTTCTTATTGGTACCTATATACAAAGTTGAGTAAACAATATATAAAACAATCCCTGAATTTACATACATTTTTGATTGAATGCAAACCACAAGGATAGGCAATTTTAAGATGGTCCCTGACTCCTAACCAAGATAACTTGTGTCCTAGGATGTCAGTCAGTTCCTTATTGCCTCATATAGCCAGCTTAAAAGGTATCATAAAAAAAACAACGTAAATCAAAGTACAAAAGAGGTTCCAACAAAACAGACATGTAAAGCGACACCACCATAGATATTTTGTTATTATATATTATGACTATTGTCATCTTAAAGCCTTTCTGTTGTTGTAGGAAACACATTTATAATTTATTAAATATTTTACCCACCACCAGGAAAAATGAAAAATAAAAACAAGCAATAATTTTAAATAAACTTCAACAAACTTGTGTGTCAGATTACAATATTTACTATTAAGTGACGTCACTGACGCTGACTTATAAACTGTGTATATAACTATGCAGGAAAACCAATATTTTTTAAATTTCTTTCAGGATAAAGTTGTAGCTACTACGATGGACAAGAAATACATATTTGAACTAAACGATCAAAAGGTTTGCTATTTATAAAACTATAGTCGTGCACATAGATTTATGATTGGTTCGCCAGCGATAACCAATCATAAACATATGGTCATACACTGAGATAAATCATATTTAGATGTAATTGCAATTTTTTTGTAAACAAAAACTTTAATCAAATAAACTAAAAGATAAACCTAATTAATATAAAAACTAAATACTTACAAATATCTTAAACATACTTGTGCAAGTCCTGAAAAAACTTTACTATTAGCGATTTTGTCATAGAAACGATGATATTTAGAAGGCCTTGGAGGAGAAGGTTCGGGAGTTGGAGAACAGGGTAAACGACATGATGCTGGAGAGCGAAGTGACGTCACTCAAGGCCACCACCGAGTCCTTGATGCATCAGGACGACAATGCCGTTATGGCTAGTCCTATGTTGGTAAGTACTGACACACAGGGAGTGATACCAAGGGCAATGACATGATTGTAAAGAGCAACGGGAAAGACATGATGCTGAACAGCAAAGTGAGTGACATAAAGTGACAGTAAAGTGAATAAAACAACGATGGTGAACGTGATGATTGACTTGATGCTGAACAGCTTAGTAAATTACAAATGAGATGATTTTGGAGATCAAAGTGAATGACAGGATCATGGGAAGTAAAGGGACTGACATTATGCTGGTACTCTTCGTGTGTAAGTGAATTGATTTTAGAGAGTAAAGTGACTGGCATAATGCTGGAAAGTAAAGTGCATGACATGATGGTGGTGTGCGAGGTGAATGTCATGTTGAATTTTGATTTATTTTATTATTATTATTTATTTGTCTTTTCTTTCTTTTTATATTAATTTTATACTTGTATATAACTATTGTTAATTGAAAGCTGTATTAATATTATTATTTGTATAGAAAACTAAAAAAATATAGGCATATTGACAATCCATTATTAATGAAAAAGTATGTATTAATTATAAGATTGACTGCATGGTAAATTGGGCTTTACTATAAGGCCATGTAATGTTTTATTAATTAATAAATAAAAACTATGCTGAACAGCAAAGTGACTGACATAATGCTGGAAAGTAAATTGATTAACATGATGCTGAAGAGTTAAATGAAATGACACGATGTTTGTGAGTGAGGTAAATAAATTCATGCTGTAGAACAAGATGAATGACATGATGCTAGAGAGCAAAGTGACTGACATAATGCTAAAAAGTAAATTGATTAACATGATGCTGAAGAGTTAAGTGACTGACACGATGTTTGTGAGTGAGGTGAATAAATTCATGCTGTAGAACAAGATGAATGACATGATGCTAGAGAGCAAAGTGACCGCCTCCGTGGTCTAGTGGTAACAAACGTTGCCGTGAACTCGGGAGGTCGTGGGTTCGATTCCCACCGGGGGCAAGTTGTACATTGTATAATTTGTCTCGGTCTGGGTGTTTATATGTATATATTTACAAAAAAAAAAAAGTATAATATGTAGTTTATCAACCATCTAGTTTCCATAACACAAGCCTCGTTGCTTACCACGGAAACTAGATGGCGCTGTGTGAAAAAAAAATAAACAAAAAAAAAAAAAAAAAAAAAATGCTGGAATGTAAAGTGATTGACCTGATGCTGGAGAGTATGACAGAATGCTTGTGAGTGAGACGAATGAATTCATGCTGGAGTTTTTGCGTGAGTACTCTTCTCAATTAGTCACTATACTCTTGATATTAGTCTATGACAGCATTGTCGATTATGGTCGTGTTCGACGTGCACTTTCAAATTCAAATTGAAATCGAGCTATTCGAATAGACGTGCATCCAATTATTTAGCAGACTCATGTTCGATTATCTATTAAAAAAGAAAAAAATAATAATTTTATTTTAGAAGTCATATTTTTATTTTTGTAAATTTGTTAGTTTTTGTTTATTTTATTTTTTTGTTATAACAATGTTTTTAATTTCTTCTTTTTATATTGGTGAATGCTGTGACACCTAATGGGGTGTATCAGGCAAAGCTTTTTGTAGATGTCGCTAGCGGCAATGGTACCTTATTTTGCACCTATATCGCAACATTTTTTTAATGTTTTTGTAGTTTTAATTTTTATAACAGAATAATGTATTTTAAATTAATGTTACCTACCTTAAAAAACGAATTAAGAGAGCGCACACCGTCTTTAAAAAGAAAAAAGGTTTTATTAATAGAACGGCAATTTTAAGATCACCGTATCTTTGATTTCGCTTAGAAATCTCGATTGGTACATTTAAAAGCTGCTCACTTCGGCATAATATCCAGAAAATAATAAATTTTGTAATAAAAATACAAGTTTTCTATGCAACTGACTGTTATATTAGGTACCATCTATCATGCGCCATCTACCGTGATAAAAAGTTAGTGATACACCTAATTGGTACATATATTAGATAAGCTATAATTATACTATGTTATGTGTGTGATAATATATGTACTGCTGTGTGTACTATATAAATAAATAAATTATCGCATTCAGCGTTTGCGATGCGAGTTTCGACAAGATTATTAAGTTGACGTCGTCACTGACGTAGCGCAAAATAAATTAAATGGACATAGAAATAGTCCAAAGCTGTGACACCGCCTATTAAAAACAATATACGTCATGGATAAACTTCGGAAAGTGGCCACGTTATTTGGTCTGTTAGAAGACTCTTGTTATATTTGTTCTCTTTGCTTCCCTACTGCCCTACTTTCGTGGATTTAGACTTGGAGGTACCGGATTCGATTCCCGGTCGGACCACAATAATATTTATTAATTGTAAACAATTTAATTTATTTGTGATATTTCTCGAGTTTGGTACGCTGGAGACATCGACGAACTTGCTTCTTGTCATGATTGGCCTATAAGTTGGCTAAATGTGAATCCTCTTCTTTATAAGCATGGTTTTTACCCTGAAAAGGAAACGGTCGTGATGATACTTTTCCTTCACAATAAAAAAAATGTAAGTTATTGTCGTCTATAGCCGGCGGAGAACACTTATCTGGTAAAGAAGGATATTTACAACATGAACACCGCCTTCAGTGACGGCAGCCAGGATAATTCTGATCTCAATGTTAGTAACATTTATTTTTTTAATTTGTATATATATCCATTACTGACAGGGTTCAATAGGCTACTTGACAATTTTCCAAAATGTGTTGAATTACCTAATTAGACCCAATAGCTAGCAAAAATGAATTTTTGCACGAAAACGCTACAGTTGCAAATGGCTGCCGGCGGATGACGTCACGTAATAGTAAATACAAATTGTACTGTAACAAATATGGCTTACATTGTCGTTTAAACGTTGCGGAATTCGGCTGAAATCAGTTTACGTATACGCCCCCTGCCTGAAGGGCCAACGCGTGGGGGTCGCATGCCCGACTCACCGTGAGGCCTCCTAAGGAGACCCCAGGGCGCTTACGGACTAAAACCCTATAAACCGTCTCTCTCTCACTGTTGGCCCTGCGTGCCTTAACAGCTAAGTCTGAGTCGTGGCTACGGAGTGAAGGCACTCGTTCGCCGCGTAACTGAAATCAGTGTTAGTTTAGAAAAGCATCAAATATCTATACTTTGAAAATTGGAACTATTTGCTTTATTTAATATTGTAATTCTTTTATACTATAATAATAAATAAATCACCTCTTAAGAGGTGAAACTAAACTAAAACAAAAAAAAAACCTAAATTAAATATAAATCGTACCCGCGTGGCATAGTGGCAAAAACGCTGGCCGCATTTCCTCGCTGATTCTCTGGGCGCGGAAAGAACCAGCCCTCTTGTACCCAGAGCAGACAATTTGCTTTTATAAAAGTATTTGTTTATTTATTTACTGCCTCCGTAGTCTAGCGGTTAAGTCCGTGGATTTAGACTCGGAGGTACCGGGTTCGATTCCTGGTCGGGACACAAAAATATTTATTAATGTAAATAAATACATTTAATTTCTTTGTAATATTTCTCGAGTTTGGTACGCCGGAGACATCGATGAACTTGCCACTTGTCATGATTGGCTTATAGTAAAGTTGGCTAAATGTGAATCCAATATTACAAATAAAACGTGGTTTCTGACCACCCCGAAAGGGAAACGGTCGTGATGATATTTTACTTTTATTTAAAATAGACTTAGCCTTATCGATATTACTTTTTTTTTTTTATCATTTCACACAGCACAAGTAGTACATAAATAGCCCAACATCGATGTCCTTTCTCTTTGGTACGTTAGACACATCGACGAGCTTGCCACTTGTCATGATTGGCCTAAAGTAAAGTTGGCTAAATGTTAAGCCGTTTTTTTATATAGATTTTTTTTATTATAGAGATACTTAACTTTTTAAATTAAGGTTGTAAGGACACTTTCCTTATAAATCCAAAAAAGGTCGGTTCGAACCCCGATTGGTACATGACCAATGAGAAATACACTTTTTTTACGTACATAAATTTAATCCCGGCATGTACCAATAAGAAATACACTTTCTTTACGTACATAAATACGTCATAAGAACATTGAAGTCTTGGCTTGGATTAGCCCAGGGTGCTGACTCCTCAACATTCTTTAGAGGACGGAGAAACTTCGGAATGGATCTGAAAAGACCATCTGAATTATACAAACATCTACGTATAAGCAAATATCAAATTCTAACCAGCTCCCAGGATAATACAATTTCATCCCTTCCAAAAGACCCTCTGGTCTCAGATATGGAACCGAGACTACTATTCTTCAAGAAATTCATGACAGGTGCCCAGACTGACAAAAGAGGCATTGGCTGGAAGAAAAAAGAAAGTGACAAAGAGGTTATAAAATCCTTCCTCAGGAAAGATGAAGAGCATGAATACAGAGTGCACGCGATGACTCTAGAAGTTCAAAATGACTGGCTAACTTTGGGCGATTTTTGCATCCCTCCAGCCCTAAAGTGGCGCACACACACGTACGATTGGTCTCCGGCGTTGCTAAAGTTCTACCTAAACGCTTTTCAAATGTCCCTCCCGGACCAGAGTAATCTGGTAAGGTGGGGAAAAGCTACGGAAAAGAACTGTACATTGTGTGGTGCTGCCATAGGAACTGCTAGACACACACTTGTAGGGTGCGTTACTCTCCTAGAAAAGGGCTATTACTCACGCCGACATGACAAAGTCCTAGGTGTTATCCGTGAAGCAGTAAGTCTTTCTATTGCAAGAGCCAGAAAGGGACTGACTACAAATAAAACTTTGACCACATTTGTAAAGGAAGGGCAAAGCACGAAAACTAAATGCAAGCCCACCTCGATCCTTGGCGCCGCATCAGTCTGGAAAATTCTCATGGATACATTTGAACACCATTATAGGATCCCAGATGAACTAGCTGTATCAGCCTATAGGCCAGACATCTTAGTGTTTTCTCGGAACTTGAAAAAAGTTATCCTTATTGAACTTACCGTTCCGTGGGAATCAAATATTCCAAAAGACCACAACATGAAGTCGAATAAATATTATGATCTCACAGAAGAAATGATCAGGAACGGGTTTAAGACTCAGCTTTACGCAGTGGAAGTTGGTGCAAGAGGAGTTCCAGCAAAATCTTTGCATCACTTACTGAAAGAATTGGGCCTAAGCAGGTCTGCCGTCAATACATTTATGGAACGAGCTTCCAAGACGGCACTAACGGAATCATACAGTATTTGGTTGGGTAGGGAGAGAAGTAGAATGGTGGATGGTGAGCGTATTATCGCGAAATAGAAAAAAAAAGGAGGCCTCCTTTTCTTAAACCAGCCAATTGTCGGTCGCAAGCCCGAGACACCATTCTTCTCATCTCTTACCCACACACGATGGACCCGGCACCCGCACGGTGAATCCATGGAATGCTTAGAAATTTGTCTTCTTCAACCCCTAAGGTCACTAGTACCACTGTCGTGCTAGTAAAAAATAAAAAAAATAAACGAGTGACTAAAATTTTAATATTTAATAGTAATGCACAGTATACTGAACACTCTTACATCCGTAATCCGTATAATATATGTAATAAGGATGATAGAACACAAATCATAAAGTTGCAATTTCAGAATAAATGTATATAATATGATTATGAACTAAACTAGCGTATTGAATTTCAATGGTCAGTAGGGGCGGCAGAAATTGAATAGCCTACTAGCGGCAAATTTGTAAATCCGCCATTGCTGGAAGGTCTTTCTCCAACAGTGGAGATGTGATGTGATGATTCTTCTCTCTTTTCCACGACGGACAAAGTCTTTTCTCTGTATAATATTTAGAATCTTAGCTTGCAGAGGTTCATAACATGTTTTTTGAGAAACGTGCTGATGTATTAAGATCCATGAAGAGAAAGTCAACCCTGCTACCACATAAACCTAAAATACCGGGTAACCTTAACGTAAGTAATAACGACATTCACAAATAATGATAAACAGTGACTAATTCTTGGGATAATAGAGTTATCTACAGATAAAAAGAGCGCTGGCCGGAAATTGCGCAGAAACTGAAAGAAAACCATCTTGTATGGGAATTTGGTGACCATGAAGTGTGCACAGGAGTAATCAAACAACCAAAGACTTCTGGTGTTTCATTATTACTGAAGTTAAATAAGTACATAAAATAAGAAAAATAATAAAAAGTTTATTGAACCAAAGAAAGAAATTAGCGTACAGGTAATGTTGGTGGTCCCACACTAGGCCCGACATATGGGAACCATGGCAGTTTTGCGTTAAAAATGAAACCAAGTTACCTTAGAAACTTAACTAATGTATATAATATGTATGTAAACAACGTAAATAAATAATAAAGATATATAGGATAGGTAATTATGAATAAATAAATTAAATAGTGTAAATATAATATATAAATAAAATAAGGATTACTAAGGGATTGAGGGCTACACGCTAAACCAAGGCCAGCAAAAGTCTTTCGGTCTCTTCATAGTCTAGACCAAGGAGAAACTCCCTAACCATACGTTTGGCTTTAAAAACAGTTGAGATTACTAATTCTGCTTTTATTAACATAGTCGCTTGGCGTCTCTCTGACTCATGCACACCTGCATAAGTGCATGGTCAGCTCACATAAACCTGCATAAGTGCATGGTCAGCTCACATAAACCTGCATAAGTGCATGGTCAGCTCACATAAACCTGCATAAGTGCATGGTCAGCTCACATAAACCTGCATAAGTGCATAGTCAGCTCACATAAAGTATGTTGTACACTATGTAGGTACTAATTAGGTGTGTATTACACTACAATTCTAGCAAGATTACAATTTAAGGAGAAAAACCCCTTTATTTTATATAGTTTATTTGTGCAAAATGTTTAATATATCATGATGACAGCTCTAGTACTAAATGTGTACTAGGTATGATCAAAAAGTATCGCGAATTTGATATTTCCCAACGTATATACCTAAAGGGTCGCCAACGACCCAACACAACTACATTCCATTTTTATTCATCTTGTATGGGGATTTGGGCTAAATTTTTATATAAATTATTCTAACAAGATTACAATTAAAGTAGAAAAACCCCTTTATATAATTTATATGTGCAAAATGTTTAAAATATCACGATGACAGCTCTAGTACTAAATGTATACGAGGTATGTTCAAAAAGTAACGCGAATTTGGTATTTCCTAGCCTATATATACCTAAAGGGTCGCCAACGACCCAATACAACTACATTATTATTATTTTAATACAGAGCGTAATGCGATCGACAAGTATCAGCAAGCCATTGAACACAGCTTTAATTGTATATTTTTTATAAAAGCAGTTTACTGTAATTTTAGATAATTTGTTAAAAACTAATTGCAGTTGTTAAGTTTATTATTTATGTAGGTAAGATTTTTTCCGCTACTCACGATTTATGTTTTTTTTTTATTTGACAAAGTTTGCTCAGCGGGTCGTTAACGTTTCCAAAATCGTTAACCCTTTTTAAAAACCCTACTTACCTTGTTTTTTATTTTTAAAAATAACTTAATATGGTCTTCTCTGGTATCTTAGGTTAATATATATTTATGAAGAAAACCATGATCTACATAATTACTATATATTAATTAGTATATATAGTTAACGAATTCCGTTTTATATCGTTTGCGCTTAAGTAACAGAGGCTGCAGCGCTCACAAGGGGTCGTTATCGCCCACTTGAGAAAGACTGCTCTAGACTAACATATTATTCTATTATTACAAATAAACAACTTATTCTAAGAAACCAAAAAAATGGCTTCTCCATACACATTGGCTGTTTTAAATTTAACAGTTTGTATGGGAAAGGCAAAAAAAATGACAACATATAATAATAATAATAACGTTTATTGGCGCAAAAAATACACTTACATATAACATTCAAAAATAGTGCAGAAAGAATAAACAACTGTATCACCAAGCCCAGGTCACTCAGCCATTTGTTAAGACATTTGATTGCAACATTACGTTGTTTATCTCATTTCCAACACGTTGCCCAAGACATCTTTGCGTGCTACCTCTTCTAGGTACGATCTTGTGAGCCTGCTCGATCGAACGTGTATCCACCACCTTGAATCCCTGCCCGACCTCTGTTAGAATCCAATCACGTTGGTCAAGACACCTAGCCGCCTGCCTCCTCTAGGCACAGTCGCGTGAGCCTGCGGGCCTGGACGTGAATACCATCTTCCCCATTTCCTCGCTGCCTTAGGGTATTACACCGGCAGTGAGACTCCTATCTTTACACTACCAATATAATATATATATTGTTAGGTTTATATATTTCGCTCAGAGCTTGGACTTAGGTGTATCATTTCAATCATGTGGTCTGCATTTAGCGTCCACGCTTTGACATGGATTTTGACATGGACATAGGGATCCTAAATAACAGGTCTAACTTAGTTAGACTTAGTTTAGGAGTCAGTGTGCTAATGAATTTGTTAATTGTACTTTTATGAACAATAAAACATAACCACTTTAAAGAAATAAAAATACAATTTTAACAGAATATTAAACATAAAGAACGTATTTTTTATTTTTTTTGGTTCTATTCTCCCGACCGATGATGAATAAGATGATAGGGAAGGCAAAGGGTCTAGCCCATACAGCCAAGTCTGACGTAATATATCTTTATTTTTTATGAGTCAATGAGGTCATCATCAAATTCCAGATGCTGCAGAATTTAATGCTTTTCTTGGAGTCACTCGCGGCATTATAACTCAAACACGTCGAGTAAAATATGGGAGTTGACAGCGCGGGAAAACCGCAAAAAATAAACTGCAACTTGTGCCCCATATTTAAAGTCCAATTTATCGTTTTCCATAATTATTCACATTGTAGCATATTATTAAACAGAAAAACACCACTATTGACCAATAATATCCACAGTAAATTAATTTACAAAACAAAAACTTGCACTTGACATGTCCACACAAAATGGCGCGAAGAACTCGAACATAATTTTAATTTAGTGACAAAAGTGAGGGTGATTTAAAAAATATTTTTGGCCTATAGCGATGCATGGAGTAGGTCTTTTATCATTCTATTAATTAATAATTTTACAGAATTCCGCAATCAACCAGTACATTTTGGAATAGGTTAACCAAATGTACCTACTATATCTAGCTGCTTAACAACAGAGTAGATAATATTATGGTCTCTTAGGAAAAGTTGATTATTTCTATCAATAGAACAACATTAGTAAATATCACAAGATATATCTAAGCCTAAGCACGCTTTATCGATCTGAGCAAAATTGTGTGGCGTATAATAAACTATTTCTTTCAGGGTTCCAAGCCAAATAAGATATTTAAGTCAAGGAACGTTGCCCAAAGGAAGATTTAACTATATTTTTAATTCTATTTCATTCAATTGCATTTCATTCTAGTTACTTTAATTCAAATAAAAAATTATTTAAAAAATGACTTTTATTTACATCCGGTTTAGCGCTTTTGCATAAAAAAATGCATTAGGTAGATAGATTTACACCCGTATTCATTTAGCATGAAAATACCACTTTTTTAGCACGTCGTTCGTTTAATGAAAATTCTAACATTTGATGCTAATTTCGTATGTCAGTAATAGAAAAAGCTTTCTATACCGTTGATGAAGCACTACAAGATATTAATATAGCATAGGACTGTTGACATTTGTTTCTTTATTTATATTGCACTATGCATCTGACACAATTATATAATTAATTTTTAAGTATAAGGTAACACTGACAAGGCCCTTTTACAGCCGCAAAAAAATGACATTATCTTTAGAATAATATAATTATTTAATCTAATGTTTACAATTTATGACAAAGCCGTTTTACAGCCGCAGCTATTTGAACTAGTCTTATTTAAGTTAATTTTAGTAAACTAATAAAGTTAGACAAGGCCCCTTTACAGCCGCATTTAAGTTATTTTAAGTGTCTTCATCTTAAGGTTCCTACTGCCAGTTCTGTTCTTTGCTCAAATATAACACTTTCCAGGCACGATAGATGTACGAGTATGTAGTCAGTAAATTATATAACATAACACTCGTACCTAATAGAATTATGTCTTAATCATAGACCTAACCAAATTCCGGTGGGAATGTACGGTGACAAAACAAAGAATAAAGAACCGTGTTGACAGGAGGGTGTTATTGATGTTACTTTTTGACAGATGTCATTTAACATAAGAAATGGTTTGTTTCCATTGTTGTACACTTTATAGTTTATATTATATTTGTTTACAATGTATTTTAATGGTAGTTTATGAAACTGTTGCATAATAAGGGGTATTATACACGAGTGTGTGATTAAAAACCGAGCCGTAGACGAGGTTTTTAATAGTATCACACGAGTGTTTTTAATACCTAAATATGTGCAGTTTCATACACTAATTTATCTACTCTCATACATTGGGATTGAACCTACTAAATAAAAGATAAAAGAGTAAGAATTTTAAGCAAGAATAAAAAAAATCACACGAAATGCTATACAACAAAACGTATTGAATGGCGCCAATTATTATTTTTATTTTTTTTAAATTACCATTAGTAATATAAAAATAAGTGTTATGAATAATTCTATTTTTAAAATTAAATATAACATTATTTTGTTAGAGAAAAAGTGTTATAATGTGATTCTATTTTAAAATTTCAGCAGTATGTTTATAAAGTATGTAAATAGCATTTTATTTTATTCGAAGTAAAATACAACCAGTATAAAAGAATTACAATATACTCGTAAAAGCTACCTAAATAATAAAATTAAAAATAAACTAAACTATAAATAAAAAATGTCCTCTAGAGACGTCCCATCCGAGATAGTCCCAAGGAGACTGGCAACATTTCCCCTCTGTATAGCGAGGCTAATACGTTGGCAGAAATAATTGCCAGCCTTCCTGTCTCCAGACCTTTCTGTCAGCCGCTTTGACAACTCCTTGGCCAAGCGCCTCGCTGACGGTCCCCATGGGCCCATCGTCTCGACCCCAAACGGCGCAAACTCGTAACCGGAACTAAGGTTGGCATATTTGCGCAATTTGAGGTTCTCCGCAGAAAAAGCCGCTCTCCCCGCACCTGACGAGGTCGCCTGGATGTGAGATGGAGCTAATGTGTCTACACACGTCGCATCCCACACCAGAGATCTGCCAAGTTTCCACGGCCCAACAGTCATTCCGTCGGGTCTCTTGCCATCGCTCCGCACAATCCCAGATGGTTCTAAGATTGCGGGTACACCAGCAGTGACAAGAGCCCTTCGGATGATGTCGTTGAGAGCCGCGTGACGAGGAATGCGGCCAGCACTTCTAGCACAAGAAAGCCCGTGGTGTCCGAGATGATCGACTGGTTCTCCGCATCGACACTGGTGCGGGTGGACAGTCCGGGCTCCGAGACGAAGGCACACCGCCATGGTCAGTGTATGTCGGTCAAGGAGTGTGCCAACCGATGCTGAGGGAAAAGCCTGCAACCAAAGACCTGACTCCCTAGTGGAAACGGCCATGAGGCGAGCCCGCTCTTTTATATTACTAGCAGATAAAATATCTTCCTGTACCAGTTTGCAGAGCGGCTCGTCCCATAGTCGTTGGATTTTTGGTGAAATTGGAACCGAAACATTTGGACATGCTACTGACCAGGCATCTCTGGCATCTGACAAGTACGACGGCTCAACGGAACCCAGAGATGGGTTAGTGATTCTCCCGTAGAGAATGTAAATATAAATTCGTTTTGAAGTTTGTCATTCGCATTTTATGATAATGATATAAATTCATAAGACCATAATACATTGTCAATTGATTTGTTATTATTTGTTACTTGTCTTACCTGTCAAAAAGTAGCCTCACCGCTCGTTTTTTTTTTTTAATGTTAAAAAAAGTGGTATTTCTTAACAAAAACGACATTTCACGCTGGTTTATGAAGTTGCTACGAAATGTTGGAAATGCTATAAAACGAACGCGCCCTAAGTCTCTAATTGAGACGGTTCAAATTAAAAATGGCGTCTAATATATTTAAAATAAAATTGTTGCGCTTTTTTTTTAACTTTAATCGTAACTATTACAGAAACTAAATTTCAGTTTAACAGCTGGAGGGAAATGTTGAGTGGGGGAGGCGTTGAGGAAACGTGTTAGAATCCGGGTGTAAGTCTCAACTTCTAGCCCTGTATTTGACTTGTCGCTTTAAGCGCTTTTTTCCACTTTATTTCGCTTTGAAAATCGTTCTTTCTTCTTCGACTTGGCGTTGCTTGGTTTACATCATGGATGCACAGACCGCGGCCCGCGGGCCGCATGCGGCCCGTGGGTCGAATACTGGTGGCCCGCCGACAGCAAAAATAATACTCTCGTGCATTCGAAAAATATTGAATTCTATTCAAGAATAAAACAAAAAAAAAATATGTTCGAAAAGTAATGTGAAACTCGCGCGCGCGCAATTTGAATCTAGCGCCCAAAATTGCTAAGTCAAGTAACATCGCTCGCTATAGA
The DNA here is from genome assembly GCA_910589645.1 of Tinea semifulvella. Lineage (NCBI taxonomy): Eukaryota > Metazoa > Arthropoda > Insecta > Lepidoptera > Tineidae > Tinea > Tinea semifulvella. The sequence continues at coordinate 7,764,809 of OU342620.1, forward strand.
AATCAAGAATTTTCTAGCGCGGTGAGCAAGCGAGATAGATATAGTCCCGTATTCCCGATTGCTCGCGTATCTACACGAAGCTTCCAGAGTCGTTTGCGCGGTATAAAAATCACGTTAACCGCAGCGGCCGAACAGTTCGCTTTTCATTTGAGTGAAGTGTCAACAACAGAAAGAAATAAGCGCGAAAATACAAAGCGAAGTAATAAGTGATTGAGAATAAGTGCAGTTTATTAGTGTTTTTGGGAGGCAATAGTTCTAGTGTAGATTTTAACTCGACTAGCCGGTGTCATATATTTTGATCCACATTCAACGTAGATTTCCTGTTGCAGTGTTAACCCGTCAAGTGCCGTGTATAATTGTGTTGTGAAAACGTAAGTAAAACTCTGTTATTAATAAGTGTTTCCCTACCTATTTAATCAATTTTAATCAAATTTAGCTTTAATGTTGGCTAAATATTAAAATAAACAAAGAAATTACTATTTTTATAAGAATTTCTCTAACTGTAATAATTACGTCATTATTTCAGATAAAATCTGTATAAAAATCTTAAAATTTCTGAGAAATAATATTTAATCAATTATTTTTGATAATTTAAAAAAGGATAGGTAATTTAAGTGGGTACTGTAATTGTTTTTAGGTGCTGTGTTAATCCTAGCCAGGATTAGAACGCAACATGGAGAAGCCAGGACCTAGTAAAAAACGTAAGGTTAAAGATGAAAATCGGCAGTTTCAAGAAATTTGGACTGAGAAATACTTTTTTGTATGGTCGCATAACAAAGTCGTTTGTTTAATTTGCAAGAATTCTGTTGCGATTGCAAAGGATTATAATGTAAAAAGGCACTATGAAACGCAGCATCCTTCTTTTACCAAGTTTACAGGCGAATTAAGAAAGCAAAAAATGTTGTCTTTAAAACGGGAGCTTATTGGTCAGCAAGCTATGTTTACAAAACACATTCAAGATTCAGAAACGGCTACAGAAGTTAGTTATGAAATTTCTCGAATGATAGCAAAGCGAAGTCGCCCCTTCAATGATGGCGATTTTGTAAAAGAATGCATGGAAATTGCCGCTAAGAAAATGTGTCCAGAAGCAGCAAAAAAGTTTGAGAAAATTCAACTGAATCGTATGACTATCCAAAGACGAATTATGTCCTTGTCAGGTAATATTGCGGAACAATTAAATGAAAAAACTAAGATCATGGAATTTTTTTCATTAGCACTCGACGAATCGACTGATATTAGTTCCACAGCTCAACTTCTCATATTCATACGAGGTGTTACTCAAGATTTTGAAGTCTTCGAAGAGTTATTAGGAATGTGTTCATTGAAAGGTCAAACCAAAGGAGTTGATATACTCAATGGACTTTTGGACGAGTGTTCAAAAACTGATTTGGACTTATCTAAGTTATCGGGAGTTGCGACTGACGGTGCTCCTTCCATGATTGGTATCAATTCCGGGCTAGTTACTTTGCTGAAAAAGCACCTGCAAGAAAAAAACATAAACACTGAAGATCTCATGCAGTTTCACTGCATTATACACCAGGAAGCCCTCTGTTCTAAAAAAAATGAATTTCAAAATGTAATGAAAGTAGTAGTTTCGACTGTAAATTTCATAAAATCACGAGGACTCAATCACAGACAATTCAAACAATTCCTTGATGACATCGAAAGCGAATACGGAGATTTACTGTATTATACAGAAGTAAGGTGGCTAAGTCGTGGATTGACACTGGAACGATTTCTAAATTTAATAGAAGAAATTGGAATATTTCTGGCGGAAAAGCAAAGGGATGTCCCGGAACTTAAAAATCCTGATTGGTTGTGTGATTTAGCTTATTTAGTTGACATTACAAATCATTTGAATGTCTTGAACACACGGCTTCAAGGCAAAAATCAACTGATATCCCAGCTCTATGCTCATGTAACATCCTTTCAATGCAAGCTGACACTTTTCAGATCACAATTGAATTCTGGAAATTATAATCATTTTCCGAATTATAAGAAAATGGCTGAAAAATTCAACAAAACTGCGATTAATTTCAGTTATGTAGAAAAGCTAGATATTTTGATTCAATCTTTTGAAGACAGATTTTCGGAGTTTAAAAAAGTGAAACCTCTGTTGGACATATTCAGCAATCCTTTCACTATTTCAGTTGAAAATGCGCCAGAGTCAATGCAGTTAGAAATTATCGACATTCAAAATGACCAAGATTTACGCAACAAATTCAACGAAGGAGACTTGCTGAACTTTTACCGCTGCATTGATAAAAATATGTACGAAGAGTTGCGCATAAACGCTCTGAAATGTGCCAGCTTATTTGGTTCTACCTATATATGTGAACAAACTTTTTCAATACTAAATAATAATAAAACAAAAAATCGAAACCGCCTTGCAAATGAAAGTTTGGAAGCAGTTTTACGTGTTGCTACAAGTAAATTTGAGCCAAATATAAAAAAGATTGTAAGCACTATGCAGTGCCACGCTTCAAATTAATAATTTCTTTTTTAATTTTAATAAATTTTTATCAATTCTTTATTGTCTTTAACTACCTATACCTACTTCTGGCGGCCGGCCCGCTATCAGTTCATGATTTGGCCGAGTGGCCCCTAGTATTAATAAGTCTGTGCAACCCTGGTTTACATACAATTTAATCAAAAAGCGTTTTCAAACACGGCATAGGGAATCAAATTACGGACATTTTGGAGTTGCATCATTACTCTGGCTGTTACTCACGCCGACATGACAAAGTCCTTGGTGTTATCCGTGAAGCAGTAAGTCTTTCTATTGCAAGAGCCAGAAAGGGACTGACTACAAATAAAACTTTGACCGCATTTGTAAAGGAAGGGCAAAGCACGAAAACTAAATGCAAGCCCACCTCGATCCTTGGCTCCGCATCAGATTGGAAAGTTCTCATGGATACATTTAAACACCATTATAGGATCCCAGATGAACTAGCTGTATCAGCCTATTGGCCAGACACTTTTGTGTTTTCTTGGAACTTGAAAAAAGGTATCCTTATTGAACGTACCGTTCCGTGGGAATCAAATATTCCAAAAGACCACAACATGAAGTCGAATAAATATTATGATCTCACAGAAGAAATGATCAGGAACGGGTTCAAGACTCAGCTTTCGCTGTGGAAGTTGGTGCGAGAGGAGTTCCAGCAAAATCTTTGCATCACTTACTAAAATAATTGGGCCTAAGCAGGTCTGAAGCAGATACATTTATGGAACGAGCTTCCAAGACAGCATTAACGGAATCATACAGTATTTGGTTGGGTAGGGAGAGAAGTAGAATGGTGGATGGTGGACGTATTATAGCGCAATAAATAAAAAAAAGGTAGGCCTCCTTTTCTTAAACCAGCCTATTGTCGGCCGCAAGCCCGAGACTTCTCATCTTCTCATCTCTCACCCACACATGATGGACCCGGCACCCGCACGGTGAATCCATGGAATGCTTAGAAATTTGTCTTCTCTTCACATATTTGTTTTAGTAATTAGGTTATATATAAGTAAGCTATAAAATGATTAAAAATGTTTCATTTGTTTTAAAATGATCTCCAGAGATCTTCGATTGTATATAATTTTATATGTATTTATTATTATTATTATTTTTTGGTATTATATTTACTTTATTCGAAGGAATTAGGTACAATTGATTTTTAAAAAAAAATAATAAAATATTAATAAACTAAAAACTTACATTTTAAAACATAAATGACTATTAATAAAAATTAAATATATTTGGGCCAAAGGATCAGCATTGCCATTCAACGTGGCAATGCTGCCAGTATCCTTAGCACTTTGCCCTTTGGCAGCGATTTGGAGCAAATTAATTATTTATAAAAGAAAATATTTTGTTTTTTGTTCATTTTAGTTGTATTTTTATTTATTAATTAGGTTAATATTATTATATTAATATTGTATGTTATATTATTATTCATATTTTATATTAAGTCGGAACATCGGCACATCTCCCGGTTTCTGGTTTTGTCTTTGTTATAATGTACTATACAAAAAAAAAACAAATTGCCTTAGGAACTCAAATACCAAGATTCATCCGGTTGCTTTTTCCAGACTGAAATTACGCACCATTACCTACTTGTATTAGTAAAAATAATTAGCGGGCAAAATGAGTGATTGAAACCCCTAATTTATAAACACTCTGAAAACAGAATATAGGTTATATTACACAGGCCGACCAGCAAACAATAAAACCATTCCCACCTACTTAATTATAGTGTCTATTTTAATTAAAGTTAAGTTTCGATGATACTAAAATTATCTTGTCAGATATACATTTTAATTGCCAAATAGGTATTTAATTTGATAGGCTATAAGTCTGTCTCTTTCATATGAATATTTGTCAAGTTTTTTTAATATTAGAATGTATAGAATGGAGATGCAATAATGATTATAATAAATGCCTCTAATTCTAATAATGTACCTTTAATGAACAACTTTGAATAGTGTTCAGTAACACTGTGTTTGGATTGTCGTTTTAAGCGTTTTGCCGAAAGGAGTGTCCAGGGCGATTTTGTTAAAGAATAAAACTACATCATATATATTGTTTTAAACTCTTATCTTAGCGGGAATCAGACCCGAGGATTTTGATAATACGGTTTTTGCAGTTTCCTTAAGTTTAAAATGACTTCCCTAAAAGAAATTGCCAAAACCAGGCCCCAACTTTTTTTGCAGCGTGCCTCAACTAAATACAATTCATTAATCATAAAAATTAATTGTGTTTTTTTAAAATTTATTTACAACATCTCTTTTACCCCAGCATTAAAATATAATTTAATTAAATAGGTAGTCAATTGGTTACAATTTATTTATGAATAGTTTTTTTTTTTATAAAATTTGTTACAATTTGCCAGTGTCAAAATTAGGGAAAGACGGGTTAAATGTTAAAGGGACTTGAAAAATTTGGAACGGGAGCAAAAGAGTAAATACAAAAATGGATAATTAATAGAAAAATACATCATTATATACAAAATCTAAATTTACTTCGTTTGTTATATACAAGTAGGGATGAAATATTAATAGGAAAATATGAAATAGTTACAAAGCACTATTTAATACGATTAGGTTCTTTATTATGACCAGGTACTTTATTATAGATAAAACACTGGATTTTAAATTGGCGGGATCGAAACTATGTAATAAATAACGTAAAAAAAAGTTTTTGTCAATTGTCGTTATGCTGGGGTAAAATAAATAAAAATAATTACAGATTATGAAAACACAATATATTAACTATCAAATGAAAAATAAATCATTATGCCACGAGAACATTTTATTGGGCCCATTTCGCTAAGAAAAATGGGAATTCTCATTTAATTGATGTGTATTTTCTATATATATAAAAATGAATGTACACACGACTTCAGCTTTGCTTAAAGTAACTGAAGATATCAGAAATGGCATGGATGAAACTAAAGTTACAATTTTAGTACTAATAGATTTCACCAATGCCTTTAACACAGTAGATCCTGATTTGCTTCTCGCTATGTTGTCTCGTCTAAGGATTTCGTCAGGAGCTTTAAATTGGTTTGCCCAATATCTGCATGGTCGGCAGCAACAAGTTCGAGTTGATGAGGTGTCGTCGGGGTGGGGTGACGTGGTCACAGGTGTCCCCCAAGGTGGTATTCTTTCCCCCTTGTATGTTCCCTATGCATATAAAAATTACTTGACCGATCGGGATGTAACTTTGGGAATATGTTGTGTGAACATCGGCGAAGGTTTCTGATATAGTACATCTGTAAGGTGACGCGCATCAGCGCTGTTTTGTGGGGCATACCGACCGAACGAAGATCATTGACTGTCGGGCGGTACGAAGTTCGCCGGGTCAGCTAGTATTTTATAAAACTTAGTATATAATAACTTAGTACCTTGTATAACTTGCTTATCTTTCTTTTAAATAGTATGTCTTCTATAATTAACTGCTTACAAGTATTGGCCCTAAAGGTCTTCTTTTATGTTTTCTTTTTAAATTATATAACTTAATTTGTAATGACTGTTTGTGCCATAATAAAAAAAAAGAAGAGTTATTTGCGCCATTTGAATGGCGCAAAAGTGGTGTTGTTTTGTTTAATAATGTGCTACAATGTGAATAATTATGGAAAACGATAAATTGTACTATAAATATGGGGCACAAGTTGCAGTTTATTTTTTGCGGTTTTCCCGCGCTGGTAACTCCCATATTTTATTCGACGTGCTTGAGCTATAGTGCCGCGAGTGACTCCAAGAAAAGCATCAAATTCTGCAGCATCTGGAATTTGATGATGACCTCATTAACTCATAAAAAAGAAAGATATATTACGTCAGACTTGGCTGTATGGGCTAGACCCTTTGCCTTCCCTATCATCTCATTCATCATCCATCGGGAAAAGAGAACCAAAAAAAAAAAATGTATTTCATTCCAATCCTACATTAACAGCGCCTAGAACACTTTAAGGCTTAAGCAAGCTACGTTAACACAGTTGTTTCGTATTTACGAGTATTTTAAGAGTACGCCGCCATACAATTACCTCTAATGGAACCTTCGGCCCGACTCTCTCTAGGGACAGTACATTATAATGAAGACATGCAAATGGAAATACTACGGTAACCTAAATTAACTTACCATTTTCCGATTTTGCTAAAATACGAAGACTGATTTTTTTTTAGACGGAAGAGTAACAGCAGGTGCCTTAACCGTTATAAAGAAGAAGGATCGAAAATAATAACTACTGCATATAAGTTAGAGTTTATCTTGCATGAATTCATTTAATGTGTAGTAACATTTTTCTAGTAATATATCCTTTGAATTATTCACAAAACTATTACGGTTAGCTTCTTGTTTAATGGATTCTTGCAATTTATTGTATATACATACTTGCGGTTATAGCATAGGGATCGCTTTTGTGTATTTTTAAATTTGATTTTGGTAAGAGTAACTAGATTCAAAAACCATTACGGCCCCTAGAACACAGAATATAAAATTAAAAGTCACTATGAATAAAGCATTCAATGAATATACGAAACCTTCCTTTTAACACTATAGAATTGAATTAACGTAGAATGTAAACATAATTTATTTACGTTACACCTAGAGCATGCAGGAAATAAAATAAATTTCAGAATTCATCTTATATCATAAAAACTTTGACTTCAACCAGGGCCCCGACCAACGAGGTCAAATATAAAAATAGAGCGAGCATCGTACAAAATGTTTGTTCCAACACTCATACACATTGTCACTCACACACACTCATAGTATTTTTATTTATTTATTTATAATAGGATAGCCAACAGTGCTAACATCACACACTTATTTGTACTTAACACTAAATCAGAAGTTAGATGTTGCACCTATTATAGGCGACCGCCGACCACCACAGTAACCTTTATTGCCTATAAAAAATAACAATATTATAAAATTTTCAATGAGTATACAAAAACTAAATATTATTCTAAAACCAAAACTGAAACAAGTATAAAAATATATATATATATATAATAAACATACAATTCCTTTTAGAAATAAAAATAAAAAGTAACGAAAATAACTAAAATATTACCTACTTCAAGTACCTAATAAAGTAAATAAAAAAAATAAAAAATTAATAAAATAAAAAAATAAAAATAAAAAAAATAAAAAAAAACATAAAATTGACTTGTAAATTTTGGGCAAGTTGTTTTAGCAGTTTATGTTTAAATACTCTTTGGGAGTCTCCGAAGATGTCAATATCTGGAAATTTTGCAGCATGAGCATCGTATTTTGATTGTATTCTGGAAAGAGGATGTATTCCTCTACAACTAACATACATATAACTCTCTGAGTATCGAGCTAAGTTGAAGTGGCTACCGATTCGGTGTCGCAGGAATCTTAGACTACTCTGCTTACTTTTTTCTGTTCTTAATGAACCTGCGACGCCGAAATACCTCAAGGATGATTTTGCCTATCTCTCTTCGTTCCACGATAGATCTTTACGCTCCTCTCATAACTCTCTTCTTTCTATCCCTTCGCATAATTCTAGTTTCATTTCAAACTCGTTTGCCGTTGTCGCCACTAATTTGTGGAACAATTTGTCACTTAGCATCAGGCAGGTAACAACCAGATCGCTATTTTAAAAAATGTTCTATTCGCATTTCCTATATCAATAAAGCTAGTATATTATTATGTATGTATGTAGGTTTATACGAGTATATAGATATGTATTAGTGCGTAGTATATTATATATTAATACATCTAGTTAGTTATTAAATATTATTTTTTATTATCCTTTATTTTTGCACCTACTTTTCAGTAAAGTGTTTAAAGTTATCCCAATGGTTGGCTATGATAAAATGTCTTGCGGCGTTAAAGCCCGCCTTTGTCTTTGTGCAATAAAGTATTAAATAAATAAATAAATAGTAAAATTTATATATATATACATACATACATACACACATACATGTATATATATGTATGTAACATGAAGTTTATAACATTAATGTTTTATATTTTCATGCCACTAGCGGTAGAATGCGTCGGAAATTATGTATAAGACAACATTATTATTTTGTACACAGTATTCTGGAAAATAAATATATTTTGATTTTGATTTTTGATAGAACTATTGCCCAGTTATTACAGGTATAAGTGAATGCTAGCAGTCGTAAATCTGTGACGTATACTGTATATATTGACTTGAACGAGTTGGGCCGTAGCTAACGCCACTGAAATACCGGATACGAAACTATACAGACGTGCAGATATTGGAGGTCAATACTTTTGCAAAAATTGAAAAAAAAATATACACTAGTGTGTAAAAAGTGTTTAAAGAAATTTAGTGAAATTAAAACAAAATACATTTAAAGATATTTTAAATTGTTTTTACATTTTTGCATAATCTTTCCGGGGTGGTCAGAAATCACGCTTTTTTCGCGAGCGAGCCAACATTATTATCGGACCATCATGACAAGTGGCTTGTTGATGTCTCTAGTGTACCAGACGTACGGCTATAAACCGCTATACTAAAGATGCAGTCAAGTGTTGCAAATCAAATAAATAAAAATATTTGTGAAAAACAAAAAAATAATGTTTAAATTAAAATTAATTTAAAGGTGACGAAAAGTTTAGTGACGACAGAAAAAAACTCTTTAAAAAATACCTACTGTTTATTATGTCATATATGTTTTATTCAAAAAGTGTTACTTGAGTGAAATTAAAAAAAAAATGTAGATAAATTACGAAGACAATAAACAATTTTCAGTTTCTTTTAGTTATCCTAAAAGTTAAATGTCAAATCATTAATTTAAAATTTGGCCTTTGGTTTTTTTGTATTGTCACATTACATGAAATAAACACAGTTACATGTATAGATTTATTAAAATTAAATTTAATTAAATATTAATAATAAAAAAATAGTAAATAAAAACTGTAAAATCAACTAATGGATAACCACCAAAACGCTGGCCATATTTTTCCGTTAAATTATTAACCAAATGTTTTGTTTAACATAGTTCTTGGATTTAGGGTCGCCATACTCGTAATAAATTATAATTATTTCAACATGAAACTGCTTAAAAAATAAGAATAGAAGCAATTAACGTTAGGTCAATATATTATAACTAAAAGACAAAGGAAATGATATGAAATAATAAATTAGTCTGAAACATGGTAGGTACAGGGATATAAATTATTATATGTAATTATATCGCATGCTTCGCTATTTCTAGCATACAAATATTTATTTAGTCACATCACTTTGTCGAGCTCTCTAGGTATTCTTTTGTCGAATAAAATCATTTATTAACCAGCATTTGTTTGACTCCTAATTTGAACAGTTTTAGTGGCAGCTAGCTCCCTTATAGTAACTGGAAGCTTATTAAATGTATTTTGTTGCTATTGTTCCATAACAATTTCAGCTATATTGGGTATATGCGCTGAAATAATTATTCTGCTAGGATAACACGTTGTGAACACGAATGTGTATTAAACACAATAAAAATAATAACATTCCTTATACTTATCACTTGCTTGTCGAGATCAACCTATTTAAGTTTCGATAGACTTGTGAAATATTTTTGCATGCTTATCAAAAGCTCTGTATTATGCTTTGATAAAAACAAAAGGAGAAGATACGCTACGAACTTGCTTCTTACTTCAGTTGGGCAGGGTCTTTTGATGACACATTAAGAAATGGGATCGTTTTGAAATAAATAAAATTTCGAGTTAAATAATAGTATTTTCGTACAAAATGTATGGGAAAAGTTTTTGTTTTTTCTTTTTTTCTCACATTTCTAGTACTTTAACCTCGGCCGGATCGATTGGCATTAAAAGTTTTTGTGTAATTTACCATAACCATTTATTTATTTATTTTTTTCAAAATCTGTGAATTCTGTTCAGAATATGTTCTAGAAACGTTTTCCTGTAACACTATATCAGTTAAGGAACCTGCCCTTATTGACCCGTATTAAAAATCCACTTTATTATTATTTTTTGATTCATTAATTGGCTTTAGTAATTTAGGAGCTGTAGAATCTGTAGCTAAATAAATAGGTAAATGAACAGTTGCACCACCGCGAATAGGATAGAAGAAAGAGTCCTAGTTCCACACGTGTCTTTGTAACGTATTTTCCTACTGTTTCAAGCACGTCAGTTTGTCGCAGTTTGCAAGTTTCACACGTGTCTTCGTAAAGTATATTCCTACAGATTCGAGCGCGTCAGTTTGTCGCAGTTTGCTAGTTCCACATGTGTCTTCGTAAAGTATATTCCTACAGATTCGAGCGCGACAGATAGTAGCAGTTTGCTAGTTCCACACGTGTCTTTGTAACGTATTTTCCTACTGTCTCAAGCATGTCACTTTGTCGCAGTTTGCTAGTTCCACACGTGTCTTCGTAAAGTATATTCCTACAGATTCGAGCGCGTCAGATAGTAACAGTTTGCTAGTTCCACACGTGTCTTTGTAACGTATTATCCTACTGTCTCAAGCATGTCAGTTTGTCGCAGTTTGCTAGTTCCACACGTGTCTTCGTAAAGTATATTTCTACAGATTCGAGCGCGACAGATAGTAGCAGTTTGCTAGTTCCACACGTGTCTTCGTAAAGTATATTCCTACAGATTCGAGCGCGACAGATAGTAGCAGTTTGCTAGTTCCACACGTGTCTTCGTAAAGTATATTCCTACAGATTCGAGCGCAACAGATAGTAGCAGTTTGCTAGTTTCACTAATGTCTTCGTAACGTATAATCTCCTTTTGTTTTAATCTAAGGTATTAACATCGTTAAACGATTAGGTCCGTTGATTTAGACTCGGAGGTGCCCGGTTAGATTCCCTGCTCGCGACACGATAATTTATTTGTGATATCTATCAAGTTTGGTACCTACGCTAGAGATGTTATGTTATATATATATGTTATGTATATAATATTTAAGTATATGTATGTTTATATAGGAATTGCTTACTTTTATGGTATTTATTGGAATAATAAAATAAACAAATAAATAATTATTTCCAGACAGGTAACACAGCGCCATCTAATTTCCGTGGTAAGCTACGAGGCTTGTGTTACGGAAACTAGATGGTTGATAAACTACATATTTATACATAAAAACACCCAGACCGAGACAAATTATACAATGTACAACTTGCCCCCGGTGGGAATCGAACCCACGACCTCCCGATTTCACGGCAACGTTTGTTACCACTAGACCACGGAGGCGGTCTATATAAAAATAATTTCTTAATATCATTTCACTATCCTTCCTCCAACGGTCAGAGAATGCCTTATGTTCGCCGATTGTAAATTACAATAAAGTCTTTAAATAAATAAATAAACAGAGACATCAACGCGTTTGCCACTTATGCATTATACTTACTACACTATAAAGTTTGTTAAATGTCCTGAATATATGATTATTTAAAAAAAAAGCGCGGTTTCTGACTACCCCCGCAAGGGATACGGTCGTAATAATACTTTACTTTATATAGAAAAACCAAAAGATGTAAAAGCTAAAGATAATGTCGGTGTGTGGAGGTCATCCTGAAGAGGAGAGCACATCCGAAGACATCGCCATTCCCGTCCGCGACCACTTCGACCTAAAGCCGAAGACCAGGAAATCTGTACGCGTTCTTACTGTTATGGCATATCTGCTCTCAGTTTCCTTAGCCGCGATACTGCTGTCTGTTTACTATGTGTGTGCGTGGAAATCGCCAGATCTGACGACTGAAACTGCAGAAATTGTGAAGCCCATGCCACTTAGAAGTCAAGTTAATTCGTTTGGAAATTTTAATAATACAGGTAAGGTTTAGTTTATATTTATTTTTTACTCTTTAAGTATATTATTTATTCGAAGGAAATAAGGTACAATGATTTTAAAAAATAATATTTTTTTTAATTTAATTAAAAAATTAGGTACATCTTAAAACATAAATTACTATTAATAAAAATAAACCTAATTAATAAATAAAAATATAACTAAAAACTAAAATGAAGAAAAAACAAAATAAAAATTATTATAAATAATAAATTTGCTCCAAATCGCTGCCAATGGGCAAAGTGCCAAGGTTACTGGCAGCATTGCCACGTTGAATGGCAATACTGATTCTTTGGCCCAAATATTGCCCAGCCTTTTTGTCTCCCGAGGTGTTGACACTTGGTCCCCACGGCCCGAGAGTTTCAACTCCAAACGGCTTAAAAACACATCTCCCAATAAGCTGAGTGTAATTCCGCCGCTTGAGGTTCTCTGCTTGTAATGCAGCAGCGCCTGGGTCCTTAGAGGTCAAGGACAAGTGGGAAGGCGCCAGGGTGTCCACACATCTCTTTAAGTAGTTTAAATTATATTCCTTCGAATAAATATATTTAATTTATTGGATAAATCAAATTTATAAAATATTTATTTATTTATTCGGAAAATCAACAGCTTTAAATACATATATTTTTCAAAAGTAGTGATAATGAGTACAGCCAATTAAAGATTTCCACAAAAGATGAATGAATTTAACAAAAAAAAAAAACAGAAAATAGACATACATAACCCAATAATAAACTCAAAGCAAAGCAGACAGACAGTGGGGTCGTCCAGGCCCGGATGCCTAATGGGCGTGGGTTGGGGATGGGGACAGTCCCCCGTTTTCCCCGGCGGGATCTCAGCAGGTAACCACCCGCCGGTAATTCATGCACGTTTAGTGCTGGGCGCCGTATAACAGCGCCCGTGTGGCTCACGATCAAAGCAAAGCAAAAAGACAGTGACTGAATAGACATACTTAAATTTAGTATAAATATAAATTATATCACTATTTATTTATTTTATGATGAACTTTATTATTATTATTATTATTTATGTTTGTTTTAGTATATAGTATGTGTGACCGTCATTCACAGCTGGGGTCTATTTTCAGGGATTTACTTATTAAAAGGCATAATATCGACTATATTTTTTCCTATGTTTTATTAGACCACATCAAAATGTAAATATATCAAATATATGTCATATAAAAGTCAAAATATTATCAAAATTAAAAAGAACAAAAACGTGTGGCAAAGGATGCCAAATCGTCGGCCACAGTATGACAACGCCAATTTACAGCTGCAATATTATATTAATAAATAAAATTCTTTGACATTGTTATTATTATTATTTTATTATTTTTTATTTTGTTTTAAATATTATTATAACTATGCCATTAGAGTTTAGACAGTAGCGTTTTGATTTATATGTATTTTGTAAATACATTAGTATTGAGTTGTTCAGTTTATATCATGTTTAATTTTTATATAGCTTCATATAATTGTATAAACTTCTAAATGTATCTGACGTGTAAAAGTGCTTGTAATATTGCCAATTTACTGAATAAATGAATTTGAATTTTGAAACTATTGTAAACGCAACGATAAGGCGACCGAATGTTTAAACGATCTCTTTGAACCGACAAAGAGATCAATATCAGAAATGATTTTGTTATATGTATATGTGTATATCAAATTATAATTACATCTAGAAGTGCTTACGAACTCTAGAACTGCCTCCGTGGTCTAGCGGTTTTAAGTCCGGGGATTAAGACTCGGAGGTTTAAGGTTTCGATTCCTGGTCGGTACACAAAAATATTTATTATTGTAAATTAATACATTTAATTAATAGTTAATTTATTTGTGATATTGATTTGTAATTCAGCGGGGAAATGCAGCCAGCGTTCTTGCCACCATTCCACGCGGACGGGACTTATATCCCTATCCTTAGTATTAATATTAATTTCATTTTATATTTTGTAATTATTTTTTTGAATATATGCTTTTAACTTTGTGATATTTCTCTAGTTTGGTATGCTGGAGACATCGACGAGCTTGCCACTTGTCATGATTGGCCTATAGTAAAGTTGGCTAAATGTGAATCCGCTTATTTATAAGAATGGTTTTTATAGGGTACAGAAAACAGTTTATAAAACTCTACTTAATTATTCCTTATTGCTTTGTAAAACGCATTTTAACTTCCCACACATTTGTGTAGTTAAATGACAGTTCCCTAATAATTCCTTAAGTATTTCCTAAGACTGTGAAACGCATTTCTCGCAAAATTAATTGTTACTTAAGAAATAATGAAGTACAAATCAAGATTGACGAACCAGATATATAATGCGAAAGTTGTGGGCGAAAGAGGCCCTGGCAGACCGAGACTCACATATCACGATCAAATAAATAAAACACTGACTGAAGGTGCATTAAAAAGCTTTCGTAACAAAAGGGCATGTATGAAGAGGATGATGAATGTCGACGAAGCGAAAGAGGTATGTCGTGATCGTGTCAAGTGGCGCTCAATTGTCTCTGCCTACCCCGCAAGGGATCTGGCGTGAAGATATGTATGTATGTATGTACAAATCAAAATCAAATATAGAAGCTTCGAGAAACCGGCTGGACTATAACGTAAATAAATCGAAATAATAATTTAAACGTAGCTTAAATCCTATAGAAAAAGTTCAAGAACGCTGAATTCTGACCACCCTCGCAATGGAAAACAGTCGTAATGTACCTTACAAGTATATCCATTATTAATAATAAGTATTTGTTGTATAATAACGCTAAAAGTTCGCAATAAATGCAATTATTGATTGTGAGAGAAACAACGGCGCGCGCCGGCCGCCTGTCTCCCAGTCTGTCCTAACCTCTCCAGTTCTCGCCTAACAATAGCACCCACAGCTTTCTATAAATTGGCTTCGTTGTCCGGCTTCCACTTGACGCAAATCGATTGCAAATACACATAACAACAAATACTCAAACGTGACGTCGTTATACATTATTTGTGCCGTGATTTTCATTATTATCCTACCCTATAAAGCTATAAATATACCTTCAGACATAAACGAGTTTATAAACATATTTTTAACAATGTGCGAAGTATATGTAACAGGAATGCTTAGTGAATAAGTGTTTTTAAATTACCTAGAAGTACCTATATAGTTTCTTTCCCATCGTTACGCAGTTTCTTATAAAAACAAATTCGTTTTAATCGTTGCTTCATCTCAATGTGTGAAGAATACGTAACAGGGATGCTTAGTGAAAGACAGAACGCGTCTTTAATAAGACAACGTCAGAACTGGAATAGCGCAATGGATTAAACGATAAACAAATGTGGGATTCGGGCGCGGAACTGGCGAACCCCCAGTCCGCGAGGTGGCGCCAAGCAGCTCGCATCGACCGCTTACTAACTGGGGCATATCGATAAGCCACGACCTACTTCATAATGCGCAATCTAAGCACAACGCTCATGCAGTTACGTGCGAGCTTTTAAAAGTTACAGTTGACGCTTCGAGACGTAATAAGGATAGAAGGATTGTGGTGATTCAAATCTATATCCAAGTAACGATTGAAGTTTGACTGTTGATTCAGGCCTAAATGATAAACATTTGTGCTCAACCAACTAAAGTCACTGCTATTGTAATAAATGTGCAAGCTATAATTAAATTACATCAGAAACTTTAACTTAAAAGCCAAAATATCTTTATTAATTTGTGACACGTCCATTGAGAAATGAATCTGAGCTAAGTCCTGTTGATTTGGAACTGAATGTGATTTATAATGTCTGGGAAATCGTGCGCGTCTGGTAGCGAGCGATCTGGAGGTTCGGCGCGTTTGACAGTCAGCCACGAATTGGTGCTAGACGCGTTGTACGAGCGGAAAAGGGACAAAAAAAGCGTCCGGGTGCTGACTGTGATAGTCTACGTATTCTGCGTGTCTCTGGCTGCGATCATGTTGTCGCTGTACTACGTGTTCTTCTGGGAGCCGAAGGACACAGCTCACGCCCAGCGCCAGGTCTCTCACACTATAGAGACGCCCACACCACTGCCCACATGCTTTCTGCCTCACACCGGTAGGTCACTACACGCTTTGCTCATACACGATCTCCGGTGTGACCAATAAACTCCGTATTCTTAGGCTGATATTTACATTTGTCTGACGTGTTGTGTCGTGCACCTGACGCATCAGAACACATTCGGTTTCATACATTTGGTACAAGCTTTTTCCATACATCATTTTATCATTACAGATACTAGAACACAGCATCCTAAATCGACACTGTTGAATATAATTATATTATATATTAGCACATGTGACCTTGTGCCCACCTGATGATAAGTGGTGCGCAAGGTCCATGAATGTTAGAGACAATCATGACTGGCATCAGTCCCTAACACTATGTCGCCTTGACTGGGCATGACGGCAATTCGAGCCTGATCCCGAAACGTGTGGATACACTTTACTGGGTTAATCGGCACGAACGGTGGATACTTCCCCGCCCCGGCAGACTGGGGAAATTACCACCACCTATGTTGTTCTCGTTGAAAGTATGTGCCATTTACAATGGATGGAATGACATTTTTTACTTTTAAGGAGAATTAATATTGTAAGGTTGGCATGGTGATATTTATATAAAAATAAAACAAGACTTACTGAGTTATTGGCCTTCCAAAACATTTATAATATTTATATATGGAGAATTTGGCCTACACTCACCACGCTGGCCAGATTGGTTGGCGAGGGTCTGATGTTAATTTTAATGATAATTTATTAACGATTCCACAATAATTCCACTAATTGTCAATTTTTAAAAATCTATTTTATATCATCGGAAACACTGCAGTTGCAAATGGCTGGCAGATGACGTCACGTAATAGTAAATAAACAACTAATTTACAACACTAACATAACTATTTGCTTTTATGTAGTTTTAATTATTTTTTCTTTTGTTTTAATTATTTTTTGTACTTGGAAGAACAACAACGTCACTTACGCTGACTAATGTTTTGAGGTAACGTTCCAATATCACTAAAATAATGTATTTATTTCATAAAAAAATAAATAAATTAGTTTATTTTAAATAAAACCTGATTTGGTGGACATATGCCGGTAATGATATTAAAAAAAATGACATAAAATTATCTACCAGATTATAATAATAAAAAAAAAACATTTCAACAATATTTCTGTCTACTGTTATTATTTAAAGTTCTCAAACAATTAATTAATTTAATTATGGTAAATATAAAAAATAAATAAAAACAATTATTAAAATGAACGCATGCGAAACGTTATCTGTAGTGGAAACCTTTAAATGAAAATACCAATTTAAATGAAGGTTTTCGCTATATAATGGATTCCATTATATTTATTTATAATTTGCGCTTAAGTAACAAAATAGACCTACCTGCTGTTCAAGAGTTCAAAATTATTCCTTTTTTAATGTTCAGAACGTAATAATCAGATAGAGTAGAACAGGCTAAGAATACGGAATTAAAACAGTACTTACGACACTGAAAGCAATTAACATAACCCACAGACATTGTATATATGGACCGTCATTCTTTTAGACACGAATTTAGACCAACTGACTATTATAGGCTGTGTTCACGTAGCTCGCTTTAAGCCTTAAAGTGTTCTAGGCTTGTTAATGTAGGATTTGCAGCGTGCTTAGAATATATTTATGATGTCATCTAAAACTTCTTGCAACTTTTACAAGACGCTTTATTTTCGTGGTATTGTTTCTAAGCGCAAACATTTTGAAATTGAACTAAGTATGTCTGTGAGCCATAGATGTGATACCAGAGGTACGAACTTGTTTTATTTACATTTGAATAGGAAACTATTATAAAAATGGAACTAATCGTCGGCGATGAGTGAATAACTCTTAAGTCATTCATCATCATTACATTCTAGACCTCAATTATTGGAGTAGGTCTTCCAGAACATACATCTGGAGAATTTGGCCTACACTCGCCACGCTGGCCTGACGGGTTGACGACAATCTGATGTCAATTTTATTAGTGGAACCGGGATCGACGGCTTAAACGGTGGTGTTGTATGTAATCCGACATATACCAATGATATATACACTTTTTTTTACGTACATTTGTCATCGATTTACATAGAACTCTTCAGTATCTAAATTAAATTTTACAAGAAAAAGATAAAGGACCGTTTATCTTATTACGTTTATTTTATTGTATGATACTTTGATTTTTCCTGTTTTGTTTTCAATTTGAGTCTACTTTTAAAACAATATTACTGATTTTAAGCGCGTTTAAATTATAAGAATAATTATGTTATGGTAAAAAAAAATAGCATAGACGAGGTTTTTACTCGTCGCCGATGAAATATACGAGTATCATAAATTTAAACCAAAGAAAACGATCAAAACAAACGCACACTAACATGTATATTAGTTTAGAAATGTAACACTGGCTATTTTTTTTTTTTTTTTTTTTTTTTTTTTGAGAAAAACATTTTACACAACTTATTTTAAAATACAATAGTAACTTAAGCAAAAAATATAAATAAAAATGTTTTACAAATAAAAATTCACATTTGCTTTGAACCTTATCTCCCGAAAAAGTAGTCTGTGTATCAGGAGATATGATATTTATGTACTAGTAGATGTTTTATGCTTGGAACACTTGCAATGCTACATTACCAGACACCTAAATCATTGTGTGCCTCACACTCGCAGTTCCTACATGAACACACTTTTGATTGGTCCTAATATTTATAATGTCTATGGACTTCACACTTTGGACGTGAGTTGCTTAATCTAAAATCTACTACTACTTGGAGATGTGACTTGCCTATAAAAAATATTTACAAAATATAAAATAAATATTAATACTAAGGATAGGGGTAAGTCCAGTCCGCGTGGAATGGTGGCACGAACGCTGGCTGCATTTTTTCGCTGAATTGCAATACTGATTCTTTGGGTGACAAAAAAAAGCCAGGCCTCTTGTCACAGGAGGAGACGACAAGACGCGGTGTTGTCTATTAAAATTGATATGTTTCTGCTTGGACTCCATGGGCCCAGAGTTTCTACAGCAAACAGCACAAATACGAGTATGTACTCTTTTCAGATTGACACTGACACAATCTTCGCGCCATTTTGTGTGGACATGTCAAGTGCAAGTTTTTGTTTTGTAAATTAATTTACTGTGGATATTATTGGTCAAAAGTGGTGTTCTTGGTTTAATAATGTGCTACAATGTGAATAATTATGGAAAACGATAAATTGGACTTTAAATATGGGGCACAAGTTGCAGTTTATTTTTTTTGCGGTTTTCCCGCGCTTTCAACTCCCATATTTTACCCGACGTGTTTGAGCTATGGTGTCGCGAGTGACTCCAAGTAAAGCATCAAATTCTGCAGCATCTGGAATTTGATAATCCCTAACTCGGTTATGAACTCTGTTATGAACATATATTATGCAAATAAATTACGTGTTTAGGACTGATGTATTCTCGTCAGACCTTTAGAGGACTTCCGATGCCTTCCACCAAGCATGGAAGAAATGGAGGAACAAATCAAAAGAAAAAGTTCCAAATCGGCACCAGGCCCAGATGGCATTCCGTACATTGTATATAAAAAATGTCCTCACACCCGTAAGCATTTATATAATATATATCGAAAAATCTGGTCTACTAATCAAGTTCCAAAGGCATTTGGCGAGGCAGTCTTCGTTCTCATACCAAAGAAAACTGAGGTAAATGATCCCAAAGATGCAAGACCGATCGCTTTGACGAATACAATGTCCAAAATCTTCTTCTCCATAGTACAAGCAAGAATGTCCCGATTTATGATCAAGAACGAGTACTTCTCACGCCAGCACCAGAAAGGTTTTTTGCCGGGAGTTTCTGGCTGCTTAGAACACAACACCTTACTCGCTGAGTGTTTGAAGGATGCCAGGAAACAGGAGCGGCAACTAAGCGTCTGTTGGATCGACTTGGAAAACGCATTTGGGTCGGTGCAACATGAATTGCTGCAAACTGCGCTAAAATGGTATAACTTTCCAACACTAATCAGAGATATAATTGCCAATTATTACAAGAACTTGAGATTTGTCGTAACAAACAAGGACGGCTACACAGACACACTAAAATACAATGTGGGCCTGTTCCAAGGCTGCTGCCTATCACCTGTAGCTTTTAATATAATTATCAATATCCTAATCGACAAACTTAAATCTCGTGAGAAGAAGTGGGGATATAGATTCAAACAAAACAACATCTATACGGAATCCGTCTTAGCTTTTGCAGACGACTTGGCGGTGCTAACAAGAAATCCCAAGCAATGCCAGGGCTTGCTGGAAATAGTGGATGATTTCTGCTCATGGACAAAGGGAATGAGAACGAAACCATCAAAATGCTTCAGCCTATGTCTGGCTAGGCGAAACACTACATTTACGTCTTATGATCCTGGACTGAGTATAGCAGGGCAGAGAATAGCTCCGGTAAATGAAACCATGCCCTTTAAATTTCTTGGCAGAAGGATAAATTTTCAGGGAAAAACACCATCCCTAGAAGTAGTTGTAAAACAATTCACTGACGACATGAATAGGGTTACTCAACAGCCTATAAGCAATGTCAAAAAAGCTTGGATATATGACAACTACTTAGCATCTCGCCTCACTTGGCCTTTCCTAGTATATGATTTCAACAAAAGCCTACTATCAAGTCTGGACGCGGACGTCATAAGAACATTGAAGTCTTGGCTTGGATTAGCCCAGGGTGCTGACTCCTCAACATTCTTTAGAGGACGGAGAAACTTCGGAATGGATCTGAAAAGACCATCTGAATTATACAAACATCTACGTATAAGCAAATATCAAATTCTAACCAGCTCCCAGGATAATACAATTTCATCCCTTCCAAAAGACCCTCTGGTCTCAGATATGGAACCGAGACTACTATTCTTCAAGAAATTCATGGCAGGTGCCCAGACTGACAAAAGAGGCATTGGCTGGAAGAAAAAAGAAAGTGACAAAGAGGTTATAAAATCCTTCCTCAGGAAAGATGAAGAGCATGAATACAGAGTGCACGCGATGACTCTAGAAGTTCAAAATGACTGGCTAACTTTGGGCGATTTTTGCATCCCTCCAGCCCTAAAGTGGCGCACACTAATGTACGATTGGTCTCCGGCGTTGCTAAAGTTCTACCTAAACGCTTTTCAAATGTCCCTCCCGGACCAGAGTAATCTGGTAAGGTGGGGAAAAGCTACGGAAAAGAACTGTACATTGTGTGGTGCTGCCATAGGAACTGCTAGACACACACTTGTAGGGTGCGTTACTCTCCTAGAAAAGGGCTATTACTCACGCCGACATGACAAAGTCCTAGGTGTTATCCGTGAAGCAGTAAGTCTTTCTATTGCAAGAGCCAGAAAGGGACTGACTACAAATAAAACTTTGACCACATTTGTAAAGGAAGGGCAAAGCACGAAAACTAAATGCAAGCCTACCTCGATCCTTGGCGCCGCATCAGACTGGAAAATTCTCATGGATACATTTGAACACCATTATAGGATCCCAGATGAACTAGCTGTATCAGCCTATAGGCCAGACATCTTAGTGTTTTCTCGGAACTTGAAAAAAGTTATCCTTATTGAACTTACCGTTCCGTGGGAATCAAATATTCCAAAAGACCACAACATGAAGTCGAATAAATATTATGATCTCACAGAAGAAATGATCAGGAACGGGTTCAAGACTCAGCTTTACGCAGTGGAAGTTGGTGCAAGAGGAGTTCCAGCAAAATCTTTGCATCACTTACTGAAAGAATTGGGCCTAAGCAGGTCTGCCGTCAATACATTTATGGAACGAGCTTCCAAGACGGCACTAACGGAATCATACAGTATTTGGTTGGGTAGGGAGAGAAGTAGAATGGTGGATGGTGAGCGTATTATTGCGAAATAGAAAAAAAAGGAGGCCTCCTTTTCTTAAACCAGCCAATTGTCGGTCGCAAGCCCGAGACACCAATCTTCTCATCTCTTACCCACACACGATGGACCCGGCACCCGCACGGTGAATCCATGGAATGCTTAGAAATTTGTCTTCTCTACAATGTCCTTTAAAGACAATTTAAAAAAAAAATTGACACTGACACAAATGACATTATTCCTCGTGCTTAGACTGCTTACGATACTGAGGTAGATCGCTCTAAGTGCTGGCAGTTGTTTGTCATAATGTCGCGCACAATTTTCAAGTTAAACCTAATATTAAATTTATAAGGTTTTCTTTAAAATTATTTAATATTTCAATTCGTTTATTTATTAATTTATGTTTGTATATTACTTCTAAAACAAATCTATAATTAATATTTAAGTAGGAAGTAAATAAAAGATGTCTGAATCACGGCAAGTTATTTTAGAAGACTAAATAAGTTAAACGTTAGGTAAACGTTACACATATAAAGATGAATAAACCGAGAGATGTGTGTTTGTTAGTATTCATACTCAAAGATATGGAATCCGCAATTTATCTTCCAAACATTTAAAAAAAAAAAACTATTATGTTATGAATAAAAATGTGATTTAGAGCGTTCCTAATTGATATCACGCTCTGAGCATCCAAATCATATTCATTCTAAGCGCTCTGATCATGATTCGGATTGTGAGCATAAACAAAACGGCGTAAAAGAATCTCCAAATACTGAACAACGCGAAGCAGTTTTTCCCGTCTTTAATGCCATAGTAGGTATATAATTTATGCAATAGGTACAAAATGCTTACCGCAGCCCTACATTGCCCTGCTACCTACTTCTTCAGAACTAGGTCACTCGACCTCCTTCCTACCTATATTCCTTTCAAATTATTTACCTATAGATACATTTCATTCATTGTTAATTTGTTTATTATATATGTTATACCGTGTTAGACTTGAAAGCAATGTGCGCCTTTTTTTACTGAATTTTGCTTAAAGTAAATACTCAAATAACTTTTAAAAAAGCCCTTATCGGGCAAAGTCAAACATGGCATTAAATGTTCTCTAGAGACTATCCGAGTAAGGCCCAAGGAGACTGGCAACATTTCCCTACTGTATAGCGAGGCTAATACGTTGGCAGAAAAACCAGCCTTCCTGTCTCCAGACCTTTCCGTCAGCCACTTTGACAACTCCTTGGCCAGGCACTTTGCCGGCACTTTGCCCCATCGTCTCGACCCCAAACGGCGCAAATTCGTAACCAAGATCAAGTTTGGCGTATTTGCGCAACTTGAGGTTCCCCACAGAAAAACGCCGCGAGGTCGCCTGGATGTGAGATGGAGCTAATGTGTTTACACACGTCGCATCCCACACCAGAGACCTGCCAAGTTTCCACGGCGCAACAGTCATTCCGTCGGATCTCTTGCCATCGCTCCACACAATCACGGACGGTTCTTAGATTGCGGGTACACCAGCACAAGAGCCCTTCGGATGATGTCGTTGAGAGCCACGTGACGAGGAATGCGGCCAGCACCTCTAGATCAAGAAAGAAAGGGCTACGGCCTACTTATATGTTGTGTCCAAAATCTTGTAATGGTGAGCTGCTGTTTTGGTAATAAAAAGCCTTTTTCGCATACCCATTGGGATACCGGTACCAACGGTGGCAGCGAATAACGTTCTGGTTAGAATTGGCCTTTATTTAACCTTTCTGAAACGGGCCGTAATAAAGTAAGTTCTTAAACAGAATTTTATTACGGCCATTTTGTTTAACAACAGTGTCATATAAATATTTGAACGGTGGCGCTGTGAGATGAAAGATGGCGCCATCAGCAAATCGTAAACCTCACGGTAATGGGTCATTAACTCTTTACACACACGGTGGGTGTATTTGCTTCTTTAACCGGCTGTTCTCAAACTTTTTTTTAAGGCAGAGATCATCAATTGAAGCCCTGAACGTCTCTCTTTCACTGTTGGCCCTGTGTGTCTTTACCGCTAAATCTGAGTCGTGGCTACGGAATGAAGGCACATGTTCGCCGCGAGACTTTTTTGGTAACTAAAGCGAAATATTTGCGGAGGATTATTTTATTAATAACAATTATCTAGGTATTTATTTACCTCTGCAACCATATCGTATTTTTACATTAATTTTCGCAAATACAATCTCGAGCTCTCAAATCCGTGCAACTTCGGCGAGATGTGGCTTAGGGGATGGAAACTTAAAACAAGTTAATGTAACATTTTTGACAATATAGAAAGTGGAGCCGCCTAGTACCTAGGTAGAACTGAGAACTAAAATGTTCCCTGGTGGTTTGAAGATAATAAGAGTTATTCATTCATTCAATCAACTGATTCAATTATTTTTTTTGTCAATGATTGCTATGTTCGATTTGAATGCAAATAAAGCGAAGCTCGCTTTTTTTACCGACTTTTGTATGAAAACTATAGACAAACGCCTTTCAAAGCGTAATAAAGTGAAAAAAATGCTTAAAGCGACAAGTCAAACATAGAGCTCATAGCGTATGCACAGTTAATTTTTTTTTAAAGTTACATTCCCTTTTTTTAAATGGTTTTTATTTTTATTTTATTACATTTAATAATGAATCATATAATATGATATACAAACAGTATAAAAGAATTACAATATAAATTAAAACTACTCAAAAGTAAAAATTAAAATAAATATAAACTAAACCTAATAAAAAATAAACTATAAGTAAAAAATGTCCTCTAGAGACGACCCTTCGGGTATAGTCCCAAAAAGACTGGCAACATTTCCCCTCTGTATAGCTAACACCGCCGGACTTCCTACGCTTGACAAAGTTTTTTTTTTGTTAATAGTATTAATATCAAATGTCAGTTTTATTTATATTGTTTAGGACTTATGTATTCTGTACCATGTCCTTAAATAAATTTAAAAAAAAACCAGTTTTATTTAGTAAAGATCTTGTATTATGTGAGAATTCTACGCGCCATTTTGCGTGGACATGTCAAGTGCAAGTTTTTGTTTTGTAAATTAATTTACTGTGGATATTATTGGTCAAAAGTGGTGTTGTTTTGTTTAATAATGTGCTACAATGTGAATAATTATGGAAAACGATAAATTGGACTTTAAATATGGGGCCGAAGTTGCAGTTTATTTTTTGCGGTTTCCCGCGCTGTCAACTCCCATATTTTACCCGACGTGTTTGGGCTATAATGCCGCGAGTGACTCGAAGTAAAGCATCAAATTCTGCAGCATCTGGAATTTGATGATCCCCAACTCGGTTATGAACTCTGTTATGAACATATATTATGCAAATAAATTACGTGTTTAGGACTGATGTATTCTGTACAATGTCCTTTAAAGACAATTAAAAAAAAAAAAAAAAAAGTTTTGTATTATGTTCCTTGGTAATGATACTGTTCACATTAAAATTGTAAGCGATTTATGCTAGCGCCCGCTGGTAATTTTAATAAACGGAACCTTTTTTATTGTCATTGACATTTTCATGTTTTCGATTTAATATCTTGGTTTGTGCGTGCTTGAGCTACAGTTTACTTCTGCCGCTGTAGTTTAGTTACAACATCATTAAAACTGAATTAACTGTAAAGATAAAGACTAATGTTTTGTTATAAAACAGTGTAGCCTCGTTTCATATAAGACTTAAAATAGCGCTACTGGAGGCCAATTCTTTTATTCAGAGACGTAAAGACATAATTCCATTATTTCGATTTTAGAAACAGATATAGGCTTGTAGCGACACAGATCAGGCAAAGCTTTTTGTAGATGTCGTTAGCGGCAATGGTACATTGTTTTACACCTATATCGCATCATTTTAAAATGTTTTTGTAGTTTTTAATTTTTATAACAGAAAAATGTATTTTAAATTAACGTTACCTACCTTAAAAGACGAATTATGAAAGCGCACCACGTATAAAAAAAAAATATTAATAGAACGGCAATTTTGAGATTGCCATATCTTTGATTTCGCTTAGTAATCTCGATTTGTACACTTAAAAGCTGCTCACTTGAACATAATATCCAGAAAATAATAAATTTCGTAATAAAAAATACAAGTTTTCTATGCAACTGACAGTTATAGTAGGTACCATCTATCATGCGCCATCTATCGTGATAAAAAAAATGTTATTTAAGGTGCATTTGCCAGCAAATAAATAATGTTAATAATCGCAGCAAATGCCTACGTTGCAGGGCGTACGTGACTAACAGTGCACACGACACTAAAACCATTTGATGGTACTTTGCTTTTCAATTTCTTAACATTGCCGTATATGGAAATGTCGTCTCACAATCATTGAATCTTTCGACTGATGTGGTTTATGACAAAATTTACCTATCAATGGGAACAGTCACAGGCCCTGGAACGTAAGTCAGTCTTCCTGTAACCCTCTAACAGACGCTACGTGGTTTCCCCACTATATAGACCGCCTCCGTGGTCTAGTGGTAACAAACGTTGCCGTGAACTCGGGAGGTCGTGGGTTCGATTCCCACCGGGGACAAGTTGTACATTGTATAATTTGTCTCGGTCTGGGTGTTTATATGTATAATATGTATATATTTATAAAAAAAAAAGTATAATATGTAGTTTATCAACCATCTAGTTTCCGTAACACAAGCCTCGTAGCTTACCACGGAAACTAGATGGCGCTGTGTGACCTGTCTGGAAATATTATTATTATTAAAAATATTATATTATTATTATATGATAACACGCTAAATTGTTTTAGTAACTTAGTAACCGATGATATGAAACTTTAAAAGTTATTATTTTCATAGAGACATCCTTTAACCCAGGACTACGCATCTCTATAGGCTATATGACGTCAATACCTGACCACGACATGTCTACAGCAATATATCTGTCCATTTGAATCGCGCCTTTAGATATAAACCTTCAAAACCCAGGTATAGATATACACTCGTTCCGAATCAGGATCAGAGCGCTTAGAATGAACATGACACTGACCGTCGTCGTTCCGAATCAAATATCGCGTTTTGGATGCTCAGAGCGTGATTTCAATTCGGAACGGATAAATTACATATTTATTCATACCATAATAGTTTTTTTTTTTAATGTATAAATGATAAAAAAGTACTTAAAAATGAATTATAGATTTGTTTTAGAAGTAATATACAAACAGCATAAACGAATTACAATATTAAATAATTTAAAAGAAAACTTAATATTAAATAAACTTGAAAATGGCGCCCGACATAATCACAAAAAAAAGACAGCGCTAAGAGCGATCTACCTCGATATCGTGAGCAGTCTGAGCGCGAGGAATAATGTTATTTGTGACGTCGTCACAAAGCTTTGGCAAAACAGTTTATGCACGTCTCGGAACTGCTTTAAGCGTGCTTAGGTTACTATTATCGTGTCTCGGAACGAAGGGATAGGGTATAACCTATTAAAATCTAAATAATACAATTGGCTCTACGACCACCCTATAATTTTTTGTATAGTAAATATTTTTAGGGCCAACGCAACTATAGCCAAAAATATCTTGTCCGCCCGATTACCATAATATTATGTCTATGATATGCACACTTAACGATTGAATTTAGTTTATTGCACATAAATCATAACGATATTTTGCAAGAAAAATAACGAAATAATCTGTAAATATACACAAGTGTGAGTGGTATTATCAAGCTGGATCTACATATGTCTCATTTTCCGATAGCCGTTTGACTTGGAAAATCGTTAACTCAGAGCGTGGACGCTTTAAGCCTTAAGTAAAGCGTTTCAACCCTACTCGAACGATATTTCGTCTTTCTTCTCTCTGTAAAATAATTAATAAAATTATCATTGACAAAGCCTCAAAAAGTGGATTTAACAGTCGGGATCCATTAAAAACTGAGACAAACTCAAATGTTCCCATTATTGGGTTCCGAGTGTTAAAGTCGATATGTAATAAAATAATATATAATAATAATTTTAATGGTGTACTTACGCGGTTAAGAAACTCTTTGTGGACGAAAAGAAAGCTTGTTTTTCATTCTCCGGATGGATGATGAATGAGGTGATAGGAAAGGCAAAGGGTCTTGCCCATACAGCCAAGTCTGACGTAATATATATTTATTTTTATGAGTTAATGAGGATATCATGAAATTCCCGATGTTGCAGAATTTGACGTTTTTCTTGGAATCACTCGCGGCATTATAGCCCAAACACGTCGGGTTAAATATGGGAGTCTACAGCGTGCAAAATAAACTGCAACTTGTGCCCCATCCCATACTCAATGTCCAATTTATCGTTTTCCATAACTATTCACATTGTAGAACATTATTAAACAAAACAACACCACTGTTGACTAACAATATTCACAGTAAATTAATTTACAAAACAAAAACTTGCACTTGACAAGTCCGCGGAAAATGGCGCGAAGGACCAAAAGTTATCTTTTTACGCAGTCGGGTTTTTTATTTTATAAATTAATTATTTTTATTAGGGTTATGTGAATGAAACTGATTAAGAAGTTGAGCATTAGTCCGTTATTAAAACATGGTACTTTAAAAAAAGTATTATTAATAGTAATAATTAGAATTCCATTGTTTAGGACTTATGAATTCTGTACCATGTCCTTAAATAAATAAAAAAAATAGAATTCCACCCGGACAATAAAAATACATATTGTTAAAATAAGATAGGGACAGATAGACAGACAGTGGGGTCGTCCAGACCCGGATGGCTAATGGGCTTGGGTTGGCGATGGGGACATTCCCCCATTTTCCCCGGCAGGATCTCAGCGGGCAACCACCCGCATAACAGCGCCCGTGTGGCTCACGAACCCAGAACGAAATGTTTGTTACATTATTTTATACTCTATCTGTAGGTCTTCGTATGTTTATCCAACCAACCCATCTGGCCAGCATGACGAGTGTAGGGCAAATTATCCAGATATATGTTCTGGAAGGGCCATCTCTAACAGTGGAGGTCCAGCAGCTCTATTCTGTTATTTAAACGTAAACGTTATTAGTGGAATTCGTTATTTGCGTCATCCAACAGTGGTGGTCTAGAACGTTGTATTCTAGGGGCGGTAATGATGTTATGTTTAGTAAGAAATAATAAAAGACAAAGATAAACAATACTGGAGTGCTATTACTGAGGCGATTTGATAGAGAAGTTATTGTTTTTGGCAAGTGGATGATATTTAGGTTACTGTGTTGCTAGTTGCGGTCGATTAATGCACACAACCACAACATCCGTTGCCAAAGTTGCGCGCGAAATAATGGCGGCCATTCACCGATATACGACCCTAGAATTTTATTTTTTATTTTTAAAAGACATGGTACAGAATGCATAAGTCCTAAACAATAAAACTACATGATAACTGAATTCCTAATGTGATATTTTCGGAAAAGCTCTAAGCACAGTTTTCTTTAAAAAAAAATGATGTAATAAAAAACAACATTATGTTAAGAGCGTTGAACGTCTAGCTTGCACAATACAGCATTTTTAAAGATTATTCAAGTTGAGTGTACCTTTGGAGACATCGACGAGCTTGCCACTTGTCATGATTGGCCGGCAGTAAAGTTGGCTAAATGTGAATCTTATTTATAAGCGTGGTTTTTGACCACTCCGAAAGGAAAGCGGTCGTGGTGATACTTAACTTTAAACTTACTATTACAATTGTCAAAATAATATTTTAAATAAATATTCTTAAAAATTTACATGAATAACAATGAACTTTAATCAAATTTACAAATGACAAGTATTTGGTTATTTTAAGAGCTTGAGAACTTTAAATAATAAAACAAGACAGAAATATTGTTGAATTGATTTTTTTATTATTATAATCTGGTAAAAAAAATAATGGCATATGTTGACCGTAAAATGGACATTGTACTCTATGAACTTCGTGAACAGATTTATTAATTTAAAAGCAAAATTTCCACAATTTGGAAGCGTTTGGTTGGACGATTCATAAAGAATTTCCAAACCTTACTAAGCGGAAATGTCAACACAATATATTCATTCCCAACTGTCAAACCATAGACAACAACTCATACCTACAGCTAAAAAACACCGTTTTGTATTCCACTACCGCTAGAGCTACAGAATAGAGACACAGCACGCTTTATAGATCTTAGTTAAAATAGATTTGTTTAATATTATTAAATTTAGATATACAAAAACATATAATTTGCACAGACTTGCACGTTTAGATTATAGTATAGACACACGGTCAAGTTCAATTCTGTATGTAAACAAGAATTGAAATTAAACAGATGCAACAAGATCAAACGTTATCCAATTTATACACCTAGCGATGCTTTACACATTTCTTCACGTTTCTATATCTATTTTATAGCACAATCAAATAGAATTTCTCAGAAAAAAACATTTTATCGATAATACTTTGTTAAGCTATAAAATACTTAGGCTGAAAGGGTCTTTGTTACCGAAGCTACATAAACTATACAAAAATACCGGGGAGTCCTTCGCGCTATTTTGCGCGGACATGTCAAGTGCAATTTTTTGTTTTGTAAATTAATTTACTGTGGATATTATTGATCAAAAGTGGTGTTGTTTTGTTTAATAATGTGCTACAATTTGAATAATTATGGAAAACGATAAATTGGACTTCAAATATGGGGCGTTAACAAGTTGCCGTTTATTTTTTGCAGTTTTCCCGCGCTGTCAATATTTTACCCGACGTGTTTGAGCTATGTGCTATCTGGAATTTGATGATGACCTCATTAACTCATGAAAAAGAAAAATATGTTACGTCAGACTTGGCTGTATGGGCTAGACCCTCCCTATCACCTCATTTATCATCCATCAGGAGAAATTCTTTTCTCCAAAAAAATTAAAATACCGGAGTCCTTCGCGCCATTTTGCGCAGACATGTCAAGTTTTTGTTTTGTAAATTAATTTACTATAGATAATGTATATTATATTATATATATGCCGGGGTGGTTTGAACCGACCTTGTAGGATTTAAGGAAAGCAATCGAGCGACCAGTGCTGCCGCTGTTAGACTATTAGTTTTAATCAGAAGCTGACACCTGATTTCATTTTGTCACATATTGTGCACATTACTTACAGTAAATCAAACAGTACCTACTATTTGAAATTTAAGCTATAAGAAAAAAAAATAAAAAAATAAAAACCTACTATTATTATTTCAGGACGAAGCAATATCACAGTGAGCGAAGACACAAATAGCACAGTTGCCGCCGACCTAGCTCAGATTGGGGGAAACAACGGCACAGAATTGGAATTTGAAGCTATACCGGACTACGGTGACAATTCTACATTCGCCGAGTCTACACCAGAACCTGTTCATAACGATATAACATGACCCTAGCCTGGCCAGAACAACGGTTGCCAAATTGTATCAATATGATTTCAAATCAGTTTAGTGCCAGAGCCTACAAAGTCTGAATGATTTAGTTTAGATTGAAAACAACAAAATGTCACGGGATTCCAATTATAATAATGTTATAATAACTAAGTATGTTTAGTTCTATTCTTGTGCTGTATACAAAAAAAAACATATATACATATGAGCTCTTACAGTGCATATAAAAATATTTTATTTACATTTTTGTGTGTTAAAATCATTACATGTATTCGTTTTTTGGATCACGGCGTATGTAACCATTGCCTAAATAATCATTTATTTATAGCTTAGGCTGTATGGCTTATAGTTCCTTTGCCTTCCTAAAGGAAATATTTTATAGAAAGCACAAATTAGGAAAGATTTTCTAATCAATAAAAAAAAACCCACTAAATGTACCTAAATAGCAATACGTAGGTATACTTAAGTAATAGGTATTATACCTTGGTTTAGCTGCCTATTTTAAAAACTACTTATATTATTAACGCTATGCCCAGTCACCTGTTGCAATCTGTCACCTGTTACTAGGTAAATCCAAAGAGATCTAATAAATTCAATTCAAATTCGTTTATTCAGTAAGTAGGCATAATTGCGTTTACTTTTCTACGTCATTTTACATCACACAATCAATTTTTTTACGCAAGTACATACATTTAAGTAAAAATATTACATCACATTGAAAGATAACTGCTATGTTCGACTTGAAATCAAATAAAGTAAAGCTTGTTTTTTTTTTTTACCGAATTTTGTATGAACTGTATAAATGTACCAACGCCAATTCGAACGACTTTCAAAGTGAAAAAAACGCATAAAGCGACAAGTCAAACACAGGGAACATAGAGCGGACATTGTTATTTTCATACAAAATCTTTGATACATTATTTATAACGCTATCTAGGTTGTTCTCCTCTTGTCGATAAAGAACGTGTTTTACACTTCCGTAGCATGCAGGTCAACATAATTGTCCGAGAAACAACAAATTCAATTTGAAAGTGTAGGTACGTCAAACACGACAATAATGTACTGTCATAGACTAATAAATTCTGAGACGATTGTTTAATTCTCATTCACGGCTTCTTGCCCCATCTTTTTTATATATTTAATGTCTTTGGATGAATCATATTTTTAGAGAATTTTTTTATTCTTAATTCTTCCCTTACTTTTGAAAGAACACCATAAATATTTTTTAATTTAAAACTAACATAAGTGGGATGTTGTTGCACCTTTCTCGCTCGCACACTCCAACGTTTTATAAAGATTTCTAAAGCTGAGTTGTGCTTTTGAGAAATGTAATCTATTTACTTTCTAGGAAATACCTACAAGTATGTCTTAATCATAGATTTGTTTTTAATAAGTGTTTTTGCTATTTTTCTCAGTTTGATACAAACGTGAAGTTGGCATAAATGCCTCATCGGCAATTGCCATTTATTTTTTAAAAAGAAAAAGAAAATTAGGAATATGAATATTAAAAAAAAAGAAAAAGATGATTGACTATATCAGAAGAATAAGTATGCGAACGAGAGGGATGCGAAGCTAAACAATCTTATTAAATAAATTATTATTATACCTATTATCTGCAACAAATAAAATGTGTTAGATGTGTTTCTTACTTGGTAAAATATATAAATTGAAGCTTAAAAATTTTATTGCCAAATATTTTGCCTCTCTTTGGAGCGGCGTCATCAGTGACAGTGACTGTCAGTTTTGTTAACTATTATTGCAGTAGATCCCTTATCTACTGGTAATTTATTAATATCGAACCAACAGGTGGGCGCAGGGTCACATGTGCTAGTATAAAAAAAAAAAAAAAAAAAAAAAAAAAACAATGGACATAACATACTGATGATGTTCTCCATGATGCGCGAGGTGATGATGATATAAT
The DNA here is from genome assembly GCA_910589645.1 of Tinea semifulvella. Taxonomy (NCBI): domain Eukaryota; kingdom Metazoa; phylum Arthropoda; class Insecta; order Lepidoptera; family Tineidae; genus Tinea; species Tinea semifulvella. Next base: position 7,798,226 of record OU342620.1, read on the forward strand.
TCTTAAAAATAAATACAAAACTATATAGTGCATTGCCTTTACCATTGCTAAAAGAAATAAAATTCACTGTCAAAAAAAAGTCACTGTCACTGATGACGCCGCTCCAAAGAGAGGCGTAATATTTGGCAATAAAATTTTTAAGCTTCAATTTATTATTATACCTACTTTATATATACCTACTAAAATAAAAATATAAACCTAAGCCAAATAAAAACAAAAACAAACTGTGTTTTTAAATGTGGCAGCTAAACCAATAAATAATACGTATAATTAAATATATTATTTTATGTAAATTTAGGAATTGTTAATGCTAAATATTTTTATTAAAATAAATATATTTGGTAGAAATGTTTATCTATTTGTGTGTTGCAATATACCTATAGAATTAATTTAATTTTGTAGTTCGTGGATAGTTATTTAAGATATTATAGATAGACATATAATGTTTAGGTTGATGCTGGTAGTTCAACCCTTGCTTAAGGTTTTGGTCTACCTTAAATGCATGTTGTATTGGTAAGGCGGCCTTAAACTTAAGGTGAACTATCGGCTTTAGTTGTGTGGGTTACGAACTGGGCTGGTGTTAAGGGACTATAGGGTTATTTATTTATTTAAAACTTTATTGCACTATGTACGTACTGTCCCATGATTATGCAACGCCTGCGGTTGGATGTAGTTGATTTTATTTGGTACGGAGAGATTAAAAACGCAATTACAAATTTACAAAAACTAAACGCATTTCCTACGCGATCGACTTTAACCAGAATTATCATTTTAATCCTAATATTTTCCGATTCTCTCTTTTTTTACAAAACAAAATACATCGACTATGTCATTTATTTATTATAAACTTTATTGCACAAAGTACTTACAAAGGGGACCTAATGCCGCTAGACATTCTATACTGGTCAAACCTTTGGGACAACTAAAGCAGTTACGACAAGATAAGCAAGTGCTATCAAAACTAATAGAAAATATTAGAAGTCAATATATACTTATGAATAATTATTAACATACACAAATACATACAAATAAAACTACATACATACGTTCTATGAATATATAAATGTAATATACCATTATGTTATTGTCATATCCATGGCAATACTATTTTCGTTTAAAATTCAAATGCAACACGGAAACCTACATGTACACGTTACAGGCTTAATGCCGCTAGTCATCTATCAGACAACTTTTGGGACAATGCAAAACATTTCAATCATGAGGTAAGTACTTAGGTGCAAAGGACCAATAGAATAGTTGAAAAATAAAGTAATTTAATCTTACATACAACAATTCATATTAGTACAAGTAGGTATAAATACACAATCATACAAACATGTAGGTACGCAAAATAATACATATATATAGAAATATTGTTAAAATGATTTGTGTGATATTTATAAAAACTAGCTGATACGGCGAACTTCGTACCGCCTAGCAGTCATTGAATGGTCAAGCTAGATATATATTTCTGAATGCACCCATATATTTTTGACAACCAACATTATTGACAGGTACGAAACCCACTTTTTGTATGGGAAAATGATTTTTCTTATATTTTATTTTTTTCTTCAATTTTCTAATTTTATTTATAGTTATTCTGCTATTCGGGACGGAGACAAATCCAACTAATCAAAAACCGTGTTCTAACAAACCCGACTTTGTTTTATATATTAAGATTTACTTATTATGCAATCTAATATGTCAGAAACCTTCCCCGATGTTCAATTAAATTTAATTCGTTTATTTTTGCTAGTAGGCATAGGACAAAAAGATATGTATTCTGCACTTTTACACGTCAATTTTTACAATATTGATATAAAACGATATAATTTTATAGTACATATAGGTGAATCTGGAGCAGTACATGATAACCATCGTTGGAAAAGAGAAACAATAAAATAACAAAATTATAAATACAGAATAACGCTTAACATTATAGCTGCTGTAGATAGGCATTGTCACACTATAAGCTAAGACAGACACAATCATAAGAATATAAATGTCAATTCACACAACATATTACCAAAGTTTCATCCCGATCGGTCAAGTAGTTTTGCAATGCATAGGGAACACACATACATACATTCACCTTTATATATATAGATAACTCCGCTTAAAACAAGACTTCCTTTAAACAAGGATCCTTTATGTGAACCAGCTAACCTTTATCACCAGGTAACGTCTTCGTAACCCATGCAACTGTATTATTTTAGGCCGACAAGTATTTTACGAGAACACCAAAATGTAGACATATAATTAATTTCCTTACGTGCCTTATTTATGGAACCTATAATCTTATACATCTCTCTTAGTCAAAGATACGTTTAAAAGCGACTTTCACCGAACGGTTATCCGAATGAAATCCACTTTTTATACGGGTTATATCTAGACTACTATGTTATTATCTTAACCTTTTCAGACCTGATTAAATAATGTATCTAGTGTAGATGTAAATGAGTTTACAATTATATAAGGGAAAACTTAGCCTTATCACTCTTTATGCATCCGTTGACCGTACGTAGGGGTACCTTCCCTCGGAGAGCCTGAATACCAGGGACCCGGACAGCGCTGCCGATCCTAAGCAGACAACAAGGCGTCACAGGGAACCTGGGAAGCGGGGTTATCTTCACAAGCTGGGTCCCAGCGCTAAAGTCCAGACAAAAAACCCTGGAACGCACTAGGAGCACGCGTTACGTTCCATCTTCAAATCCAATGTTCCGTCGAATACAAATTTAAATTAATTCAGTTTACCTAACGATATACTTCACCTCTGTAAAATCACTTGCTAGATGTAGAACCAAACGCCTGAATGTAGACAGATGGGTTGCCTAACAAAATATATTTTTATAAACTCTTTATTGCACAAAATAACTAAAAAGTAATGTACAACGGCATTTTATAACAGCTAACCTTTGGGAGTAAGGCAGAGCATTATATTCAATGCTATTGCACTAGCTGATAGTGTTGTTATAAGATTCAAACTGCAGAAATCAAAAGTTGTGTTGTTTTTATTACAGCCCCTAGAACACAGCGTCCAAGATCTCCACTGCTGGAGATTAACCTTCCATAATATATATCTGGAGAATTTGGCCTACACTCGCCACGCTGGCGACGGCTTGGCGAGGATATGATGTCATTTATTTATGACAATTTATTAACGGTTCCACAAGTTGGTATTAGCGGAACCGCGACCGACGGATTAACGTGCTCTCCGAGGCACGGGAACGGTGGTATTGTACATCTATAACTGCAGTACGTAAGAAAAGTGTATTTCTCATTGGTACATGCCGGGTGGGTTTGAACCGACTGATGTAGGATTTAAGAAACGTGTTCTTACAACTGAGCCACCACTGCGCCATTACGCTATTATTAAAATCGACCCGGATACTCCATGCACCATTTTTAGATGTCCCTCGTAGTTAACAGTTGCCTATAATATAGCCATGAACATATTTCGTTAAAGGCAACCCATCGCTGTTACTTTTAGCGTATTTTATTATATAAGGATAACAGATCGGTGAATGTCACTATTCTATGGATCTTGTACTATCTTATTGGTCAAAACTACAACTATCAGCCAGTTTCTCGAACGTATTTTTGGTACTTAATTATTACTAAGTAAAAATAAACATGTTAATTATTACTTAAGTAAAAATAAACCTGTTAATTATTACTTAAGTAAAAATAAACCTGTTAATTATTACATAAGTAAAAATAAACCTGTTAATTATTACTTAAGTAAAAATAAACCTGTTAATTATTATTACTTAAGTAAAAATAAACCTGTTTTGTCAAATAAAATTGTCAATTTGGCGTTTCACAAAGCAATAACAAATAATTCAATAAATTTGTTCGTAAAGCACGATATGAATTAAAAAAACTTTATAAGATAATGATTTCTTAGCTAGGAAATAATTTAGTAGAGCTTCGAGAAACCGGCTGTATATTTCTTAAACGTACACTTAGACTAAAATATTCGATTGTGCGAACGAGAGGGAAGCAAAAGTGTCAAATACTCTTAATACTGCTGTTTAAATACTCTGTAGTTTTTGACCAATCAGAAAAGAGCTTTACATTTACTAATATTATGTTCCAGAGAAATATATTTAACATAGAAGTAGTGGCCTATTACTTAATTACCTTTTATTTATTAGTAATATTATATTTATTTGTGTGTTGTTGTGTATGCTATCATGGCGATATATATATATATATATATATATACATTATATTCTAAATATAGATCTCGTACTTCTTAATTAAACACCAGCTAAGCTGTTAATGTTAATTATCTCGCAATTACGGTCAACCCAACAATGCATTTGTGCTATTTCTAACACACCTCCTATTATTTCCTGTCGTCCCTTATTTATAAAACTAAAATTACTGACTGTTCTTTCTACTGACAGTCGAACGACTTTCAAATCGAAATAAAGTAAAGCGCCTAATGCCATATTTAAATGAAAAAAAAAAAGCGCTTACAATGACAAGTCAAACACAGGGAATGTCACATTATTAATGTTGCCAGTATAAAATATAAAACAAAAGTAAAACATATATATTGTTATTGGATAATTACAACTTTTGTAATGTTATAATTACTAGATTTCCCGAGCTCTGTTTATTATGTCTTGAGGTTGTGGTTGAGAAGAGTTAATTCAGGTAAATTGATGTATGGGCGCTCTCAAGGAACGTAATACAAGGGCGTTCTCTATTGCTCTTTTAACGTCGCCCCGTTTCGTAACTTTGCTAAATGTTATTTAGCCGGCATATACCTATTAAATTGGTCCTCTTAATTCATTGTCTATGCAATTATACTTACCATAAGATTTCTGTAGATTACAACTGTCATCATCCGCCTATGACTGCTGGATATAGGCTCCCGCCAAGGCTCTCCTTTTCACACGGTCTTCTGTCACCATGAGGGTCACCCAGCGACCTTTTTCAGGTCATCCGTCAATCTGGCGGTGGGTCTTCCCACTCTGTACGTGGTCTCCACTCCAGAACACGTCTAATCGGTCATCGGTTCTGGGACAGACGTGTCCTACCCATTGCCACTTACTAATTTAATAAAATTAAATAGGTGGTTGGCGGACTGATGGTGGTGGTAAAAGTATGCCCGGGCGGGGAAGTATCCACCGTTCGTGCTGCTAAACCCTGTTAAGTGAATCAACACGCCATGGCCAGTCAAGTCGGCATAGTGTTAGGGACTGATGTCAGTCATGAGTGTCTGGTTCCAGTTGCTAACATTCATGGACCTTGCACGTCACTTACCATCAAGGTCACATGTGCTAGTGTAAAAGTATTGATTAAGAATGTCGGTAACTTTGGTTTTTTGTCGAATGTCAACATTTCTGACTCTATCCATCACAGAAATACCGAGCATAGCTCTCTCCATAGCTCGCTGAGCGACCTTAATCTTGTAGACCAGACCCACTGTCAGAGTCCACGTTTCTGCTCCGTAGAATACTGGAAGAACGCATTGGTAACGCATAACTATAAGTGTGAAGAGACCTTAAATGTTTATCAGACGTGATTGCGAGTTACGAGTATGTCCACTATCTTTATATAATTAGTAGTGATATTTTATATCTCTAAAGAGAAATACATAAATTACATCTAAATAAATGCTGTTTTATTTCACCATCATCACCACAGACTCCTAGACCTCTACTGTTGGAGTTAACACCGGTGTCGCGACGGCTTGTGGTTACCACACCAAACATTTAAAAGCGACCGGTGTTGCGACTCGGTGTTAAAAACCTTACACTTATTATTACTTAAGCGCAAACGTTATATAATGGAATCCGTTAACTATATATATATATATATCAGGCTATTAAAGTTAATATTTGCACGGCCTCTGTCACGGTCGATCGCACGGTTTGCCTATAGAATTAAAACAATTGACATCAATAATTAAATTTAAGAAGCTGTTAATTAAATGGTTAAAAAAACAACGTTTTTATAGTATCCAGGAATTTTTACATTATAAGTGTTGACAAATATAATTTTAGTTGTAATTTGACATGTACTATTATTTGCATACCATTATGGTAGGATACAGCTGGACTGTAAAATTGTATTATCCTATATCTACCTGTATTCTGGGCAATAAACGATTTTGAATTTGAATTTTATAGAGTTGAGAATTGAGTAATATATATATATATATTAATATAATCTCGGACGTAAATAACGTTTGCGACTAACATATCGTTCCGATACGCGATAATAGTAACCTAAGCACGCTTAAAGGTGTTCCGATACGCGCTTAAACTGTTTTGCCAAGCTGTGTGACGTCACAAACGGCATCATTTCTCGCGCTTAGACTGCTCACGATATCGAGGTAGATCGCTCTGAGCGCTGTCAGTTTTTTGTCATTATGTCGCGCGCCATTTTCAAGTTTATTTAATATTAGGTTTTCTTTTAAATTATTGAATATTGTAATTCGTTTATACTGTTTGTATGTTACTTCTAAAATAAATCTATAATTAATATTAAAGTAGGAAGTGGAAAAAAAATTGTCTGTAACACGGCAATTTATTTTAAAAGATCAAAATAAGTTAATAAACATATAAAGATGAATAAACCGAAAGATGTATATTTGTTAGTATTCATACTCAAAGATATGGAATCCGCAATTTATCTTCCATACATTTAAAAAAAAAACTAACATTTAATGAATGAAAATGTGATTTCGACCGTTCCGAATTGATATCACGCTCTGAGCATCCAAATCGCGATATTTGATTCGGAACGAAAGTCAGTGTCATATTCGTTCTAAGCGCTCTGAACGCGATTCGGAATGAGGGGTAAGTAAGAGAACAGGGCTGCTGGACAGTTTTTGAGACACCATATTTTTTCTTGTCAGAAATAAAACGCTTAGATTATTGTGTATTTTATTGTATTAATAGATTATTATTTATCTCCAGTGATGTACATGTGTGTAGTTTTGTGTGCAGCGAGGATGCTGGAGGCGCGCGAAGTCCCGAGCACTGCGGAGAGCGCCTGCGCGTCGTACTTGCAGTACAGCACCGTAACTGACATATTGAACTCACTGCCGCCATATTTGTTTTGGTTGCACTCCTGTTGACAAATATTATTAAATAAAATAAATAAATGAAGTTTTATTTCAGGTATACACCCATAATAAATAAAATTTACAGTGAAACTATATTACAAATATAAAAATATATAAAAAAACAAAATAAAATATTTGCCAAACTTCGACTAAAGTTCATTTACGGTTCGGGCTCTGCTGAACAGACAGCCAATGTGAGTGTATTTTACTGGGGATCCCGTCGCAAACTCAGAATGCGATTTGTTGTGAAAGACGTGACACGGTTTCGGAGCACCGCGAAGAAGTCTGGTACCCTCGCCTCAGCGAACATGCCCGATGCACGGTCGGCGCATGAGGATACGGAACGCATCATTGTACTGTACCCTCATGGCACTGTATGATTTCCTATGGTAACTGACCCATAGTTGGCAAGTGTACATACATTGACAGTATGTTTTAAACAGCGTCAGCTTGACATCTTGACTACACTTGCCAAACCTACGCGCGAGCATGTTACACGGGACGGCCAGAGCTCTCCTCTCCCTCTCGATGTCCATGTCATATTTTAGGTCGGGTGTCATCACGTGTCCTAGATATTTAAATTTTTCTACACCCTGAACCACTGAACCATTCAATTTTACTTCTGGCACTATAGCCGGACCCCTTCCAGCCCTAAATACCATCATTTCAGTTTTGAGAACATTATATTTCAGTCCATGATCATTAGCATAATGCTCACAGACCGAAAGTAGTTTTCTGAGGCCACCGATAGAGGGGCTGAGTAGAACCATGTCATTAAGAGGATTTAACATTTGTGCATCCCTCTCGCGCGCACAATCAAATATTTTCAAGCCTAATGATATTATAGAATTGGTTGTTTTTATAGAAAATAACATTACAGACTATTTAAAGATACAACTGCCTCCGTGGTCTAGCGGTTAAGTCCGTGGATTTAGACTCGGAGGTACCGGGTTCGATTCCTGGTCGGAAACCAAAAATATTTATTAATGTGGACAATGGAGACATCGCGAGCTTGCCACTTGTCATGATTGGCCTATAGTAAAGTTGGCTAAATGTGAATCCGCTTATTTATTAAGCGTGGTTTGTCATTGAGAGTGACTGTGAGACGTTAAATGATATCCCTCAAATTTGACATTATAGACTTAGCAACTATTTACTATTGCTCATTGTTAGTTATATTTATTTATTATAGTTGTTATTAATGAATATGTGTGTATGTATATATATATATATATATATATATATATAATAATTTTTTTCTATTATTCAGTGTTCTACAAAACTTATATATAAACCTAATGAACAATTCCGACTCTAGTACACTGCAGGAGTTAAAATTATATTGTAAATTAATAGTGAGCCCACACTAGGTAATGGGCCTGGCTCGTGGGACTCTGTTTTCGATTACCTGTATATATATATATATGTGTTTTTAAATATTTATTTATTTAACATTTGGAATACAAACGGAGATCATGGCTAAAGTAAGCATTTAACAACAGATATTGTACATTGATTGGGGTGAGTTAGCAAAATTTAAACCCAAATAATTAACAGAATTAAACAGACAATTAAAAGATAAAATTGAATATAACTAAAACTAAATACTTCAAGTTAAATAGGGTTACAGTGGCCTGGTCTAAATGGTGTATGTACGCTCTCGTACCGGGTGACGCAGATACTGACGGGGCATGGTTGCTTCGGCAGATATCTGTGACGCGTCGGACGAGAGCCGACGGCCACATGTCGGTCATGTAGAGACAACGTCGAGGACACTGCGCAGCATGTCCTAGAGCATTGCTCCGCGCTGAGCGTGCTCCGCAGTGTCCTCGTCAATCAGGTGGGACGCGATCTCTCGCTACCATCGGTAGTAAAATCGATGGTAGCGAGCGAAGCGTCGTGGGACGCTGTGGCCTCCTTCTGTGAGCACGCCATGCTCCAGAAGGAGGCGGCGGAACGGGAGCGGGAAGACGAACCGAACGCCCCTCCCTTCCGCCAGAGGAGAAGACAGCGCAGGAGGCGGCAGTACGCTGCCCTCCTGCCCACCTGAGGGGCCCGAGCGGTGTCACGGGGGTTACATCGCTCACATAGGGCCCCACGAGACGGCGCGCGCGGTTGTTCCCCGCCGTCCGCTATCAACACAAGGCGTCTCGAGGAACACTATCAGGTTTTAGTCGGTGCGAGCCCGACATAACCTCCCCCCTGGGGTATCCGGTAGGGATTTCCTGATGTAAATGAAAAAAAAAAAAAAAAAAAAAAAAAAAAAAAAGGTGTATGTAATATATAAGTTTATAACACAAATGTTTAATATTTTCATGCCGCTAGCGGTAAAATGCGTCGAAATCGTATTCTGGAAAATAAAGATATTTCGATTTATTTACCTGCATCAAGTTGCATAGTTCTGGGTAGAAGTGCGGGTATGTTGGCGGCTGGTAGAAGATGACGTGTCGCACTCCCTTCAGTCGGAGTCGACGGAAGAAGTGCACTCTCTCAGAGTACAACATGAAGTGAGCTTCAGTATGGAAAAACATGTCGCGAGCGCGGGCTATTTTGGCATCCTAAAATAACATATCTTTGCTAATATTATATTGAGAAGACAAAAGAGATTTCCCAAAACCAGGCCCCAACTTTTTTGCAGCGTGCCTCAACTAAATACAATTCAATAATCATAACAATTAATTGTGTTTTTTTATATTTAATTACAACATCTCTTTTACCCCATAAAATATAAAATATTATTTAATTAAATAGTCAATTGGGTATTTTTTTTAATTTTTTTATTCCCTTCTCCCGCTGGATGATGAATGAGATGATAGGGAAGGCAAAGGGTCTAGACCATACAGCCAAGTCTGACGTAATATATCTTTCTTTTTTTATGAGTTAATGAGGTCATCATCAAATTCTAAATGCTGCAAAATTTGATAGTTTTCTTGGAGTCACTCGCGGCATTATAGCTCAAACACGTCGGGTAAAATAAGGGAGTTGACAGCGCGGGAAAACCGCAAAAAATAAACTGCAACTTGTGCCCCATATTTAAAGTTCAATTTATCGTTTTTCATAATTATTCACATTGTAGCACATTATTAAACAAAACCACAACACTTTTGACCAATAATATCCACAGTAAATTAATTTACAAAACAAAAACTTGCACTTGACATGTCCACGCAAAATGGGGCGATATATATTATATGAGTTAGAGAGCGATTATACGAGTATATGGGGCGGAAGTTACACTTCATTTTTTGCGGTTTTCCCGCGCTGTGAACTCCCGTATACCCTACGTGTTTGGGCGATATTGACGTGACTTACTCCATGAAAAGCATCAAATTCTGCAACACTTGGAATTTGATGATCCCCAACTCGGTTATGAACTCTGTTATGAACATATATTATGTAAATAAATTACGTGTTTAGGGCTGATGTATTCTGTACAATGTCCTTTAAAGACAGACAGACAGTGGGGTCGTCCAGGCCCGGATGGCTAATGGGCCTGGGTTGGGGATGGGGACATTCCCCCGTTTTCCCCGGCAGGATCTCAGCGGGCAACCACCCACCAGTAATTCATGCACTTTTGGTGCTGGGCGCCGTCACTGTATAACAGCGCCCGTGTGGCTCACGAACCCAGGGGGGTTGTCCTTTAAAGACATAAAGGTTAAGTCCGTGGATTTAGATTCGGAGGTACCGGGTTCGATTCCTGGTCGGGGCACAAAAATATTTATTAATGTAATTTTTTTAACATTTAATTAATATTGAATTTATTTGTGATACTTCTCGAGTTTGGTACGCTGGAGACATCGACGAGCATGCCACTTGTTATGATTAGCCGGCAGTAAAGTTGGCTAAATGTGAATCCGCTTATTTATTTATAAATAAATAAATAATAATAAATATTTCCAGATAGGTCACACAGCGCCATCTAGTTTCCGTGGTAAGCTACGAGGCTTGTGTTACGGAAACTAGATGGTTGATAAACTACATAAGTATTAGTTTTTGTAAATATATACATATTATACATATAAACACCCAGACCGAGACACATTATACAATGTACAACTTGCCCCCGGTGGGAATCGAACCCACGACCTCCCGAGTTCACGGCAACGTTTGTTACCACTAGACCACGGAGGCGGCATTTATAAGCCGAAAGGGAAACGGTTGTGATGATACTATACTCTTTAAAAAAAAAAAAAAAAAAAGAGACTCCATTGTATATACTCTGAAATAACAAAATAGAACGGTAAAGGGGTTAATAAATATGTTTGTCAATTCTTATGCTCAGCGTCTATCTTACTTTAAAATGAATACTCTTCGTAATAGACGCATGTTATCAGATTTAACATTTCTACACAAACTAATTCATGGAAAAATAAACTGCACACAGCTTCTTGAACAAATCAAACTCAGTGTACCAACAAGATACCCCAGACACAAAATTCAAAACATTTTTAACATACCCTATCACAGAACTAACCTAGGTATACATCATCCTCTTTCCAGAATACGATGCTCATGCTGCAAAATTTACAGATATTGACATCTTCGGAGACTCCCAAAGAGTATTTAAACATAAACTGCTAAAACAACTTGCCCAAAATTTACAAGTCAATTTTATGTACGTTTTTTTTTTATTATTTCTAAAAGGAATTGTATGTTTATTATATACATTTTATTTTATTATTATTTACTAGGTGGTAGGCGGACTGATTGTGGTAATTTCCCCAGTCTGCCGGGGCGGGGAAGTATCTACCGTTCGTGCCGATAAACCCAGTAAAGTGTATCCACACATTTCGGGATTAGGCTCGACTTTCCGTCATGTCCAGTCAAGCCGGCATAGTGTTAGGGACTGGTGTCAGTCATGAGTGTCTGATTACGGATGTCGCTCCCCACTTACCATCAGGTGGGCGCAAGGTCACATGTCGTGCTAGTAAAGTAAAAAAAAAAAAAAAAATGTTTCAGCTTTAGTTTTTCGAATAATATTTAGTTTTTGTATACTTATTGAAAATTTGATAATATTGTTATTTTTATAGGCAATAAAGGCTATTGTGGTGTGGTGGTCGCCTATAATAATGCAACATCTATCTTCTGATTTAGTGTTAAGTACAAATAAGTGTTTGATGTTAACATTGTTGGCTATCCTATCATAAATAAATTCCTCACCTTGGAATATTCGCAGATCTGTACGAATCCTATGTCTTCCTTCTTGAAGTGGTTCCTGAGTCGCACGTAGTCGAAGTAGCTCGGTACGTACAGGAGCGTGTGACTCATGAGCGGGTCTCTCTGTTTGGGGAGGATTTCTTTCAGGAAGTATTCGAATCGAGCGTCTACGGCTGATAGAGGATTAGTTGCGACGAATCTGGGTAACACATACAATTCGGTATTTCAAATTTTCATAATAATTAATTCGACAATATATTTTGTCAGTTTAAAAATAAAACTCAGTTTAAGTAGGTACAGGATATATTATTGTAAGGTACATATTGGTGTATACGGATCAGTACATGTGGTCGCGCCTGATCCAGAACCTTCCAGCTAACTATGCTTATGCCAAAAGCACGGACCAAACGCGAACAAAGGCCTTCGAAAATGGACTGTATTTGAATTTTTAATAATAGCAAAAACGGCTGGTAACGAGCAATCCGGACACAGAGGTACGATATCGGAAACAGAGTAGGACGGGTCACTTATATAAGATCATAGACTTGTCGCTGGGTCGGGGCGCGACGTGCGACTCACGTTGCAAGCAATGAAGCTTATAAAGAAAACTATTTTCTGCAAGTCCACAAGTGGGTACTTCCCGTTGCGAATTAAAAAATGGATAAACATTCAAATATTGCAAATTTGAAGTAAGTGGCGCCATCTTGTGGTGGCATACTTGGTTATTGGAAATGGAAGGAATTTTGTATTGCTCATTATCAACCGATTCAACTATTACAAATATAAGTTAAATATTGGCGTAAACAACATGATCATCATAAAGTAAAGTATCATCACGACCGTTTCCCTTTCAGGGTGGTCAGAAACCACGCTTATAAATAAGCGGGTTCACATTTAGCCAACTATACTATAGGCCAATCATGACAAGTGGCACAAAAATATTTATTAATATAAATAAATACATTGAATTAATATTTAATTTTATTTGTGATATTTCTCGAGTTTGGTACGCTGGAGACATCGACGAGCTTGCCACTTGCCATGATTGGCCTATAGTAAAGTTGGCTAAATGTAAATCCGCTTATTTATAAGCGTGGTTTCTGACCACCCCGAAAGGGAAACGGTCGTGATACTATACTATAGTATACCTTACCACATATGGATCACAAATAATTCAATTTAAAAAAATGGAAATAATTTCTTAAGTTCAACCTTGTTTACCTGTGGAACATCTGTGGTATCTGCAATACAACTTGTCTGATGGAACCCAACTCTATGGGATTGTTGACACAAACCTTGCCGGCATAGTTAAAGCATTTCTTATTTAGTACCGCTCGCAGTTCCGGCAAGGCAACAGATGAAAACATCAGAGTTTGTCTAAAAAAATTATACACATATAGATAGTCTGAATTAAAACTTAATTTTCATTTGACAGCTGGAAAGAAATGTTGAGTGGAGGAACCGTTGAGTAAATGTCTTAGAATTCGAGTGTATATTTCTCAAAAGTACAGACTTAATCAACTTTAAAAATATTGGATTGTGCAAGCGAAAGGGCATTCCTTTAAAAATTCTAAATCTAAACATATTTTGTTAGGCAAGCCATGACCGTTGCAGGTCGGAGGCAGAAGATTTATTAATTTAAAACTTTATTGCACGTTATACAAGGGGCGGACTTAATGCCGCTAGACATTATGTGACAGCCAACCTTAGGGACAATGGGGACCATTTCAAATGTAAGGTAGGTGCAAATATTTATATATAATAATAATAAATAAATCTATATACATAAAAATATAATTATATTACTCAATACATACTAATAAGTATGATATATTAAATACTAATAATACATATGATACCATTACATAACTAACAAAACATTTTTCGGTTGGATGCTTGTTGGATTTCTACCGTTAGTTCATTCCACAGATTTGACAACAGCGAATGAGTTGGCCATAAATCCAGTATGGTGAGAGGAAATGGAGAGACTCTGTTCTCTCTTATGAGAAGAGCGAAGACTTATCATGGAATGAAAAGAGATAGGCAAATTTACTCTTGAGGTATATTTTAAGATGGTTTCATAGGGATCACTTTACGCTCTATAATCCTTCCAACGCTTCCAGGCAGCGGGTGAAGATAGAACAGTTTTCCTGACCACCTTCAGGTCGGGTACTAAAGAAAGTCACATTAAACCTCCGTCTGTTTACCGGCAAATTCTATTAAAATTTATAACCCAAACAAAACATACCTATAATACTTGCTCCATCCATTAACAGCCCAAGATCTGACTCTCGAAAAGTCAGTACCGTGCGTCTTTTTCGGTTGCAGATGTAAATGGTCCAGTACATGGAGCAGATGGTCCCAGTTCTGCATGAGGAAGATATCAGCTTGGTCCAGGACCAGCAGCTCTATGGACGACAGGAAGTCATAATCTCTGTCCTCCTCCCCTTCAGCACCCACGATCATACGCAACCCCAAAGGTGACGTCACAATCACGTCCGAAGAATAAAAGTCAGTGTATAGCTGGAATATTAATCGACATTATATCACCTACAACTGGAGTCTCACACCCATATTCAGACATTTCCTCAACGGCTCCATCACACAATTATTCCGTCAAACAGAGGGAAACCATGTATAGCTCAAAAATAATAAGGCTTTTTATTACAAAAGTATAACTTAGAAATCCTCTGGATCCATTTTATCACTAGCAAATGTTACAATGATATCCATTATATGAGTTATAATAATAATAGCCAAAATAGTCGCTCCAGAGTGCTTGTACGTAACGGCATAGCATTTGCGGTAACAATAACCATTTTATAGAAAAAAAATATACAAATTTATACAAAATCACCACATTTTTGATTTCGCTTGGAAATCTCGATTTGCACACTTAAAAGTTGCTCACTTCGGCATAATATCCAGAAAAAAAAATTCGTAATAAAAATACAAATTTTCTATGCAACTGACAGTTATATTAGGTACCATCTATTGTGATCAAAAGTTAGTGACATCTCGTGACAATGTTGTTAATTTCATGATATTAAAGAAAAATGTGAATGTGACCTACTTTATCCTTCAGTTCCGCTGATGACTTATCAGAACACAAATGAACTATAATTTCCAGGTTTAGCCTCCTACCTTTAAAGTTTTCTTGGTGATAGTCATTCCAAGTCTGAAAGTGTCATCAGTGTTGCCGCTGAACATAACTTCGTAATCCTCGGGTTTAGGGTTTTTTCTGGGCATCATAAGTTCTCCTCCCGTGAAATCTGACTCAAAGCGGTTCTTGTTGATGACCTGCCCAGCCTCCTTCGGCACTAATATATCTATCAGAGTATTCACTATCTTATATGCAGCACTCTTAAATGGTACCATTATTAATACCTAAAAATGTTGGGTTAATTGTTAGGAAATTGTATATTTCTATCTAGAAAACAAATTTTAAAGCATTCCATGGATTCACTAGGTGACAGTAGATTCTGTACACGGAAAATATGTCAATTTGGACAATACTTATAACAGAAAATAACAAACACATGGAATCAGAGACTCATGACTGACATCAGTCCCTCACACTATGGCGGCTTAACTGGGCATGATGGCAAAACGAGCCTGATTCCGAAACTTTACTGAGTTTATAGACACAAATGGTGGATACTTTACCACCATCAATCCATCTACCACCTATTTGTTGTTCTCGTTGAAAGTATGATCCAATTGCAATGATGTTAAATGACAATTTTTACGTTCAACGACAACTAATATTCAAATATTCCAAAAACCACAACATGAAGTCGAATAAATATTAAGATCTTACAGAAGAAATGATAAGGAACGGGTTCAAGACTCAGCTTTACGCAGTGGAAGTTGGTGCGAGAGGAGTTCCAGCAAAATCTTTGCATCAATACATTTATGGAACGAGCTTCCAAGACGGCATTAACGGAATCATACAGTATTTGGTTGGGTAGGGAGAGAAGTAGAATGGTGGATGGTGAGTGTATTATCACACAATAAAAAAAAAAGGAGGCCTCCTTTTCTTAAACCAGCCTATTGTCGGTCGCAAGCCCGAGACACCATTCTTCTCATCTCTAACCCACACACTATGGACCAGGCAACCGCATGGTGAATCCATGGAATGAAGAAATTTGTCTTCAGCTTGCCATGGTGATATTTACATAAAAATAACACCGCAAGACTTACTTTTAAAACATTCAGAAAATCCAAAATTATACCAACCTTAGGTCTTACTAAACCCTGATCTCTGTATTCTTCTAAACAATTAGTTTTCTTAGCCAACTTAGCATTATGATGTAAAATTTTGGTCCTAGTTTTAAGCATATGATTAACTATATGTAGACAGTATGTGAATCTGATCTCGTCAGCATTGGAAAATGTTCTTCCAGGGTAATAAATATCCTGGTAGTTATTTATTATGGAAAATAACTCTTTCTGTAAAGGCGTGAATACTTCTGATAATTCTAAATCCTTTTTTATTAAATTATTTTTATTTGCCGAAACTATATTCCCATGAATTTGCGATTTAATAGATAGCGAAGTAAAATTTGTATTTTTCATTATGTTAGGAACAGATCCTGGGGTGGCATATATTTTTTTCTCTAATATTGACATTTTACTTATAGTTTTTTTGACACTTTCTATCGGTTTGGGTACTGATATGGTCATATTGCCCAGTGTTGTCCAGTTTGTGGCTATGTTCTCTACTTGGGTGGGAGTGTTACCCAGTGATATGAGTAGCTCGTCAGGCAAATCATCTTGTATGTGTTTTATGAATGGATCATCATTTGAATCTGTCTCATCATTGTCGCTTTCAACATTCATCTCTTGTTGTTCCTGCAACGTAAATATGATTAATAATAACTTTTAGAATTACAACTTGCTTAAGGACTTTTGACAGCCGCAATATAAGGGCGAGAATCCACTAAGGCGGAGAGGAGAGAAGAGCAGGTTGTTGCTAGAGCAGAGCTGAAGTATGTGCAAAAGACAGTTCGGCTGAATTGAAGAGGCCAGGAGGAAGGTATGAGGCAGAAGAAAGTCAAAAACAAAATTCACTGCTTTAACTGTGTTCAGTAGCAATGGTAAAATCTCTTAGCAACATCTTTAACCAGTGCTAGAAATCGATTTTAATAAAAAAAAAATAACAAAACAAATAAATGTTGTTTAGTTTGGCCACTGGCAAATTAAAAGATGTCCATAAATTTTTGTATCTTTACAAGACATTTAGCCAATTAGTGTAATTCTTTCAGTGTATTTTTAGTATGTATTTTAAACTTGTATTAAAACGGTCACATACTCAATCACATACACACAACACATGATCCTTTCCCTTCTATCCTTCCTTGTACTTCACCCCACAACCCCCGGCACCCTGAATACCAAGGTATTTTGTCACCTTTGGTCCATGTAAGATAGCACAAGTACAAGATACAAGAGAGATTTTACTATCCCAGATATTGTGGAACACATTCAAGCAGATACAATTTTTAATAAAAATATTAATGTGACAGATAAATAACCTCATTATCGGATGATTCCTCATCATCATCCTCTTCTTCGATTATCTTATCGTCTTCCACCTGTTCATCATCTCCAGACTCATCAGATTCACTGTTCACTTCCATAGAGCGTGGTCCTTTACTACCAGAAAAAGTCGACACAAGTTGCTCAAAAATATCCGGTTCCTCTTCCTCTTCACTCTCAACATGGTCCACCTGCTTCTGCTTCAATTTTCTATCAAGTTGCTTCTTTTTAATAATCTCTTCCTCCACTTTTTGCTTGTTTTTATACCGATTGAAAATCGCTTTCTTGTTTACAGGTTCGTCATTCTTATTTTTCGTCTTCGGTTTAAACTTTTGATTGTTAAACTTCTTCCTCGAACCAAACTTCTTTTGCTTAACCATTTTAACAAGTTGATGTTAATGAATAACGGTGCAATTAACTAATTATTGGGATTTTTCAACCATCCCAACCAAAATGAAACACACATGTTTTTGACAGTGACATTAGTTTTTTAACGATTGTTTTATGTACCTTGAAATCTTGTAATAGATTGGGAATAGAAAATTGATTAAAATAAAAGTATAAACAACTATAAACTAAAAATAAAAGTATAATCTAAACTATATATAAAATAAATTGATTGTCTTTGTGTTTACTATCAATGCTTGCAAAAATTAAAAATAAATAAATTTGGTGTTCCAAAATTAAAAATTTGATAATATTTACAGATTTTTCTAAAAAAGAGACAGTTGTATATCTATTACAAGTGCAAGAGCAATTAGAAAAATAAAATTCTAAAAGAAAGAATAAATTTAATAACAGAGCACAATCTAAAATGACATTTACGTTTTGTGTGTATTGGTTTTTCTCAAAAAGTATATTTATTGGAATATGATCTTTCATACTGTAGTTGAATGTGTTTAAATGTAAAATATTTAGAGTGTTCATTTTTCTAAATTCTAAAGGTTGCAAAGCATGAGTTATTCGAGTGGTGTTATGGCTCAAAGTCAGGATTTTGTTATTGCTTCAGCAAGTAATCTTCCACAAGCCACAGCTGAAAGAAACAGAGGAAATGCAACACGGGAAGCTAATGAAGACTTGGTCGACCTTAAAGGAAAGGTTGAATCAAGATTATTATCTATGTGGAATAACGTGAAATTCGGTTGGACAGTAAAGTTGAACACTACATTTTCTAAGGAATCCCCCGTCTGGTTGCTTGGGCGATGTTACCACAGGAAGTTAAGTCCTACTGGGTCGTTGGAGTCATCCACAGAAATCGGCACAGAGGCCACAGTTCATCAACCAATGGAGCAGATTTTTGGCGAAGGCATTGAAGGTTTTAAATCAGATTTTATGAGTAAAGTGTGGATGACGTATAGGCGAGCATTTCCGATCATGATGGGCTCCAGCTTCACCACGGACTGTGGGTGGGGTTGCATGCTGCGCAGTGGACAGATGTTGCTAGCTCAAGCTTTAGTATGTCACTTCCTGGGAAGGTCTTGGCGCTGGACACCGGACAAGCCTATACTAAATGCAAGGGAATTCCAAGAAGACTGCCTACACCGCACCATTATAAAGTGGTTTGGGGACAAATCTTCTGTTAACAGCCCATTATCAATCCATCAAATGGTTAAATTAGGGGAATCCCTGGGAAAGAAGCCTGGTGACTGGTATGGGCCAGCTTCAGTAGCTCACTGCTTGAAATCAGTCATCTCAGCCGCCCGCAAAGAGAATTACGAATTTGATAATTTAGAAGTTTATGTAGCTCAAGACTCCACCATTTATGTGCAGGATGTCTACAATTTGTGTCGGAAGCCAGACGGATTGTGGAAATCCCTTATTTTGCTGGTTCCAGTTAAGTTAGGGACGGACAAACTTAATCCTATTTATGGATCGTGCTTAACATCACTTCTGACTTTAGAATCTTGTATTGGGGTGATCGGAGGGAAACCTAAACATTCCTTGTACTTTATTGGGTATCAGGACGACAGGTTGATTCACTTGGATCCTCACTACTGCCAGGAGATGGTGGATGTATGGCAGCCAAATTTCTCCCTATCCACGTTCCATTGCCGTTCTCCAAGAAAGATGTCTATACATAAAATGGACCCATCCTGCTGCATCGGGTTCTACCTAGCTGAGGAAAGGCATTTAGAGACTTTTATTAATATTATTAATTCATTTTTAGTACCGCAAGGGGTAGCATCGAATAAGGAGTATCCAATTTTTAGTATAAATAATGGGACCCATACTGTTATGGATTTGCCTAACTTCCGATACTCAATATATGAATCAGAACAGAATTGGGTAACCCCCAACATTAACGATAGTGACACTGATATTGAGTCAGAAGAGTTTGTGCTGGTTTGAGTCATCCTAAATGTTTCCTCATGTAAAAACCAAATACCTAATGCATCTTAGTTCCTATTGCAATTGTGATAATCCTCGCAATGGAAAAATGTTAATAGGTATGCAAAATAGTTTTAAAATTTTGTCACAATAGAGCTTGTAGGTGTACCTATACATAAGTTCTCTGTTTATTTAACCTTTCGCTACTGGCGCATGCATGCCGCACATTAATGCTGGCGCGCGGACTGTGAGTCCGCAATTATTATAGCACATATTTTCATTTTATATATTCAATTATTTATTTGTTTATAATATTTAAAAGATAGACCTTTTATGACACTTTTAAAATAAAATAAAACAATATATTTATAATATTTATTTATTTAGCATGGTTTACAAATCAATTCAAATATTTTTAAATAATTAACAAATCAGTACAAAAAACAATCATAAATTCGAAAATGAAGCAAAATTAAGTTAAAATTTTACCCGTTGAGGAAGATAAAATTTTACCCGTCATCTACATCATTTGGATTTTCCTGAAAAATGCATTCTTGGCATATCGTTGTCGCATGTTCAAGACACATATGTTTCCCACATTTTTTACAAAAATATCGTGACAATCTGTTTTTTTTCTATCACAATAATAGCAACGACTTCGTGTCCGTTGCACTAAAGGACCTGGTTCATCATCATTAATCTTCAGGATGTCTTTGATTCTTAACCTAATTAGTTTAGGTAGGTTTTTAGAAGTATGCCTATATCTTAACTGTGCATCAAACAGATTGTATGCAATTTTTTCTATAAATTTCGCACATAATTTGTCTGCAACATCTACTCCTGACTTTGTCTTGTTATAATCTAGTATTATATCGGGCTTTGCTGTCGTTACGGATACTAAATCATGATGCATACTAGATAAAAGTAACACATTTTTGTTTTTCTTCCGTAATAAATGCCAAAAAACAATCAGTAGGTGATTTTAACCCAGGGGCAACTGTTTTTACATTAGAGATATTTTCTCTTATTATATTAGAAATATAAGTTCGTGTCTTAGAATGAATACTTCTACTCCATGTTGTTCCGTCTTTCCCTATAAATGATGTTTCAAAATTGTCATCTAATCTATTTTGATTATCATCTTGAATTTCTTCTTCGAAGTTTCCGACATCTTCATTATCATCCTTTTCTTTCTCTTGACGATCTTCAGGCTCCCATTCTTCTCCCGAATAATCATCGAAATCATCACCAACTTCTGCTAATAACCTCAATATTCTTGCTTCCGTATCTTCATAGCTCATTCTGTAAATGTATTAAAATATTTTAGCGACAGTTGCATTACAACTCACGCATCGTCTTACTGCTTTATTGTGAAACCAAATTTAGCCTAAACCAGGTAATAAAAGTGTTATGTCGGTTTTGTTCCATATCAATGTGACAGAGAAAACAGTAGTTTATAAAAACGTTTCTGAATTGAATACAGTATTGAAACTAAAATTTACATTAATTTTAGTACAACCAGCCCTAGACATTAAAAGTCATTTATTATACCTATTACTCACTTATATTATCACTTTATATTATTCATTATCTTACTTACTTGAATTATTTAGCCTGCAATAATTTGTAAACGTAAACGTGGTGTTTACAATTCCGATAATCTGTATAAATTTATGGACACGAACAATGGCGTGGTGTCTGTGAGTCCGCAAATCACTATAAAACAACACAAACAAATGCGACCGCTATTGTCGCTCAACTAAACGTTGTCCCTCGCCCCTCTCTTGGATAACTTAGACTTAGAACGAGAAAGAACCATCTATGGCAGAAATAGAGAAAAAATAACGACCATGCGGACTGAGAGTCCGCGCGCCAGTTACGAAAGGTTAAAAAGACCAAGATGTATATACAGAAAATAAATTATCTAAAATATGTATTCCACTAGTTGGTGTGTCTATCATATCACACACTCTTGGACTTTTTAAATAACAGGTGATGCTAATAAAAAAAAGACAAAATTTCAAATTATTTATTTTCATAATACAACATTGACATATCACAATTCAATACTTCATAGTACCAATGATTATGACACTTATTTAGTTATTAATTTTAGCCTTATTATTGTTATTGTGTAATTGTGTAAAAAAATAAGTCTTTTCTTCTTTCTAGGAAATAAAATTACGAACATATTTGAAGCATAAATTATTATAACCAATATACTCTATTTAAATAGGTGGTATGCGGGCAGACTGATGGTGGTAATTTGCTCAGTCTGCCGGGGCAGGGAGGTATAATAATAATAATAATTTATTTTCTTCACAAAAATTGCCTTATATTTGACCGCCTCCGTGGTCTAGTGGTAACAAACGTTGCCGTGATCTCGGGAGGTCGTGGGTTCGATTCCCACCGGGGGCAAGTTGTACATTGTATAATTTGTCTCGGTCTGGGTGTTTATATGTATAATATGTATATATTTACAAAAAATATAAGTATAATATGTAGTTTATCAACCATCTTCCATAACACAAGCCTCGTAGTTTACCACGAAAACTAGATGGCGCTGTGTGACCTGTCTGGAAATATTTATTTATTTATAACTAGTTACATCAAAGTATCCACCGTTCGTGCCGATAAACCCAGTAAAGTGTATCCACACGTTTCGGGATCAGGCTTGAATTGCCGTCATGGTCAGTCAAGCCGGCATAGTGTTAAAGACTGATGTCAGTCATGAGTAATTGATTCCAGTTCCATTCATGGACCTTCGCGCCACTTACCATCAGGTGGGCGCAAAGTCACATGTGCTAGTAAAAATATAAATAAAAAAACAAACAAATCTATGAATAATATAACTCAAATGTACGTAATTTTATTTTCTAGAAAGTTACTATAGTCTGGCTAATGAAAGAAGATAACGAAAACGCGCGGTAAATTCAAAAAATAATAATGGTATCCCTCAAAGTTCCTATCACACAATTGAGCATCTATGTTCGGGTCATTACACTTGTTAACTATACGGCAAAAAAAAGAAACGAAATTGAAATGCTTTCACTGAGAAGATTTGCAACTATCAAAAAAATAAATCATAGTAACCTAAGAAATTTAACACCACACGTAAACAATCTTAATTTTGATTGAATTCAGCATCCCTTGTTGTTTTTCTTGTAATGGGGTGTATCAGGCAAAGCTTTTTGTAGATGTCGCTAGCGGCACTGGTACCTTGCTTACACCTATGTCGGATCATTTTTTAAATGTTTTTGTAGTTTTTTTTTTATAACAGAAAAATGTATTTTAACTTAACGTTACCTAACTTAAAAGACGAATTAAGTAAGCGAACACCGTCTTTAAAATAAAAAAGGTTAAATTAATAGAACTGCAATTTTGAGATCACCATATCTTTGCTTTTGCTTGGAAATCTCGATTTGTACATTTAAAAGCTGCTCACTTCTGCATAATATCCAGAAAATAATAAATTTCGTAATAAAAATACATTTCTATCCAACTGACAGTTATATTAGGTACCATGCGCCATCTGACGTGATTAAAACTTAGTGATACACCCCATTTGGACATCATGTAAAACAATATCTTAAGGACACCACTTTTAATAGTTTTATTCATATTTTACAATGCAAATGAGAAATTAACAACAAAACAATTCAAAGCGAATATTTGACAACAGCAATTATCTACTTTCATCAGCCAGAGTCTAGTTTACATTTCTTTAAAGTACCTACATTCATACTTGAAAAATCTTTGAATATATTTGACTGTGCGAGCGAGAGAGATCCTTCATTAAACACTATTTTAAGCTGAGTCCACATAGAGAGAAGTTAGCAGTTTATTGATTTACCATGCGGGTGCCGGGTCATGTGAGCAGGAAAGAGATGACTAGTGTATCAGAATGGTTAACACTCTCCATTTACTATTGGCTACTTTATCTACTTCACCACATACTATAGTGACGTACAGACCTGTTTAGGCCAATTTGTATGATGTGAGGAATTTAAAAAAATGTGTTGGTTAGTGAAAAATGCTATTAGCCCTGTGTTCCGTCAAAGAAATTATTAATTTTATTTAAAAACTTTATTGCACTATGTACAAGAGGCGGGCTTAATGCCGCTAGGCATTCTCTAGCAACCAACCTTTGGGACAATGAAACCATTTGCGTTGTGAGGTAGGTGCAACCGTTAAATAGATTAATAGGTAATTCAAATTAAATCTAAATATCATATCTATATAGACTAATATGTACACTATACTACATACTATATGTATATATTATATACACTACATATAATACCTACTTACACTGTGAATTGTGAAACTTACCAGCGGTGCTTGCATAAAAGGCTAACATCAGTCATTCTAATACCAAAAAAAATAATGAATCTGACAGTTTAAGCTAAACATGTAAATGTAAGCATGTGATATTAGCGCGGCTTATATATAGTAATAAAATCTGCGAATATGATTCCTAAAAATATAAACACTCATGCAGAGTCTAGTCAAGTAAGACGCGGCGAACGAGTGCTTTCACTCCGTTGCTACGACTTAGACTGTTAAGGCACGCAGGGCCAACAGTGAAAGAGAGACGGTTTATAGGGTCTTAGTCCGTAGACGCCTTGGGTCTCCTTTGAGGCCTCACAGTGATTCGGGCATGCGACCTCCCGCGGTGGCCTTTCAGGCTAGGGTCGTATCGTCAGGCAATTTTGCGATCTCCGTCTTTGAAAAAAAAAAAAAAATTGGTAGCGAGGCGTTGACGATCGCGTAAACATTGACTTACGTAATTCTTTCGGAGTTCTTCGCGCCATTTTGCGTGGACATGTCAAGTGCAAGTTTTTGTTTTGTAAATTAATTTACTGTGGATATTATTGGTCAAAAGTGGTGTTGTTTTGTTTAATAATGTGCTACAATGTGAATAATTATGGAAAACGATAAATTGGACTTTAAATATGGGGCCGAAGTTGCAGTTTATTTTTTGCGGTTTCCCGCGCTGTCAACTCTCATATTTTACCCGACGTGTTTGGGCTATAATGCCGCGAGTGACTCCAAGTAAAGCATCAAATTCTGCAGCATCTGGAATTTGATGATCCCCAACTCGGTTATGAACTCTGTTATGAACATATATTATGCAAATAAATTACGTGTTTAGGACTGATGTATTCTGTACAATGTCCTTTAAAGACAATTAAAAAAAAAAACGTAATTCTTTCTCTTCGTCTCTCGGCTGTGGGAATTTCAGACGCGGCCATATTCACCATACAGTATGACACTAGAAGCCTAAAAAAATATTTGCTCTCTTGACAATTACACGCGGTATATATATAGATAGATACCAATTCGAATTCGATATTCATAGTTAAGACAACGTCTGTCGGGTCAGCTAGTTCTTTATACGAGTATATGTAAGTATATTGTGCCACCGCATTGTAACCGTCGACACTAGCGATCATGATACATTGCGAGTGCAACAGCGAGCATTGGTGATCGGGAAAATTATCCATATGTGGACCAAGCTTTGAATACTTAAAATATTGTACTTAATTTGCAACCATCAAAATAAATAAAATTATATTATACAACTATGTAAAACTACACAGATCTGTGCAATATGAATCAAACTACATTAAATATATAGATATTCTTTGGCTGTCATCAAAGAGATTAAATATAATACAGAACGGGCATAGTTTTTTTTTTTAATACCATATTATTTATCTTGTCGAAGAAGAACGTGTTTTACACTTCCGTAGCATGCAGGTCGGCATATTGTCGATTAAACAAAATCAATTTGAAAGTGCACGTCGTATACGACCATAACGGCAATGTATTGTCGTAAACTAATTCATTCTGAGACGATTATCCTAGCTTTAATTCTCATACTGCTAGGCGTCTTGCCCCATCTTGTTATATATTCAATGTGTAGTTATCATACACTGCCGAAGTAAAATGTAAATATATTTATTACAATCAAAATGATTAATAAAATATTATTGTTCCAAAAACGAATTGTTGTTTCCTTTATGTTGGTTTGTTTCTCCGCCTCCGTGGTCTAGTGGTAACAAACGTTGCCATGAACTCGGGAGGTCGTGGGTTCGATTTCCACCAGGGGCAAGTTGTACATTGTATAATTTGTCTCGGTCTGGGTGTTTATATGTAAAAAAAAAGTATAATATGTAGTTTATCAACCATCTAGTTTCCGTAACACAAGCCTCGTAGCTTACCACGGAAACTAGATGGCGCTGTGTGACCTGTCTGTAAATATTTATTTATTTATTATTTCTTTTGGATCGTTTAATGCTTCCGCCTCGTTCTCACAATCCACCATTTTCAAGATTATTCAAGTTTTTAGTAAAAAAAGTAGTCTATTAACTTCCTAGGAAATAAAATTACGAACGTTATTAGACATGATTTTCATTTTCATATACTACCTAATATATTAATACATTTATAACGATTTGAACTGCCTCCGTGGTCTAGCGGTTAAGTTTGTGGATTTAGACTCGGTGGTACCGGGTTCGATTCCTGGTCGGGACGCAAAGTTATTTATTAATGTAAATACATTTAATAATAGTTTGGTACGCTGGAGACATCGGCGAGCTTGCCACTTGTCATGATTGGCCTATAGTAAAGTTGGCTAAATGTGAATCTGCTGATTTATAAGCGTCGTGATGATACTTTACTTTTTGAAAATGTTAATTGTGCGAGCAAGAGGACTGCAGTGTCAATTTTTATTTCCTAGAAATAAAAATTACGGACATTTTAGACATGATTTTCACTTTCACATCAATAACTTAGTGGATTTTTTTAGATAGTAGCATTGTCCGTTCGTTAATTTTTTTTTTGTTTTAATACAAGTGACCATTGCGATACAATAATGATTGATGATCCTATAAAGGTCAGTTCAAACCCTCCCGGCATGTGCCAATTACATTTTTCATAGATTTCCAACACCACCGTTTCCGTGAGGAGGAGAACACGTTAAGCCGGTCCCGGATTCATTATTACCAACTTGAGGAGTCGTTAATAAATTGACATCAGATCCTCGCCAACCCGTCTGGCCAGCAGCGTGGCGAGTCTAAGCCAAATTCTCCAGAGATCTGGAAGGGCCATCAGTAGAGGTATAGGACGCTGTGGCTGTAAATTTTTTTTTTTTTTTTTTTAATTGTCTTTAAAGGACATTGTACAGAATACATCAGCCCTAAACACGTAATTTATTTGCATAATATATGTTGGGGATCATCAAATTCCAGATGCTGCAGAATTTGATGCTTTTCTTGGAGTCACTCGCGGCATTATAGCTCAAACACGTCGGGTAAAATATGGGAGTCCACAGCGCGGGAAAACCGCAAAAAAAAAACTGCTACTTGTGCCCCATATTTAATGTCCAATTTATCGTTTTCTATAATTATTCACATTGTAGCACATTGTTAAACAAAACAACACCACTTTTGACCAATAATATCCACAGCACATTAATTTACAAAATAAAAACTTGCACTTGACATGTCCACGCAAAATGGCGCGAAGAACTCCCATGATATTACAAACAAAAGGAAGTCATTGGCGCATTTTTTTAAAAATATTCGAACCGTTATTTAAAAAAAAAAAAAGTTTCTCGCGCTATTTTGCACGGAAATGTTGAGTCAAAGTTTTTGTTATGTAAACTACTTTACAGTGGATATTTATTGTTAATCATAAATGGCGTTGTTTTGTTCAATAATGTGCTACAATGTGAATAATTTTAGAAAAAGATAAATTACATTTTATATATGGGGCACGAGTAGCAGTTATTTTTTTAGTTTTCCCGCGCTGTGAACTCCCATATTTTACCCGACTTGTTTGGGCTATAATGCAGCAAATCACTCCAAGAAAAGCATTAAATTCTGCAACATCCGGAATTTGATGATAACCTTATTAACTTATTTAAAAAAAAGAATATATTACAACAAATATGGCTGTAGGAATGGGCTAGATCCCTTTGCCTTTTCTATCATCTCATTCATCATCTATCGGGAGAAGTGAAACAAAGAAAATATGTTACTATTCATTTATTTAACATGGAAAACTTTTGATGCTAGAAGACAAATTTCCAAGCATTCCATGGATTCACCAGGTGCGGGTGCCGGGTCCGTCGTGTGTGGGTAAGAGATGAGAAGAATGGTGTCTCGGGCTTATTGCGCGATAATACGGTCACCATCCACCATTCTACCCCTCTCCCTACCCAGCCATATACTCGTACTGTATAATAATATTACAAGAATAGAAACTTACATTTACTAGTAGAATTTACTATTGTCATTGCTCTATAATAAAGTTATCAGTTATTCTGTTACGTCACGCCATTAAGGTTGATATTTGCCCGGTCGATGTCAAGGTGGAGCGCTTATAAAATTGAGTAATAATATTTTTTAATTATGACGCAATCTCTGACGTAAATAACGAAATCCACTAATAACGTTTGCGACTAGTAACAGAATAGCGCTACTGTGTCGTAAGTTAGCAAATCGAGGTGAGTCCCGTGTCTTTTTACTAACTCACCTGCGTACGTGTGATAGATAGGTAGTGATAACTATAAAGAAAGCTTTTAGTGTTTTTCCCGCTCAAAAGGATATTGGCCTTAACATATAAATAAAAAAAATAAAAAAAGACGAAGTCCTTCGCGCCATTTTGCGCGGACATGTCAAGTGCAAGTTTTTGCTTTGTAAATTAATTTACTGTAGATATTATTGGTCAAAAGTGGTGTTGTTTTGTTAAATAATGTGCTACAATGTGAATAATTATGGAAAACGATAAATTGGACTTTAAATATGGGGCACAAGTTGCAGTTTATTTTTTGCGGTTTTCCCGCGCTGTCAACTCCCATATTTTACCCGACGTGTGTGAGCTATGGTGCCGCGAGTGACTCCATGAAAATCATCAAATTCTGCAGCATCCGGAATTTGATAATGACCTCATTAACTCATAAAAAAGAAAGATATATTACGTCAGACTTGGCTGTATGGGCTAGACCCTTTGCCTTCCCTATCACCTAATACATCATCCATCGGGAGAAGAGAACCAAAAAAATTTGAACGCGAGTAAAGAATGTAGCTCTATACCTTATGTTAGTAATAAGATTTTGTAGAACAGATACAAGGTCTGTCTGAAATTTTGAATTTTCGCGGACTACGTGTTTTTGATTTTTAATTTGTTTGTTGCCTTGTGTTAGTACTCCTGTCCCTTACTTATACTGATACGGTCGGTCATTTTAAATTTTTGACAGATTGGACGTGTTTTGGTTCGACTTCGATTTTTATTCCAAAAAATGGATCAAATAATCTGGGTCAAATTTTGAGTAAAAAACAAAATCTTGTGCGTGGACGCATTCCGAATGTTGACTGTGGCATATGGTGAAGCTACCTTGGACAAAAGCAAGGTTTATCGGTGGTACAAAATGTTCTTAGAGGGCCGTGAAGATGTGAACGACCGACGAAGAGCGACACTAATTTAAAACAATATTTGCACGCCTAATAGGCAGTCATGGAGAACGTTGTATACTATAATATAATATTATATAATATTTATAATATAGATTTAAGAAATGCAATGAAATTATTTTATTTGCATAGAACATGGTAATAGTAAATATTAATAGTAAGTTAGTTCTGCACATTCAGCCATTTCTGACACACAAATTTTGTCAAACATTATTTACAATGTTAAAATCTTATTATTATATTTATAATTTTAATCACACTTATTAAATACAGATTATTATAAAAACATATTGTACAGGTAATTGTTATAATACACATAAAAAATATTTAAAATTTGTGGTTGTAATATTCACTTAGCGAATAGAAGCAACATTCTATCAATAGTTTCCTAATTTGGCCTTTAAACTGAAGACCATTGTTACTAACCAATGTAAAAAAATATTTTGAGTTTTTTTTTTTTTGAGCGTGTCGGACGCCCGACTACGTCAACAACAGATGAAAACATTAATGAAATAAAGAAAGTTGTATTGCCCAATGGTCGAATCACCATTAGAGAAGGTGCTGAGGACCTAAACATATCGATTGACTCGTGCCATTTACTACTTTAAGAGATCGACTAAAAAATGAAAACATGAGCAAACTTGTTTATAAATATGCTGAGCTCAACAATATTAAAAACAATTCTGATCAAAGCAGTAAAATGGGTGGATTGGATTGGGTATACGCCTTTATAAGACGCAACCCTTCCGTTTCTATACGCAAAGCCGAAGCGACAAGCTTTAATAGAATCTGCTTTCAACAAAGAAGAAATAACACATTTCTTTGATAAACTTGGCGAGTTAATGGAAAAGCACACAATTATTCCCAACAACATTTACAATGCTGACGAAACTGGTATCACCACAGACCCAGGAAAGTGCTCGCTGAAAAAGGCCAAAGAAGAGTAGGATCTGTTACAAGCGGCGAAAGAGAAAGCAACATAACAGTTATGTGTGCGATGAGTGTAACCGGAAACTTCATACCGCCTATGTTTATTTTTGCCAGACAGAAAATGACGCGTTTATTAGAAAAAGATGGACCAGCAGCTGGTGCATTATACACCAACTCTAAAAATGGCTGGATAAACGAAGATTTTTTTGTCACTTGACCTTAACATTTCGCAACATTTGCTAAGCCTACCCAAGAGTCACCTGTGTTGTTAATTTTGGACAATCACAGCAGTCATATTTCCCTTCAAGCTTTTAATTTTTGCAAGGAAAACCACATCACAATGCTTTCCGTTCCACCACACAGTTCTCACAGAACACAGCCACTGGAAGCTGCTTATAAACATGAATGCAACAGGCACATGAAGACACATTTAATGTCTAAAATAACTCCATACGATGTTGCAGGTCTTTTCAATAAGTCATACGTACAAGTTGCGAATATAAGTAAAGCAGAATCTGGATTTCGAGCCACGGGAATTTATCCATTGAACCCAAATGTTTTTACTGATCAAGATTTTCTGGCAACGTCGCTGATGGCACAAAAATCGGAACAAATCGCTGAAAAGCAAGACCCAAACGTCGCATAATTTTAAAGATGCGCAGTCAGCCATAACTTCAGGACATACATCTCCTTTGGCAGGTCCATCAAATAAGGACCAATGCTCTGAATCTGTTTTGGCAGTTGCTTGTAACCAAGAACTTGTTGATGGGCAAAGAGCTCCGATATCCATTGCTGCTATAGCAACGACACCAACTCTTGCACCATCTTATAAGCCAGGTCAAAGAAAGCGAAAACAACATGCTACTATATTAACTGCGACTCCTATGAAAAATATTTTGAGGACAAAGAAAAGAAAAAAATAGCGAAACTTAATAAGACTGGAAAAGATGATAAACCAGGGCCAAAAAAAGTTGTCAAAGAAAAGAAGAACAAATATATGAAACAAAAATCTTACAAGAGATAATTTTTACAAGAAAGTTCTTCAGAGAGTGAAGATAAAGAGCACCTTTGCGACGATGACAGTGATGACGAAATCAATGTATTATTTGCAAAGAATTTGGAAAAAATAACGAATTATGGTATTGCTGCACCATCTGCGGACTGTGGGGTCATGCTATATGTTCAGGATGGGATTCGCCAGATGGATACATCTGTGATTTATGTGTTCAAAAATAAAATATTACTATTTCTAATTTCTCTTACCTTTAATAATAATAATAATTTTATATTATATTATAATAATTGATGCTAATTTGTGATTGTAGACTTTACTTTGATTGTATAAGATTGATCTCATTAATATTATTTTAATTTAAATGTATCTTACTTGTTATATTCAAAAAAACATGTCTTAGCATCATTGCCCCGTACTCTGAGCGACATTACCTAGGTATTACGCCGCTCAAACATTTTTTAAAATTATAATTTCCTACTAGTAGGTCAAAGATATATGTTTTGTTGTTAAATGGTTGATTACTCGATAATTGAAGACTTGTTTATTGTTCTTAATTTTGATTTATATTAAATACTTTAAAAATACACCGTGTTTTCCTTAAGTGAACGCCATTCCCCCTTCCTACCCTACATACGAATTGTATTTTGAACGTGCCTCGTGTTTTGCTGTTTGCGCTTCTACAGACGTTCTTCGAGACGACGAGGGCGCTCATTTCAGCCCAGCGTCAAGCACTGGCTACAACTCTCGTTAGCCATGACCGCAGTGTCAAAGTAGGGGGAGGCCCTACACCCTATGCTGAGCATAGGATTGAAACAGGTGAACATTCTCCTATATCGGTACCCCCTCAAAGAAAGAGCTAATAAAATTAATAAAAAGCTTGGAGCTTTGCTGGTGCCCAAGGCCAAGGGTGGTATTCGCTTTTGAGTAGACTATAGGCGTCTTCACCCGATCACGGAGTCAGATTCTTATCCGATGGCTCGCATCGATGATCTGCTCCAAGGTACCTACCAAGAAGAACTGCTATATGAGTTCACTGGACGTTCTTCTCATATTTTATTTTAATAAATGATTCATATTTAATATTCATTCTATCACTCTCACAAAGGTTAGCTGGTAGAGAATACCTTTATGGTATTAAGCTCGCCTATGTACATCTTTTTATATTTTATATTTTGTGTGCAATAAAGGATTTTACTATTATTATATTTCACAGATGGAGATTGAAAACATACAAAACGGCCCAAATGTTAACATCCCACTTTGTTATTAAGTGATGTATCATCTGCATGAGATCACAAATCTATATAATTTAATAGTTAAGGTGTAAAATATTCTCTTAGTAGTAGAATAAATTAATTAGTTAAGTATCCAGTGTCCAGGAATATATAAGTCAATAATAAAAATGAGAATTGTTTCTAAGTCAAAAAAATAATTTATATTAATCTTCTTTTTTTTTTCAAGCAAAATTCAGGATGATTTGGAGAAACAATTCAAAAAAATTAAACTAAAGAAATAACAATACTTTAAAAAAGTGAAAAAGCATTATCACAACACGGGCAAGCTCGTAGATGTCTTTAGCGTATCAAACGCCAAAAATGAAAAAAAATGTGTCCCGGACTAAACCGCAAGCACTTACGAGTACCTTAAAAGATAATGGCGTTTGTTTGAAGGAAGCCGAGCTCCAAATTTGAGAGTAAACCATTATCAAGAAAATAACTATTATTAATATTACAAATGGACTAAATTCTTAGTTTGCCGATGCATACAGTTGTACGGATGGTATAACATGAGTGTTAGCGTTCATAAATTGCTAATACATAGCTCAGATACGACAGAATACTCCCAGTTGGGCAGCTGTCAGAAGACGCACAGGAATAATGGCAAATTAACATATTGTTGTGTTTCATACAAGAAAAGAGTTCCCCGCATACAGACACAGATATAATGCACAAGCTGTTAGTTACTTCAGATCCTATTATAACATTATTGAGCAAACCAATGTCCTGTAATAATAAAGATACACGACAATGATGAGATTGACGACAACGATGACCAAGTCAATGATGACGATGAGGTCACTTCCGACTGTAATTATATAAATAAATAAATAAAAAATCCTCCCCCCGCGTCCGTACCCCGCCGCGCGAGCGCTCCGACAATATTAACGTCTCAACGAGACAGTCAGCGAGACGCATTCGTCGGCGCCCCTCGGTATATTAATAAATAGTAGTTGTTGAAGATTGGATCAGCAACTCTTTGGACAATTTCTTTATAATAATTTTAAATCTGTGACAGGGAAAGATTTCTTCTGTCTGTCAGTCATATTTATGACTCACTTTGAATACGGCGGTGCTGGCAGACGGAGAGGTCTTTCGCTAATATCATGTAAGTAGTCTTAAGTCTTTAGTTTTATTATATATTTTATTTACAGTCCACTCTTTTATTCATTTACTTGAACCAGTTCTTCACAGTAGTACCTATAATTGTTAATAGTGTAGTGTTAATAAGAACATAAAGTGAGTTTCATTCTACAAGACAGACCATACTACACTACACACGAACCTACACTACAATACGTAATAACAAATATCGCGTTCTATGCCACGACAGACTCAGTGCGGAGAATATTCTGGACTTGAAAATTGACGAAAATACCGTTGGTAAAATATTCGCTGACAAGAGCAAGAGAACTGACCT
The DNA here is from genome assembly GCA_910589645.1 of Tinea semifulvella. Taxonomy (NCBI): domain Eukaryota; kingdom Metazoa; phylum Arthropoda; class Insecta; order Lepidoptera; family Tineidae; genus Tinea; species Tinea semifulvella. The sequence continues at coordinate 7,832,463 of OU342620.1, forward strand.
AATCGAATTTTGTACAAAAATAGCCATAAAAGTAATTAATACGAATAAATAGAATAGTAAAATTATGTGCCTTTATATAATTGTATATAATAGTGTAATCATAACAAATAAAAATGTATAGAAAATAAGATACGTAAGTTAAGTTTAGTCGTAATTTTTAATTTTTTAAGTTTTTAAATTTTAGATAAATTTAGATGAAATGAAATAATTTATTTGTCAGAAACACGGTAGGTACAGGGATGTAAATTATTATATGTAATTATATCACATGATTCGCTATTTCTAGCATACAAATATTTATTTAGTCACATGACTTTGTCGAGCTTAGTGTCTAGGTATTCTTTTGTCGAATAAAAACATTTATTAACCAGCATTTGTTTGACTCTTAATTTGAACAGTTTTAGTGGCAGCTCCCTTATAGTAACTGGAAGCTCATTAAATATCCTTGTCGCCATTGCATAACAATTTCGGCTATATTGAGTAGTTTTATGAGCTGGAATAATTATTCTACTAGGATAACGCGTTTTAAAATTGCAATTATCCCCAAGAGTTTTAATTTTAGGTCTTTTAGTTAAACTCATTTATATAATTTAAGCTTTATAATTTTCACTCACTGTATGTAATTTAAGTCTTTCAAAAAAATAATTGTTTAATTAATACTCTTCGTTCGGGTTGCAGGATTTTACAAATACAGGAGGATAGTTTACTTTACTCTATGATCAAATTAATGACGTTTCATAAATGCCTGTAGTAGGTTTACGTGAATAAAGATATTTTGACTTCGACTTTAACAGATAGTCAAATGTTCAATATAGAATGCGCAATTTGTTTGTTTTGCATTTTTATATTTTGTTGTCAAAAAAAACAACAAAACGTTCCGTTAATCGAAGCTAACGGAGCTAAAAAAGTAACGCGGCTTAAATGAAACTGTTGGTGGCGCTGATTTATGATGTTAGCGCAGCTTATAACTGGAACGCGGCGAAATTGGTAGTGTTTTCAAATTCTGCCTATTCCAAAAAAAAAGATTAAATAAACTGCATCAACATTTGGGGGAGTTGGAAGTGTTTTCGAATTCTGCCTATTCCAAAAAAAAAGAATAAATAAACTGCATCAACATTTGGGGGAGTTGGAAGTGTTTTCGAATTCTGCCTATTCCAAAAAAAAAGAATAAATAAACTGCATCAACATTTGGGGGAGTTGGAAGTGTTTTCGAATTCTGCCTATTCCAAAAAAAAGATTAAATAAACTGCATCAACATTTGGGGGAGTTGGAAGTGTTTTCGAATTCTGCCTATTCCAAAAAAAAAGAATAAATAAACTGCATCAACATTTGGGGGAGTTGGAAGTGTTTTCGAATTCTGCCTATTCCAAAAAAAAAGAATAAATAAACTGCATCAACATTTGGGGGAGTTGGAAGTGTTTTCGAATTCTGCCTATTCCAAAAAAAAGATTAAATAAACTGCATCAACATTTGGGGGAGTTGGAAGTGTTTTCGAATTCTGCCTATTCCAAAAAAAAGATTAAATAAACTGCATCAACATTTGGGGGAGTTGGAAGTGTTTTCGAATTCTGCCTATTCCAAAAAAAAGATTAAATAAACTTCATCAACATTTGGGGAAGTTGGAAGTGTTTTCGAATTCTGCCTATTCCAAAAAAAAGATTAAATAAACTTCATCAACATTTGGGGGAGTTGGAAGTGTTTTCGAATTCTGCCTATTCCAAAAAAAAGATTAAATAAACTTCATCAACATTTGGGGGAGTTGGAAGTGTTTTCGAATTCTGCCTATTCCAAAAAAAAGATTAAATAAACTTCATCAACATTTGGGGGAGTTGGAAGTGTTTTCGAATTCTGCCTATTCCAAAAAAAAGATTAAATAAACTTCATCAACATTTGGGGGAGTTGGAACTGTTTTCGAATTCTGCCTATTCCAAAAAAAAGATTAAATAAACTTCATCAACATTTGGGGGAGTTGGAAGTGTTTTCGAATTCTGCCTATTCCAAAAAAAAGATTAAATAAACTTCATCAACATTTGGGGAAGTTGGAAGTGTTTTCGAATTTTGCCTATTCCAAAAAAAAATTCAAATAAACTGATTCAAATTTTGGGTGAAATGCAAAAATAAGTGCGTTGACTTTGTGGTATATGGTGGAGCTATCTTGGTCCAAAGCAACATTTATTGGTGGTCCAAAGCAACATTTATTGTTGGTACAAAATGTTCTGAGATGGCAAGTCAACAACAGACAAAAACATGTGACGAAAATTGGCTAATCGTTGAATCAGAGAAGTTGATGAGAAATGTAATTACACAACATGCTGTATTTGTTTAGTTTAGTAGCAGAGTGACTGCCCAATGACAATAACTTCTTAAATATCTTAAATCTGTAAGCCATGACTTATTCTATTATCGTTGAAAAAACCTGTGTGCCTGTTTAAATATTAATTAAATGTATTTATTTATATTAATAGATATTTTTGTGTCCCAGCCAGGAATCAAACCCGGTACCTCCGAGTCTAAATCCACAGACTTAACCGCTAGACCATGGAGGCAAGGAGGAAAATGTGTAAATATTGAGACGTATTTAAGGAAAGAGTTCTCACCACCAAGCCATATACATAAATTAGTTTATTTCTCATGTTTGACTGGAGGTGGATGTCTGATAAAATAATGTATGGCGTTATATATGTGATGGGGGGCAACGTTGTGTACTGGGTGCACTCTGTTGAGCTCGTTGGAAGGAGTTCCTATGACGAAGGGGTCTCCCACCCCCGTCCCGTGCTGGGCTATAGATAATCCACTCAGCGTGTAGCAAGTGTGGTAGATATCCCAAGCTCTGAAAGGAATAAGAACTACGTGTAAATTAAAGTAAAATATATAATGTTTATCTTAACGACCGATAAAAATGGTATTTATTTTCTCCCACAAAGCTTAATATTAGTTTATTTATTTTTTCTTTGTTAATCTTGCAATCAGTCATAAACTTTAAGCAGATGTGATTGTGATTACGGTGGCTTTTCCGCACTTAGTCTCCATTGGACCATTGTGCGTAACCTTTACTCCTTCAGTGGAGCCATCCGATCTCCTCCGGGAAGGCCAGGAGACCCGTTACGTTCCTGCAGACCACCGGAACAGTCCTTGCAGTCTGGAGGAACCTTAGTCTAGGTGCAGCCACACTGTCGCACTCCATGAGCGCATGCGCGGCCGTCTCCTCCTCCGCCATGCATCCTCTACACAGTGGGCTTTTTTTTGACGTGACAACGTCTTATAAATTGGTTTGCCGGGTGACACTTCAAGAAACTGCGTTACCGGAGCGTAACGTTATGCGCTCACAATGAGAGCGAGTGAGAGGCACGCGTCCCTTCCACTCGGGCATGGTTAGCCCGCCTAAGAGCGAGAGAGACAGACATAAAAAGTGAAAGACATTGACTTGACATTTTCTAGGCACATTACAGCAGAAACACTTCCTTTCATTTCATATTTCTCCTATCATCGCCCTATCCTCAACAAAATCACTCAGATAGGAACAAGTTAAGTTGTAGTAAACGCTGTTTCATTGTACGCAAATGTATTGCAAGTTATTGTATGTATATTTGTATATAAATACGTATGTATGTGTAAAGGTAAAAATAAAATTTTGTTAATATGAAATTCAGTGCGAGATTCTTTGTATAAATTAATGTTTTAAATATAATTCTTTGTATAAATAAATGTTTTAAATTGTTACTATTATTTCATCCTTCTTCCTACTATACGAATGAATATTCACATTAAAATTATTTTACCACTCAAAGTCGTTGTCACGTAAAACTTTCGCCCGTATACCGACTTTACAGGCAACCAATTTTTTAAGCAGATGATTTGAGTACTATGACATGTAGAGATGTCCGTTGGGAATATCTCCTTATTTGCTCAGCAGCTAGAATCTTGGTGGCTGTCTGTTTCTAGCACTCTACGTACTGCTAGCTGGTTAGGATGATTCTCCAGCCTTGTCCTGTATCTGTTGTTAGATAATTTGATTTCATCCTTTATCGTGTTTATAGCCAGGCATTCATGCAGCTCAGACATTTTGATGTACCATGGTGTATTTGCAATGCTTTTTAGTATTTTATTTTGTGTTCTTTGTATTAGCATGATATTGGAATCGCAGGCTGTTCTTCAGAAAGGAATACCATAGGTCCAGATAGGTTTGATTACTGATGTATATATCAACATTTTGTTGTCAATAGTTTGGAGTTTCTATCGAGCAACCAGTATTTGTGTCTAATGTTGATTTCTTTTTTTTTGTATCTATATTTTTTTTCCAAGTTAGCCTGTGATCCAAGTGCATACCCAGGTATTTGACTGAGTTGCTGTGTGGAAGTGAGTTGTTACCCAGATATACGGAGGGACTTCTTAGCGTGAAGGTCACTTAATATTAGTAACAATATTTTAGAAACATTTATGTAGGAGACTGGAGGCTAAGCTAATAGCACTCTAGGTTCCTCTGACTCAAACTTAATATTAATGAATACTTGTTAGGTGTAGTGTAGTGTATTGTAGTGTAGTGTAATGTAGTGTAGTGTAATGTGATTATATAAATTGAATGTTTATATTTTGATTTTCTTTCTTATAATTTTATTTAGCTATTGTTATTTATTTTATAAGTATTTATAATTAGGTATATATATATATATATACTCATACATAATTTCAGTTTCATATTAGGATTAAAATTTATATAAGTAAACAATGTACATATAAGTATAATATTTATTTATTATTAAATTATGGCGAATTTTTATATAAATATCACAAATGGCATGCTTACAATATTAGTTCTCTTTAAAAGTAAAAATTGGCATTTGATATCATTGCAAATGGTAAATACTTTCAACAAAAACAAAACAAATAGGTGGTAGGCGGACTGATGGTGGTAATTTCCCCAGTCTGCCGGAGCGGGGAAGTATCCACCGATCGTGCCGATAAACCCGGTAAAGTGTAAACCCAAGTGTATTGCCCAGTCAAGCCGGCATAGTGTTAGGGACTAATGTTAGTCATGAGTGTCTGATTCCAGTACCTAACATTTACTGACTTCGCGCGCCATTTACCATCAGGTAGGAGCAAAGTCCTAGTATAAAAAAAATTGAAAAATCTTTACTCTACAGTAAAGCCCTATGGCCCGACAAGTGGCAAGCTCATTGATGTCTCTAGTGTACCAAACAGGAGAAATACCACAAATAAATTATTTTCTACCAGCCAGGAATCGAAACCGGTACATCTGTGTATAAGTAACTTTTAATAATCATTTCATTGCACCTATAATAGTTCAAATTTGTCTCCAAGTATCGGTTGTCAGAAAATGTTTACGGGAATTAAATCCGCCATTGTACTTTGTGCTATAAAGTTATAAATAAAACAACATCATAATCAATTTCAAATAAAAAGGTGACAATTCTTAAGTCTGATACGCTAGAGACATCGACTAAGAATGTCCTCCATCAATCAATATCCAAATGAAATGAAATGGCTACCAAAAATAACGGTGATGAGCCTTACGAAATATGTTTTTTTATTTTTTATTCTTCCGTCTTGGAAGCTCTTTCCATGAATGTATTGACGGAAGACCTGCTTAGGCCCAATTCTTTGAGTAAGTGGTGCAAAGATTTTGATGGAACTCCTCTCGCACTAACATCCACTGCGTAAAGCTGAAGCTTAAATCCGTTCCTGATCAAATTCTCCAGATATATGTTATGGAAGGCCCATGGTGCTGTGTTCTAGGGGCTGTAATGAGCTCCTTCATTATTGCTACGTTGGTTCTATGCTGTCCACAGAATGTGCAACATGCTCCTCCAGCACAATGGGATATAAGACTGAATGATAGTGATTTATACTCACTTGCCAGGTTTATCTACTAGTCCTCCCCCCGGGTGTTGGCAACAAATTATAATGTACTCCTGAAGAGCTCCCTGATTGAATAATACTGTTTCTAGTAAGTCCTTGTTCTCTGAAAAAATAAAAACAGATTATTAAATAAAATAACCACGAAAGTTTTGTGCAAGTTATCACAATTTAAAGCGATCTTGCACTCCAGCATGGACTCCTCAGCGCTTCTGTCGTCAATCTCTATCAACACTACTTCGAAGGTACGTTCAACCAATAGGTAAATAGGGTGTAGTTGACTTTATATTTTATAAGAGTACCTAAAATGACACTGAATTTCAGTTTAATAATTTTATGGAATGTTACCTCAAAACATTAGTCAGCGTGAGTGACGTCACTTAATAGTAAATATTGTAAACTGCCCCACAAATAAATCTGCTTAATTAAGTTGTTGTTTTCAATTACTTTAGCACAAAGTAAAAGAAAAATTAATAAATTGGAAACTATTTTTATAAAAGCAAATAGTTATGTTAAGAGTCGTAAATTAGTTGTTTGTTTACTATTACGTGACGTCATTTGACAGCCATTAGCAACGGCAGCGTTTCCGAGCGAAAATACGTTATTTAAAAATAAATTTTAAGGCGATTTAGACCTTCATAAAAATCTAACTCCACGCCAACCCGTCTGGCCAGCGTGGCAAATTTAGGCCAAAATTTATGGAAGGCCCATCACCAACAGTGGAGGTCTAGAACACTGTGTCCTAGGGTCTGTGATGAAAGAATCTAAGTTATTTTTCCAGTAGCCCTATTCTGTTACTCAAGGGCCAACGTTATATAGTGGAATCCCTTAAACAACGGAACTGTCAGTGTAAAACGCTATTAAAATTGGTATTCTCATATAAAGGTTTCCACTACAAACAACAGTAAAATAATGTTACGATGCATTCATTTAAAATAAAACTATCATATACTTCTTTTAGTTTTACTTTAATTCACGTTTTGCCAATGATTTTGAAGTAGCAACCCCATGGGCGACCTTTGTTATAGTGGAAAACGCTATTTTGACGTAAGGTCGGCTATCATCGGAAATACTCGGTCTAAAAGTGGTAGTAAATAACAGAATTCACTATTTTGACAATCTAACGTTTGCGCTTAAGTAATGGAATATGGCTGCAGGAATCCGGAAGTAGATATAAACAATTTAAAACATATTTAAACTGCCTGCGTGGTCTAGTGGTTTAGTCCGTGGATTTAGACACGGGAGGTACCGGGTTCGGTTCCTGGTCGGGACACAAAAATATTTATTAATGTAAGTAAATACATTTAATTTATTTGTGATATTTCTCGAGTTTGGTACGCTGGAGACATCGACGATCTTGCCACTTGTCATGATTGGCCTATAGTAAAGTTGGCTAAATGTGAATCCGCTTATTTATAAGCGTGGTTTCTGACCACCCCGAAAGGGAAACGGTTGTGATGATACTTTAAAACATATTTACAGTTAAATAACACATCTTACTACATTCAGATATTGTTACTGTTATTACTTAAAACTTAGGATAGATTTTTACATAATAATATTAAAGTAATTTATAATCACAGTTGCTTTTTGAATTACTGTTAGTTTTGAACACTATAAGAGAGGAAATAACCTCATACAGCCATGGGTATCAACTGAGACTCGCATCACATCCGAACGTCCTCGCCTCAGACCTGAGAGGGTCCGGCAGCATCACACACCGCAGGCTCAAGCGAAAGAGTGTTCCTGGCCTTGGTGCCAGATTTAGCAGAGACTGAGGAAGAAGCCAATGGGGTCCCCTCCAATACTGACATCAATACAGATAGACATATCAAACAAAAGAGTGGCCCATTGTACCTGTACAGATTGCCACGAATGCAGTAATCAGAGAAAAAAAAAAAAAAAACTTACTTTTAGTGTTTGTCTTACTGATAAGTAAAACGAAATACCTTGAGATAAAATTGCGCTAATAATTGGGAAGGCTGCTCCTTGCCAGTACGAGTAGCATCCATCCACCAGTTTGTTTGTTCTTCCTTGAAATCCTCCTTCCACCCTCATCTGACAGTGAACACACCACCTTAGCAATGCGTCAACATCACATAAAGCTGTCCTATTAAGTAAAACCAATGCAGCTATCCCACATAAAGCATAACCCCCGTGTGCTTCCATACCTGCAAAATCAATTGACATTATTTTAATAATTTTATATCAGAAATTCAATTAAAATGTGGAATACAGAAAATAATAAAATGTAGTACATCATTTAGCATCAATCCATCATTCTCTATTTTGTCCTCTCACAACTGACTCGATTGATTTTTTTTATGCCTTGCCTGATTTTTTTTTTTTTTTTCTTTAACGCAGCGCTAGCGTACTGAAGCCTATGGGGGTGGCCCCGTTAGGCTGCAGTTTGTCTCAGCGGGCAACAACCCGCCGGTTTCTATTTTTACCCTGGCCTAAGGGTGGCCAAGGAAGGGGCTACGAAAGGTGTGGCCCCTTGTGAGCGGTGTCTATGTGGTAACAACGGCACGGGCTACGCCTCGGTCCTCAGGATCTCCCGGGGCAGGCGGCGGCCTTCCGGTGGCCGTGCGTGGAGAGGCGCGATTCCCCGAAGATGGTTGAAGCGGCTGTGGTCGGCTCGATCGAACATGGACTTCGAGAGCCTGGCCACAAACTGCTCGATGGTCTCCATCTTCAGGTCGTCGTGGAGGGCGGTGTTGCCTGATGATAAGTGGTGCACGAGGTCCATGAATGTTATCAACTGAATCAGAGATTCATGACTGACATCAGTCCCTAACACTAAGTCGGCTTGACTCGGCATGACAGCAATTCAAGGCTGATCCCGAGATGTGTGGATATACTTTACTGGGTTGGATACTTCCCAGCCCCGGCTGACTGAGCAAATTACCACCATCAGTCCACCAACCACCTATTTGTTGTTCTTGTTGAAAGTATGTGCCATTTGCAATATCAAATGCCAATTTTTACTTTTAAGGAGAACTAATATTGTAAGCTTGCCATGGTGATATTTAAATAAAAATAACCACTTGTAACAAGACTTAAAGTGTACACACACAGAAGAGTGGTGTAGTGGCTCGGTTTTAATAAGATGATGTAAGATATTTTCTTGTTTTATTATACTCTAATTATTCACTAGCCATACAGACATTGTCTTGCCTGGTGCAGGTTTAGTTAATGTTATTTCAATATTTCAACACTATTATAAAAGACAAATTTCCTAGCATTTATTGTGCGGGTGCCAGGACCAATGTGTGTGGGTGCTGGACCAATGGTGAGAGAGAGGGGAAAAATGGCATCTTCGACTGTAAGATGGTTTAAAAAGGAGGTCTCCCCTCACCATCCATCATTCTTTCTCACCATACCCAATCAAATACTTTATAACTCTGCTAATGAAGTCTTCGAATGTCATACCATAAATGAGAGACGAAATAAAGACAGACCTGTTTAGGTCTAACCTTTTAATAAGTGTTTTGGGAAGGTTTTACTATCGCTACAACTTCCACTGTGTAAAGCTGAGTCTTGAATCCATGTGGAAACCACCATGCATTTTTTTTTGGAGAAAATACGACATATAGCACTATAGACCCAGTATGACAAGTAGCAAGCTATTTGTGTTTTGGACCAGGAATTTAACCCGGCACCTCCACATTAAAATCTACAGCCTTAACTGCTAGGCCATGGAGGCAGTCTAAAGTGTAAGTATGTTTTTGTTAATAATAATGTTTATGTATTAAGACTAGTGTAATAAAGCTCATTATAAATATGTAAATAGAATTATATTGAATTACCGGGATAACCAGCAAATCCACCTTCATAAGTCTGGCAACTGACGATCCACTCAGCAGTCTTCTCAAACAAGTCCTCAGTATAGGTATTTGTGAGCTTAGCAATACTTATAGCACAATACGCCCCACGTATATCCTTTTCCCCACCTTTGTGAAGGGCAAATGCACCATCCACATCTTTAACTGACCAGAGAAACTTTTGTAAAGAACTCCTGTCTATAGAATCGTAAGCTTCATCAGTTCCAATAATTGTTAATGCATTTACAGCTGCAAATGTTGTTCCTAAGTGTGGATACTGCATTGGACCACCTCCGTATCCACCTTCCGAATGTTGACAATTGGAAAGGAATTGAACTATGTGACTTAAGGTTTCAGTATCAGGCATATCTCCTAGCATCCATAAAGCATGTAGAATCCAGTAAACTACCCATGTTCTGCTGGCATCTAAGCAATCGTAAGCTTGTGGTAAATTTTTAAGATATTTCTTCAGTAATTTACCATGCTCTGTCTTGTTAAGGATTGGCATGTCAGTGTCAGTTGATGCTAGCCTTTGAAAGTGTTTGAAGTACTTAACAATCACTTTTTCTACTGCTATCTGTAATATTATTAGGTTAAAACTTAGTGACTAATTATTAGATTATCTAAGAGCTACCACACCAAGCTAAGCACAGCCAGTTTTAGCAGCCATTTGACAAGCAGCATCAAAACTGATTGTAAAAATATTACAGAGAAAAAAGATATATTCACCTTGCACCATGTCTATTCTAATGGCTGTTGACATTATAGCAGTTAAATCAGTGTATTTAGGAGCGGGGGTACCAGGTTTGATTCTTGGTTGGGACATAATTATTTATTTGTGATATTTCTCGAGTTTCATCAATAAGCTTGCCACTTGTCATGATGGGCCTATAGTAAAGTTGGTTAATTGTGAATCAGCTTCATAAAAAAATGTGGTTTCTGATGCAAGGGATACTGTTGTGAAATACACTTACTTTTGTTCTTAATGCCACATAGTCACCATGTTTTCTTTAGCAATCCATGGACCCACAATGCGGGTGCCAGTTCCAATGTTTTAGAGAAAAGTGTCCCAAAGCGTGAGACAGAGACAGGCTAAGTTGAGAGACCCATTTTTTGCGCGCAAGGACACCCCTGTACGATTTTGCCAATGCTGTTTATTAAAATTGTTCCCGGCCCTGCTGAGGCCAAATTATTTTAGTCTTGAATACCTTTCTGATAATTTCTTCTGAGATAGAAGTATTTGTTCGACTTAATATTGTGGTCTTAAGGATAAGAATGAGAATGTAAAGGTTATAAATATTTACCTGTTCAGATGCTGTAGGAGTGAGCACATTTTCTGTATTATACAGCACTGCAGTAACATCTGAGACACAGCGAAATTGGTTTTCCATCATGATTTATTGTCTTAACAAAACGGACCACTCTGCACTATACACAAATTAGAACAATCAGCAAAAAACATCTATTTATATGCTGGCATTGGGCTGGCACTTTATAAATATCTAAAACTCAACAAGTTGGCTACAGTAAACGGAATGTCATCGAACTTGACGAGAAATTATTCCTTACCGAATACGGCTTAAAAAATAAACAAATAAATATCACATGCCCTCAGTAAAACCCCAAAATTGCTGTAAATCACACTGTAAATGCATAAAAATAATTTTTCAACATTCGGCACTCGCCATGGCAATTATTTTATACAGGTAACGGTTATGGATACAAGTCCTTCAGCCAAGCCAATGTGCTTCAGTAATAAATGTAGCCAAATGCTTTAGTTAGTTCTTTGAAATCATAATCCCTTATAATGATTTTTTTAATTTGCGCTAATGGGGTGTATCAGGCAAAGCTTTTTGTAGATGTCGCTAGCGGCACTGGTACCTTGTTTACACCTAAGATTGATCATTTTTTAAATTTATCTGTAGTTTTACATTTTTATAAAAGAAAAATATATTTATTATTTTAACTTAACGTTACCTACCTTAAAAGACGAATTAAGTAAGCGAACACCGTCTTTAAAATAAAAAAAGATTGAATTAATAGAACGGCAGTTTTGAGTTCACCATATCTTTGCTTTCGCTTGAAAATCTCGATTTGTGCACTTAATAGCTGCTCACTTGTGCACAATATTCAGAAAATAATAAATTTCGTAATAAAAATACAAGTTTTCTATGCAACTGACAGTTATATTAGGTACCATCTATCATGCGCCATCTATCGTGATAAAAAGTTAGTGCAGTAGATATTCTGTGCCGTCATTAAAAAAATATGCGATATAGGTGTAAAATAAGGTACCATTGCCGCTACCGACATCTACAAAAAGCTTTTGTAGAAAGGAAACAAAAGGGTCATGGCTGAATGCCTCTGCCTCACTTATATTGGTTTAAAAAATATATATTAACGTATGGACTTAGTTTCTTTGCCTTTCCAATTTATTTAGGCAAAATGGGCAATATTTATGAAACAAATAAATTCCTTGTTTATCGAGGAAATCGTGTTTAGGACTGATGTATTCTGTACAATGTCCTTTAAAGACAATTTAAAAAAAAAAAAAAATTATCGAGGAAAAATTGTGGTGTTTTGATTCTCAAGTTTATGATTTATATTCAGTTTCCAAAATGATGCCTGGTAGAATTGGCAATCCTATTAGTTCAATAACGGGGGAAAATCCTCTAGGTCTTTCCTGGCATGATTCTGCATGGATTCCTATGTTGGTCCCATCAAACATTATGGATTATTTCTCGGAAAGGACGAACCCGTTCTTCGATCGTACGTGTAATAATGAAATTGTAAAGATGCAGAGGCTTAGTATGGACCAGCTGCAGTAAGTAGAATTATATTCTTCTTACGGTGCCATCTCCTATCGGAGGTCGGCTATCATTAAGGCGATTTTGATTTTGTTGGCCGCTGTCCGGAACAAGGAATTAAGAATTATAACATAAAATTGTTAAATGTGTATTTTTAACAATAAATTGGTTGTTTTAGGAATATGACTGGTTTAGAATATATTTTGCTTCATGTTCAAGATCCCATTTTATATGTGATAAGGAAACAGCATAGACACAGTCCAAACCAGGTGACTCCTTTGGCCGACTATTATATTATTGCTGGCATTGTCTATCAGGCTCCAGACTTAGCCAGTGTCTTGAACTCTCGCTTGGTATGTATGTTTCATAAATTAAACCCAAACAGTTAATTGTATTTTATACGATTTACCACACGCCCACCTGGTAGTTAAATATTAAAAGGCATGAGTGTCTTGTCGTCTCTGGTGTCAAGAGGGCTGGCTTTTTCTTTGCCCAAAGAGTCAGTATTGCAATTCAATGGGGAAATACAGACAGAATTCTTGCCACAATTCTACACAGATGGGACTTATATCAACTTACTAATATATTTTATTTAATATGTAAATAGTTTTTTTGATAATTTTTGACCATTTGTTAAATATATATTTTAGTTATCTACAGTACATCACTTGCAATTGTCATTTGAAGAAACAATGTCATACTCAAGGTACCATCCCAGCAAAGGATACTGGTGGGACTTTAAACCTAATAAACCAGGTATATATTTTATTTTAAAATTTTATTGCATAATGCACAAAAGGCGAAGCTTAATTTATATAATAAGTTCTTTTGGCAAAGTTTAAAAATGGTTTTAAAGAAACTGTCCAATTAATTGATTTTACTATTAAGTTTTAATGAAACAGCTCACACATTTTATTTTTCCATACAAACTGTCTTTAAAAAAAACGATGAATGATTGAAAAAAAAAATAGCTAAAACAATGGCAACATAAAAGATTTTAACTTGGATCAACTAATTTTTTAGTAGCTTGTTCTCTCCTTCTCTGCTCCAACCCTTTACATGCTGATATTAGTGTTTTAATATTTTTGCCACCTTGTAGGCTTAAGTCCTTTTAGCAACAGTCAATCTGCACCAAAAGATCCACCCGCAACAAACAAAGAAGAAGCTTCTACACTATTCCAGAGACAAAGAGTGGATATGTTACTGGCTGAACTGGTTCGGCAATTTCCTTTGCCAGCCATACCACCAACTACCACGCAGGTGAGAATTACACATGTATTCAAGTAGGTAACAAGAAAGTTCAATTTCCAAGGAACATCTCTTACAATTTTTAACAAAATCGAGGCAGTAGTTTAGGCAGCCAAAACAGACAGACAACTTCTTTTGCATTTTTTTATATTTCCAATTAGGTGCAACCCAGCCTTGAGGTAGTTGTAAATGCGCTGACCGTCAGCGCGTTTGTTAGGCGCGAGGGTTTGTAGTTTCTTGTATTGTTTTATAGTAAAATTAACATGCGCTGGCGGTCTGTGCCGGCATTATCTTTTACTTTAATCATTCAATATTGCAATGTATTACATACATACATATCTTCACGCCAGATCCCTTACGGGGTAGGCAGAGACAATTGAGCGCCACTTGACACGATCACGACATACCTCTTTCGCTTCATCGACATTCATCAACCTCTTCATACATGCCCTTTTGTTACGAAGGCTTTTTAATTCTCCTTCAGCTAGTGTTTTATTTATTTGATCGTGATACGTGTGTCTTGGTCTGCCAGGGCCTCTTTTACCCACAACTTTCGCATTATATACCTGGTTCGTCAATCTTTCTTCGCTCATCCTTTCAACATGCCCGAACCATCGTAGCATGCTTTTTCTTATTTTTGTGCCTATGCTTTCTTTTATACCTACCATTTTTCGTATTTCGACGTTACGTATGTGGTCCGCCAAAGTGACGCCGCATAACCGACGCAGCGACCTCATTTCTACTGCATTAACCCTACTCTCATGCATATTCTGACATATCCACGTCTCGCTTCCATACATAAGTGTTGGTACCAACATGGCATTGTGTATGGCGAGCCGAGCTTTGTCACTTACAAACTTACAAATGTAATGTATTGAAAATATAAAAATAAGTAGTACATGGGATATGTCTGTTGTAGAGCAAAGTTAATATTCATTAAAATCCTGTCCCCTCCCCGGATTTTATGTTTTGTTTTAAGAACCTAAACTAAAATTACAACTGACGAAATGGCTACTGGACCATAGATTTTATAGTGTAAAAGAGTATCTTGAGTGCAAAACAGGTTAATTAATATATTTTTTTGTTTTAATGTAGTTGTGATTATGATATTGTACATTATGATATGATACATGTGAGTAGACCTGACTAAAGTTTTGTGACCACTGTACTGTATTTATTGCAAATAAACGATATTTCATTTCAAGAAAAACCGTCCATCATTATAGTGGGTAATAATTAAACCTTTATAATTTCAGATTAATGGTGTAAAAACCGAGAATAAAAACGTAGACAAGCCAGTGGAAAATTCTGTAGGTAACGTTAACATAAAGCAAGAGCCCATAGACCCGGGAAACAATGAATTGACCAATGGCTCCCTTCAAGGACACTTGGACATCAAATCAGAGATCAAACAGGAAAATATGAAGCCACCACCAGAGAAAAAGCCCAGGATGTTATAGCTAGTATAAAATTAGTTTTAATTATAGTATAATAGCATTTATTCCTGTTTTTTTTTTTGCAAATTCTATGGACTGAACGTTCTCTTTAAAAAATATAATAATAATAATAAAGTCTCTACATGGCAGACACAGGGCCGATCTCAATCAACCTCATGTCGACAAAGAAGCGTCGAACGCATGGTTGAAAAGTGGTGACCTGTTCCCTGAGACAGAGGCTTTTATGATTGCAATACAAGATCAAGTAGTTTTAACCCGCAATTACCTTAAATATATAATTAAACAACCTAACCTACCCACAGACTTATGTAGACTCTGCAATAGTGCTTCCGAAACTATCCAACACAACGGGAGCTTGCAAATCTTTGGTGCAATCAGATTATAAACATAGACACGACCAAGTAGCCGCAATAGTACACCAAATATTAGCAAGCAAATATAAATTAGTCAATCAAATTGTTCCATACTACAAATACAAGCCAAGCACCGTTCTGCAAAATGACAATATTCGACTATACTGGGACAGAACGATTATAACTGACAAAACAGTACACTACAACCGACCTGACATTACTTTGATAAACAAAGAAAATAAAACAGCATATTTAATAGACATAGCCGTACCTAACACTCATAATCTAATAACTACACATACAGAAAAAAAAACTAAATATAGAGACCTTGCAATAGAGCTTAAATCCCAACTCAAATTAGAAAAAGTAACAACTGTACCCATATTAGTATCCACGACCGGAGTAATACCCAAAGCATTACATGACAGCCTTTAAACTATTAATGTAGACCAGCACACATACAGACAATTGCAAAAAGCTACAATCCTCAATACTTGCCGTATAGTTAGGAAGTTTGGAGTTAAAGAAGCATGATGCTCACTTGGCCGAGGCCCGTGAACATCATTAGATTAACCGGTTAAATACCGAGATTCTTTAAGAATAATAATAATAAGACTTTATTTCAGAATAAATTCCATATGTGTTAGTAACATTTTTTAAAGAAATCTTATAATATCTAGTGTTAGTAAAAAAAAAAAACAAAATTATAATACAAGATTTTTTTTTTTTTTTTCTAATTATATTATTATACTTTTACAAATTTGTACCTAAAGATTATACCCGACTAATCTACCAAAGATGTGCAAGTGAATATTACAGCAGGAACTGCCACATAATGTGCATTAGCGTATATAATAAAATTCCTAGAGAGATACAAGAGTTATGTATAAACGTTTTACTATTGAGTTAAATTCTAATTAAAAATTCAAATATTAATCAAAAATGCTTATTACTAGGGTTTCACAATAAAATAATCCTACAAAAGATGTAGGTAGGCACTTTTACAAATAATATCTATACTAGTAATATTAGACAAAAGTGTCGCTGCTAGCTAAGCTAAAGCCTTTCAACTACTGTTAAATATAGCTAGCAGGTCTCTTTCTGGGGCACAACATTTTCAAATGTTACATATTATTTTTATAAATCATTAGGTATATTCAGAGAAACTGAACTTATTAAATTCATGCAATAATAATAAAGAAAAATTTTGCTTCAAACCAAGAGCATGCATACTTAATCTAGTAGAATAATAAATCTTTAATTATATACCAAAACTATTTAACTATCATATAAATAAAAACTAATCTATGTACAAGGTAACAATAAAAGTAAGAAAGCTATTAAGTGACCTTCAGCAACACTTAAGGCTGCTCGTTTTATGGCGATAGTCATAGTTGTCTTTAAAGGAGAGAAGAATGAATTTATATTTGTTTATTTAACAAATAAAATATTAAATAAAAAGATCTTTACTGACACAAATTTATTTTACCTATATATAAATCAAATTTGGGTTATTTGGGACACATCATGCGCAATAAAAAGTATAGCTTGCTGCAGCTCGTCATGCAAGGCAAGATACAAGGCTCCAGAAGACCGGGGAGAAGACGCACTTCAGGGAGTGGTTCGGGATGAGCACCAGATCCTTGTTCCGGACAGCGGCCAACAAAATCAAAATCGCCTTAATGATAGCCGACCTCCGATAAGAGATGGCACCGTAAGAAGAAGAAGATAAATCAAGTCAAGTCAAAATATTATTTATGTAACCCTATTACAGACATTTATGAAACATCATTAATTAAATTATTTTGAATGATTCTACTCCTGCTAGTAGTAAATAGTCTCCTAGTAAAATAATGGAAATTAAAACCACTTATGCATGTCTTTTTCTTTACTGGTCATAAACAATAATTACTAAGTAGCTAGATGAGTGCACATACTTGTGCACGAAATGTGACCTTGCGTCCTCCTGATGGCTAATGGCGCGCAAGGTCCATGAATGTTAGCAATTGGAATCAGACACTCATGACTGACATCAGTCCCTAACACTATGGCGGCTTGACTGGACATCGTTTCGAAGCGGCAAAACAGGATTTGGCAATTACTAGTTTTATTTTGTAATAACGCATGCTTGGTATTGTCCGTGCTGAAAGGGATAGGCGAGGTTTCTGACCACCCCAAATGGGAAATGGTCGTGATGATACTTTACTTTTACTAGTTAATAAAATAAAAATACATAATGGTAGGTACCTAAATGTTACATAAAAACAAATATAATAAAAAACTAAATGTTACATTAAAAGTATTTCTACATAATAAAAGTAAAATAAAAATACATTATCAATTTTGCAATTGGAATTTTCTTCATACAACTTTTAAATTTAGTTTCCCCTAATTCTGTCTCATCATCTCTAGTAGCGGACTCTTTATTCTCTCTGATGAACTATTCAGTACTTTAGATATTGCTTGTTACTTTCATTTTGAGTTTGAATGTGATTTGTGATGTCCTGCTGTAGATCAACATTATTTAGACAAATCTGACAATTTAATTCTTTACCAATTTTCTTTGTATTGTTATCGCTGAAAAAAAAGATTATTACATAGTTATATTAATGTTTTAAAATTTATATAAAATTACTTCCACTCTCTTTAATTCTAATAAGTCTGTCTTTAACCTTAAAGGCATGACGGCAGAATAGTATACCAGAAATATTAACAGTTACCTTTGACCTGTATAAGAATCTCTAAATCCTATATGAGCTCCAAATTGGAACCCCAGCTCATAACCTAAATCGAAACTGTTCTGGTATGAACATTCCTGTCCATCAGCTGCGCCGTTCTTGTATCCATCCTAAACAAAACAATTCGATTTTTATATATCATTGAACTAATATTACCAGCGCAGAAAGAAATACCATCAAACAAGTTTAAAAAAAAAACACCTTTTTTATTGGTTCCGTTGTACGGACCCTTGTTTTTTCAGAAATAATCTTAGCTTCATCTATTTCCATTATGATTTATTGTGAACTTTAGAGGTTATATCCACAGACTATATAGCTATCACGAAAATCACATAAATCGTAGTACATGTCTATATAATCTGTGACATAAATTAAACTATATAGGTAATCTGTGTCTGCGACCAAAAGTACGACAGAAGAACCACAGACCAAATAGATTATATAGTAAGTAATATGTTCGCTAAGAAAGAATACTTGATGTGGTTGCGAATCAAGAAACATATTACATACGATACAAGTTGCAAGTTGTAGTACATACAAGTTGCCGTAACTATATAATCTGTGTTGAGGTAAATAGTCTTTAAAAAATATAAGTGATGGCAGAAGGACTAGTATCCATTGCCTGACCTGAATAAACTAATTAAACCACAGATTAAAAGAATTTGTTCTTTTTTTTTGTTGTTTTCCTCCATTTTAATTTAAAGCTTATATCATGGATACTGATTTTATCCAACCCAAACCTCCTGACATTGATTCTCCTGCTGCATTTGTAACCATAAATGATAATATTGATGAGGAATCTTCATTGAGTTCGTCAATAGAATTTGAAAATAATATCCCTAAAAAAACACGAAAACGAAAACATGGCCATAAAAGACATCACTTAGATTGTCCCAAAAAAATTGATGATTCTATTATTTCATCAAATCTTAGTTTAAATACCTCTAGCTCACTTCTATCTCAGAAAAAAATACTATCTGCTCCTGCTCCACCATCATCTTTACCTCCAGTTATTCCGAAAACTTTTTATAATTCCAATGATAAAGGTCCATTTGTAGTACATGTACAAAAAAAAAATGTTGATTTTGATTCTCCCGAAAATGTTATTTTAAACCCCATAATTTTTGGTAAATTTATTCAAAAAAAATTAATTAGCGGTATTTTGCCGGGAAGTATTGTTCGCATTGGTCGCAATAGAATTAAACTTCAATTTAATACTTTTTATGAAGCCAATAGTTTTGTTAATAATACAGCGTTATGTGAGAATGGTTACAATGTGTTTATACCCAGCTTTTGCGTTACGAAATTAGGTGTTATTAGGTTACCAACAGATGTAAGTGATGAGGATATTATGTCTGATTTGGTTGTTCCTAATAACCCTATTAAGATAATTAAAGTTAGGAGATTAAAATATAAAGTTTTTAGTAATGACTCCCTATTGGAGATGGGGGCTTCTCAACATCAAAATAACTTGTTAAAATATAAATAAAATTATATTAAAATAAAAATACATCTTTTGATATTGACTTTTGGAAATCAACAAGATCCGATTGTCAGAATGACATTCGCGATCTTTTTTACGACGGATACTTGAGGATTACTAAGAACCTTATTTCAACACTTCCCCTTACTCAAGTACCTGTGTAATAAAACAAAATATAAAGAATTCAAGAACTAAACCTAAATTAAACAAAACATACTACAATAAAATTATTAACATTAAATTAAATTAAGATTACCTATTAAACAAAAAAATATATAATTACACTATGGTATCAGATAATCCTAATTCGTTAACAAAATAAATATGTTTAACTTTAGGTAAAGCTTTAGTTAAGACATCAGCAACTAATTCTTGACTTGCTTTATATTGAATATTAACTAAACCTTCATTTACAGCATCTCTTACAAAGTGATGGCAAATATCAATATGTTTAGTACGTCTATGCGTTTGTGAGTTTTTAATTATTTTATGGGCACTCTGATTGTCATTGTAAATTGTAATTGGAGTTTGTACAACAGAAATCTCAGAAAGTAAATTAATAATAAATTTAGCTTCCTTAACCGCATTACCTAAACAATAATATTCAGCTTCGGTACTGGAACAAGCCACAACGCCTTGTTTACGCGATTCCCAATTAATAGTACAATCGCCGTATTTAACAACAATACCTGAATACGATTTTCTGTCAACAATATCGCCGGCCCAATCAGCATCAGCAAATATATCAAAATGACTATCTCCCTTTTTAAATAATAAACCATAATTCATGGTCCCAGCTAAATATCTTAGCACATGTTTTGCAGCTACCCAGTGTGTTTTATCAAAACATGAATTAAACTGGCTTAATTTGCTACAAGCAAAAGATATATCCGGTCTGGTACAAACAGCTAAGTACATTAAACTGCCTATTAATTCCCTATACGGATATATGTCGTCACATTGTGACGCTTTATTTAGTTGAAGATTAACTTGCATTGGAGTGGATACTGGATTACATTGCGCCATCTCAAACTTATTTAGTAAATTCCTAATATATTCAGTTTGTGAAAGCTTTAAAACACCAGTTTCAACATTTCTATCCACTTTAATACCTAAACAATGTTTAACAGGCCCAAGAAGTTGAATTTTAAAATTTCTCTTCAAAATATTGATTAATTCAGTTTTTAATAAAATGTCATTACAAAAAATAAAGAAATCATCAACATATAAAGCTATAATAATTTTCTTATCATTAATATTTTTGTAATAAACACATTTCTCACATTGTGATTGTTTAAAATCAATATTTATCAAAACATTATGTACCTTTAAATTCCAAGCACGACTGGCTTGCTTAAGGCCATAGATACTCTTTTTGAGTAAACAAACTTTATGCTTCCCCTCAACCTCAAAACCGGTAGGTTGCTCCATATAAATGGTTTCACATAAATCACCATTTAGGAAGGCGGTACTAACATCAACATGTTCAATATCCATGTCATGTTCTACTCCTAATGCAAACAATGTGCGTAAAGTAGAATGTCGAACTACAGGTGCAAATGTTTCATCGTAGTCAATACCATATTTTTGTGAATAACCTCTGGCAACAAGACGAGCTTTATATTTGCAAAAATTACCATCTGCATCAGTTTTCTCTTTGAAAACCCATTTGCATTTCACAATATTAGTATTTTTCGGACGATCTACTAATTCCCAAACCTTATGAGTTATGAGAGAATCGAACTCGACCTTCATGGCTTCCATCCATCCTTCACTATTAATTGAAGTGGTTACCTCTTTATAATTTCTAGGTAAGTTTTCGGAATAGAAATTAAGTTCATAATCCTTTAGCCATGTGGGTAAACGTCGTTCTCTCTGTGGTCTCTGGGGTAAATTTGATGATGATGATTGCTCATCGTTGACAGGAGATGTAAGGTCATTGCTCTGCATGTCACCTTCATCAACTGATTCATTCATCTGTAAATTATCATCCTCATTATTTTGTACATTATCGCTATCAATAATTTGTACATTATTTTGTGTATCATGGTCAGGATTAACTAAAGAAGAAGATGGAATTACTGCACGATTAGAATTATTATTTACATTAGTATTTACATTAATAGAAATACTATCAGTAATAACATCATTATCATTAATATGTACAGGTTCAACATCCCTTTTATTTTCTATGAAAATAACAGATCTAGCTTTAATTAAACTGCCATCTGAAGGATCAGTTAATCGATAACCTTTAGTATTTTTACAATAACCTACCATTATATATAGTTTAGATTTAGGATCTAACTTTTTACGTTGTTGTCGTGGAGTCAAAGCATATGCTTTTGAACCAAAAACTTTTAAATGACTCAAGTCAATTTTTGATCCAGTCCAGACTTCCTCTGGAATAGAATCCACGATAGCAGCAGTAGGTGAAATATTTTTTAGATACACGGCGGTAGAAACAGCTTCCGCCCAATACTTTTTACCTAAACCAGCATCTTGAAGCATACAACGCGCCTTTTCCATAATTGTCCTATTCAGACGTTCAGCAACACCATTTTGCTGAGGCGTGTGTGGTACAGTTGTTTCATGGATTATACCATACTTCTTAAGAAAGTTACTGAAACTTTTATTGCAATACTCTGTACCGTTATCGCTTCTGATGCATTTAATTTTTAAATTAGTTTGATTTTCAACCAAATTTTTAAAATTAATAAAACATTTTAATACACTAACCTGATCTTTCCTATTAAGAAAATAAACAAATGTTTTTCTAGAAAAATCGTCAGTAAAAGTAATAAAATAACGCATATTTCCCCAACTGGTTTCGGACATAGGTCCACATAAATCCGAGTGGATTAATTGTAACTTTTCAGTTGCACGTTTGGCTTTGCCTTTGGGAAATACCTTATTTTGTTGTTTTCCTTCAATACAGGAAACACAAGGAGACAACGAACCGTTAGGAAACGAAATACCAGTACATAAACTGTCTCGTAGCATTAACATACCTTTCATGCTTAAATGTCCTAATCGTCGGTGCCATAGTTCGAGATCTGAAGATACCAAAGCAGTATTATCACTGTCACTGCTACAATGTGCTGTGGGTTGCTCCAGTACGCTCGATTTTAAAACGTTTTTGAGATCTAATTTGTAAACGCCACCAGAGTTAGAGGCTGTGAACTGACAAGCCCCAATTACATTTACATCTGACTTATCATAAACGCTACATTTCTTGTCATCAAAAACTAAAATATAACCTAGTTTAGTCATTTTATTAACAGATAGTAAATTAGCGGTTAAATCCGGTACATATAAAACGTCAGAAATGGTTTTAGAAACATTGTTCTTTAGTGTTACTTTAATATCGCCTATACCTTGACTATATAACTTATTATTATTAGCTACAGTTATTTCGGCTTTATTATGAACATTAGATAAATTATGAAACCAATCATTACGATATGACATATGAGTCGTACAACCAGAGTCTATTAACCAAGAACTATTATTACCAAGAGTACTAACCAAACTATTGTGGGTTGTATAATTTAAATTGCTACCTTTCTTTTTAGAATGAGCACCTGAATTTTGCTTAGATGTAGAAGGAAGAGGTGAAGAATGTCGTCTATGCCTATTCTTCTTGAACTTATTTTTATCCACTTTTAACTCTGGGCATAAAGGTTTAATATGACCTTCCCTGTTACAATGGTGACAGATAGGAACAAACTTATTAGCATTATTTGCATTCAGTGCTTTTCCATCGTCTCGTTCAATACAATCATGTCTTCTAACATCATTTTGTAATAGTCGCGACTTAACAAATTCACTCGTCAACTTTGTTTGAGATCCTTCAATCGCCATTACTAAAGCATCAAATTCATCAGGCAAACCAATGAGCATATACTCAGCCATTTCCTCATCATCGATGATACAGTCAATGTCGGCAAGTTCTTGACATAAAGATAAAATTGCCCCTAAATATAAATCCATGGAATTAAATTCATTATATTGGATATGTGAAAGTCGTTTCCTTAAATGCAAACGCCGGCTTAAACCAGGACTTTCATAGGCTTTTTGTAAATTTATCCAGGCTTCATGTGCAGTTTTACAATTCCTCACATGAGGGTAACACACCTTATGAACGCACAAACAAATTTTTGCGTAGGTTCTTTGGTCTCCCGTAACATCAAATAAATCGCCATATGACAGATCGATGTATTCCCATAAGCCGCAGTCTAATAGTACTATCTTCATTTGAAATTTCCAAGTACTATAGTTTTTGGCACCCTCCAATTTCTCAATATTAGCATGAGAATTGTTAATAACATAAGGAGAAGGAACGGACAAACCTGAATTGGGTGTTTCTGCCATTTCAAACAATATTTGTAAAAATTGAAGAAATCATGAAATATTTTCCTGAAATATTATGCAGAATAGCATCGGCCCATAACCTATTGGAGATGGGGGCTTCTCAACATCAAAATAACTTGTTAAAATATAAATAAAATTATATTAAAATAAAAATACATCTTTTGATATTGACTTTTGGAAATCAACAAGATCCGATTGTCAGAATGACATTCGCGATCTTTTTTACGACGGATACTTGAGGATTACTAAGAACCTTATTTCAACACTCCCCTACGTGGAAGCCATCGCAATCTGTGGTGGTAACCTTTGAAGGCCAAGTTTTACCGGAGTATGTATTTTTATATTATAATAAAGTCAATGTAGAATTATATCGATATCCTACTATTCAGTGTTATTCTTGCTGCAGATTTGGTCACATGAAAAACAACTGTAGGGCTAAACCTCGTTGTTTTAAGTGTGGTCAGGATCATAATGGTGATTCATGTGATCGTGAAGAGTCTGAGGCTTGTTGTCTAGTGTGTTCTGGAAATCATTTTGCTACCAGTAGAAATTGTCCAGAATTCAATAGACAACAAAGCGTCAAATCTTTAATGTCTCAAAATTCAATTTCGTATATGGAAACCAATAAATTAGAACCTCGTATTACCAATAAATCCTATGCCGAAGTTGCAAAAAATTCCTATAAAAAAACTGTGTTTGTTAAGTCAAAACCTATTACTAAACCTTCTAAAGGTTATGATGTTGATTTCCACAAAAAGTTTTTAAAAGATTGGGACGTACCAGATCCTCAAAATGGTGTTATATTTAATAATAAAAATGATAATGATAAAAAAAATGATAATAATGAAACTGACTCCATAAAGTCAATTTTAATTTTATTGTTACAAGTTATAAAAAATCAAAAACCGAACAACGTTGAAATGTTACTTAATAATTTACTTTTATCTTTTAATAATGGATCGGTCAACGATAATGCAGTGGAACTGTCAGAGCCTTCGTAACAAGAAGTCTGATATGCTTTACTTATGTAATAAATATTGTCCTTCTGTTTTGGCTGTTTCAGAGACGTGGTTAAAGCCTCTCTCGCCTTTTAACTTAAGAGGTTTTAACTGTGTTCGTGATGACAGACAAGATGGAAGGGCTGGCTCTGCTCTTTTTGTTTCTAATTCTCTTTCGTTTTCTTTGCTTTCTTTACCTCAACATAATGAAAATATTAATGTTGTAGGATGTATTGTAAATAATATTAGTATTATTTCTTTATATATTTCATCTCCAGATTCTTCTTCTTTACTTTTTCTAAAAAAAATATTTGAAATTTTAGTTCCCCCCTTTATAATTCTTGGAGACTTTAACTTTCACCACACTTTATGGGGTTCAGCTTTTTACGATAGTTTTGGTAATGGTTTAATTAATCTTTTGGATATTTTTAGTATTTGTTTATTAAATGATGGTAGCCCAACCCGTCGTACGTCTCCTACCCAAAATTTCAGTGCAGTTGATATTTCATTATGCTCTAATGATATTGCTAGCTGTTTATCATGGAATATTGAATCACTTTCATTTGGTAGCGATCATTTTCCGATTATTTTGAATTCTCCAATACAAAATTTAAATTGTTCTTTACCTCCTTTATTAAAATATAAGCTTTCAAATGTCACTTCCGAAGGTTGGCATAACTATGCTAACTTATTAGACAATAAAGTGTCAGGTCTCCCTGTTGTTACGAGCAATAATTTTATTTCTTGTTATCAAGATTTAGTTTCAAATATATTAGTTACTGCAGATTGTTCTTTTCGTACTAAGTCTGGTCATAATAAACATTTTTCTCCCCCTTGGTGGGATGCGGAATGTACAAATATTATTAAACAAAGAAAAATTGCCGAAAAAAAGTATTGTCAAAATATGACTATAGACAATTTCATTTCGTATAAACATATTTTAGCGAAAAGCAGACGACTATTTAAAAAGAAAAAATTTAATAGTTGGCGAAAGTTTTGTGCCTCTTTATCTCCTGAGACTCCTTCTTCTTTTGTTTGGCAAAATATAAGAAGATTCAGATCATCTCAAAATTATAAACAATTACGCTATTCTTCAGTTTATTCTTCTTGGACTGATCCATTTTTTAATAAACTTGCGCCCAATTATGTTCCATGTCTTGAAGAAAGTTATCCTGCTCAAGATTTTCCATTTATTTCTTCTCATCCTTTAGATACGCCTTTTACAATAAAGGAATTAAATATTATTTTATCTTCTGTGAAAGATTCGTCCCCTGGCATAGATGGAATTCCTTATTCCTTCTTAAAATATGCAAAAGACTGTACTATAGAATATTTTTTAAAAATTATAAACTTTATTTTTGATTCGGGCAATATTCCTCTTGATTGGAAAACACAACTTGTCATTCCTATAGTTAAACCAGGAAAGGATCCGTCATTATTTTCTTCTTATAGACCTATTGCATTATCATCTGTTATGTGTAAATTATTTGAACATTTAATAAAAAATCGGTTAGAGTGGCATATTGAAAGTAATCAAATTTTAAGCAATTATCAATTTGGTTTCCGTAAAGGTAAAAGTACTATAGATAACTTAAGTATTTTTTCTACTGATATCAGATTAGCATTTTCTAGGAATGAATTTCTATGTGCAGTTTTTTTGGATATTGAGGCTGCTTATGACAATGTTTTGTTCAGTATTTTAAAAAATAAACTTATTAGTATTGGTATATCTTCAAAATTATCAAGTATTATTAGCTGTTTATTTACCAATAGACAGGTGAAACTTCGTTTAGTAAATCTACTGGACAACTCTCCTAGAACCATTTGGAAAGGTTTACCACAAGGTTCTGTCTTAAGCCCTATTTTATTTAATTTGTATACTTTTGATTTAAATTTACAAGTTAATTCCCTGTGTCGCTCTTTACAGTATGCCGATGATGTAATTTTATATACAAATTCAAAAGATTTAAACAAATGCGAGGAAAACTTAAACATGTCATTGTCCCCTTTAATATTTTGGTTAAATAATCTTAATTTGCAATTTTCTCCTCCTAAATGTAACGTGATTGTTTTTTCTAGAAGGAGGATAATCCCTGTTATTAATATAAAAATTAATGAATTAGTAATAGAAGTTAAATCTTTTGGAAAATTTCTCGGTGTATTTTTTGATTCAAAATTAAATTTTATGAAACATATCGAATATATCATTACTAAAAGTGAAAAAAATTTGAATATAATGAGAGTTTTATCAGGGACATGGTGGGGTTCTCACCCATTTTCGCAGCGTCTTCTATATAATGCGATAGTTAGGAGTCATCTAGACTATGCATCTTTTATTTTAGAACCTTGTAATGCGTCAGCTCTAAAAAAACTGGATAATATCCAATCTAAGGCTCTCAGAATTGTTATTGGTGCGATGAAGTCGTCTCCAATAAATGCCTTACAAATTGAATGTGCTGATCCACCATTGAAAAAAAGACGTAAATTTTTATGTGATAAATTCTTTTTTAAATCTTTACAGTTTCAAAATAATCCTTTAATTCCAAAAATCAAGTTGTTGTCTGAATATATTTTTAAAAATACAACCACGAAAAGGTACTGGATAAACAAAAAGGTTTTCCCGAGACTAGTTTATTCACTTTCAAAATTAAAATTAATTAAATCCCCTTTTGTTTCAAATTCTTCTCTTCCAGTATTTTCATGCTCATATGAATCATTAATTTTTGATCTAAAGAATCAAATAATTTTAGATTTATGTATCAAAAAAGATACATTAAATTGTAATGATGTGTTTAATTCTATTGTCCAACTTAGATGGCCAAATGCAGATCTGTTTTTTACAGATGCCTCTAAGTTTACACCACAAGGCAGCGTTGGTTGGTCACTATTCCACCAAAATTCTAACGTTTCTTATTTATTTAAAAGTCCTAAAGAGGCATCAGTATTCACTGGCGAATGTTTGGCAATTAAACATTGTATTAAATTCATTTTAGAAAATGAAATTAATGACGCGGTAATTTTTTCAGATTCTTTAAGTTCATTAAAAGCTGTTTTGTCTAACCCATTCTCACCCAAAAATAGATCCGAAATTATTTTTGAAATTAAAGATCTTTTGTATCTGTGTCACACTAGTTTAATTTCCGTTTTTTTGGTATATATTCCAAGCCATTGCGGCATATCAGGTAATGAAAAGGCTGATTATTTGGCCAAGCATGCAGTAGCACATGGAAAGTTAAATTATTTTAAAAATTATTCTTATGACTTGGTTGCTCTAGCTAAAGTTTATTTGGAGCAATCTTGGAATCGTTATTGGACCAATTCTTCGAAATTGAAAGGATCTCATTTGTTTTCTATACAACCTTCTATTAGTTTTAGACCTTGGTTTGCTAAATATAAAGTATTTACCAAGCAGAATACTTCTACTTTGGCCCGGTTAAGAATTGGACACTGTTGTTCATCTTCTCATCTTAATAGAATCAATGTTAAAGATTCCAATTTATGTGATTGTGGGGGAGGTATAGGTGATATAGATCATATATTTTTTAATTGTAATAAATATTCTTTTTCATTATCTTCTTTATTAGTTAATCATAAAATTCCATTACCATCTAAAATGAGTCATTTATTACATTTGGCTAATTATAAAATATTGTCCCTTATTTGTAAATATATTGATTATTTTAATATTAGATTTTAGTTTTAGTTCATTTAAAATAAAATATTTAATATTTTTTATTAATCCTTTTTTATTTAATGTGTTTAATTTTTCTTTTGTTTACTATTCTATTGAAGTGATGCCTAGTTTTGATTGTTTCATCGCGGTCATGGATAGGACTTAAGCCCTAAACATAAGTCCATCCACTATTTTGTACTGTGGCAATATTGTTACATTAAAGTGACAGAAGGCCAATATTCAAGATTGAATTGTAGTATAAAGCACCAAGAACTTTTTATAAGATGCAGCCGATGAAATTGGAAGTTTATAAGTCTATAGTTGACGATTTTAAAAAGTGCCGAGCATTCGGACGAACTCAAGAAAATGAACTCAAACAGAAATATAAACAGTGAGCGTTTATTATACTACACGTATTAGTAATTGTAGTTTAGCGCAGACATTAAAATATTTTTATAACTATTTCTCTTGACGGCACTATTACTGGCCACGTTTTGTAGTCTAAGGTCATCTAGAGCATTGTTGAAGTTTTACAAGACGGCTTTACAAATATTAAGTGATTAAAAACTTCATCATCATCATCACATTCACTCAGTAGAATTCGACCTACGCCGGTCAGACGGTTTGGCGAGGGTCTGATGTCTTATTTTAATGTCAATTTATTAATAATTCCACAAGTTGGTATTAGTGGAACTGGTACAGATGGCTCAACATGCTCTCTAAATCTATGACTACCATATGTAAAAAAAGTGCATTTCTCATTGGTACATTCTAGGGTACAATTAAGACACTAGGTACTTATTATTTTAGTATTCCTTCACTTACAATGGGCAGCATCATATCACTATTAGTACAAAGGACAATGAAGCAGAATTATAGAAAATCTGCTGCAATTTCACACAAATATCATGACCAGTTACGGGATTGTATAAAAGCAGACAAACAGGAAAATCCTATTTTACAGTAAGTTTTTAATTTTTTGATTTTCACTGTTATATTTATTAAAAAATATTGTAGTCTTGTAGATTACTGCAATACTGTACACCAGTGTATTTTTTTATCCTATAAAGTTTATAATTGTTTCTCCATTTCGATTGTCCCTAGCCAGTCCAGTTTGTTCGATATGCTTTTTTTGCAATCACGCACAATGGTCCAATGGAAACAAATAGCCAGCTGCAGAAAGAATGATTAAAATATGATTAATACTTTGATATCTTCATGTGATTGGTAGTTTGTAGGGTTATTCAGGCAATGATATGTCTCATAAGCTATGTTAAACATGACAAAGGATAATATCAGCCTTTCTGCAACTAACTGGCCCTAAGTAAGCAAAAGCTACAGTAATCATAAATGTTTACAATTGTGGACTTATAAAGTCTTCTGGTGGTTTCTTCCACATGTAATATTATGGCTGTTATTATGACTTATTGGAATATGGTTTTCAAGTATGGAATCCATACTTCAAGAAAGATATAGAAATTCTTGAAAGAGTACAGAGGCGGGCAACTAAACTCCCACACTGCTTGAGGAAGAACTCATATGAACAGAGGCTTAAATATTTGAAGCTTGCAAGTCTCAGGGATCGCAGAAGGTAGATATAATTGAGACATTTAAAATTCTAACAGGAAGGTATAACTGCCCCCACCTTCACGCACAATGGTCCAATGGAGACTAAGTGCGGAAAAGCCATCAAAATCACAATCACAATCACAAAACTGCCCCCACCTAGTCAAAATGTTTTGGTTTAACACAATGATATTTCCCCGTCATGACCACGGAATGAAGCTAATGAGAAAATCCAGCAATACAAATATAGGATATCACTTCATGAATAACAGAGTTGTAAATATGTGGAACAAAATACCAGAAGATATAATAAAGTCCTCAACTGTAAAAACTTTTAAAAACAAACTGGACAAGTGACAATTGAAATAGACTATGGTAATAACTGACAACACCAGTGCTTGATATAGGCATATCAGCAATGTGCTGCTCGCCTATTAAGCAATAATAATAATAATGTTAACAGCTCCATTATTTAGTGTTATCTCACATTTCTAAAAATCAAAATCAAAATCAAAATCAAAACATTTATTTTCTAGAATACGGTACATAATGTGGCTAGTAGTAGTAGTTTTCCGGCGTATCCTGCCGTCATGCAGCGTGAAAATATTTACATTTATATAGTATTTAACACACCTATACATAAAAGTAAAAACAAATTAAATTAAATGGAACAATAAATTATATGTCAATTAAGTACCTACTTATATTATGTCAAAGATTTATTATGATATTATTATCCTACTCAAGTACATCACTGAGAAAATCCTTATTTGAATAGTATACCTTTAGTACCAATAGCTTAAATAACTTTTTTTGAAAATCCCTTACATTTAATGCTTTTAGATCAGATGGCAAATGATTAAATATTTTAATTGCCATACAGTAACAATTTTTCGAGTAAATCTCCAAGCGTTGAGATGGGGTACATAGTTTGTCTTTGTATCTTTGACCTCGGTAACCCATTTCTCCGTTCGTTTTAAAAAGGCTTGGGTACTTTCGGACGAATACTGCTATTTCATAGATATATAAACACGGAGTAGTCAGAATACCGAGTTTTCTAAATAACGGTTTACAGCTATCCATTTGGTGTGCATTGCATAAAGCCCTAATACATTTTTTCTGTGTTATTAGGACTCTATTTACCTCTACAGAATTTCCCCATATAATTACGCCGTATCTCAATAATGACGATACATACCCATGATAGGCTGACAACCCTGCATCTAAAGAGCTTACATTTGTTATTCTTTTAAGTGCGTAAACAAATCTGTCCAACTTTGTACATAATTTGTCAATATGAGCTTTCCAGTTACAGTTTTTGTCAATTGTTATACCAAGAAATGTTGTGTTATCAACCTCCTCTACCTTAATTGTATCATATAGAATGTCGAGTTTTAATTTTGTGCTATTTGTCGTTTGAAATTGTATCAATTTAGTCTTACTAATATTTATATTTAAGTTATTTATATCCATCCATTCTACTACTCTATTAAGGGCTATATTGGTTTCTCTTTCTACATCATTACGGTTTGTACAGTTAATGGTAATAGTTGTATCATCAGCGAACAATATGCAATCATGCGTAGTCGTGTCCGGGAGATCGTTTATGTATAGGAGAAAGAGAAGCGGTCCCAGAACACTTCCTTGAGGTACGCCACAATTATTCTGACAAAAATTTGATCTATAATTGGTTTTTAGGTTCTTTGAGATTCTTGTGATCTCAACGCATTGTTTACGATTTCCTAGGTAACTTTGCAGCCAATCCCAGGGTTTCCCACGAATACCATAGTTGTCCAGTTTATCTAGTAGTGTTTGATGGCATACAAAATCGAATGCCTTAGTCATGTCCAGTAGAATTGATACGGGATAGATTTTGTTATTAAGACACTGTGTTATGTTTTTTAACAACGTAAAACACGCTAAGGTGGTCGAGAAACCCTTTCTAAAACCAAATTGTTGCTTTTTAAGAACCTTTGATGATGCGATAAAGCTATAAATCTTACTGTAAGTGATTTTTTCAATGATTTTAGAAAATACGGAAATCAATGTAATAGGTCTGTAGTTAGACATATCAGACCGTTTACCTTTCTTATATAGTGGTTTCACTATAGATAATTTCAGTCTAGAAGGAAAATGTCCTTGCTCGTAGGATTGGTTTATTACATAAGATAGTGGAGCAGATATATAGGATGCACAAGCCTTTAAGGATCTTGTGTCAATTTCGTCATACCCAGTAGATTTTTTGTTTTTTAGACTTAAGATTGTTTTATATACGTCATGTTCATCTGTTGGAGTTAAAAACATAGTTTGTGAGTTCTTTGTTATATTTATAGATTTTTTTTTAGAATTTAATTGTTTATTAGTTAGTTTAATATAATATTGGTTAAATTGGTCACTTATTAATTCTGGATTAGTATATCTAACATTGTCAGTTTGTATTTCATTAATTGTATTATTTGTTATATTTGTGTTAGTATTTTTTTTAATGACTTGCCATGTGGCTTTGCATTTATTTTGCGATGTTATTATGGATTTAGTATTATCAATTTGTTGAGATTTTAGTATACAGCGTTTTAATATTTTAAAGTATTTGTTATATTTTATTTTGTTATAATTTTTATTTACCGCTGAAAATTTATATTGAAGATAAAGACGCCTTTTAGTAATGCAGCAGCGTTTTAAATTTTTTGTTAGCCAAGTATTTTTATGTGATTTATTCGTGTATTTTACCGTTATTTCTGGGTAGCATAGTTTATGAAATAATGTGAATAAATCGTGAAATTTGTTAAATGCTGCATCTGTGTCTGGTTCTGTGAAAACTTCATTAAAAGATAACGATGCTATACAGTTTACAAATTTCTCACTATTACATTTATTGTAGTCCCGTTTTTTTTCAAACCAGTATTCTGGTATTTTATTATTAGTCTTTAGGTTAATTTTAGCTGTTATGGATTGACCCGTCTCATGGTCAGAAAGACCTAATAAATGAATACGATCAGTAACACATGGAATGTTACTTGCTATTATGTCAATGCATGATTTTTGTCTAGTCGGTTTGTTGATGTGGCTTATTATATTATTGTTAGTTAGGATACTCAAGAGAATTTTGGAATTTTTATTAGATTTTAAAATGTCGATATTCCAGTCTCCACATAATATAATTTTTTTATTTCTTTTACGTATTAAAGTATCAAGTAGCAACCCTAGTTCATAAAAAAAAATGTCAATATTGGATGTCGGTGTTCTATAGATACATACTATTATAATACCATAGTCCAAAATATCAATAGCGCAATACTCAAATTCATATACTAATGGGGGTCGAATATTTAATGTTTTAAAGGATATATCACGCTTTAGCAGAATGCAAGAACCACCCCTTCGTTGATTTGGTCTGGAAAATTGGGATGCCAGAATATAGTTCATTAATTGCAGATTTGATTCTGATCCTTGTTTTAAAAATGTTTCTGTTAAACAAACGATATCAACACCTCCTACTTCTTTGCTTATTTCCGTAAGAGCTGCTTCTAATAGGTCCCTTTTATTTAATATTCCAGCAATATTTTGGTGAAAAATTGTTATATTTTTGTTAAATTGATTCACGAAAAAATGGTAGCACCGACCCAGAAGATTTTGCGGATACCTTATTAAAATAGTATGGTATTGTTCCTTTTTTAACACAGCTCTGACGGGATATATTTGTATGATTACTATTTTTAAGCGAAAGGTACTTGGTATCATACTCAAATTGGTCAATTGTTAAGTTAATTTTTTTACATAGTTCACCTAAAATGTATTTATTATATTTTATACAATAATATGGTATGTCAAGGAAAGTACAATTATCAAAATTTTGTGTCATTAGTTTTATACTATTTTGTAACATTTTATGATTCAAATAATTATTAGATAATACAGGCAATACAATAACTTTACACTTTCGCAATTTATGAAGTGCTATACACAGTTCAGAATTTAATTTATTAGGGTTTGAATCGTTGCTTCCTATACACAAAACTGCTATATCATTACTCGAACAGGATTTTTCAATGCTATCGCAACATTTTAGAATTTGTGATGCTGGAGCATAAGGTTTAACAAATGCAAAAGTTTTGTAGTTGTCGTTCCATTTATTCTTTCTCGAGCCAGATAATTGTGTAGAAAGTCCAGCAACTTGTTCATCTCCCAATATATATATATTGTATTTCTGCTTTTTATTTATATATATATCACATACATTGTTCTTTTCTGTAGTAGTTAGTGGTTCATGGTTTATTGTCACTGATTTTTGTAATTTTGTTGAATCCGTCGAAATGGGAGTGGTTATTTTTGGTTGTAAGCAGCTATTATCTTGAAATTTTGGTACATTTTTTCCCCTGTAGACTGAAGTGTGTTTTTTATTATTATTTATTGGTGTAGACATGTTGTTGGAACTGATATTGTCTATACCAACAGTTTTGTACAATTTTATAATTTTTTCGTATTTTTTTACTTTAGTTTTTAGGTCTAAGTTGCAAAGACATAAGTTGGATATTTCATTATTAGCAATTTCCAGTTCTTTCCGTAATTTGTCCAGTTCTTGTACATGTTCAGCAACCAATGTTTTATTAGTAATCAAAGAAACATCAGGTAAGCTATTAGAACTGCAGTCCAGTAATGTTGAGTCATAATCGGATCCATTGGAATTACTTTTATGCAATACATTTAGCTGGTCACCAAATGAATTGTATTTCCTTAGTTTATTGCGTTGTGTAACGAAATTGAATCCTGAAGAGTCCATTTCTATTTAATAAAATAATGCCAACAAATACGTAGTATACTATAATATTCGAAGATTACAGGGAACTTCAGATGAGTTCGTAGTTCAGAGTTTTAGAGGCACCCGTTGGGGGCAGTCGGCGCGGCGCCCGCTCAGTTTTTTCGATGTGATTGTATGAGTAGGCAATTTAAGTATATTCGCAGTGTAATTATGTTTAGATAATTATTAAGTGCTATGTTTTATGGTACTTCCCTGTGCAATAATAACATTGTTTGTGTGGATTAACGATCGGCTGTTTTTCGCTATCAGCTGTCAGTGGCACCAAGGTATAGCAGTTTTACTAAACATATGTTTAAAAGTTTCGTACTGTCTGC
This sequence comes from Tinea semifulvella, assembly GCA_910589645.1. Taxonomy (NCBI): domain Eukaryota; kingdom Metazoa; phylum Arthropoda; class Insecta; order Lepidoptera; family Tineidae; genus Tinea; species Tinea semifulvella. The sequence continues at coordinate 7,867,991 of OU342620.1, forward strand.
AACTTCACTTAATGTTTATCAAAGGATTGAATTAAGGTTTGTGCACGTTTTTATCACGTTTTCTACTAAATTAATTAACATTTATTATTATTTATTTAAATAAATACGCAGAAGCACTTGTTCACTCTATTGCTGGTTTTCATAATACAAGTAGTATAATTTGTTTAGGCTAGCTAATCGTCAAGGAATCTGTTCATCCCTGTATGCAAGATCTGTTCTCCAGCATGTGAATAGTGAGTCCTCGGAAGTGAAGGAACAACTAAAAGACTCCACCTTGATTCAAGACAAAGATTTAGCATATCAGATTTTTGTGGTGAGTTCTAGTTTTTAATATTTTGCAGAGACTAGAAATTTCACATTAATCAACCCAGCAACCTTAATTGCTAGAACACAAAGGCCAAAATTTGTTTTGAATAAAAGTTTTTTTTTATTATTTCAGGCAACAATGAATGACAATCAATATGGACCTTATTCTGATGTAATTAAAGGGTATGTTTCAAATATAAGTTTCTGTGTGTCCAATGGCAGATATTAAGTTATAATAATATAATGATGAAATAAAAAAGTAAAGTATCATCACAACCTTCCAGGGTGGTCAGTAACCACGCTAATAAAGAAGCGTATTCACATTTAGCCTACTTTAGTATAGGGCATTTAATACAAGTGGTAAGCTTGTCGATATCATACCAAACTCAAGAAATATCACAAATAAATATAAAAAATATTTTATTTATTTAAATCAATACATTTCCAAGTCTTAATCCACAGAATTAACCGCTAGACCACGAATACCAATAATTGTTTAAATAAACTTATATTGAGAACAAAGCCCTAGCATACTCATGATCATGAACACATTGTTCACCTGTCCACAGCGACATTGTGTTTAAGCTACAGTACATACCATTCTCTGTTTAAAATATACTCAAATATTTAAATCTTAATTCTGCCATGTACACCTTTACATCAAAAATACATTAAAATATAGTTAATAATTAACTTTGATTTTAGATCTATCGGCAGCGAATATGAAATAAGACTAGATAGGAAACTAAAGAAATTGAACATTCCTTGCTTGGATGAAACAATACTTAGATCCCGTGGATATGACAAAACTCCAGATTTTAAGTTAGAAGTCCCGATAGCGGTGGACGGGTTCGTCATTAACTGGATTGAGAGTAAGGCTATGTTTGGGGATGAGGAAAATCATGCCGGATATCTCGAAGATCAGCTATTGTGTTACACCAACAGGTTTGGGCCTGGTCTAGTCATTTATTGGTTTGGTTACCTAGAAACGTTAGATGATATACCAGATGAGAATAAAATGATCAAACTAAAAACTGGATTCCCCAGCCTTGAAAGTATTACCTATTTGAAATATGATGTGTAAAATTTAATGTCGTTTTTATCTTATCCCCATAGAAAGGCTTTTCTTGTTTAACTGTCAAATTGTAATTTTTATTGTGCCTTCTTGTCACACCTGCTAAAATATGTGACCAACTATAGCGGCTGTCAAGGTAAGAATCGATTAAATTCATAGACTTGCACTGATGAAGATTCCAGAACATATTTCTGGTGTATTTGCTCTACACTCGCCCATAGACGTAGCCCTTAGAAAAGCGGTCGACGAAGAAGAGCTTCTTTCTTATAGATTGATTGTCAAGTAATAAAGCTATTTCTGATTTTTATATATTTTTTTAATTACTATCTCCACTGTGAAACTCATATGTTAAAAACAACGTTCAAATCAATATAATCTAGGATTTTCTTCGTCTGCCCCCTTATACAATCCTGGCTACGCCCTTGCTGACTGACGGCTTAACGTGCTGTTATAATATGCACCCTACGCTAATCCATTGTACAGTAAGTAGCTGGCGATGCATTGTTGCTACGTTTCGCGTAAACAAGGCGTCAGCTAAAGTACAGTGAATGATGCAATAATTTCTATAATTATGAGTTTCCATGCGTTTTCAAGTCAGTTCAGAATCAGGCTTCGTCACGGGCACATCTAAGAAAAATAAACAATCTACAAAGGAAGAACACGTTGTTTTAAAAAAGTCTCCACGTTCCTGGCCCGTAACAAATTGGTGTCAGAAGTGGGATTGTTGAGGGATACCGTTCCAGAATCGCTTCTCTAGTTGAGCTGACATCCTCCCTCTCGTCCTGTCTACGCGTGTCAAGATCGTCGAGTACTTTCCTCCGGGTTCACCGTGACTCCGTGTTTCTCTCCGTGTCTCTGTCTCTGCGGGTTCACCGTGATTCTACGAATCTCTGTCTCCGTGCCTCCGTATCTATAATCCTCTGAAGTCCTGTTCTAACTCACTTACAATCCTGAGTACCTCTGGGTTCACCGAGTCTCAAGTTGTATTTTAAACTCCGAAGAAAGCTCTAATCTGAAGAGAGCGAAGCGAAGAAAGCTCTAATCCGAAGAGAGCGAAGCGAAGAAAGCTCTAATCCGAAGAGAGCGTTTGCCGCCTTCGTCGTCGTGTCTTCAAGACCTCTGTTCCTGCTTCTTCCTGCTAGCATCGTGTTGGTCCTCGTTCCTGCCGTCGTGCTCCACTGTATCCGGCCAGTCACCAGATGTTCAGCTTTATCGCAGTAACGCTGTAAGTAAGCTTTCAGATCGTTATTTGCCAGTTTCATTATATTTCAAGTTCATAATGTCTCATGTTGACAAAAAAGATGTTGGTTTCGCAAATCCCGAAGTTCCTATCCAAATCCTATGCCAGTTTATAAATCCTTATAAAGGTGATAAACAAAACTTGTTAGCCTTTATTTCAAATTGCCAAAGCGCATTAGACCTGGCAAACGAAAATCAAAAATTCATCCTTTTCAAGTATATAATATCGAAGTTAGAAGGTAAAGCACAAATCGCTGCCTCTAATAAAATATTTGATAATTTTTCCGAATTAAAATCATTCTTAAAGTCGAATTTTGGAGAAGTTAAACACTATAGCCATCTTCTCCTAGATTTACAAAATTGTAAGCAAAATCATTTAGAAACCGTGTCTCTATTTTCCCAACGTGTAGAAACTTGTCTAACACAACTCCAATCCGAAATCCATAATTCAGACAGTTTAAAAAAAGATATATCCGGTCGTATTGCGATGACAGAAGATCTCGCTTTACACGCTTTCACATTAGGCTTAAAAGTCGAACTAAGCAATTTTGTGAGATGTCGAAATCCGAAAACATTTAATTCTGCCGTAAATATCGCTATAGAAGAGGAGAAAATCCAAAATTTTTATAAATCCTCGATTCCTAAACCTCAATTCCAAAAAACTAACTTTAATAAAAATAAATCGTATCAAAATCATGAAAAACCAAAATTTAGAAGTTTCCAAAATCCTAATTTTAATAGTATGTTTTGTAGATACTGCAAAGAAAACGGTCATACTATATCCACTTGTAGAAAACGTCAATATAACAATAAATTCCTAAATCGTCCATTATTGCCAAATAATGAAAATGTTAACGCTATTGAACAATCAAACGATAATTCAAATAATTTAAACTAATTAATAGGATTCCGAACATGTGCCGACGAGAATCCAAAACTGCAGGCGCATTAATTCTAAACAATGACCCCATTGTTTGTTTAAATAAAAATAATTCTTACATAAAAACCGCTGAATCAGATCCAACGATATCTAATGAGGACATAGCAAAGTCCAACGTATATAATTATTTTCAATTCGAGTCTCCAAATATTTCTACAATTTTCGATGTTCAACTTAACAATATAAAATCTATTTCTCTTCCCTATATAGAAATAAATACTTCTCATACAAAAAATCCAATAAAACTATTAATTGATACAGATAGTGCTATGTGTATAATAAAAAACTCAAGTTTGTCCAAAATCCCCGATGTTGATGAAAACTTTATAAAATTCAAAGGTATAAATGATATAAACTCTTTCGCCGAAACGAAAGGTAAATTTTTACTAACTCTTAAAATAAATAATGACATGTCCATACCATTCTTTTTCCATTTAGTTGAAAACATAAATTTAAATTATGACGGAATAATTGGTTCCGATTTCTTTTTAGCAAATAATGTGTCTATTCAGTATTCTCAATGTAAACTAATTTTAAATGAAAATTTAAGTACTTATATAAAGTTTAAAACTCATGATCCTATTTACTTGATTCCGCCAAGAAGCGAAATGATGATAGAATGTAAAGTCTCTAATCCTGAAATAAACCAAGGTTTAATATTAAATTCACAATTAAAAGAATATCCCAAATTATATTTTTCAAAATGTCTTGTCAATGTAAAACCTAATAATTGCATTAATCTGTCAGTACTCAATGTCTCAGATGATGTAATAACTGTTAAAAATCCAATTTTTACTTTAGAACCTGTAACTGAAATTTTAGAAAATAACTTAAATACTACCGAAAATAATTGTCAAAATATAAATTCTAATAATCCTATAAATAATAATTTTAATCGAAAAAGAACTGTATTACAAACTTTAAGATGTGATCATTTAAATAAAGAAGAAACCTCTGCTTTAAAAACTCTTTGTTCAGAATACTCAGATATATTTTACTTAGATGGAGATATGTTAACCTCCACTGAAACTCTAAAACATGAAATACGTACTACTTCAGAAACTCCCGTAAATGTAAAAAATTATAAATTTCCCGAATGTCATAAAGAAGAAGTTAATAAACAAGTAAAATCAATGTTAGACCAAAAAATAATTCGACCTTCTATTTCCCCATGGTCAGCTCCAATTTGGGTTGTCCCTAAAAAACAAGATGCCTCCGGAAAACCGAAATGGCGTATAGTTATTGATTATCGTAAATTAAACGAAATAACTATAGGTGATGCTTATCCTATTCCTAATATCACAGATATTCTAGACCAGTTAGGTCACAGTAAATATTTTTCAACCCTAGATCTTGCCTCTTCCTTTCATCAAATTCCTATGAACGCTAAAGATTCTGAAAAAACTGCATTTTCTGTCCCGTCTGGACATTACGAATTTACAAGGATGCCATTTGGACTCCGAAATTCCCCTTCTACATTTCAAAGATTAATAAATGTTGTATTATCAGGTCTCCAAGGAATTCATTGCTTTACGTATATGGATGACATAATAACTTTTAGTCATGATCTTCAATCTCATATAGAAAAATTAAATTTAGTTTTCAATAAATTAAGAGAACATAATCTTAAACTCCAACCCGATAAATGCGAATTTCTTCGTCGTGAAGTTCAATATTTAGGTCATATAATTACAGATCAAGGTGTAAAACCCGATCCGAAAAAGATCGAATGTGTTAATAAATTTCCAGTTCCTAAAAACCCTAAAGATATAAAATCCTTTCTTGGATTAGTCGGATATTATCGAAGATTCATAAATAACTTTTCTCATATTACAAAACCCTTAACCAGTCTTTTAAAGAAAAATATTAAATTCAATTGGTCAGAAGATCAACAAAGTTCATTCGAAATATTGAAAAATAAAATCACTACTGCTCCTATCTTGCAATTCCCTGATTTTTCTAAACCTTTTATTTTAACTACTGATGCTTCAAATTATGCAATTTCCGCGATACTTTCTCAAGGAGAAATTGGTAAAGACTTACCAATATCATATACTTCTAGAACCTTAAATAAAGCCGAAGGAAACTATTCTACTACTGAAAAAGAATGTCTTGCTATAATATTTGGTACAAAAACCTTTAGACCATACTTGTACGGTCATAAATTCACTGTAGTCACAGATCATAAACCACTACAATGGTTATTTAATTGTAAAGATCCAAGCTCCAGATTGATAAGATGGCGCTTAAAGTTAGAAGATTATGAATATAATATTCAATACAAAAAAGGAAAGTTAAATTGCAATGCCGATTCCCTATCTCGTAATATACAAACCATAAATGAAGATAATAACTCTGATTCCTACGAAAAATACTTACAACATAGTCGTCAAACTCCCGTCCCATATGACACAGAAATTAAAGAACATAATGAGTCATTATTACAAACGAAATGTAAACTAATTGTATTTCCTTCATCCATAGACTTAGATGAATCTGTTCCATATTTAAATGAGATAATAAACCTATCAAATAATGTTCCCGATGTAAGTCAAATTGAACGAGAATTATTCACTAACTTTTCTACTTCCAATAATAAACATTTGTTTACTCATTTATTTCTTCGTGTTCATCACTATGATGAAATTCCCTACAAAAACATTTTCAATTTATTAAAAGATTATAAAGATATGATTGAATTATTATATAGCGAAGAAAAAGAATTTGCTATATCAGATTTCCGAGATCCCTTTAATAAAATTTCTTATACAAGAATATATAATATGTTAGCCTATATATTCCATAATTCCGGTATCAAAATTAATATATATAAAAATAATGTTTCTTATCCTACTCCAGATGAAGTAAAGAAAATCCTAAAAGATAATCATGATTCCCTAATTGCTGGACACCCCGGCATAAATCGCATGCTTGATAGAATAAAAAGTATGTATTGGTGGAAATCAATGCGTCAAGATATCGAAAATTACGTAAAAAGTTGTAAATCTTGTCAAGTAAATAAACCACTTCGAAAAACTAATCGTTCTCCTATGATCATAACTTCCACGGCTACTAAGCCAACAGAAAAAATATTCCTTGATATTGTCGGTCCATTACCAGAAACGGTCACCGAAAATACAAATTCATTCTAACCATACAAGATGATTTAACTAAATATTCTCAAGCTTATCCTATGAGTTCATGTTCTGCAGAAGAAACTGCTCAAAATCTAGTTCATTTTATTTCTCATATAGGTATTCCTAAAATGATCGTAACTGATCAAGGAACTAACTTTTGTTCCGATATGTTTAAACAACTAGAAAGATTGTTTAACATAAAGCATATATATGCATCCCCTTATCATCCCCAAACTTGCGGTGCACTTGAAAGAAGTCACGCAACCTTGAAAGAATATCTCAGATCCTATATCGATGAAAATCCAAATACTTGGGATTTTTATATAAATACTGCAATGTTTGCATATAATACAAATGTTCATTCTACCACGGGTTATTCCCCATTCGAGCTATTGTTTGGTCACAAACCTTACATACCAAGTAGCATTGATACTTTAGAAAATAATACCTATACTGATTATGTACGTGCTTATACTATAGTCGTATCAAAGCACTAGAAAATATTAATAATTCTAAAGAAAAATCAAAAGAATATTATGACGTCCGTTCTAAACCTGTCAAATATAAAATCGGTGATATGGTGTATTTAAAATGTCACCATAGGCAAAATAAAGCGCTATCCCCAATATGGAAAGGCCCTTATAAAATCGTTAAAGTAAACGGAAGTCATTCAGTTACTATTTCAGTGAATCGAAAGTTTATTCGTTATCACTATGACGAAATAAAAACTGCTATTCCTAAATAAAATTAAAAAAATTCTTATTCTAGTTCAAAGCTCACGAACAGGGTAACCAGCCCCAAACTCTCAGCTTTGCTAATTAATAATATATATAAATATTAAAGCTCACGGACAGGGTAACCAGCCCCAAAATCTCAGCTTTAAGTTAAAAGTAATTGCTCACGGACAGGGTAACCAGCCCCAAAATCTCAGCTTTACTGATTATTAAAATTATATATCCTAGTTAGAAATACTAACTAATCTGAATCAAAAGTAATTGCTCACGGACAGGGTAACCAGCCCCAAAATCTCAGCTTTACTTATTCCAAATCAGAAGCTCACGGACAGGGTAACCAGCCCCAAAATCTCAGCTTTACTTATTCCAAATCAGAAGCTCACGGACAGGGTAACCAGCCCCAAAATCTCAGCTTTACTGATTATAAAATTCTATATTCTAGTTAAATAAACTAACTAATGTCTATTTCCTTAGTTATTAAGAAACATAACTAACCTCTGTATCCATTGTTATAATAAATAACAAAAATCAGTCATACCGAATTTAAAAAAAAGGTCGTGATTATAATAAAATCGCTGTATCATAGTTATTAAGTATATCTTATTTCTATGTCATTGTATTTCCTAAACGTTAATTCAAGTTAAACAAATCGTAACGTTAACCTTAACAAGTTCAAATAACTTATGTTCTAATCAATTATAATATTAATATGATTCTATTTCCTTAGTTATTACGAAATATAACTAACCTCTATATCCATTGTTATAATAAATAACAAAACCGCTGTATTCAGTCACTCCGAAAATAAAACGGTCGTGATGATAATAAAATCGCTGTATCATAAGTTTATCGTATTTCTATGTCCGGTATTTCCCAACGTTAACGTAGTTTAACAACAGTATATTCTAATGAAAGATTATATTGAAATCTACTGTTTCTAAATTTAATAATACATTATGAAAATATTCTAAAAAAAAAAATATTTAACAAATCCATTTAATGATGATAAAATAAATCCAATAATAAAAATGTAATTTCCTAATTTCTATATCCTTTCATAATGTTCATAATTTAATTGATATCTCTAAATAAGTTATTTATTACCATAATAATAAGATTATCATAGTTATACAAATTCAGTTAGTGTTGCCCCAATCGTATAACTTATTCCATATCCTTCCTTTTCCAACTCCATATGATGTTTCGAAACCAAACACTTTTGCTCTTATTGCCCCTAATAATCCTTATCTGGCAATAACCTCAGATCGCTTATTCTATGCATTACTAGAGAGTTTAAATCAGTGCAAAGTAATAAACAATCAGTGTTTTGTGTGTGAACTAATTAATGTGTTTTCCACAGTAGCAGATCCTACATGTGAGACTGTTCCAAAATATTAAAATTAATAATTGTACTATGTCCATGATTCCGTTTTCAAAGTTGCATAATATAAATAATATAGATTCCTTGCTTCATGCCAGTATCCATCTGGATTAATTAGATAAAAAGTTAAATGATTTAAAATTAAGCCACTTTGAAAAGTATCAAGTTCACTATATGTCTATATCATATTTCGTATTGTTAATAATCTTTATTGTTTTAATTTATAAATTTAGAAAATCGTTTAAAAGAACAAACCCAGCTAATTGCTGTATTCATATATATAATCAATGTAATAATAACACTTCACGTAACAATACTAAGACTGTCACTAGAGTCTCTGAAGAATCAGAAACTTCAGAAGAAGAAGTCCATGCTAAATCAAGTCAACTTACTCGAAGAAACATTACTATATAAAATAAATGTCTCGTCCTTATATACTATGTCTAAAAATAATTCTATTTTCTAATGTTTCTTATTTAATTTATTTTAATTACTATATCCTGGTTTAAAAAAAAAAAAAACCATATTCGACTTATTTGAACTATATATATCTAGGTTTAAAATAATAAACTATTCATAATGTTTAGCAAACTCTCTGTATCCAATGTTCTATTTCCGTTTTGCTATTCATTATATTCAATTCCGATATTTAGCAAAATCTCTGTTTCCATGTTAATATTCCTGTTTTGCTAAGTATCCTAGTTCAAATTGTGTAAGTCCTAAAAATGTTGTATCCGTGTCGTGACAAGCATCATCCTTAATTCCTTGAAACGCTATTATATATCCTGTTCTAGTTCCAGTATTTATCATTGCTTTCTGTAATGATAAATCTTAATGAGGGGGTTGTTATAATATGCACCCTACGCTAATCCATTGTACAGTAAGTAGCTGGCGATGCATTGTTGCTACGTTTCGCGTAAACAAGGCGTCAGCTAAAGTACAGTGAATGATGCAATAATTTCTATAATTATGAGTTTCCATGCGTTTTCAAGTCAGTTCAGAATCAGGCTTCGTCACGGGCACATCTAAGAAAAATAAACAATCTACAAAGGAAGAACACGTTGTTTTAAAAAAGTCTCCACGTTCCTGGCCCGTAACAGTGCTCTCCACAGACTATATAGCTAATCAGACGCACAGACTATATAGCTAATGTGCTCTCTGAGACACGGCAACGGTGGTGTTGAAACTATGACAAAATTTTGTATAATGGTGTATTCCTCATTGGTGCATGCACGAATTCTAACCGCGACCTTTTTGTTTAGAAGTATAGTTATACTAAGTTTTTTTTTTTTTTTTTTTTTTTTTATAGATGGTGAATCAATAAATCATCAATGATACGCCCCCTGCCTGAAGGGCCAACGCCGCGGGTGGGGGTCGCATGCCCGACTCATCCGTGAAGCTTCCTAGTGAAGCCCCAGGGCGCCTACGGACTAAAATCCTATAAACCGTCTCTATCTCACTGTTGGCCCTGTGTGCCTTTACAGCTAAGTCTGAGTCGTGGCTACGGAGTGACGGCACTCGTTCGCCGCGACTATCTTACAGCCACCACCGCTCTTTTTATACAATCAGTATAGGCCGGTACTTCAATTTTGTATGAAGTAAACAAAATTACCGGCCTTGTCCGTGATCAAGAAAGTGTGTTTATGCCTTTATATGTTTACGTAAAAGTATGTGGTATACAACTTAGGTTAAGTATAGGTACTTTTATGTTTGTATAATGATATTCAAGGTCCGAGCACGATTCGCAGATAAATAAGTACTTACTTAATGCTTTGATTAATTCAAAAGGAGAATGTACGGCACGCGTATTATTCATTAGAAAATGCAAAAGCAGTTACATCACAGTGAATAAGATGGTACAAAAAAGGCAAAGACGCGAGCGAGATAGAAGGCTAACGTACTTATGGCTTGATAGCTAACTTACTATTTATCCAAGTGCGTCAGTTAGACGTAGTTTGCTAGTTTCACGCGTAATGTCTTCGTACCGTATCTTCCTCTTTTGTTGTAATCTAAATTACCTGAAGAAATAAAATGTCTTGAATATAATAACTAAGCAACATATAAAAAAATACTAATTGTTAAAGCTTATTATACTGTGGATGAAGCTCTAAAGGAAGACCATATTTTTCAATTGTAATGACATTATTAATTATCTTAGTTATTAGTTATAACATTATTATTTTTAGTTATTAGTTAGGACATTATTATTTTTAGTTATTAGTTAGGACACTATTAAGAGGATTAATATTAATTCTGACAATGCCTCTATACAGCTGCAATAAATACTTTTTATAGTAGTCTAGTTATATTTAAGTAGGTATATAGATTTGACATAATAATTTTAATAATTAGACATTTAATATTTAGCTTTATTTTAGTGTAGGTAAATCATAGACAGGATCGTCGCGTCGTCGTCTACGAGGTAAATAAGACAATGCCCCTTTACAGCTGCTATCCACTATTAGAATTAAGCTTTGTTATTCTCAGGCACTATGCCCTTATTAGCAGACTGTTCCTTGCTAACAACAGCCAGCTATTTCAGCCATTTTTATGTATATTGACTTAATATTAATAGGTATTAAATAAGAAAAAAATAAATTTGACGAATCCAAGTGTTCCTATAGGCTCCTAAGGATAATGAATAAACAATATACAATAAGAAGACTTATGAAAATTGTAGGTGCCTACCTATTGTCAAATAATCAATATAAATTAAAAGACCGGGATGGCTAATGGGCCTAGGTTATGGATAGGAACTTCGCCTGTTTTCCCCGCGTAGGTATTTGTATTTTATCGTAGTATCTCTATACTTTAAGCGCCTTTATTTCGCTATAAAGACGTTTGACTTGGCGTTTGTCTATGGTTTAACACAATGATATTTCCCCGTCATGACCACGGAATGAAGCTAATGAGAAAATCCAGCAATACAAATATAGGATATCACTTCATGAATAACAGAGTTGTAAATATGTGGAACAAAATACCAGAAGATATAATAAAGTCCTCAACTGTAAAAACTTTTAAAAACAAACTGGACAAGTGACAATTGAAATAGACTATGGTAATAACTGACAACACCAGTGCTTGATATAGGCATATCAGCAATGTGCTGCTCGCCTATTAAGCAATAATAATAATAATGTTAACAGCTCCATTATTTAGTGTTATCTCACATTTCTATTGCTGGTTTTCATAATACAAGTAGTATAATTTGTTTAGGCTAGCTAATCGTCAAGGAATCTGTTCATCCCTGTATGCAAGATCTGTTCTCCAGCATGTGAATAGTGAGTCCTCGGAAGTGAAGGAACAACTAAAAGACTCCACCTTGATTCAAGACAAAGATTTAGCATATCAGATTTTTGTGGTGAGTTCTAGTTTTTAATATTTTGCAGAGACTAGAAATTTCACATTAATCAACCCAGCAACCTTAATTGCTAGAACACAAAGGCCAAAATTTGTTTTGAATAAAAGTTTTTTTTTATTATTTCAGGCAACAATGAATGACAATCAATATGGACCTTATTCTGATGTAATTAAAGGGTATGTTTCAAATATAAGTTTCTGTGTGTCCAATGGCAGATATTAAGTTATAATAATATAATGATGAAATAAAAAAGTAAAGTATCATCACAACCTTCCAGGGTGGTCAGTAACCACGCTAATAAAGAAGCGTATTCACATTTAGCCTACTTTAGTATAGGGCATTTAATACAAGTGGTAAGCTTGTCGATATCATACCAAACTCAAGAAATATCACAAATAAATATAAAAAATATTTTATTTATTTAAATCAATATATTTCCAAGTCTTAATCCACATAATTAACCGCTAGACCACGAATACCAATAATTGTTTAAATAAACTTATATTGAGAACAAAGCCCTAGCATACTCATGGTCATGAACACATTGTTCACCTGTCCACAGCGACATTGTGTTTAAGCTACAGTACATACCATTCTCTGTTTAAAATATACTCAAATATTTAAATCTTAATTCTGCCATGTACACCTTTACATCAAAAATACATTAAAATATAGTTAATAATTAACTTTGATTTTAGATCTATCGGCAGCGAATATGAAATAAGACTAGATAGGAAACTAAAGAAATTGAACATTCCTTGCTTGGATGAAACAATACTTAGATCCCGTGGATATGACAAAACTCCAGATTTTAAGTTAGAAGTCCCGATAGCGGTGGACGGGTTCGTCATTAACTGGATTGAGAGTAAGGCTATGTTTGGGGATGAGGAAAATCATGCCGGATATCTCGAAGATCAGCTATTGTGTTACACCAACAGGTTTGGGCCTGGTCTAGTCATTTATTGGTTTGGTTACCTAGAAACGTTAGATGATATACCAGATGAGAATAAAATGATCAAACTAAAAACTGGATTCCCCAGCCTTAAAAGTATTACCTATTTGAAATATGATGTGTAAAATTTAATGTCGTTTTTATCTTATCCCCATAGAAAGGCTTTTCTTGTTTAACTGTCAAATTGTAATTTTTATTGTGCCTTCTTGTCACACCTGCTAAAATATGTGACCAACTATAGCGGCTGTCAAGGTAAGAATCGATCTCATTCAATATTTTGTCACACACATTTGACCTCACCACGTATCACCAAGGGTTGGGGTTAAAACAGGCTAAAAAAAACATCACGTGCTTAATACAAATAGCATTTTAATACATACATGTAAACAAAATTGAGATACAATAAAAAAATATAAATGACAATATTATTCATGTCTAAAATTTAATATTAATAAATTATAAGTTAAGCAAAATGTCATGTAATTATATTTTTGTCTGTAAAAAAGTCATTGATTGTGTAGTATGTCTTGTCAATGGGGTGTGTCACTAACTTTTTATCACCATAGATGGCGCATGATAGATGGTACCTTATATAACTGTCAGTTGCATAGAAAACTTGTATTTTTATTACGATTATTTATTATTTTCTAGAGTTTATGCAGAAGTGAGCAACTTTAAAGTGTACAAATCGAGATTTCCAAGCGAAAGCAAAGATATGGTGATCTCAAAATTGCCGTTCTATTAATTCACCCTTTTTTTATTTTAAAGACGGTGTTCGCATACTTAATTCATCTTTTAAGGTAGGTAACGTTAAGTTAAAATACATTTTTCTGTTATAAAAATGTTAATAAAATGGTGTAAGCTAGGTACCAGTGCCGCTAGCGACATCTACAAAAAGTAGATGTCGCTAGCGGCACTGGTACCTTGTTTACAGCTATAACGTATCATTTTTTAAATGTTTTTGTAGTTTTTTTATTTATATAACAAAAAAAATAATTTTAACTTAACGTTACCTACCTTAAAAGACAAATTAGGAAAGCGAACACCGTCTTTAAAAAGAAAAAAGGTTTAATTAATAGAAAGGCAATTTTGAGATCACCATATCTTTGCTTTCGCTTGGAAATCTCGATTTGTACACTTTAAAGCTGCTCACTTCGGCAATATAACCAGAAATTAATAAATTTCGTAATAAAAATATAAGTTTTATATGCAACTGATAGTTCTATTGGGTACCGTCTATCATGCGCCATCTATCGTGATAAAAAGTTAGTGACACACCCCATTAGTATATATTTAAGTCTTCTCTTCATTTCTCCTAACTCTAGCTCCTGTAGTCTCAACGGTATTTTATTATATATTTTTGCCGTCATGATTAAAGCACTTTTATGTAACAAAGCTTTCTTGCTAACTAATGGGTATATTATATTTTGATGACGTTTACTTCTGAGACGGTTTTGGTATAGTCCAGGATTCGTTTTTACGAATAAAACTGATTCATAGATGTCAGACTAGGGAACGTCAATAATTTTAATGATTTTACTATGGCAAGTTGTATATTTATTTGACACAAAACTATAATTACATAAGTTAATAATACAGTGCATCCTCATTAAACATTGTTTTACTGTAACCAACCTTTCGGCAACTGTAATTTGGTATATATTTTTTATTATTAAATTCATAGACTTGCACTGATGAAGATTCCAGAACATATTTCTGGTGTATTTGCTCTACACTCGCCCATAGACGTAGCCCTTAGAAAAGCGGTCGACGAAGAAGAGCTTCTTTCTTATAGATTGATTGTCAAGTAATAAAGCTATTTCTGATTTTTATATATTTTTTTAATTACTATCTCCACTGTGAAACTCATATGTTAAAAACAACGTTCAAATCAATATAATCTAGGATTTTCTTCGTCTGCCCCCTTATACAATCCTGGCTACGCCCTTGCTGACTGACGGCTTAACGTGCTCTCCACAGACTATATAGCTAATCAGACGCACAGACTATATAGCTAATGTGCTCTCTGAGACACGGCAACGGTGGTGTTGAAACTATGACAAAATTTTGTATAATGGTGTATTCCTCATTGGTGCATGCAGGAATTCTAACCGCGACCTTTTTGTTTAGAAGTATAGTTATACTAACAGTTTTTTTTTTTTGTTTTTTTTTTTTTTTTTTTTATAGATGGTGAATCAATAAATCATCAATGATACGCCCCCTGCCTGAAGGGCCAACGCCGCGGGTGGGGGTCGCATGCCCGACTCATCCGTGAAGCTTCCTAGTGAAGCCCCAGGGCGCCTACGGACTAAAATCCTATAAACCGTCTCTATCTCACTGTTGGCCCTGTGTGCCTTTACAGCTAAGTCTGAGTCGTGGCTACGGAGTGACGGCACTCGTTCGCCGCGACTATCTTACAGCCACCACCGCTCTTTTTATACAATCAGTATAGGCCGGTACTTCAATTTTGTATGAAGTAAACAAAATTACCGGCCCTGTCCGTGATCAAGAAAGTGTGTTTATGCCTTTATATGTTTACGTAAAAGTATGTGGTATACAACTTAGGTTAAGTATAGGTACTTTTATGTTTGTATAATGATATTCAAGGTCCGAGCACGATTCGCAGATAAATAAGTACTTACTTAATGCTTTGATTAATTCAAAAGGAGAATGTACGGCACGCGTATTATTCATTAGAAAATGCAAAAGCAGTTACATCACAGTGAATAAGATGGTACAAAAAAGGCAAAGACGCGAGCGAGATAGAAGGCTAACGTACTTATGGCTTGATAGCTAACTTACTATTTATCCAAGTGCGTCAGTTAGACGTAGTTTGCTAGTTTCACGCGTAATGTCTTCGTACCGTATCTTCCTCTTTTGTTGTAATCTAAATTACCTGAAGAAATAAAATGTCTTGAATATAATAACTAAGCAACATATAAAAAAATACTAATTGTTAAAGCTTATTATACTGTGGATGGAGTCTAAAGGAAGACCATATTTTTCAATTGTAATGACATTATTAATTATCTTAGTTATAATTATAACATTATTATTTTTAGTTATTAGTTAGGACATTATTATTTTTAGTTATTAGTTAGGACACTATTAAGAGGATTAATATTAATTCTGACAATGCCTCTATACAGCTGCAATAAATACTTTTTATAGTAGTCTAGTTATATTTAAGTAGGTATATAGATTTGACATAATAATTTTAATAATTAGACATTTAATATTTAGCTTTATTTTAGTGTACGAGGGGCGTTCAAAATATTCTCGGTATTGATACGTTACAACCTCTTTTATATATATATTTGTTACTGGCCGCTAAGATTCATCCATTGACATTAAAAAAAAGTAAAATTGGAACCGAGATGTTCTTTTGTTTTTCTGCAATTGCCGAACAAACATGAACACCATGAGCGAATTAACAATTTTAACGAAATTAGAGCACCGATCCGTCATAAAATTCTTGACAAAACAGGGTAAAAATCAAAAAACCATAAAAGAGGAAATGGATTGTGTTTACCGTGAGTCTGCTCCTTCTTTATCTACTATTCAAAAATGGTCAAGCGAATTTAAGCGTGGAAGGGAGAGTATTGAAGATGACCCTAGACCTGGCCGGCCTGTAGTGGCTACCTCACAAGAAAATATTGATAAAGTGGAAAAACTTATATTGGAAGACGGCCGAGTGAAGGTAAAATCTATAGCTCAAGTAACCAATCTCTCTATTGGTACCGTACATGACATTATACATGACCATCTTAATATGTCAAAAGTAAGTGCAAGATGGGTTCCGCGAATGCTGACGCTTCTTCAAAAGGATATGCGTGTGGCTTGCTGTTCAGATTTTATCGACCTGTGTGGTGAAAATCCCGATGAGGTGCTGCAAAAAATAGTTACTGGAGATGAAACCTGGGTTCATCATTATGACCCAGAGAGCAAACAGGAGTCCATGCAGTGGCACATTAAGGGTTCAGCTCATCCCAAGAAGTTCAAGGTAATCCCGTCAGCTGGCAAGGTCATGGCCACAATATTTTGGGATTGTGAAGGAGTTTTGCTTATCGATTATAAAGAAAAAGGTGTAAATATCACAGGGCAGTACTACGCTAACGTTATACGTCAATTAAGAGATGCGATCAAAGAAAAGAGGCGAGGAAAGTTAACCAAAGGTGTTCTGCTTCTGCATGACAACGCCCCTGTCCATACTGCTCATATTGCCAAGGCAGCTATTGTTGAATGTGGGTTTGAAACTGTTACTCATCCACCCTATAGTCCGGACTTAGCCCCAAGCGACTTCTTTTTGTTTCCCAATCTTAAAAAGGATCTGCGTGGAAATAAATTTTCTGACGATGAAGCGTTGAAGACGGCCGTGGAGGAGCATTTTTACACCAAAGATAAAAAATATTTTTATGAGGGATTAAAAAAAATAATTGATCGATCTTATAAGTGTATGAACATAGGGGGGGAGTATATTGAAAAATAAAAATATCAAACTTTTCGTACTTGTTTGTTTTTATCCACATACCGAGAATATTTTGAACGCCCCTCGTAGGTAAATCATAGACAGGATCGTCGCGTCGTCGTCTACGAGGTAAATAAGACAATGCCCCTTTACAGCTGCTATCCACTATTAGAATTAAGCTTTGTTATTCTCAGGCACTATGCCCTTATTAGCAGACTGTTCCTTGCTAACAACAGCCAGCTATTTCAGCCATTTTTATGTATATTGACTTAATATTAATAGGTATTAAATAAGAAAAAAATAAATTTGACGAATCCAAGTGTTCCTATAGGCTCCTAAGGATAATGAATAAACAATATACAATAAGAAGACTTATGAAAATTGTAGGTGCCTACCTATTGTCAAATTATCAATATAAATTAAAAGACCGGGATGGCTAATGGGCCTAGGTTATGGATAGGAACTTCGCCTGTTTTCCCCGTGTAGGTATTTGTATTTTATCGTAGTATCTCTATACTTTAAGCGCCTTTATTTCGCTATAAAGTCGTTTGACTTGGCGTTTGTCTATGGTTTTCATACTATTTGGTAACAAAAAGCAAGCTTTGCCTTAGGTACTATATGCTTTCAAGTGGAAGTCGGTATTGGCCATTCGGCGCGTGACGGTGATCAATACCAATTATATATAAATACAACACTATAGAGACGTTAAACCTACTTTTGAAATAAATCTGTCACTGTCAATAACTAAAAATATTTTTAGGTTATGTTGTTTTGCTAAAAACGTTGTAAACACGCAATAAATATGAAGGAAGAAGATATAAAAGAAAAGATATTGAGTTTAGCAAAGCAGAATTCCAAAGGAGTGTCGGATGACGACATGACTGCAGCGTTTCCTGAGCTTTCCACCGATGGACTGGTGGGCGCGATAAACAAGTTGTTGCAGCAGGGTCTGCTTGATTTGTATAATCAAGGCGGCACATTAATTTATAAGTAGGTACAGAGTTATGTTAATTACACTGCTGTCCGTCCGTAACTCTTTAAACTAACCGATTCAGACCCGGTACTTTGCTCTGGCATCAATATGTAATAATGCATTTATTACAGCCACTAGAACGGAGTTCTATATCTTGCAGAAGAATCCTATGACATATTTATAGAGAATTTGGTCTTCTGCTGAATTCCAGCAGCAAATTTGACCTAAGCAGGGCTGGCATAGATAGATTTTTGAATCAAGCCTTGAAGGACTGTCACACATACATCTTATTCCTATCTTGTCTAGCATTCTGTGAAATTAAGAGACAGAGGTAACTAACCTACTGGGTTAATTTTAATAAATAATAATAAAAAGTTTATTGAACCAAAGCAAGAAATTAGCGTACAGGTAATGTTGGTGGTCCTACACTAGGCCTTTTAGGCTCGACATATGGGAGCCATGACAGTTTTGCGTTAAAAATTAAGCCAAGTTACCTTAGAAACTTAACTAATGTATATAAGAAGACAAATTTCTAAGCATTCTATGGATTCACCGTGCGGGTGCCGGGTCCATCGTGTGTGGGTAAGAGATGAGAAGAATGGTGTCTCGGGCTTGCGACCGACAATAGGCTGGTTTAAGAAAAGGAGGCCTCCTTTTTTTTCTATTGCGCGATAATATGCTCACCATCCACCATTCTACTTCTCTCCCTACCCAACCAAAGAAGACAAATTTCTAAGCATTCCATGGATTCACCGTGCGGGTGCCGTGTCCATCGTGTGTGGGTAAGAGATAAGAAGAATGGTGTCTCGGGCTTGCGACCGACAATTGGCTGGTTTAAGAAAAGGAGGCCTCTTTTTTTTTTTTCTATTGAGCGATAATAAGCTCACCATCCACCATTCTACTTCTCTCCCTACCCAACCAAATACTGTATGATTCCGTTAATGCCGTCTTGGAAGCTCGTTCCATAAATGTATTGACGGCAGACCTGCTTAGGCCCAATTCTTTCAGTAAGTGATGCAAAGATTTTGCTGGAACTCCTCTTGCACCAACTTCCACTGCGTAAAGCTGAGTCTTGAACCCGTTCCTGATCATTTTTTTTTTTTTTTTTTTTTTTTTTTTTTTTTTTTTTTTTTTTTTTAAACTTTATTGCACTATGTACAAAGGCGGACTTAATGCCGCTAGGCATTCTCTGACAGCCAAACCTTTAGGACATTTAGGCCGCGTTCGTGTTATAGCATTTCCAACATTTCGTAGCAACTTCATAAACCAGCGCGAAATGTCGTTTTTGTTAAGAAATACCACTTTTTTTAACAATGCTAACATTTCTTAAATAAAACGAGCGGTGATGCTACATTTTGACAAGTGTTTTCGTTCATGTTTTATCATACCATGGCATCCAATACACGTGATATTATTATGGTCTTTGAATTTATTACATAAAATCGTTTAATATACCTTTTTAACAAATATAATAGAAAACTATAAAGTATATAAAAATGGTAAACGATCAATTTGACATCTGTCAAAAAGTAACATCAATAACCCTCCTTTCAACACGGTACTGACATACGGAAATTAGCATCAAATGTTAGAATTTTCATTAAACGAACGACTTAACTTGTGCTAAAAAAAGTGGTATTTTCATGCTAACATTTCTTAAAACGAACGCGGCCTTAGACAGGATAGGTGGTAGGTGCAATTAAAAATTAGATGAAATTTAAATAAAACAGAAATATAATTGTAATATAAATATATACATACTAATATCTACATACAATTTACATACTAATACATAAATAAGTCATACTATAAATATACTAATATAATATAAATAAAACTACTTACATGATGAGGAGAGTGTGACAAAATTAACAATGTGATGATGCTGATATTAAGAGAAACAAAGATTGAAAAGAAAGGTTTAGGTTAGGTTACTTAGTTAGTTAAAAAGTGTTTGTATACCTGGTTTTTAAATATTGCACGATTGGGGGCTTCTCTGATATCAAATGGTAAGTTATTCCAAAGATTCGCAGCGACAACAGCAAATGAGTTCGAAACGTAGGAAGTGTGGTGAGAAGGTATAGAAATTGTGGAGTTGAAGGAGGAGCGAAGAATTCTATCATGAAAAGAGCTTAGAAAACTGAAATTATCTTTAAGATACTTGGGTGAATTAGGTTCATTTAATAGACTGTATAACAAGCAGAGAATTCATTTCTTCTGTGAGATCATAATATTTATTCGACTTCATGTTGTGGTCTTTTGGAATATTTGATTCCCACGGAACGGTAAGTTCAATAAGGATAACTTTTTTCAAGTTCCGAGAAAACACTAAGATGTCTGGCCTATAAGCTGATACAGCTAGTTCATCTGGGATCCTATAATGGTGTTCAAATGTATCCATGAGAATTTTCCAGTCTGATGCGGCTCCAAGGATCGAGGTGGGCTTGCATTTAGTTTTCGTGCTTTGCCCTTCCTTTACAAATGTGGTCAAAGTTTTATTTGTAGTCAGTTCCTTTCTGGCTCTTGCAATAGAAAGACTTACTGCTTCACAGATAACACCTAGGACTTTGTCATGTCGGCGTGAGTAATAGCCCTTTTCTAGAAGAGTAACGCACCCTACAAGTGTGTGTCTAGCAGTTCCTATGGCAGCACCACACAATGTACAGTTCTTTTCCGTAGCTTTTCCCCACCTTACCAGATTACTCTGGTCCGGGAGAGACATTTGAAAAGCGTTTAGGTAGAACTTTAGCAACGCCGGAGACCAATCGTACATTAGTGTGCGCCACTTTAGGGCTGGAGGGATGCAAAAATCGCCCAAAGTTAGCCAGTCATTTTGAACTTCTAGAGTCATCGCGTGCACTCTGTATTCATGCTCTTCATCTTTCCTGAGGAAGGATTTTATAACCTCTTTGTTACTTTCTTTTTTCTTCCAGCCAATGCCTCTTTTGTCAGTCTGGGCACCTGTCATGAATTTCTTGAAGAATAGTAGTCTCGGTTCCATATCTGAGACCATAGGGTCTCTTGGAAGGGATGAAATTGTATTATCCTGGGAGCTGGTTAGAATTTGATATTTGCTTATACGTAGATGTTTGTATAATTCAGATGGTCTTTTCAGATCCATTCTGAAGTTTCTCCGTCCTCTAAAGAATGTTGAGGAGTCAGCACCCTGGGCTAATCCAAGCCAAGACTTCAATGTTCTTATGACGTCCGCGTCCAGACTTGATAGTAGGCTTTTGTTGAAATCATATACTAGGAAAGGCCAAGTGAGGCGAGATGCTAAGTAGTTGTCATAAATCCAAGCTTTTTTGACATTGCTTATAGGCTGTTGAGTAACCCTATTCATGTCGTCAGTGAATTGTTTTACAACTACTTCTAGGGATGGTGTTTTTCCCTGAAAATTGATCCTTCTGCCAAGAAATTTAAAGGGCATGGTTTCATTTACCGGAGCTATTCTCTGCCCTGCTATACTCAGTCCAGGATCATAAGACGTAAATGTAGTGTTTCGCCTAGCCAGACATAGGCTGAAGCATTTTGATGGTTTCGTTCTTATTCCCTTTGTCCATGAGCAGAAATCATCCACTATTTTCAGCATTGCTTGGGATTTCTTGTTAGCACCGCCAAGTCGTCTGCAAAAGCTAAGACGGATTCCGTATAGATGTTGTTTTGTTTGAATCTATATCCCCACTTCTTCTCACGAGATTTAAGTTTATCGACTAGGATATTGGTAATTATATTAAAAGCTACAGGTGATAGGCAGCAGCCTTGGAACAGGCCCACATTGCATTTTAGTGTGTCTGTGTAGCCATCCTTGTTTGTTACGACAAATCTCAAGTTCTTGTAAGTAATAATTGGCAATTATATCTCTGATTAGTGTTGGAAAGTTATACCATTTTAGCGCAGTTTGCAGCAATTCATGTTGCACCGACCCAAATGCGTTTTCCAAGTCGATCCAACAGACGCTTAGTTGCCGCTCCTGTTTCCTGGCATCCTTCAAACACTCAGCGAGTAAGGTGTTGTGTTCTAAGCAGCCAGAAACTCCCGGCACAAAACCTTTCTGGTGCTGGCGTGAGAAGTATTTGTTCTTAATCATAAATCGGGACATTCTTGCTTGTACTATGGAGAAGAAGATTTTGGACATTGTATTCGTCAAAGCGATCGGTCTTGCATCTTTTGGATCATTTTTCTTTGGTTTTCTTTGGTATGAGAACGAAGACTGCCTCGCCAAATGCCTTTGGAACTTGATTGGTAGACCAGATTTTTCGATATATATTATATAAATGCTTACGGGTGTGACGACATTTTTTATATACAATGTACGGAATACCATCTGGGCCTGGCTAACCATGTAGTAAATGATAATACAACGTAAATAATGAGGATATATAGGATAGGTAAATAAATAAAATAGTGTAAATATTATATATAAATAAAATAAGGATTACTAAGGGATTGAGGGCTACACGCTAAGCCACGGCTAGCAAAAGTCTTTGGGTCTCTTCATAGTCTAGACCAAGGAGAAACTCCCTAACCATATGTTTGGCCTTAAAAACATTTCCGGTTTGGATTGTATATTAATGGGTCTGGCTAGGGTGGTGAGTTTAGGCCAAATTCTCCAGAATTTTTTGTTAGGTCCATCTCCAACAATGTAGGTCTAGGACTTGTGCTCTAAGGGTATAAGAATTTGTGATATTTCCGGACTTTGTTATGCTAGAGACATCAACAATTTTGTCACTTATCATCATAGCTGGGCACCGTTAATCAAATAGTTAACTTCGTTAATCGTTAATCCGCTACAAAAAAAGTTAGCTTCGTTAAACGTTAAAGCGTTACAGTTCGGAAGAATTAACGGAAGTTAATGTTAATTGTTAATTTGTGTAAAATTGCATTTTTATATCGTTGCGTTAGTGAACCTATAAAACCTGTTGGTTTAGGTTCTGGAAGTTAACAGGTTAATATATAATATTGTCAGAATGAGTTCTCTTTTTTGTCTTGCCTCGGTTAGAGCCCGCCTTAACAATCTCTTCAAACTGTACGTATTGTGACTCATGTATCCTTCTTACATGTTGTTTCAAATTATTCAGGCTTGATACATGAACTTTTATTTTGGTGTCTTTCGGCAAGCAACGCTTACAAGCAAAAAGTATTTGCTGGCCCGATCTGGATACAAATTCCACATACTAGTCAAATGTGGCCAAGGATTCTCATCAGGACCGCTGAAATCCGATTCCATGTCTTCCATGATATAGTTTTAATTACTACACTGCACAGTACACTTTTCTATCTAACTAATTACACTGCACTCTTCTTTATTAACACGCAAATTATCACTGACAGTAATTTATAATAACAACAAACACAACACTCGTCACTCTAAGCACTGGCGCTAGTACTTCGCAGTTTTCTTACTCGCACGCGCCGGCAAAATATATCTAGTTTTGTTTTTGTCTCACGCGCCGCCACGCCCGGCACTTGTCGTTTCATACTTGTCTGAACCTGTTTTTCGCGCCACACCGCGGTGCCGTGCGGTAAATGGTGGCATTGGATTAACGATTAACGGACTTCTGCATATTAACAGAAGTTAACGTGTCCGTTAACATTTTTAAAAGTTAACCCGTTAATCAAAATGTTAACTTCGTTAATTAACGATTAACGGATTAACGAGTTAATGCCCAGCTATGCTTGTCATGATGGGTACATACAGACTAAATGTGAATCCGCTTCTTTAAAGGGTTGTGATGATACATTATAAATTGTTTTTTCTGCATAATAGCATGCAAAATGCAAATTGATCAGTTAAATATAGTGATTTTATTACAAAAAAAATTGATAACTTAAAAGTTGCTATATAGATGGTATGCAGGCTGATAGTGGTAAATTTCCCCATAAAAATAACCCCAGTAAAGTGTACCCACACATTTTAGGATCAGGCTCAAAGTGCCGTCATGATTAGTCAAGCCGGCATAGTGTTATGGACTGATGTCAGTCATGGGAGTCTGATTCCAGGTGCTAACATTCATGGATCTCATGCGCCACTTACTCAGTTGGCGCAAAGTCACATGTTATGCTAGTGAAAAAAATTATTGCTTCCAATTTTGCCTTTTCTCTGATGATATAAGTTTATTTCAGATTAAAAGCATCAAGCAGTAAACAAGTGGTGAAAGGTGCTGATAATGAGGAGAAGGTGGTTTATAATCTTATCAATGAGGCTAGCAACAAGGGAATCTGGATCCGCGACATCCGCCAGAGATCCAACCTTGCCATGACACAGTTAAACAAAGTTCTCAAAAGTCTAGAGAGTAAAAAAGCTATTAAAGCTGTTAAATGTGTTAATGTAAGTATGATATTATTATTATACAAAATACCCTGTAAAAAATATAATTATCTAAGCCAAAAATATTGTCAACCCTAATAAGCTGTCATGTCAGGGAACCAAGATTATTTAACAGAAAGGCCTATGTACCTATTTTACCTAATAATTGTCAAATAGTTTTTCTATTTTTCATTCATTAATGTTTGCTACCAAAATGCAAGGATGTCATTATACTCAAGTACTGGCTTCAAAAAATGGCAAGTTGAAAAAAAAAAAATTATCAATTTCGAATCTTCTAATCGATATCCTACAACTACGATGCTTTCTAACTCGGAATATTACAATATGATAGGCCATGTAGATAGCAATTTAAGTTGTGCTCGCGAACTGTATCGGCAACAATATATCGATGGTAGACTCCCCACCGAACAGCGACGGCTGCCTTCGTACCAGTCTGCGTGGATTACTCTTTGATGAAATAGGGTTTGCAAAAGTTATTATTATTTTAATTTTTTTGGGGTATGTTATACAGCAGTATGTTCCTAAATATTGCGAATGGACTCGTTATAGGACTAGGTCCCATTTAACCTCTTTATTTATATATATACTCCGTAAACCCGAAAAGAGGTTAATAAATAAATAATAATGTCAAGTTTAGAAATTGTTATTTATTTACTATAGTTATTCTTTATATTATATATAGTGTATTATTAACCTTTCATGAATATCTTCAATGTTTTATATATTTTTTTAATTATTGTATCTAGAGTTTAATTTTTAATTTTCATTTAATTTAATTTTATTTTTAATTTTAATTTTAAACTCTAACTCTAACTCTAACTCTAACTCTAATTTAATTTAATTTAATTTAATTTAATTTAATTTAATTTAATTTAATTTAATTTAATTTAATTTAATTTAATTTAATTTAATTTAATTTAATTTAATTTAATTTAATTTAATTTAATTTAATTTAATTTAATTTAATTTAATTTAATTTAATTTAATTTAATTTAATTTAATTTAATTTAATTTAATTTAATTTAATTTAATTTAATTTAATTTAATTTAATTTAATTTAATTTAATTTAATTTAATTTAATTTAATTTAATTTAATTTAATTTAATTTAATTTAATTTAATTTAATTTAATTTAATTTAATTTAATTTAATTTAATTAATTTAATTTAATTTAATTTAATTTGTGATTTTGATTTAATTTTAATTTAATTTTGATTTAATTTGAAGTTATGTAAATTATAGATTTAGTTTAATTGAGACCCCACAATACCGGCCTTCCTAGTGTGGGTCTCCAATAGAAAACATGTACATAGGATTTTATTGGAAATAAACGATTTATTTATTACTATTATTTCAGGCTTCCAAGAAAAAAGTATACATGTTGTACAATTTGGAACCAGACAGGTCTATATCTGGTGGAGCCTGGTACCAAGATCAGGACTTCGAGTCCGAGTTTGTAGATATTTTGAATAGACAATGTCTGAGGTTTCTCCAACAAAGAGCTGATAATGTCCGGAACAACCCAAAAGGCCCCATAGTTGGTCGGACACAATCCTATGCAACTGCAGCTGAAGTTCACAAATATATCAATGAATTAGGTATTAGTAAGGTAAATAGAAACATGTCTATTGTATTGCAATATTTATCCCGTCAGTATTGATACTCGCTCTAGCACTTTTGCCAGCCATGAGTCTGTCGGCCAGTTGCAGAAAGGCTGACTTATCTTTTGACATGTTTAATGTATGCTTAAGAGGCACGTCTTTGACTGAAATAATGAAAGTGACAAGCTAACCACCTAATAATTAAACATAAACATTTTTTTTTTTTTTATAAAATCATACAAACGTGATGTTGGCACAAATGCCTTAGTGGCGATTGCCAGTACTAGTTTTCTAGTTTTAAAAAAAGAGAACCACCAATCACATGGCGCAAATCAATCTATTTTAGTCATTCCTTTTGCAACTGGCTGTGTTTATTTCCTAAGAGTGTTTGATGCTTTTGTTTCCTTTTCCCTCACACAAACCAACATTTTCAAAGATTTAAGAGATTTTCGCGCCATTTTGCACAGACATGTCAAGCCCAAGTTTTTCGTTTTGTAAATTAGTTTACTGTGGATATTGTTAGTCAGAAATGGTGTTATTTTGTTTAATAATGTGAATAATTATGGAAAACGATAAATTTGACGAGTATATGGGGCAGAAGTTACACTTAATTCTTTGCGGTTTTCCCGCGCTGTGAACTCCCGTATATACTCTTCGTGTTTGGGCGATATTGACGTGAATTACTCCTTGAAAAGAATCAAATTCCGCAACACTTGGAATTTGATGATCCCCAACTCGGTTATGAACATGCATATTATGCAAATAAATTACTTGTTTAGGGCTGATGTATTTTGTACAATGTCCTTTAAAATCAATTTAAAAAAAAAAACAAAGATTTTTCATGTATGAAAAATGTCTGTCAACTTACTAGGAAATAAAATAACAGACACGCGAGAAGGATGATTAATTTTAGACCACAATATTAATTTAAAAATATATTAATAACTTCACTTCTACTCAAAGTTAGAGATAAAAATTGAATATCGAAAAATAACATAAGTTAAACCCCGCTGAAATATTTCAATGTTATAGGTTGCAGACCAAAAAATCAGTGTTGAGCCCCAAAATTAAAATTCTGTAACAATTAAAGTTAAAAATGGCGTTGATTGTAACAGCCGACGGCTTACCTTCAAAATAAATTGATACATCCAACTCCGTTTTCAAGTTTAATATACAGTATCACGCAAAGCTTTTTGTAGATGTCGCTAGCGGCAATGGTACCTTGTTACCACTTTATACCTATGACGAATCATTTTTTTAAGTGTTTTTTTACATCTTTAAAAAGAAGAAAAAATAAATTAATAGAAACGACAAGATCACAAATCACCATATATTTCGTATCGCTTGGATATCTCGAGTTGTATGATATATCTCGAAGTTTTCTGTGCAACTGACAGGTACCATCTATCATGCGCCATCTATCGTGATAAAAAGGCAGTGATACGCCCCATTACAGAGACTTAATTTTGGCACCAAAGAGCTATCTAACTTTGACTTACCTGTGACTAAAGAGTGTAAAAAGAAAATTGTAAGAAAATATTCATGAGGCAACACTCTTAAAAAATTCTAATTATTTTTAGATAACCCTTGAGGTAGAAGACGTAATAACAATTCTAAATACAGTAGTGTATGATGGCAAGGCTGAGAGCACAGTATACCCAGATGGAACCAGGCTATTCCGGGCCACTGAGTCCCTGCTGCCCCCGCCCGGGCTCGTGCAGGTGCCCTGCGGGGTCTGTCCACTTATACACAAGTGCTGCTCCAAGGGACTCATCACACCTAAAACCTGCACCTACATAGAGGAATGGCTAGAGTCATAGTGGTCTAGTCTGATAATAAATTATTTAGTATAAATTGAGTGTTTTAACTTATAACATCCATCCCAATTTAACCCTACACTAAGTCAAAATATCTTTATTCATGTAAACCTATTACAGGCATTTGTGACACGTCATTATTTAAATAATTTACAATGATTCTACTCCTGTTAGTGGAAGACTAAGCAGCGAAGTGGCCCAAGGAGTAAGCTGTTAGCAGAAGACTAACAGCTTAGCAAATTCCAGTGACCTGTTAATGTTTAATCTGACTGAGAAAGGAATCTGCAAGGAAAACTCAGCTATAGCAGATTTACAAATGAAACAAATACAGAATTACACAACAACAATAAATAAATATCTTTCAAATTCACCCATGAGATTATAATACCTGGTACAGTGGTACCTCACCAGGTATGTTAGAATTAGGTCTTGCCTATTTGCAACCCGAAAGCCGACAAAACGCAAAACCTCTGCTAATTTAAGAACAATAAATTGAACGTGTTCGGCAGAGGTCCCAGGCCCCCACAGCAGCATTAAATAAAATACCAACACAGTAAAATTTCTAGGTTGCTAGAATGTTAATATGTATGTATATACTAGGTTAAGTCCTAATAAATGTAACGGTAAAGATATATATAAATATATGCTAGGTTGAGTTCTAATAAGTGTGAAGATATGTACGTATATGTTAGGTTGTCTTACCAATAAGTGGGAAGATTGTACGTGCTAGGTTGAGTCCTAATCATAGCTGGGCACCGTTAATCAAATAGTTAACTTCGTTAATCGTTAATCCGCTACAAAAAAAGTTAGCTTCGTTAAACGTTAAAGCGTTACATTTCGGAAGAATTAACGGAAGTTAATGTTAATCCGTTAATATGTGTAAAATGCATTTTTATATCGTTGCGTTAGTGAACTTATAAAACCTGTTGGTTTAGGTTCTGGAAGTTAACAGGTTAATATATAATATTGTCAGAATGAGTTCTCTTTTTTGTCTTGCCTCGGTTAGAGCCCGCCTTAACAATCTCTTCAAACTGTACGTATTGTGACTCATGTACTCTTCTTACATGTTGTTTCAAATTATTCATGCTTGATACATGAACTTTTATTTTGGTGTCTTTCGGCAAGCAACGCTTACAAGCAAAAAGTATTTGCTGGCCCGATCTGGATACAAATTCCACATACTCAGTCAAATGTGGCCAAGGATTCTCATCAGGACCGCTGAAATCCGATTCCATGTCTTCCATTATATAGTTTTAATTACTACACTGCACAGTACACTTTTCTATCTAACTAATTACACTGCACTCTTCTTTATTAACACGCAAATTATCACTGACAGTAATTTATAATATCAACAAACACAACACTCGTCACTCTAAGCACTGGCGCTAGTACTTCGCAGTTTTCTTACTCGCACGCGCTGGCAAAATATATCTAGTTTTGTTTTTGTCTCACGCGCCGCCGCGCCCGGCACTTGTCGTGTCATACTTGTCTGAACCTGTTTTTCGTGCCACACCGCTTTGCTTAACGTTAACTTGGATTAACGATTAACGGACTTCTGCATATTAACGGAAGTTAACGTGTCCGTTAACATTTTTAAAAGTTAACTTAAAAGTTAACCCGTTAATCAAAATGTTAACTTCGTTAATTAACGATTAACGGATTAACGAGTTAATGCCCAGCTATGGTCCTAATAAGTGGTAAGATATGTATGTATATGCTAGGTTGACTCCTAATAAGTGTATAGATATGTATATGTTAGGTTGAGTTCTAATAAGTGTGAAGATATGTACATATATGCTAGGTTGAGTCCTACTAATAAGTGGGAAGATTGTACGTGCTAGGTTGAGTGCTAATAAGTGTGAAAATATGTATGTATGTATATGCTAGGTTGACTCCTAATAAGTGTATAGATATGTATATGCTAGGTTGAGTTCTAATAATTGTGAAGAAATGCACGTATATGCTAGGTTGGGTCCTAATAAGTGTGACGATATAATGTATGTTGTACGTGCTGGGCAGTGATCTCTTTTACAAGTTGATAAGTGTGTTATCAAGTTAATAAAAGAAGTATTTTTTTAGTAATTTGGTTTATTTACGCCTTTCACATGCTCATGTAAGTAACTATACAAGTAAATACATCTACAAAATAAAGTACTTAAAATCACATTAACAAGCATCATTTAATGATGACTAGCTGCGGTCCAAAATGCAAAAACATGTGCTCACATACACACTCTCAAAAATATGTGTATACTGTTTTTAACGCATAAAAAAACAATAGTTATATGCACCGTTAGTGCTAGTATTCGCATTTTGGACCAAACCATAAATTAAAGTTGCTTAAAAAGTAGTGCTCTTTCATTTTACGTCACATTATTCTATTAACAAACAACCAAACTAGAGCTGAAAAGTTTAGTCTAAATAAATACTTATTTACATTATGTACTATTTGTATTGCGTTCAGGTATTGAAATAATTCACCTGTCAGAACAGAGGAAATAGAACCCACTGGCTTTAGCACTTTTGACAACCATAAGTCTGTCTCTTTGTTAATTAATATTTCAGGACAAATATTTATAATTTTGGAAGGCAATCTTGGTAACAGAATATCTTATATTTATGAGACACAGACTATATGCTCCTTGCTTTGTTTTCCTGCTATGTAACATGTTCGAAATAGCTTTGCATTCATTACATTTGCTTTAAAAGTTTATCTACATAAGGTTCAAATTCATCATTTTAAGAATAAGTACTCTATCACTTTAGGCAGCCATAAGTGTGTCTTCCAGCAAGAATATTAATTTTATAAGTTTGGAACGCACATTTAAAATAAACTTTTGAAGTTATTTTCGATGTTATGCAATGCTCCTGTCAGAACAGCAGTGTGGGGTTCACTGTACGACTGTTTTCCGTTATTTTCCATTATTGATTTTCTGGTATTATCATTGGAAAATATGGATGAACTAATAACATCAAGTTGTATGTAGTTCAGGGAACGTAAAATGATTCCTCTGTCAGGATAAGGAGTGTTTGTTAAAAATGTGCTAGGTTCAGTGTTTTCTATATTCCTGACAATGGGAGGGTTGACGGGTCCCTGGGCCGGAGCTCTGGGGAACGTTGGAGTTGACTGAGATGATGGTTCACTCGGCGTAGTTCCCGCTGTAAATAAATTTTAATAATGATTTGTGAAATCTGATATTATAAGCTGAACGAGTGCTTGAACATATAATAAAAAAAAGAAAAGTCAATATATATTTATTCATGTAACCTATTACAGGCATTTATGAAACATCATTAATTTATTTTGAATGATTCTACTTGAAGACTAAGCAGTAAAGTGGTCCAAAGAGTAAAATTCTGACTTGCCTGGTGGGTTACTGCCGTACCAGGTATTGTATTCTCATAGGTACTGATAACTAAATTTAAAAGGTTATTAATTGATTGTTGTGGTGCAGTTCTGTATATGTTTTATTTTGTAAATCTGATATAGCTGAGTTTTCCTTGCAGATTCCTTTTTCAGTCAGATTAAACATTAACAGGTCACTGGAATTTGCTAAGCTGCTGGTCTTCTGCTAACAGCTTACTTATTGGACCACTTTGCTGCTTAGTCTTCTACTAGCAGGAGCAGAATCATTCAAAATAATTAAATTAATGACGTTTCATAAATTCCTGTAATAGGTTTACGTGAATAAAGATATTTTGACTTTGACTTGAAAAAAGCTGTTAGCAGAAGACCAGCAGCTTAGCAGATTCCAGTGCAGGTCACTATGCTATGGAAGACAAGTAGACTAAATAAAGGAATACTTACATAGTCCAAGCACAAGTCTCTCCATTTCCCGAAGCTGTGTCTGTTGTTTTTGGACAGTGAAGTAGAGGTCGTTGATGGTGGATGTGATGTGCTCCATCTCCTCAATGCGGTTATTTTCCTTCGCAGCCTCCTTGTTTGCTTGTCTATAATAATAAAACATGTTACAAACTTTAAATACTCTAAATTAGGAGAAGACACATACATATTGTTTGTGCTGTCGTAAATCTATGACAAATGTAAGTAAAAAAAGTGTATTTCTCATTGGAACGGCACCAACATCTTATCCGGCCCAACAGTCAACCTCACCTGCACGTGGTGCTCCCTGCTAGATTACTAACGAGGCTCTGGCGACCGAGCAATGGCGGTATAACCATACACCCAACTGGAGAACTGGTTGGAAGAGGCTGCAGAGAGCCTTGGAGTAAAATAACTCCTAAAAAATTCTGGGTAGAGGAGAGGTAGAAGTAGGAGGAATAAACAATGGAAAGTGCAAAATTTAAAAACAAACTACCCCAGGAGGGTACCGACAATGTCGGAGAATCCCTCCCCGTTAATTCGGGCAGCCCCTCGTATTCTGGGGGGGGCAAAATTTTGCTTCACCAAAAAGATAATTATAACCCTTTCAGTCGACGAGACTCTATTACAAGGACGCCACCGAAAACCAACAAAGACAACAACACAACTAAAAGTCCCACTAAAGATGACAACAATACGAATATACCTAATGCAATGATACAACAAACATTTCATAAAAGCATGTTTACAAGAAAACGAAGTGATTCTGACGGCTGCCTAAAGGAATACACAACAAAAAGAAATAAAGATCCACCCTCAAAAAATCAAACAAGCTTTCAAAGTGATCGTTCATACATCAGCAAGCGTAAACCAGAAACCAGCCCAACAGAATTAAAAAACCTTGACACCCGTAAGAGAACAAAGAACCAGACAATGTATACTATACCAACATGTAATCAATTCGAAATTCTGGACAACATACCTCAAGAGATTACCACAGAAAATACAAGACCACCAAAACCAGAACCTATCTTTGTAACAGGAGTGACAAACATATCATCTCTAAAAGATACACTTAACAAAGTAACTAGTAATGAAAACTACACTATGACAACACTAAGATCGGGGCATATGGTTAAAATTCTCCCTAATGACATTGACACTTACAAACAAGTAAGAGACAACTTTATTCAAAATAATATAAGCCACTACACATATAAACTTAAAAGCGAAAGAGCATATAGAGTTGTACTTAAAGGAATTCACCCAACGGAAGATACTGCAACTATAAAAAGCGAACTATCTAAAATTGGACATGACACCAGACAAATAGTGAATGTTTTACATAGAACATCTAAGGAACCGCTGCCGTTGTTTTATGTTGACCTTGAACCAAAACCTAATAACAAAGACATCTTCAATGTAAAGAGACTGAACTATATGGTAGTTTCATTCGAAGCTCCATACAAGAAAAAGGAAGTCCTTCAATGTAAAAGATGCCAGCGTTTTGGACACTCCAAAAACCAATGTTTGAGACCACACAGGTGCGTTAAATGTGGTAAAGATCATCCCACGTTATCATGCTCTAAAACCGCTGATACAGAAGCAACTTGTGTAAACTGCCAAGGAAAACATCCAGCTAGTTACAAAGGATGTCTTAAATACAAACAGTATAAAGAACGAATATTTAACCTAAAACCTGTCACAACTCAAAAACAATCTGACAAAGGGACGAAAACTACAATGCCAAGCGACATTGCTAGCTCAGAAGAAATTCGACATATTCGCACAACACCGACAAAAACGTATGCAAAAATTACGCAAAATAGACCAGAACTAACAATAAGTGATAATAATAATAACGACAGCCTTATTAAAATAATGGAACATATGTTTAATAAACTACAACACTTCATGACTAACATGATAGACAACATGATGGATCGAATGATTCAGCTCTTCAGCAACATTATATCAAAATGACGCCTAACTTACGTATAATGACTTGGAACGCCAACGGGCTAACAGAACGAAGACAGGAACTGGAATTTTTTCTAACATCCAACAAAATTGACATTGCCCTTATATCAGAAACAAGATTTACTGATAAAAGCTACATAAATATCAAAAACTACAACATGTACACAACTAACCATCCCTCAGGAAATACCCATGGCGGCACTGCTGTTATTATTAAAACTAATATTAAGCATTATCCTATACAATCGTATCGAACTGAAAAAATCCAAGCTACCTCAATTAAAATTAATAATCAAAATGCTAATATTTGTCTATCTGCAGTTTACTGCCCACCTAGACATGTGA
This sequence comes from Tinea semifulvella, assembly GCA_910589645.1. Lineage (NCBI taxonomy): Eukaryota > Metazoa > Arthropoda > Insecta > Lepidoptera > Tineidae > Tinea > Tinea semifulvella. The sequence goes on from OU342620.1 coordinate 7,902,460, forward strand.
TCACTACACAAGATTTTGAAGACTACTTCTCAATCCTGGGAAATAAGTTTATATGCGGAGGAGACTGGAACTCCAAACACACCTACTGGGGGTCAAGGTTGATCACCCCTAGGGGTAGACAGTTGTATCGAACTAGTGAAAAACTTAAATTGGATTACAGAACAGACGGAAGACCCACGTACTGGCCTACAGACCTTAATAAAGTCCCAGACCTACTAGACTTTTTTATTACCAAAAACGTACCGAATACCCAAACACAAGTAGAATCTGTGACTGATTTATCATCTGATCACACTCCTGTTGTACTAGTTGTCAGTACCAAAATAACACTGTCTGAACCTCCCTATAAAATCTACAATCATTCTACTGACTGGGAAAAATTTGACAAGCTGATAAATGCTAACTTAGACTTAAAAATCTCATTAAAAACACATACGGAAATAGAGGATGCTATTGAATCACTTAACAAATCAATCCACGGGGCATTATATGAATCAACCTTAAAACAAAAAAAACTTGTCCCTAAACATCATGTGTACCCCCAAACTGTCCTGGACAAAATTAAAGAGCGTAGGAGACTTCGAAAGATCTACCACAGAACAAGGTATCCATGCGACAAAACAGCATTCAATAAAGCCTCGGTGGAGCTCAAATGTTTAATAAGGGATTTTACCAATGACAACCTACAAAGCTACCTTAATCAACTGTCAGCAACTAAGGACACTAATTATTCTCTCTGGAAGGCCACTAAGAAGCTTAAGCGTCCTAAGACACAAATTACTCCTATACGGAATGACCAAGGGAGCTGGGCATGCTCAGACCACGAAAAGGCCACTGTATTTGCAAAGCATTTGCACTCAGTATTCCAGCCCTTAGCAACTAAGCAACCATCACATGACATACAAGTGATGTCATATTTGGATTCAGCCAAGCAACTTTGCACTCCAATTAAAAATGTTACACCAAACGAAGTAAGGCAAAAAATTAAAAGTCTTCCTGATAACAAATCTCCAGGTTATGACCTAATTGATGCAAGAATATTGAAAAACCTTAAAAAGAAAGGCATTATGTTCCTTGTAACAATATTCAATGCATGCATTAGATTGGACCATTTCCCAGGACAGTGGAAGATAGCTCAAGTAGTAATGATTGTGAAACCGGGTAAACCACCAAAAGATGTGACATCATATCGACCAATAAGTCTTCTTTCTGCAATTGGCAAGTTACTTGAGAGCATTCTACTGGATAGGATGAGACAATACTTACCAGACGTCATCCCAGATCACCAGTTTGGATTCAGAGAACAACATGGAGCAAATACACAGAATAACTGACGTCATTAACCGTAGCTTCGAACAAAACATTTACTGCTCAGGAGTATTCCTTGACATTAGTCAAGCTTTTGACAGAGTTTGGCATGAGGGACTACTATATAAAGTTAAAAAACTACTCCCACACTCCTTCTTTAACATATTAAAGTCATACCTGGCTAACAGAAGCTATGAAGTTAAGTATAACAGCGAAACCTCTGAACTCTATGACATCAAGTCGGGTGTGCCGCAGGGTAGCATACTTGGACCCGTCCTTTATGTAATATATACATCAGACCTACCTACCAACAGTCGTACCACAACAGCTACATACGCAGACGATACAGCAATGCTAGCTACACATAAAGACCCTGAAGTTGCATCTGCCTACCTGCAAATACATTTAGATGAGGTGGAACAATGGCTCGATCTCTGGCGAATTAAAGTTAACCAAACCAAGTCGGCGCACGTTACTTTTACACTAAAACGCAAAACTTGCGCTCCAGTTACACTTTACAACCAACAAATTCCGCAAATGGAGGATGCAAAATACCTGGGAATGCACCTGGACCGTCGACTCACATGGCGTAAACATATATGGACGAAACGCAAGCAGCTGGATACCAAACTTAGAAATATGTATTGGTTGATAGGCAGAAACTCACAACTAAGTGACAATAACAAAGTTCTTATATACAAAACCATCCTCAAACCAATTTGGACATATGGTATTCAGCTGTGGGGAACAGCTAGCAATAGTAACATCGACATCCTGGAGAGATTTCAGAGCAAAGCTCTGAGGCTTATGCTTAACATTCCTTTCTATATTAGAAACAAATATATTCACGAGGACCTAAGAATGAACACTATAAGAGAGGAAATAACCTCATACAGCCACGGGTATCAACTGAGACTCGCATCACACCCGAACGTGCTCGCCTCAGACCTGAGCGGGTCAGGCAGCATCACACACCGCAGGCTCAAGCGAAAGAGTGTCCCTGGCCTTGGTGCCAGATTTAGCAGAGATTGAGGAAGGAGCCAATGGGTTCCCCTCCAATACTGACATTAATACAGATAGATATCAAACAAAAGAGTGGCCCATTGTACCTGTACAGATTGCCACGAATGCAGAAACCAAAGGAGAAAAAAAAAAAAAAAAAAAAAAAAAATTCTCATTGGTATATAGGTACCGGGGGTTTGAAACTGACCTTTGTTTGTTTGACAAACGAGCCACCACCGTGCCTTGAACTTTTTATTTAAACAAGAATATAATAAATAATTTAAAAAGTAGTATTACCTGTTATATTCTACGAGTAACAGACCAGCTCCAATAACAAAGATGACCCCCTCACCCAGAAGATTGGCACCCAGTTCTATAGCCATCTCCTGACTCAACACTGGTATATTGACCGGTTTACCCAAATTCAAAATCCACATTTTGGCTTTCACCTCACACCAGTTGTAGACTGAAAATAAAAAAAATATATTTTAACAAAATTGTTTGCTTGTTGTTGCAAATTGTTTAATTTAAGAATAATAATAAAAATTAAACCTAAACTAAATTTTAATACTTGAGCCGCATTCGTTTTTAGGGTTCTGACGTTATGTAGTTTTTTGAGCAAACTGTCTATGTCAAAATTGACTCTTGAAATATAATCTTCACTTAAATTTTGTATATTATCGGTATCTCAGAAGAATGACAATATTAGTGTAGTTTAAGAAGAAGACAAATTTCTAAGCATTCCATGGTTTCACAATGCGGGTGCCGGGTCCATTTTGTGTGGGTAAGAGATGAGACGAATGGTGTCTTCAGCTTACAACCGACAATAGGCTGGTTTAAAAAAGAAGGCCTGCTTTTTTTTATTGTGCGATAGTATATTCTCCATCCACAATTCTACTTTGAATTACTTAAATTTTTAGTTTTGTTGCGTATTTCAGATTATTAGCTACCTATAATACTTGTCAATTTGACATTCTGCCTAGTGTTGGGACCCGTAACATTTTAGAACAGCCAGTGTCACTACTTAGTGTTAAAAACCTTAGTCTTAGTTTATGAACGCGGCTCTGTATGTATTAACAATTAATAAAACCTTCATTCCTTTAAAGATAGTTCCAAGGGGACTGGCAACATAGTCCTGTCTTTAAACTTTAGACAACTACTTAACCAGGTGCAGGTCCCCATAGCCATGACCACAATCCTGACCCCAAACTCGTAATACACACTGAGGTTGTTGTATCTGCACATGATGAAGTCGCTTGGATGTACTTTTTAGAGTCTAGTCCGGCTCCTTACTTTCTCTGGATTTTTTTTATTTGATGGTAATAAAACTATATATTATGTATTTGCAAGTGTCTGCTACCATGCTTATCATACCATTGTACTGTAACTAAATGGGTAATGTCTGCATTTTAAGACTGTTGACATTTTGTCAGAACATTTATTGAATAGTCAGGACTCTTTAAATGCTAACCCTACCTGGATGTGAGATAGAGGTAATGTGTTTAAGCAAAACTCATCCCACAGCAGAGACCTTGATACTCACAATATATGTCAATGAGTGGGCTAAATAATACTCACACTGAGCCGGGGGCATACAAACATAAGTCCTAAAAAATGGACTATTTTTGGCTCGTTCCTTGCATGCATTGGCAATAGGTTTGCTTATCTGTTTAACTAATAAAACCGATAGTTTAGCTATTGGAAAAGCTCCCACAACCATTGTTAACTATATTCTGTGAAGGTAGTGTGTTAAATAATTTTAAATTAAAATATGAATAGAGAGAAAATAATTTTCCAATTTTCAGTTTCACAGATTTGACATTTATATTTTTAATTAATATTTTTTTTTGTGTTCTCTTTTCCCGATGGATGATGAATAAGGTGATAGGGTAGGCAAAGGGTTTAGCCCATACAGCCAAGTCTGACGGAATATACTTTATTTTTTATGAGTTAATTTTTATTATCAAATTCCAGATGTTGCAGAATTCGATGCTTTTCTTGGAGTGACTCGTGGCATTACAGCCCAAACACGTCGGGTAAAATATGGGAGTTCCCAGCGTGGGAAAATCGCAAAAAATAAACTGGAACTTGTGCCTCATATTTAAAGTACAATTTATCGTTTTCCATAATTATTCACATTGCAGCTCATTAAACAAAACAACACCACTTTCGACTAACAATATCCACAGTAAATTAATTTACAATACAAAAACTTGCACGTGACATGTCCGCGGAAAATGGCGCGAAGGTCTCTGGCAAATGCCGTAAATGTCTAACTACAAGGCCTTTATAATTAAAGATTTCCAAGATAGATAAATAAATAGGCAAATTATACAAATACAATCAACATAGCCTATGCCACAGTTTTAAGTAGGTAATATCTATAATTATTTAAATATATTAATATTTTCTGGCGGAGCGTTTAAACTTTTGATAAAAGTATCTATAGATTATTAAAATTGTGTTGGCACTAACGGGACATTAGGAAATAAAAAAAAAGTAAACGCTTTGTTTATATTTGGGGTGCTGTTAGGGGGTTATTTTTAAATTTTGTAAAAGAGAATGTTTAGAATATCGAAATATAGGCTGTTAATTGGTCTTGTGTTATGTTTTTCTGTGTTTTTATTATTTCATTACAAAGCTATAGTAAACCGAAAGCATTCGAATTCATTGGAAAATGATTTTAACAAGACTCAACCGTCCCAACTATCAAAGTAAATTTCTACTCAATTTATTACCGTTAAATGCTCTATGTATGATAATTAATATTGTTTATTAAATTATCTTTCAGATACAAGAAGGAAAAGGAACGGAAAGACCGTGGCGGGACAGGAAATGTTACAGAAAGGATTGTTATTTCATTTGTTGTGTGTGACTCTAGAATGAACGAATCCCTTAACGTAGTTAAATCAGTATTACTATTTACACGTTCCCCTGTTTATTTCGTTATATTTACTGATGACAATTTGATGCCGAAGTTTAATTACACGCTTACAAATTGGAAGAAGATCAAATCAAACTTGGACTTTGAGTTGCAGAAGATTAAGTTCCCGGATTCTCATAAGGAAGACTGGTTAAATCTGTTCAGCAAATGTGCTGCTCAAAGGTTATTTATTCCTGTAAGTGTAAAAAAAGCTGAGCTGAACAAATAACTTTAAGTAATTAATTTATTTGTGAGTTCCAGTTATTACATTTTTGCAATGTAACAGCTGATGTTAGCATATTATGCTAGAGCCGCTGGGTAATTTCTATAAAAGGAATGCGGAGTATGGTTAATAACTTCCTCTGTGACAAATGTACAATTGTATGTATCATTTTTAATGAAATATATTGGTAATAAGATTAAAAACTAGGAATATGAGATTACAGATTTCTATTGGGATAACTTAAGTCTAAATCAGAATACGAAGTGTATTATACAATTATGGAACGAGCTTCCAAGACAGCATTAACTGATTCATACAGTATTTGGTTGGGCAACACACAAGCCCGAAACACCATTCTTCTCATCTTTTACCCACACACGATGGACCTGGCACCCGCACGGTGAATCCATGGAATGCTAAGAAATTTGTCTTCTCTCTTTCTTTACATGCACTTAAACATATAATAAAGATTCTTGATCAATGACTTAAACCCACACATAAACAATTATTTAAGTCTTGCTATTTGCAAATAAATAATGTCTTGAGTACCATAAAATGTAGTAAGTGATAATGTCAACTAAATATTTCAGATGTCACAGCTAAACTATAATTGTCACTATCATTACAGCCCCTAGAACTCAGCGTCCCAGACCTCCACTGCTGGAGATGGGCCTTCCAGAACATATATCTGGAGAATTTGGCCTATACTCGCCACGCTGGCCAGAAGGCTTGGCGAGGAATTGTCACTATGTACAATTTATTATATGTTCTAAACTATGACTAAATTGTAATGTAATATAATTGTAATATCTATTTGAAATAAAGATTGTTATTATTATTATTAATTACAGAAGTTACTATCACACATAGATTCTCTGATCTATGTGGATACGGACACCTTATTCTTGGGCCCCGCAGAAGAACTATGGCAGTACTTCCACCAGTTCTCCAAGGACCAGATATCTGCCTTAACCCTGGAAGATGACAACCCCAACATCTCCTGGTATCCCAGATTTGCTAAGCATCCATATTTTGGGAAATATGGTAAATAAAGGCATGAATTCATTAGCTTTTTGATATTAATTTAGTGACAAGCACTTCTCTTTTAAACCTGCAACAAATTTAAGTTATATACTTAACTTTATTGCAACAGTAAAAACTATCATCATCACGACCGTTTCCCTTTCAGGGTGGTTGGAAACCATGCTTATAAGCGGATTCACATTTAGCCAACTTTACTATACGCCAATCATGACAAGTGGCAAGCTCTTTGATGTCTCCAGCTTACCAAACTCAAGAAATATCACAAATAAATTAAATATTAATTAAATGTATTTATTTACATTAATAAACATTTTTAAAAACAAACTGGACAAGTGGCTAGTGACAACTATGGAGATAACTGACTATTTTATGAACTTTACACCAGTGCTTGATATAGGCATATCAGCAATGCGCTGCTCGCCTATTAATCAATAATAATAATAAATATTTTAGTGTTCCGACCAGGAATCGAATCTGGTACCTCCTGAGTCTTAGTAAATGGACTTAACCGCTAGACCACAGAGGCAATTTAACAGTAAATAAATCTGATGTATTTACACATTACAATATACAAAATAAAATAAATATTGAACTAAATGCAGAAGTTGCTATACCTTCCACTGGGTATTTTAAGAAATTCATGTTAAAATCTACCTCTGTGGTCTAGCAGTTATGTCCATGGATTTAAGAGTCGGAGGTACCGGGTTTGATTCCTGGTTGGGTCCATATTCCTTTTTTTTATCCTTTGAGTACTGCATTTGTGGCAATCTGTATTATTAAATCCAATTAAAAAAAATAAGGAATGACGGCAATTCCACCAAGGTCCCGAAACAACGTGGGATTATCATCAACCCATTATATCTATATGCAGATTTTGAATTTAGGGTTAGGCATTCATACTTTATTTAAGTATATTTTTGGCAACAATGGCTGCACTAGATTATACTCGTAATTATGATGATGCTAAATATGTGCATAATTTACAGGTTTGAATTCCGGAGTGATGTTGATGAACCTAACAAGATTGAGAACATTTGGTTGGGTGGACTATGTCACTCCTATCATGCTCAAATGGAAACTTTACATACCATGGGGTGACCAGGTAAGAAATATATTGTGCAAGTAACTTGCTTTTTACCTATAATCTGAAAGCCACATTATATTTTTACCCTTTTATATGAAACAATTCTTTAAAACTGCCTTCTTGGTCCAGCAGTTAACTTTGTGGATTTAGACGCAGAGCGGCACCTCTGCTATAACTGGTTTGATTCCTGGTCGGGACACAATAATTTATTTTGATATGGGGCACAAAGTTCAGGTTATTAATTGTGGCTTTCCCGTGCTGTTAACTCCTATATATCCAAAGTGTTTAACGTGAATAAAAATGAGAAAACCGTCAAACTCTGCAACCTTTGGAATTTTATGATATCCTGATTAACTCCTAAAAAGAAAGATATATTGCGTCAGACATGGCTGTATGGGCGTAGACGCTTTGCCTTCCTGGTCTGGAGAAGAAAACAAATAAAAACAATATTTGAATCACCCTTTTCACTTTATTTCGAATTGAAAGTCGTTCGACTTGGCTTTGCTCTATGGTTTTTATACACTTTAGGCAAAATTCGGTAAAAAAGCGAGCTTTGCTTTGCTTTTAAGTCGAAGTGCTATTATTTCCTAAATAAACCAATTTAAATTAGAATTAATTGCAAAAAAGACATTTCTCATTTCCAGGACATCATTAACATAGTGTTTCACTACCACCCTGAAGCTGTATTGGTTCTATCTTGTGAATACAACTACCGCAGTGACCAGTGTGTGTATGGAGATGCTTGTCCACCTGCCTCCTCCCGCGGAGTGCTCCTCCTGCACGGCAGTCGGGGGGCCTTCCACTCTCAGAGACACCCTGCACTCCAGGTGATAATAATAATAATAAATTATTTATTTCAAAATTAATTCCATAATTGTTAGTAACATATTAACTTAGAACTATGTTACATTACACATTAATTAAAATGTAAAAAACTGTATAAATAATTGGATTATTTCAAATTTATATTGAAAAATAATAAAACATAGTAATTGCGCAGTTTATATTTGATATTTGTACATCTGTAAAAAAGAAAACCATTGTGAATACTTCGGGACTTCAAACTTCGACAAAATGAATGCTCTTGTTCATGAAGATTGTCGCCGAACCATTCAATCATCAACTCATCATCTCAGATCAACTCTGTGAGATGAGATGGTAAGTGACGTGCAAGGTAAATAAATTTATAAATAAATATAAATGAGACAGGTCATACAGAGCCATCTAGTTTCCGTGGTAAGCTACGAGGCTTGTGTTACGGAAACTAGATGGTTGATAAACTACATATTATACTTTTTTTTTTTTGTAAATATATACATATTATACATATAAACACCCAGACCGAGACAAATTATACAATGTACAACTTGCCCCCGGTGGGAATCGAACCCACGACCTCCCGAGTTCACGGCAACGTTTGTTACCACTAGACCATGGAGGCGGTCAATGTAACATGCAACTGGAATCAGAGACTCATGACTGACATCAGTCCCTAACACTATGCCGGCTTGACTGGGCATGACGGCAATTCGAGCCTGTGGATACACTTTACTGGGTTTATGGGCAAGAACGGTGGATACTCCCCTGCCCCGGCAGACTGGCCAAATTACCACCATCAGACCGCCTACCACCTATTATATTGTATTGGAGTTTAATTATGGATTTTGTCCAAAGTTTCATCCAATGACTTAATTTCGTTTGCAGAGGTGCGTTGTGGTGAAGGGAAAATACATCTGGTGATAAAAATTTGGTGTAAAAATATTAAAAAAATATATTGATCTGGAACAGTAATCTCCAGCAGTGGAAATATTGGACTCATATATTCTAGAGCCCGTGTCATATGAGTGTTTTTTAATGTACTACCTATTTTTTTTTTTGTTCCAGGCTGTATACCGCTCTATAGATGAGTACGAATTGCACATGGACCCTTACTGGGTGATATCTACTATGCACAGGCACCTTGAAGCTATTCCCAACTCCAACTGCGGGGCTCTCAAGGAATCCTTCCTCAAGCGACCCAACCAAACCATACATCATTTATACACCAAGCCTGATAGATAACATAAATAGTACTATCATTACGACCGTATCCCTTCCGGGGTGGTCAGTAACCAAGCTTTTCTAAGGAACGAGTTCACAAAGTTAGCTTTACTATAGGCTCATCATGACAAGTGGGTAGTTCGAGGAATTTCACAAATAAATTTAATTTAATTTTTGGTGTTCTCGACCAGGAATCGAACCCAGCATCGTTGCTTTAACCATAGCGGCCTTAAGATTAATCTTAGCTAGACCATGAGGTCAATGGATAATAAATAAATAAATATCACAAACTTTTACTATCATACACTTCTTCTTAAGGTGCCATCTCCTATCAGAGGTCGGTTATCACTATGGACGTTTTGCTGTCCGGAACAAGGATTGGGTTCTCATCCCGAACCATCATCCCTTAGGTTCTTGATCCAGGACGTATGCCTTCTCCCCGGTCTTCTGGAGCCTTGTATCTTTCCTTGCCTGACGAGCTGCAAGCGATACTTTTTATTCAGCATGATGTGTCCTAAATACTCGCTTCACTTTAAGGAGTTCCACATCGTTGTTCATACTCTCCAAGACGGTTTCGATTCTCACTGTCCTTCCATGATATCTTCAACATTCTCCTGTATATCAACATTTTAAAATCTACGACATTGTGCTTGTCAGGGATCATGATTCGACAGAAAAATGGAATATAATTATTATTGATTAATAGGCTCGCAGCTCATTGTTGATATGCCTATATCAAGCACTGGTGTAAAGTTTATTAAATTGTCAGTTATCACCATAGTCTATGTCAATTGTCACTAGCCACTTGTCCAGTTTGTTTTTAAAAGTGTTTACAGTTGGGGACTTCAATATGTCTTCTGGTATTTTGTTGTTAATACAACTCTGTTATTCATAAAGTGATATTTCACATTTGTATGCACTGCTGCACTCGTCGCTACCACCCCGGGTAAAGGTTAATATATACAAGACTTCGGGGAATCGCGCCTCTCCACGCACGGCCACCGGAAGGCCGTCGCCTGCCCCGGGAGATCCTGAGGACCGAGGCGTAGCCCGGGCCGTTGTTACCACATAGACACCGCTCACAAGGGGCCACACCTTTCGTAGCCCCTTCCTTGGCCAGCCTTCGGCCCGGGTAAAAATAGAAACCGGCGGGTTGTTGCCCGCTGAGACAAACTGCAGCCTAACGGGGCCACCCCATAGGCTTCCGTACGCTAGCGCGTGCGTTGAAAAAAAAAAAAAAAAAAAACATTTGTATTGCTGGATTTTCTCATCAATTTCATTCCGTGATCACGACGGGGAAATATTATTGTGTTAAACTTGAACATTTTGGCTAGGTGAGTGTAGTTATACCTTCCTGTTAGAATTTTTTAATGTCTCTTCCTTATATCTCTATCTTATATCTCCCCTCATTCTGCGATCTCTGAGACTTGTCAGCTTTAGATATCTAAGTCTCTGGTCATGTAGCATCGGAAGAGTGGACATCTTGTTTGGAGTTTAAGATTGTGATTCCAGAGAAGTGTGAAGTGGCTTATTTCGACAAAGGCAATTCTGGATTGTATGCAGCCTTTTACTTCAGTACTAATTGTACTTCGGTAATTGAAAAATTTCGGTTCCCATAGAGCTCTAAGTGTGTTCCGCGGAACCCTCGGGTTCCACGATATATATGTAGGGGTTCCGCAAGAATTTAGAAAAAAATATCAAAACACCTCTCTTTGGTCGTACGTTTTGACTCCGTCCGCCGCGCATATACTTGTGAGTCCCTTTGATAAAAGGGCCTCTGAATTAGACGCTATAGTTGTGAACAAGCGACTTTCGACTCTAACTTTAAAACATAAAGTAAAAAATACACTTTTAAAAACTATTGTTTTATTGTAGTATTTTGCTTTCCAAAAGGGTTCCGTCACCAAAAAAGTTTGAGAACCGCTGCCATAGAGAGTGGCGCCGCCTAGTAGACCGTAGATGGTACTAAATTTGTTCATTCATTAATTTATTAATTCAATTCATTCAACATGTCGGCTATAGATGTTAATAAGCGAATTACACAATCCTACCATCCATCTGGCTAGTGTTCGGGTGAACTCTTTTACCAATTAGTTACTCTTTGGGTCCAACCATGATTACCAAACTTGTGTTAGGCTATTTTTTTTTTTTGTATTCGTCATTATTTTAGTGCTGACAATATCCAAGTTGTTACAAGATAACCAAAGGAAATAAATGATTTGATTTGATATATATCTATAAGGAATGCATGTGAATTGTGTGGCCCATATCAAGACCAAGACTTAGATCAGTATAGCTGGTCTAGGTCTTGGTCTTGCACTCCTAATCTTGGTTTGCAAAAAGCAAGACTAAGATTACACAACACTACATGTAAAACAAGATTTAAGTAAAAAATTGTCAAATTAAAAAAAAAAACATTTACAGAGCCTTAATTTTGGTGCAACTCAGCCTTAATCTTTATGATTGGTTTTATCATTTAAGAATATCTATTACCTCAATATTTATTTATAAAGTTGTATAGACAATAAAGTTAATAAATTATTATTTTATACAAAGATATATTATTTATTTCAAAACATTTGCGTTTCCCTATATTGATCAACTCCATTCCACAACAACAATCCAATATATTCAATAAAAAGTTTACTGTTTTTTATTTTTATTTATTCAGTTATTTATTCTGTTAGCGCAAACGTTATATAATGGAATCCGTTAACTATATACTCGTATATAAATAATAATAAATATTTCCAGACAGGTCACACAGCGCCATCTAATTTCCGTGGTAAGCTACGAGGCTTGTGTTACGGAAACTAGATGGTTGATAAACTACATATTATACTTTTTTTTTATAAATTTATACATATTATACATATAAACACCCAGACCGAGACAAATTTTACAATGTACAACTTGCCCCCGGTGGGAATCGAACCCACGACCTCCCGAGTTCACGGCAACGTTTGTTACCACTAGACCACGGAGGCGGTCAAAATATATCACGCTATTAAAGTTGATATTAGAAAAAGAAAAAAAAGTTGGAACATGCTTTCTTTTTTTGCGTACCCTTTAAAGTGACGCCGCATATCCGACGCAACGAACTCATTTCTACTGCATTTACCCTACTCTCATGAGTATTCTGACATATCCACGTCTCGCTTCCATACATAAGTGTTGGTACCAGCATAGCATTGTGTATGGCGAGCTTTGTCAAACGCTTGATTTATATAATGGAAGCCCTTAACTAAATAAATATCACGCTATTAAATTGGATATTTGCGCGGCCGCTGCCACGGTCTAGCGCTTCGAAACCTCTGACGCAAATATCGAAATCCACTAATCACGTTTGCGGCTAAGTAACAGAACGGGGAGGGCACCGTTAACACTGTTTCCCGCGTTCACTCTTCTTTCAACATCCCTGTTCTTCTCTTGTACTATTAGATCAGTCAGGGGTGTCCAACCGATCGATCGCGACTATAATAGTCTATCGTGGCAAGGCTAAAAATATAAATACGTGGAACAGACTGCGCAACGTGATCACCGACTGCTGCACTCATTATCTTGTATCATTTCTGGGCATTGGTTTCCAATGAGAAATATCGAAATTTGAAGAAATGCGTTGAACAACTACATTCGTGTTTTGGTTCAACAAAAAATAAACACTGTTCTCGCTTGAGAGACGCTCGTGCATTGGATTCTTTAAGGTTGGCAATGTCACTACTAACCTGATTTTGCACACACAGGGTTTCGTCAGTAAAGAGTCGATCTTGGGTCTAGTCAAGTCGGCCACCCCTGTATTAGATTGTAGGACAGCGCCCTGCGTTCCTTATTAACACTACCCAGAGGGTTTTATTATACTCGTACATTGCGTGTTACTGTTAAACCAAACGCAAATTGTTACAAAATATTACGCAATCTATACTGATAATACAGAACTTCGGGTCAAACCCCCGTGAAACAGATATCCGCCACCACAGAACAAGTAAGTTTGATCAATAAATATTTCAACGTCTCCACCCTGCATGGATAGCATTTGCTGCGAAATTTAGGGTGCTTGTACACGGTGCACGTTGCTAGAGCAAGTTACGCATGCAAGCAGTACGCACAAGTTACTTGTTCTCTGTAGCCATTGATGTATATAGATGGGCCTATTCAATACAAAACTCACTCTAAAAACGTGCCGCTTGCTACGTGTACCTTTGGCGTCCAACTTTGGGGGGCAATTCTCAAGCAATGATAATGTCACATGATATATTTATCGGAAATTCTGTTACAATGCATACAAAAAGACTAGTTTTACTCGATATAAATATTAATATTAGGCGCTCTTGACGCTTGCTGGCTCGTGGCTGTTGGTGCAGCTACATGACTTTGGTTTTGCGGAGACGATTTTATATTAGTGAGGGCCTATCTATATACATTGATGTCTGTAGCTCATTTCTGTTACTTAAGCGCAAACGTTATATAAAGGAAACCGTCAACTATCTATATCACGCTATTAAAGTTGATATTTGCACGGCCGCTGTCAAGGTCAAGTGCTTATAGAGTTGAAAATTGAATAATATTTTGTAATTATGACGCAAACTCTGACGTAAATAACGATATCCACTAATAATGTTTGCGACTAAGTTACAGAATAGGACTACTGGTTAAATGTAGTATGTGTCTTGCTTGTTTCAGCGTTGACGCATAACTATAGGCTTTGTGAGTTAAAACAAACAACAGAGCTATGCCCATGAAGAAAAGATATTTATTTATTGTTGTTTTGTATTTCTGTATTTGTTTCATTTGTTAATCTGCTATAGCTAAGTTTTCCTTGCAGATTCCTTTCTCAGATTAAACATTAACGCGTCACTGGAATTTCCTAAGCTGGTAGTCTTCTGCTAACAGCTTACTCCTTGGACCACATCGCTGCTTAGTATTCCACTAACAGGAGTAGAATCATTCTGAATAATTTAAATTATGACGTGTCACAAATGCTACTAAATCCTCCCGTAACTCGGAATTTTTATTTTATTTAAAAACTTCATTGCACTATGTACAAGAGGCATTCTTTAACAACCAATCTTTGGGACAATGAAACCATTGGTGTTGTAAGGTGAAACCATTAAATATATAAAGGTAACTAAAATTAAATCTAAATATATCTATAAGGACAAATACATACTAATATGTAAACAATACTACATACATACTTTACGTTTTATCAAAAACGAATATTTAAATTATATATTTATATAATATAAATATTTAGTTATAAAATATTAGTCCTAATTTTTATTTTTATTTGTCTACACCTACTCTTCAGTTCATGTCTTGCTGCTTGCCCGCCTTTGTCTTTGTACGGTGAAGTATCATCACGACCGTTAACCTTCCGGGGTGGTCAGAAACCACTATTATAAAGAAGCGGTTTCACATTTAGCCAACTTTACTATAGGCCAATCATGACAAGTAGCAAGCTCGTCGATGTTTCTAGCGTACCAAACTCGAGAAATATCACAAATAAATTAAATATTAATTAAATGTATTTATTTAAATTAATTAATATTATCAGGACTAGGAATCAAACCCGGTATCTCCAAGTCTAAATCCACGGACTTAACTACTAGACCACGGAGGTAGTTCTTTAAGCAAGTGATCTGTTTGGCACTTGACGAATTTCCATCGGTAAATTATTGCACAGATATTCGTGGGCTTCTGAATACTGGAAAGGCTTCCATAAAAACTGCGTAGCGCGGGTGGCTCGCGCTGGTACATGCTGGAGTAGCCAAACCCGCACACCCCTTTACGCGGTAAAATAAACAATCCCGTCGTTCCGAGACACGATAATGGTAACCTAAGTACGCCTAAAGGTGTTCCGAGACGTGCTTAAACTGTTTTGCCAAAGCTATGTGACGTCACAAATGACATCTTTTCTCGCGCTTATACTGCTCACGATATCGAGGTAGATTGCTCTGAGCGCTGTCAGTTGTTTGTCATAATGTCCCGCGCCATTTTCAATTTAATTTAATATTAGGTTTTCTTTTAAATTATTTAATATTGTAATTCGTTTATACGTATATCGTATTGTATCAATATTACTTCTTAAACAAATCTAAAAAATAATATTTAAGTAGGAAGTGAAAAAAAAAATGTCTGTAACACGGCAAGTTATTTTAAAATACCAAAATAAGTTCATAATATTAAACTTTACACATATAAAGATAAATAAACCGAGAGATGTTTGTTAGTATTCATACTCAAAGATGTGGAATCCGCAATTTATCATCCATACATTTAAAAAAACTATCATGTTATAACTAAAAATGTGATTTAGACCGTTCCAAATGTATATCACGCTCTGAGCATCCAAATCGTGATATTTAATTCGGAAGGACTGTTAGTATCATATTCATTCTAAGCGCCCTGAGCGGAATTCATTCGGAATATAGGAAATGTGCAACTGCTTTATCATGTGTGTTACTTGCACCGTGTGCAAGTACCCTTAATATGGATATAAATATAGGTAAATGAAGCGTTAGTTTCCTTTTTCACTAGCGAAGTGACTGACGTTTGTAATTATGAGTCAGATTGTATTGGTTGCGGTATTTGTGTTACTGGTGATTAGTTTGGCATTGTCCCACGCAGAAGTAACGCCTTCTAAACAGTGTAAAGGTATATTACATTACATTACAGCCCCTAGAATACAGCGTCCTAGACCTCCACTGCTGGAGATGGGCCTTCCAGAACATATATCTGGAGAATTTGGCCTACACTCGCCACGCTGGCCAGACGGCTTGGCGAGGATATGATGTCAATTTTTAATGACAATTTATTAACGATTCCACAAGTTGGTATTAGTGGAACCACGGCTTAACGTGCACTCCGAGACACGGGAACGGTGGTGTTGTAAATCTATGACAAATGTACGTAAGAAAAGTGCATTTCTCATTGGTACATGCCGGATGGGTTTGAACCGACCTTTGTAGGATTCCAGGAATGCGTTCTTACAACCGAGCCACCACCGCGGTAAAGGTATATAGTTGACAAAATTACGCTGAATTTAATTAATTAAAAACCTGAATAGTACTAAATAAACCAAACTGAGTAACAAATGACTAACTAAAAATAACAAACAAACCGTTCCGTCGCTAAAAAAGTTTGAGAACCGCTCAACTAAAATAATTTCAAAAGCACTTACCTCTTCCAGCAGCAGCTGACAACGTCTCAGTGGATTCGACTCCAGGGTTTCAGAGGAAGACCAGCTCTTCTGATGCTAAAACTCTTTTCACATAAAACTAATAATCTAAGTAACAGTTCCGACCGATAAATACACTCGCGTGGCTATTCAGCAGACACTGCTGCAGCACCGAAAATAGAGCACACGCGGTGTGACGTCACCGAAACACAAATTGTTGACGTCCGCCGCCGACCGAGGCTGAGATGCGACTCTCCCCACCGATGGGTCACAGAACTTTTATTTCAGCTGCCAATTTGTACTTCTGTTACGTCGCACCTCATGGCGCTGCGAACTAGATAAATTTAATAAAATATATTACAGGTCAAAACATCGACAATCTTCAGGACAGAGTAGAAGTGTTGCCATGCGGGGCATCCAGCTGTCAATTGAAAAAAGGCACTGATATTACTGTTAACTTCAGATTTAAACCTGGTAAGTAAGGTAAACAGTCGGAGTCCGAGGATTAAGATGCGGTGGTATTCCTGGTCGGGACATAAATTTAATTTATTTGTAATGAAAAATAAACTATAAGTAAAAAGTGTCCTCTAGAGACGACCCTTCAGTGATAGTCCCCAGAAGACTGGCAACATTTCCCCTCTGTATAGCTAAGCTAATACGTTGGCAGAAATAATTGCCAGCTTTCCTGTCTCCAGACTTTTCCGTTAGCCGTTTGGACAACTCCTTGGCCAGACGCTTGGCTGAGTACTATTATTACTATTATTGTACTGACTAGATTTATTTGTGATATTTTTCGAGTTTAGTACGCTAGAGACATCGACGAGCTTGCCAATTGTCATGATGGGTCTATAGTAAAGTTGTTTTTGACTACCCCGGAAGGGAAACGGTCGTGATGATACTTTACTTTTACCCTATATATATTTAATTTTTACCAACAGTTATTTTTATTAATTATTAGCACTGTTGGTATTCAAGGGTGGTCAGAATAATGGATTTTTAAAGAAACGGATTCACTTTTAGCCAACTTTACTATATTTGTCGACCCATCATGGCAATAATCTTTACAGCCCCTGGAAGTTCCTGGTGACGGGTTTTATGGGTAAAATAGAGAAAATAAAGTTTTTTTTTTTTTTTTTGCCCAGGATTTTTAAAATTATGAGAGGGTGTTAAGAATTAATTTAAAAGTATTTTATAAACCAAAATTGTCAGAATAATGTAAACTTAGCCTGTAGTAGTTTAAAAAAAAAAGATATACCTAATAAAATTTTGTGGTAACTGCGCAATACTTCGCGCCATTTTGCGTGGACATGTCAAGTGCAAGTTTTTGTTTTGTAAATTAATTTGCTGTGGATATTATTGGTCAAAAATGGTGTTGTTTTGTTTAATAATGTGCTACAATGTGAATAATTATGGAAAACGATAAATTGGACTTTAAATATGGGGCACAAGTTGCAGTTTATTTTTGCGGTTTTCCCGCGCTGTGGACTCCCATATTTTACCCGACGTGTTTAGGCTATAATGCCGCGAGTGACTCCACGTAAAGCATCAAATTCTGCAGCATCTGGATTTTGATGATCCCCAACTCGGTTATGAACTCTGTTATGAACATATTATGCAAATAAATTACGTGCTTAGGACTGATGTATTCTGTACAATGTCCTTTAAAGACAATTAAAAAAAAAAGCAATACTTTCTTTTCACTATTTTACCCATAAAACCCGTCACCAGGAACACAAGAGTCCTAGACCTCCACTGTTGGAGATGGACCTTCCAGAACATACTGGGTAACTTTGCATGGTCATGGTCTTACATTAGACTATTACGTGATTATGTTGATAGAAACTCAACAGTCCCGACCAGGAATCGAACCCAGTACCTCCAAGTCTAAATCCACGGACTTAACCGCTAGACTACGGAAGCAGTAAATAGATATGTATATTAGTATCAATAACTTTCTTGACTGTATTTTAAGGATCTTGCTTTGAGTAATGAAAATATTACGTAGTCATAGTTTTGAAGTATGTATTTTTTTTTAAAAGTAAGTATGAGTAAGTAGAACTATAAACCAAAACATTATTTGTGTAGATATATCTTTATGAAAAAAATATTTCCTAATATACTTATATATTTTAAAATTTTATTATATGGGTTACATTTACTCCTTTTAACATTTGGATTACTGAAGCTGGTTGTGCAGATATTAATATTGTTTGTAAAACCAATTTATTGTGTATTCTCTGTACAATTGTAATCTTGTGTAAAATAAAAAAAAGTACTAAATCAATTTAGATAAAAAATATATTTGATCACCTCTGAGTGTATTAGTGTAGTATGAGCTAAAAAACAAAAATCAATTCATAATTGGCGCGTTACATGTTTGTTACAAAAGACAAAAGTTTTCAACCAGTGTGTTCTTCCAGTAATGTCGTATGGAGCAGAGACGTGGACGCTGACGGTGGGTCTGATACATAAATTCAAGGTCGCTCAGCGAGCTATGGAGAGAGCTATGCTCGGGATTTCTCTGAAGGATAATATCAGAAACGTTGACATCCGTCAAAGAACCAAAGTTACCGACATAGCTTTCAAAGTTAGCAAGTTGAAGTGGCAATGGGCTGGACACGTCTGTCGCAGAAGCGATGAACGATGGAGTAAACGGGTCCTGCAGTGGAGACCACGTACTGGAAGACGCAGTATGGGACGACCTCCCGCCAGATGGACAGATGACCTGAGGAAGGTCGCTGGTGGGGGATGGATCAGGTTGGCAGAAGATCGTGTAAAATGGCGAGCCTTGGGGGAGGCCTATATCCAGCAGTGGAGAGACACAGGCTGATGATGATGATGTTTGTTACAAAAAAAAACATACTTTTGAATTGAGAACGTTTTCCTTTTTTGAAGTCGGTTAAAAACAAGCTTCACTTATATTGCTTCAGAATCATCCCTTAATCATCCCATTCTTCTGTCAGGTCTTATTTTGCTTCTTGAATAAATTAAATAATGAAAACATATATCTGATTTTAGAAAAAGAAGTTCTTGATCTCCGAAACAACGTGTACGCCCGCACTGGTTGGTTTGGCCTTACTCTGCCGTTCGTTGGTGTGAATGGTGCTAGCGCGTGTGAGAACATCCGTACACTGGACGGTGCTGCAGCCGACTGTCCCTTGGCCCCCCATATAGAATACCTATACTCCAACAAGTTCCACGTGGAGTGGTATTACCCTAGCATGTCACTCACGGTGCACTGGGCTCTCAACGATGGGGAAACTGACGTCATATGCTTCGAAGTCCATGCTTCAATATCGTCGTAAAAAAAAAAATATTAAGAAGAAATTATTTATTTGAAGTTATATTTATAATAATAGTATAAACGAATTACAATATTTAATAATTTAAAAGAAAATCTAACATTAAATAAACAATAAAATAATAAACTACACTACAAATAAAACTTTAAAAAATACAAACTATAAATAAATAAATATCTTTCAAATACATTTCATTCATTCATTCATTACAGCCCCTAGAACACAGCGTCCTAGACCTCCACTGCTGGAGAGGAGGAGAACATATATCTGGAGAATTTGGCGTATACTCGCCACGATGGCCAGACGGCTTGGCGAGGAATACACCTGTATTATATTACAATACCTGTGGCCTTATTCTGTTACTTAGTCGCAAACGTTATTGGTGGATTTCGTTATTTATGTCACGGATTCCATTATAACGTTTGCGACCGCTGATGATGAGACGCTGCAGCCCAATTCTGTTACTTAAGCGCAAACGTTAGATAATGAAATCCGTTAACTCTATATATATCACGCTATTAAAGTTGATATTTGCACGGCCGCTGTTAAGATCGAGCGCTTATAGAGTTGTGAATTATGAGGTATTTTGTAATTATGACTCAAGTTCTTACATAAATAACGAAATCCACTAGTAAAGTTTGCTAAGTAACAGAATACGGCTGCTGGTACAGTGGTACCCTACCAGGTATGTCAGAATTAAGATAGGCTACTTGCCCGTGTGCAACCCGATAGCCGACAAAACGCAAAACCTCTGTTTAAACTATCTTCCAAAGCTTAACAAACCTTTTAATACAACAACAATAATATATTTTAATACAATAATAGGTGGTAGGCAGACTGATGGTGGTAATTTCCCCAGTCTGCCGGGGCGGGGACGTATCCACCGTTCGTGCCGATAAACCCAGTAAAGTATATCCACAATTTCGGGATCAGGCTCGAATTGCTGTCATGTCCAGTCAAACCGGCATAGTGTTAGGGACTGCTGTCAGTCATGAGTGTCTGATTACAGTTGCTAACATTCATGGATCTCGCTCCTCACTTACCATCAGGTGGACGCAAGGTCACATGTCGTGCTAGTATATAAAAAAAAAAAAAAAAAAAAAAAAAACACTTTCTGGTTTTTGAAAGTAAATAAACTTACACAACTATAGTTTGAAAATAAAATGATAAAATTAATGTAGATTCGAACGCTACATTTAGGCAGTTTTTCCTTATTCCTAATTCGATTACTAATTAGGGCAGGTACATATCTTAATTCTTAAGACAATTAATAATTTAGATTTATAGAGATACACTGACCATGGCGGGGTGCCTTCGTCTCGGAGCCCGGACTGTCCACCCGCCAGTGTCGATGCGGAGAACCAGTCGATCATCTCGAAAACTACGGGCTTGTGCTAGAAGTGCTGGCCGCATTCCTCGTCACGCGGCTCTCAACGACATCATCCGAAGGGCTCTTGTCACTGCTGGTGTACCCGCAATCTTAGAACCATCTGGGATTGTGTGATCTAGCTGTGGCTGGTGACTGGGATCTAGCGTCTCTGGTGTGGGATGCGACGTGTAGCTTCATCTCGCATCCAGGCGACCCGTCAGGCGCGGGGAGAGCGGCGTTTTCTGCGGAGAACCTCAAATTGCGCAAATATGCCAACCTTTGGCATTTTGGTTTGGGGTCGAGACGATGGGCCCATGGCGACCGTCAGCGAGGCGCATGGCCAAAGAGTTGTCAAAACGGCTGATCGAAAGTCTGGAGACAGGAAGGCTGGCAATTATTTCTGCCAAAGTATTAGCCTCGCTATACAGAGGGGAAATGTTGCCAGTCTCCTTGGGACTATCTCGGATGGGACGTCTCTAGAGGACATTTTTTAATTATAGTTAAGTTTATTTTTAATTTTATTATTTAGGTAGCTTATAACTTAGATTTTGTATTTACGTGTATCACGACGGTAATCCATCTAGGGGTAAGTAATAAAAAGCATTTGAAAAAGGAGCTCTCTCCGTTATCAAATAATAGTCGGACAGACTGGGATCTTTCAGGCCCGGATGACTGACGGTTTGAATGACGGAATTACGCAGACCATGGCTCTCGGTAGTGCTAGAGCTACTAGTGGGTTGCCTTATCGTTTGATCTACGTTGTTACAATAGTAAATGAGAATGCCCATTTTCTAAGAGAAATGGGCCCAATAAAATGTTCTCGTGCCATAATTTCTTTGTTATTTGATAGTTAATATTTTGTGTTTATTCGAAGAAATTAAGGTACAATTAATATTTAAAAATACTAAATACTTACTTACAAATATCTTAAGATTATAATCTCTACATGTCATCGAATCCAGGAGAAGATGAACCCAATGTTCCGAGGACTCCGGCGACGTTACCTCGTTGGATGGCAACACTGATCCTCTGAATAAGATATTCCCTACTCAAAGGATCACCTGTTGACGCTCGAATGGCAACGCTTATGTCGCGTATTAACGATTAAGCGTCCTCAGACCAAGGGCCCATCGTCTCTACGGCAAACGGCACAAAATGGTAACGATTTGCGTTTGTGTTTTCATAATCTGTATTTAATTTTATTTATTGTACCCTAGCATAACGACAATTGACAAAACCTTTTTTTACTTTGATAATTATATAGTTTCGATCCCGCCGATATAATTGTACACTTGAAATTCCTGTGTTTTATTTATGATAAAGTACCTAATCATAATAATTAACCTAATCGTATAAATAGTGTCTTCTAACTATTTTATACATAAATTTTAACCAATTGAATATTTTATTAAATTATATTTTAATGCTGAGGTAAAAGTGATGTTGTAGTTAAATTAAAAAAAACACAATTAATTGCTATGATTATTGAATTTAGTTGAGGCACGCTGCATACAAATTGGATCCTGGTTTTGGACAAATCATCTAGACTGTATTTTTAAAGAAGCCGATTTACATTTAGCCAACTTTACTATAAGCCCATCAAGTTAAGTCCAAGTTCGTCGATATCTAGCGTACCTAACAAATTCGAAAAATATCACAAATTAATTATTGTGTCTCTACGAGTCGAACCCGGTACCTCGGAGTCTAAATCCACGGACTTAACCGCTAGACCAAATAAAGTTACAGTTAATTATTATAAATAAATAAAACAGTTATTTAATTTTCATAATTTTATTATTTAACAAAACCTCTCTCCAATCTTAAATAATTTATATGAAAATAAGTTACCACTACAGTGTATAAAAAAATATAAAAAAAGGTAACACAGCCTACAGCAAGACAACGACACTACAAATCCTTTAAAATTGTCCCACCCGGGCAACACATTCGGCGAACAGCGCAGATAGCATTTCGGCTAAAATAAACCGACTTTTTTACGGTTTACACAAATGCTATGTTCGACTTGAAAGCAAAGATCGCTTTTTTTTTACCGAATTTTGTTTAAAATTTATGAAAACCAACAGCAACGCCAAATCAAAATACTTTTAAAGCGAAAAAAAGCGCTTGAAGCGACTAGTCAAACACAGGGCATAAAATAATAATGCATAGAAAGATATAATTCATTTGCTCGCACAATTAAAATAAAGTTATAGACATATACCTAATTTTAGACAGAGAAAAATAGAAAAAATATAAATTAGTGTGACAGTGAAGTTTCGTAAACGCAACTATAGTAGTAGAGATTTTTTACTAAACTTTCGATGTTCATTGCCTGTTATTATAGCCAAACTTGCAATAACACGCAATGTAAAATAAAAAAACGTAACTACAGCAGTTACGTTTTCCGAAACTTGCATTTTACACTTAGCACACTGATCTCTGTTCTATTATATGCAATTCTCAACTCTATAAGCGCTCGACCTTGACAGCGGCCGTTCAAATATCAACTTTAATAGCGTGATAAATGTATGACTATAGTTAACAAATTCCTTTATATAACGTTTGCGCTTAAGTACTGGTTTTATTCATGTCGTATTCAAGTCGAAGCTCTAAGCGCGCTTTTTTACTGACTTTCGCTTTAATAGGCGTTCAAGTAGCGTATTCATGGACTTTAAACCAAAATTATTAATAGTGTCGATTGTAACAATTTTATTTTGAATGTCAGCCGTTGCGTTTGCTATTTTTAACTTGTTGGCTGACTTAGTTAATTAAGCCTTGGAAGCAATCACAGATGGTAGCAATCAAAAAGCTATGTTGGTTGCCTTGGCTATAAGCGCTTTTTTTAATTACGCTTTGACTGGCGTTCAAGTTGCGTTTTTATTCGCTTAAAACAAAATTCAGAAAAAGTGTTCTTTGCTTTGATTATTAAAAAAAAAAAAAGCCCCAGCCAACATAAGTTCCACTATTTACTAAAAAGTTATTTAGGTAAGATGAATGTTACATACGCAAACGCAATTTTAATTACAATCTGGAATTGGAATTTGTTTGAAAATGTCTCATAATCATATATATAAATGACGCGCTATTGAAATCGATTGTCATTTTATGCTAACCGCGCTGTTCCGAACGTGCGATTTATTTTACATAATTCTCGCTGGAACTTCAAAACATACGAGTTCCTTGTCCCCTTTAAGAGCCCAGTGTACTTTAACTTGTATATTTGGGTAAAAGGAAAGAATCGGGAAGGAATCCTTGTAGGTGTACGTGGTGCCAGCTTTCAAAGGGCATTCGGCCTTCTCGCCATCCTCCGTGAAGATCTTCTCGCAAATCGAGTTGCCGTCCACGCCGACGAAAGGCAACGGAACACCAAAAACTTCCGCGTTCACGTGGTTTTTCACTTCCTTTACGTCTTTGTCTGAAATTTTTACATATATTAACTTTAGCTGAAGGTCGTAATATAT
The DNA here is from genome assembly GCA_910589645.1 of Tinea semifulvella. NCBI lineage: Eukaryota > Metazoa > Arthropoda > Insecta > Lepidoptera > Tineidae > Tinea > Tinea semifulvella. The sequence continues at coordinate 7,927,393 of OU342620.1, forward strand.
TTCCTAAGGTGGTGGTTTTTTTATTTCTATTGTTTATAAACGAACATATATATTTTTTATACAATCTAAAATTAAAATAAAATTACGTATTTTTAAGTTTTAATTATTCATAAGTAAAGTAAAGTATCATCACGACCGTCTCCCTTCCGGGATGGTCAGAAACCGCGCTTATAAATAATCGGATTCACATTTAGCCAACTTTACTATAGGCCAATCATGACAAGTGGCAAGCTCGTCGATGTCTCCAGCGAGCGTACCAAAAAATAATTAAATATATTTATATACATTAATAAATATTTTTGTGTCCCGACCAGGAATCGAACCCGGTACCTCCGAGTCTAAATCCACGGACTTAACCGCTAGTCCACGGAGGCAGTTGATTATTCAGTAATAAAATAAAACGGTGCATTCCTAAAAATGCCTCCGTGGTCTAGCGGTTAAGTCCGTGGATTTAGACTCGGAGGTACCGGGTTCATTTCCTGGTCGCGAAACAAAAATAATAATGAAAGTATATAAATACATTAAATTAATATTTAATTTGTGATATTTCTCGAGTTTGGTACGCTGCCTGGAGACATCGACGAGCTTGCCACTTGTCATGATTGGCCTATAGTAAAGTTGGCTAAATGTGAATCCGCTTATTTATAAGCGTGGTTTCTGACCACCCCGAAAGGGAAACGGTCGTGATGATACTTTACTTTTTTTTCAATCACAGAGACTAAATTTTCGTTTGACAGCTGTAAGGAAATGTTGAGTGGAGGACCCGTTGAGGTAATGTCTTAGAATACGAGTGAAAGAATACCTATTTCGAGGTTTGAATTTGAAGCTAATGGTTAAGTGTGTATGTACTTCTTTATTTTTTCAATAAAAATTAAAAAAAAAAAACAAAAAAACTTTTGTTGACTTTGAACCATGAGTTGGCAATAAATCTCTGCCGAACTTCACATAAATTATCGACTCTCAATAATTAATTAACATACATACGACGAGTATTATTTATTAGTAATATTTCTGTGGAAATATTTTATTGCTATGCCTATTTAGGTGTGAGTTAATTTATATTACATCGGAAAGTTTACAAGTTATTCATAATTATTTTATAGTTATAAATAAACAAAAATAAATGAACTGTCTAAGCGGCTGGTTAACGCTTGACAAGAGGGCTGGCAGTTTTTTCGCGCAGCAAATTAGCATCGCTGTGCAGCGAGTGTTCTTGGCACACTGCCACATGATCAAGTCATGGGTGAATATTTTTATATATAGTTTAGATATTAGTTTTATTTATAATAATTTAATAAACTTGAATATATATTTATTATGATATTTAACTAAATATAACGAATTTATTCGAAGGAATATACCTAATTAAAACCCAATTAAAAATAAACTGCAAATAAAAAATGTCCTGTAGAGACGATCCTTCAGGGATAGTCCCAAGGAGGCTGGCAACATTTCCCCTCTGTATAGCGAGGCTAATACATTGGCAGAAATGGGCAGCCTTCTTGTCTCCACACTTTTCCGTTAGCCGTTTGGACAACTCCTTGCCCAGACGTTTGGCTGAGTCCAATGGCCCAATGCTCGACCCCAAACGGCGCAAATTCCTGTACCGAGGTTGGCGTATTTGCGCAGCTTGAGGTTCTCAGCAGAAACCGCCGCACTTCCCGCGCTTGACGATGTCGCCTGGATGTGTGATGGGGCTTATGTGTCTACACATGTCGCATCCCACACCAGGGACCTGCCGAGTCTCCACGGCCCAATGGTAATGCCGTCGGGTCTCTTGCCATCGCTCCGCGCAATCCCAGTGGGTTCTAGGATCGCGGGTACTCCAGCAGTGTCCAAAGCCCTTCGGAATAATTTAATTAATTTTATGATTATTATAAAAAATAATATACATTTATTCGAAAAAAATATTTACAACATATAAATTAATATTAAGGATAGGGATATAAGTCCCGTCCGCGTGGAATGGTGGCAAGAACGCTGGCTGCATTTCCCCGCTGAATTGCAATACTGATTATCTGGGCGAAGAAAGAGCCAGCCCTCTTGTCACCGGAGGAGACAACAAGACGTGTTATGTCTTTTAAAAACTTATTTGCGCTTGGACTCCATGGGCCCAGAGTTTCTACAGCAAACGGCACAAATATGTAATCTTTTAATATACTTACATACTTGCGCCGCTTGCTGGACTCCGCATTTTCCGTTATTATTATTAAATATTATTAATACCTTGCAAAGAATTAGGAATTAAGTGTTCATTGATGGTGCAGCATGATGACCTATACATGTCAATTTAAACAAACCTGGAGTGAACTTGATCGTGATATGCTGATTGGTGCCCTTCTTAAGTCGACAGGGAATCTTCTTACACGGCGTCAGGGTCACCCTGTTCTGCAGATCTTCTTCACTTCTTCCACCTGCAATATATTGACAACAATTAAGTAATGTTTTTAGAGTTACAGCTATAGATTAACATATACTTTGTGGTCAGAAATAAGTAGATCGCTAAAAATATTTTTTATGCGAGGGCGCTATTTTCCAGATCGGAGCGAAGTAGCTACCTAAGGAGGTACCTACTAGGGTTCAGAACCAGGAAATCCGAAATCAGAAAAAAACAGTTTGGTCTTGGTCTTGCAAAAAATCAAGAACACTGATATGGTTGCAAGACCAAGCCTCTTGCACATAATTATTTTACAAATTTTGCTAAAGTTTAGTTTTTTTGGCGTCCTGTTCGTAATTATTATTATTTTTGTTCGTAACGAAAAAAAATAACGTTTAGGTACTATTTGGAACTTGGGAGAGCTCGTTTGGAAATGATTTTATTTTAGTATACCTAAATCTTACGTATACCTAATGCCTTCGATGTCTAGCGGTGAATTCAGTGCATTTGGACTTGGATGTACAGGGCTTGATTCCTGGTCGAGACACAATAAATAAATTATATAAGAAAGAAGGCCAAATTCCCGAAAAATAGTTTTGGACATGCCGATCTTTACCTTTTTTTAAAAAAAAGACGGTGAATCGATAAATCATCAATGATATCAGCCCCCTGCCTGAAGGGCTAACGCGGGTGGGGGTCGCATGCCCGACTCACCGTGAGGCCTCCTAAGGAGACCCCAAGGCGCCTACGGACTAAGACCCTATAAACCGTCTCTCTCTCACTGTTGGCCCTGCGTGCCTTAACAACTAAGTAGTCTGAGTCGTGGCTACGGAGTGAAGGCATTCGTTCGCCGCGACCGATCTCCACCAGTGTGGTGTCGTTCATTTAAGTGGTCCACTAAGGCTGTGATAATTGGGAAGTTTGAGAAAAGTAAGGACGCTTCACCGATCTGACCCATGTTTCATTGTTCTTAGGTATTCTAATATCATAAAGACAAAGAAATTAATTGTTGAAATCACGAGTATTTTTATTTTTTATTTTTATTTTATACAGTTAGGAAAACTTACAGCTAAACAATACTTAAATATAAAGAAAAAAAGATAAAGTAAGAAAGGGCTAATGACAAGTTTTCACAGAAATAGATATGGAAACATAGATAAAACTAAACACTGAGTAGACTATTACAAAAAGAATGAGATGATATGAGGCAGAATAAGACAAAATAACAATAGAAATAGAACACTTATACAGATCGGCTTAAGGCATTTGTAAAGTAGTCCTGAGTCAAGCCATGTCGGGCAGCGGCTGGGGTAGTACATGATATGTCAATATGTGAGCAATGTTTATTAAAATAGTCAGATGTTCTCCAGATGAAAGCATTCTGCATATAATTATTGTATACATGTATGTATTGGAAATACAATGTTAATTGAAATTAGCACCGTCATGTCTCTCGCGGTACGATTCCGGTGAGCAATTAGTTTTTTTATTATCGATTTATTTATGGCTAACGTGTAAAGGAAATCTTTACGACTAACTGTGTAATTTGATTCCTACAATCATGTCATAAACTATTTTATATCTTTGCTGATGATAAATTCATTGCCGACCAAGGACGGGGGCAAGTACATATAAGACTTGAAATAATCAACGTTTATTTTAAAAACATATTTACATAATGTAAAAATAAACACTAAATTATAAATTTACACCACAACTTATAAAATTAACAACTAAATTATAAATTTACACCACAACTTATAAAATTAACAACTAAATTTATAAGTTAGTTGACCGCATTTTCTCGCTGAATCTCTATGCAGATTCTCTGAGCGATGAAAGCCCTCTTGTCACCAGCAGTTCTATTCTGTTACTTAAGAGCAAGGATGACAACCGTGACGATAAAGATTGATGATGAAACTCTAGAACAAGTAAATGAAATTATATATCTGGGCAGTGTTTTCACTGCGGATGGGAAGTACGATAGGGACGTTGAAAGAAGAGTGAACGCGGGAAATAGTGTTAACGGTGCCCTGGGGTCACTGATCGGCAGTCGAAATGTCAGTGACAAAGCTCGGCTCGCCATACACAATGCCATGTTGGTACCAACACTGATGTATGGAAGCGAAACGTGGATATGTCAGAATACGCATGAGAGTAGGGTTAATGCAGTAGAAATGCGGTCGTTGCGGCGGATATGTGGCGTCACTTTGGCGGACCGCATACGTACGTCGAAATACGGAAAAGGGTTGGTATTAAGGAAAGCATAGGGACAAAAATAAGGAAAAGCATGCTACGATGGTTCGGGCATGTTGAAAGGATGAGCGATGAAAGATTGACGAACCAGATATATAATGCGAAAGTTGTGGGTAAAAGAGGCCCTGGCAGACCGAGACTCACATATCACGATCAAATAAATAAAACACTGACTGAAGGTGCATTAAAAGTCTTCGTAACCAAAGGGCATGTATGAAGAGGTTAATGAATGTCGACGAAGCGAAAGAGGTATGTCGTGATCGTGTCAAATAGCGCTCAATTGTCTCTGCCTACCCCGCAAGGGATCTGGCGTGAAGATATGTATGTATGTATGTACTTAAGCGCAAACGTTATATAATGGAATCTGTTAACTATATATCACGCTATTAAAGATGATATTTGCATGGCTGCTTTCTTTCTGTCAACGTATTAGCCTCGCTATACAGAGGGGAAATGTTTATTTATTTTAAACTTTTTGCACTATGTACAAAAGGCGGAAATGCCGCTAGACATTCTTACTCGGTCAACCTTAGGGACATTACGAACATTGTATGTGGAAGGTTCGCGCAAATTATAGAACACAATATAAGGGAGGAATTAAAATACTACTAAAACTAAACTACTTACTAGTAAATAATATTAATATACTAAAGACTAATATACTTATAATACTGAATATATACAATATATACATATTTATTTATTTAATACTTTATTGTACAAAGACAAAGGTGGGCTTTAATGCCGCAAGACTTTATCATAGCCAACCATTGGGAAAACTTTAAACCATTTACTAGAAAGTAGGTGCTGAAATATTAAATATAAATATCAAAAGTATTATTTAATAACTAGCCACATACATTCAACTTCATATACATACATACAAATATACATATAATAAACTAAATACTAATACATAAACCTACACATACATACATACATACATAATAATATACTTACAAATTTTGTTGGGAAATGAAATGCGAATAGACCATTTTTTTAAATAGCGATCTGGTGGTTACTTGGCCTGATGTTAGGAGGCAAATTGTTCCACAAATTTGTCGCTACAAAACAAATGAGTTTGAAATTAAACTAGAGTTATGCGAAGGGATCGAAAGAAGAGGGTTGTGAGAGGATCGAAGAGATTTATCATGGAACGAAGAGAGATAGGCAAAGCTGTTCTTGAGGTATTTCGGTGTCGCAGGTTCATTCAAAACAGAAAATAGTAAGCAAAGTACTCTAAGATTCCTGTGACACCGAATTGGCAGCCACTTCAACCTAGCGCGATACTCAGATATATGATCATATTTACGTAAACAATAGATGAACCGGATACATGCGTTAAGTAACCGATCCATCTTGTTAAGCAATACCTCTGAGATATCAACGCTGCACACGTCACCATAGTCGAGAAGAGGAAGGAGAAGGCTTTGGGCTAGGGTAATTTTAGCTTTTATCGGCAGAAAGTTTTTGAGTTTATTGAGAAAGTGCAGTGAAGAAAAAATTTTACGACTCGTGTTTTTCACCTGAGTTGTCCAGCTTAGGTTAGTAAATACCTAGATTCTTTACTTCGCTACTAAACGGAATTGAAACGTTGTCAAACCGTACCGGGTCGACAGAACTAAGATGAACTTTGCATAGCTGTCGGGAACTCCCTATTACTACTTACAGTTGTTGGGATCTATTTAAGAAGTGTGTGAAAACCATATTTTTAAACAATGTTCTATTTGGCGCCTGCCGGATATCTAAGGGTAGGTTGTTCCACAGATTTGCGGCAACAACTGCAAAGGAGTCGGACATAAAACTAGTGTGATGAGAGTTGTATTTTGTTGTATGTTTTTTTTCGTCATGCATAAGGGGAGGCGGAGCGGTCTAGGTCCGGTGGGGTGGCGCTAGAGTGATGGCCTCGACCCGGTGCCATGGTCCTGGGAGCCATAACATGTTTCGCCTATCAACTCACAATGTATGTTGTCTGTATACTGTGCCGTTTACTAATGCCTCAATGTGCTGTGTTGTGACGTATTATACTAACCAAACCGTTTTCTGTTTTAGTGTTTAATTCATCGCATCCAGATAAAAGCTAAAATCTTTAAATAAAATAAACACTTTCTTATTTTTTAAAATTAATCTATACAAACGTGATGTTGGCACAAATGCCTTAGTGGTGATTGCCATTACTAGTTCCCAAAAAAAGAAGAAGATGAGAGGGAATAGCAAGGGTAGAGTTATGCGTTGATCGCAACGACCTGTCATTGAGAGAAAAGAGAAAAGCAGACAAAGAATTCGTGAATTTCTACGACAACGAATTGGCAGCCACTTCAATGTTGCCAGTCTTCTTGGGACTATCTGTGATAGGACGTCTCTTGAGGACATTTTTTACTTGTAGTTTAATTTTCATTGAATTTAAATTATAGTTTATTGTATTTAAGATTCATATTTTGTAAATATTTTTTTTCGAATTAATATCCTTATCTGCCATATAAAATGTCGGGTACTGTAGTTCTGTTATGTCGTAACTTATGGTTCTGTCTAAAATCCCATACTTAATGTTTACGACAACGGAGTTTGAACGTGCGAGAGCAATAGATTTATGTATGAGGATAAAATAATAAATTTAAAAATATATATATTTATTTCATACAAAACCTTAAATTAAATAAACTATATTACAACAAAATCTAAATTTAACCTAAAAAATAAATAATAATAATACATAGAAAATAAAAATAAAATACCTACCTACTACTTACAAAAAACTAGCTCCTCCAAATCGCTATCTTGTGGCATGGTGCCCAATACACTAGCAGCATTTCCCGTTTGAATTATGATACTTAATTTTTGTGAGAAAAAACTGCCAGCCCTATTATCACCAGAGACGTCAATGAGCCTTGGAATTATTTCTTTATAAAAGGCTTTAAGTTCCGATCCCCACGGGCCCATCGTTTCTACAGCAAACGTCGACAAAAAGTAACTGTTGCAAATCGTTTCATATTTTCGACGCTTCCCAAGAGGTAAAATCCCATACCAGGGATTGACCCAATCTCCAAGGAACTAATGTCATTCCGTCTGAACACTTGCCATCGTCTCGACTCAGACCGGTTGGTTCTAAAATAGATGGAATCGAGACAATTGCAAGCGTCCTACGTATGAGGTCATTAATGGCGCTGTAACGGAAAAAGCGATCCGCACTTTTGGAACACGACAGCCCGGGGTGACCAAGCTCATCGACATCTTTGCCACATGGACAACGATGTGGTTCACACACTTTTATGCCCAGTCGTAGGCAGACAGATATGAATAATAAATTAAAACAGACAAAGGTTGGATCAATGGCATTATAATTATAGCGATATTATAAATAATGAATATAGGTAACCTCGTGGCTCAGCTGACCGACCTGGCCGATCTTGATGCATGCATAATTAAACCAAAGACTTGCTTTTATAAGGATATGTATAATTGTTCAAGCCAATACCACTTTAGATTCCTTATTAAATGCGCCAACTTTCAAAATTACATGCCTTTTTTTTAGTACCTACAGTTAGTTAAAGATGAGCAAAGTACTCGTATTAAACTGCCTCCGTGGTCTAGCGGTTAAGTCCGTGGATTTAGACTCGGAGGTACCGCGTTCGATTCCTGGTCGGGACACAAAAATATTTATTAATTTAATTTTGTAACATTTCTCGAGTACGCTGGAGACATCGACGAGCTTGCCACTTGTATTGGCCTATAGTAAAGTTGGCTAAATGTAAATCCGCTTATTTATAAGCGTGGTTTCTGACCATCCCGGAACGGAATCGGTCGTGATGATACTTTACTTTTAAAGTATTAATTTTGAATTTAAATTGGTTCTTAAAATTTAAGGTTACAGATTACAGAAGCACTATTTAGGATAATATACATACATATCTTTACGCCAGATGCCTTGCGGGGTTGGCAAAGGCAAGGGTAGAGACAATTGAGCGCTACTTGACTCTTCATACATGCCCTTTTGTTTTGGTGGCTTTTTAATGCACCTTCAGCCAGTGTTTTATTTATTTGTTCGTAATATGTGAGTCACGGTTTGCCAGGGCCACTTATACCCACAACTTTCGCATTATATACACACATCAAAAAAGTCTAGGGATCAAGCATGTTTATGCGGATTTCTTGTGATTGAGATGTGGCTTTGTAATAAATTTATGATTTTATAAATTTATATGGATCCTTTTTGGTGCATTTCATAATTTAAAACAGGAACTGTCAATCAAATTCGAGTAAAAGATGAAATCAGCTGTCAATATTTTCCCTATAAAAACATAAGACGCATTGAAGACATTATTAGTGCTACTGTTTCCCTACTACTGATTAAAACCAACGTTATTATGGAGCGGCGACGTCATTTAAGCAGGGAAGAAATGATCAGAGCCGTGGGAATGATAGAAGCTGGTTCCCGGCAACGTACTGTGGCTTTAGCTCTGAATACAAGTCAGAGTGTTATCAGTCGACTTTGGACACGTTACCGAACCACTGGTACCGTGGCTGAGCGCCATGGAGGACGGTATCGCTGCACCACACGGAGACAAGACCGATACATTCAAATCACAGCTCGAAGAACTCCAACAATAACCGCCATGATGTTAGCCGTGAGCCTTCATCGCTCTTCAGGGAACTTAATTAGCGACCAAACAGTCAGAAACCGCTTGCATGAAGTGAACCTTCATTCCCGAAGACCGCTACGGGTACCACCTATAGCAATGCACAATCGTAGGACTCGATATCAATGGGCTCTTGAACACAGAAATTGGACAGAAGAACAATGGCGTTTCGTGTGCTTTTCTGATGAGTCTCGTTTTGGTATGAGGCCGGATACAAGACGTATACGACACTGGAGAACCCCTGGACGCCAACAGCGATTAAAATCCTGCCAGGAAGTCCATCCTTATAGTGGTGGAACCATCATGGTATGGGCGGGTATTTCGATCGGCGGAAGAACTGAGTTGATTTGGATCAGAGGCAACCTCAACGCTCAAATTTATGCTGAGACGGTTGTATCAGACGTCATCGTTCCTCTACAAGTGCATATCGGTCCCTTATTTCAGTTAATGCATGATAATGCACGACCGCACACCGCAAGAGTTGTAAGACAGACTCTCGCCGCAGCTAACATCAATGTCCTGCCCTGGCCTGCTCAGTCGCCAGACTTGAACCCGATTGGGCATGCATGGGATATTCTTCAGAGAAGAGCTCTGCCGAATATGGAGGGTATCCAGTCGCAAGAAGACCTTTTTTTGTTGTTGCAACGAACATGGGCGGCCATTCCACAGCGTGATTTGGATGAACTCATTTTGAGTATGCCAAACCGATGTTCTTGTGTTGTTAGTGTTCGCGGTAGAAACACGGATTATTAATTGTTTAAGTTACCCAATAAAATTAAAAAAAAAACTGTTATTTCAGTCTTTTTTTCGAACTTTAATGTTAGTGGTTCAAATGTCAAAAATCCCTTTATTAGGAAAATGGCAATTTTTTTTACTAATGCAAAGGTGACTTGGTTTATCGTTACTGTAGACAAACGAAAACATTTTATTTGATCAATCCTTAAAGAAAATTTGAATGAATATCAATCAGGAGAAAAGTTATTGCAAAAATATATGTTGATCCCTAGACACTTTTGATGTGTGTATATCTGGTTCGTCAATCTTTCTTTAAAGGCTCCAACATGCCCGAACCATCGTAGCATGCCTTTCCTTATTTTTGTCCCTTTTCCGTATTTCGACGTTACATATGCGGTGCGCCAAAGTGACGCCGCATATCTGATATTATTCAGGATAAGAGACCATCCTGTATATTTAATTGAATAAAAAAAAGCAATATAATTTGAAAACTGTCTGCGATTACTTTCGTGGATTTAGAACCCGGTACGGGTTCGATTCCTGGTTGGGACATATTAATTTATTTGTGATATTTCTCGAGTTTGGTACGACATCGACAAACTTGCCACTTGTCATGATGGGCCAATAGTTTTTTAATTTAGTTAATTAATTTAGTTGGCTAAATGTGAATCTGCTAAATAAAATAAAAAGGGTGGTTTCTGAGCACCCCGGAAGGGGTACGGTTGTGATGATGATTTAATATGAAAAATACATGACTTGTTTTGTTTTTTAAAATTCTTATTACCTTTAATATTTCTCTCTGCCTGATAAATTCTTCTTGAATGAACACAACACACGCCTATGCTACGTGTCCGATTTTAATAAAATTTTGTACCTTGAATTAGAGTGACAAGCGAGCAATGCATCAGGATGCAAAAGATTACAACATACATATCTTATCGGAAAATCCCTTGCAGGGTAGGCAGAGACAATTGAGCGCCACTTGTCACGATCTCGACATACCTCTTTCACTTCTTAGACACTCATTAACCTATTTATACATGCCCTTTTGTTTCGATGGCTTTTTCAATGGCCTTCGGCTATTGTTTTATTTATTTGATCGTGGTAGGTGAGTCTTGGTCTGCCAGGGCATCTTTTAGCCACAACTTTCGCATTATATAGTTCGTCAATCTCTCTTCGCTCATCCTTTCGATATGCCGAACCATTGTCTTAGCTTATAGTATGACAATGCCTATATACAGCAGCTATTATCTTAACTGACATTGACATTTATATTCTTATAATTGTGTCTGTCTTAGCTTATAGTGTGACAATGCCTATCTACAGCAGCTATAATGTTAAGCGTTATTCTGTATTTATAATTTTGTTATTTTATTGTTTCTCTTTCCAAATGATGGTTATTATGTAGTGCTCCTGATTCACCAATATGTACTATAAAATTATATCGTTTTATATTAGTGCAGAATACATATCTTTTTGTGCTATGCCTACTTGCAAAATAATCGAATTGAATTGAATGAAACCCTTTTAAGTAATAACGCTTCATAGATTAGAGTCATACCCCACGAGTATCGTAGCGATGTGTGGTGGAATTAATTGCAGACGAGTTTAAAGATCAAGGTTGGCATAATACTTATTTTTTGGGCAAAACAAATAAACACAAACTTGTGTTGTTTTTCATATCTTAATATCCTTAAAATATAAGACGATCACTTAGTTAAGTAAAGGTTCCAAAAAGCTGTTTTACATAAATAATAGTCGAATAAATATTATGATCTCACAGAAAAAATGATCAGGAACGGGTTCAAGACTCAGCTTTACGCAGTGGAAGTTGGTGCGAGAGGAGTTCCAGCAAAATCTTTGCATCACTTACTGTAAGAATTGGGCCTAAGCAGGTCTTCCGTCAATACATTTATGGAACAAGCTTCCAAGACGGCATTAACGGAATCATACAGTATTTGGTTGGGTAGGGAGAGAAGTAGAATGGTGGATGGTGAGCGTATTATAGCGCAATAAAATTAAAAATAAAAGGAGGCCTCCTTTTCTTAAACCGTAAATAATTATGGAAAACGATAAATTGGACTTTGAATATGGGACACAAGTTGCAGTTTATTTTTTGCGTTTTTCCCGCGCTGTCAACTCCCATATTATACCCGACGTGTTTGAGCTGTGGTGCCGCGAGTGACCCAAAAAGCATCAAATTCTGCAGCATCTAGAATTTGATAATGACCTCATTAACTCATTAAAAAGAAAAATATATTACGTCAGACTTGGCTGTATGGGCTAGACCCTTTGCCTTTCCGATCATTACATTCATCATCCATCGGGAGAAGAGAAACAAAAAAAACAAAAAAGAACCAAAAATTATTTTTATAACCTGTCAGAATTTATTGACATGCCTTTGACGGAAAATTCATTCAAAAAGTTGTATAGTATTGTTGTCTTATGCCTTCTACTGTATTGTGTTCCTAATGCTCCTTTGTCTACGATGCATAGTCATAGACGTAGGATAGCTTAGTATTCTATATCTATGTGCATAGTATTATTAGCATTATCACTCTCGCTTGAAAAATCCAATATTTTCAAATTATTTGTCAAGACAAACTCACACCCGTATTCTACGGCATTTCCTTTGCATTTCCTCCGTCACTCAACATTTCCTTCCAGCTGTCGAACTAAAATTAAGTCTGTAATTGAGACAATTAAAATTTAAAATGGCATCTAATGTACCAGGTTACGGCTTACCTTTAAAATAAAACTGGTATTCGCTCTGTTTTTAACTTTAATCGTAATTATTTTGAAACTTTATTTGTAATTTATAATTTTGAATTGGGTAGGCGTTGAGGAAGCGCCTTACTTACTACCTTTATGAAATGTAGTCTATCTTACTAGGAAATAAAATTACAGACACTTTGGATATATGTATATTAATCATAAATATATTTGTTTTAATAAAATGGATAAAAATCATTATAAATGTTTTTGCTATTTTTCTCTTTTAAAATTACGTATATGAAAAGGAAAATAGATCGTTAAAAATCATACGTTGTGTAATCGAGAGGGTTGCAAAAGCGCTAAACCCTTTTGACTTAAGCATTTTTGTCATTGGTTTTTCCTTGCTCAGCCTTAAATTAGGAATATAAAAACTTATTTGTCATTGCTTATAACTTGTGTCGATAGATTTAGCAAGACAAAACATCGAATAACAAAAAATAATGGCGGACTACGCTCGATTACCGTTTTGTATTCAAATAAAAAAGAAAAACTAACATCTTGGTAATTGTGTAATAATGATGTAACAGATACCCACACCATATTTGTAGACGTTTCCTGTCAAACTACCTACTACTAAATATTTTTACGTTTAAGGACCAAATGAAATTGCCCATTTTCTTTTTTCGTTCTCTTCTCCCGATGGATGATGAATGAGATGATAGGGAAGGCAAAGGGTCTAGCCCATACAGCCAAGTCTGACGTAATATATCTTTCTTTTTAATGAGTTAATGAGGTCATCATCAAATTCCAGATGCTGCAGAATTTCATGCTTTTCTTGGAGTCACTCGCGGAACCATCCACTGCTCAAACACGTCGGGTAAAATATGGGAGTTGACAAAACCACAAAAAATAAACTGCAACTTGTGCCCGATATTTAAAGTCCAATTTATCGTTTTACATAATTATTCACATTGTAGCACATTATTAAACAAAACAACACCACTTTTGACCAATAATATCCACAGCAAATTAATTTACAAAACAAAAACTTGCACTTGACATGTCCACCCAAAATGGCGCGAAGAACTCCTTGCCCATTTTCTTGAGAAATGGGCCCAATAAAATGTCGAGAACATTATGCCATAACGATTTATTTTTTATTTGATAGTTAATATATTGTGTTTTCATAATCTGTAATTTATTTTACCCTAGCATAACGATAATTGAGAAAAACTTTTTTTACGTTAATATAAATAATTACATAGTTTCGATGGTTTCGATCCCGCCGATTTGAAATCCAGTGTTTTATCTATAATAAAGTACCTGATTATAATAAAGAACCTAATCGTATATATAGTGCATTGCAACGATTTCATACAATTTTATTAACCAATTGACTATTTAATTAAATTATATTTTAATGCTGGGGTAAATGAGATGTTGTAATTAAATAAAAAAAAAAACATGATTAATTGTTAGAATTATTGAATTGTATTTAGTTGAGGCACGCTGCAAAAAAGTAGGGGCCTGGTTTTGGGCAATCTCTTTAGAATGTTTTTTTTAACGCTTATGCACCCCTCTCGCTGTCCATCCATGTACATGTAGAAATCAACTATCTATCAACTCTATAGGAAATAAACACACAGACATTTTTGTAACTGCACAATAATTTTGATTGTGTCCCATCAACGTTTGTAGTGTAACATATCATTTCAAAAAAATGCTCTAATAGTGTATAAACAAGTTGACAAGAAGTTAAGATTTATAGTTGAATTGTAGTTTATTACCTGAATAGGATTTAAGTCATCATCTTGCCATGGACGTATTATCAAAGAACGCGTCCTACAATTATATAAAAAACACCGCAGCTTCGCCGAGATGTAGCTTCTCTGAGCGTGTTCTACCGGCTATACTATGGTGAGTGCTCTGAAGAGCTCTATAACCTAATTCCTTCCTCTCCATTCCGCAACCGAACCACACGCACAGGTCAGAATATGCACCCACATACCGTAGTCACTATCCCTTCGCGTACCTATAAATTTGGTGACTCATACATCTGTCGCACAATAAAGATGTGGAATGCTCTTCCAGCCTCTGTGTTTCCACTTTCCTATAACCTGGAGTCCTTCAAGCGAAGTGTGAAAAGGCATCTAGTCAAGCCGGCATAGTGTTAGGGACTGATGTCGGATATAAGGGTCTGATTCCAGTTGCTAACATTCATGGACCCTGCGCGCCACTTACCATCAGGTGGGAGCAGGGTCACATGTCGTGCTAGTATTAAAAATATATATATATATTAGCCTAGACCTCCACTGCTGGAGATGGGCCTTTCAGAACATATATCTGGAGTATTTGGCCTACACTCGCCACGCTGGCCAGACGGGTTGGCAAGGATGTGATGTCAATATTTAATGACAATTAACAATTCCACAAGTTGGTATTAGTGGATCCGGGGATCTCCGAGGCACGGGAATGGTGGTGTTGTCCTTGTAAATCTATTACAAATGTACGTAAGAAAAGTGTATTTCTCATTGTTACATGCTGGGTGGGTTTGAACCGACCTTTGTAGAATTTTAAGGGAAGGGTTTTTACAACCGAGCCACCCCCGTATATTAATATATTATACTGACTAATCTTTTATTTTATTGATATAATATTAATATATTATGTAGAAAGGTTATGTTTTTTTAAAGTTTTTTATTCATATCAAAATATATACGTACATAAATATAAATTCGTGGCTGGAAAGAGCCGTGTCAGCTTACAATCTAGTAATAATAATATATAATAGGTAATAAATAAATGCCAAGCCTTAAATGAATTTATAAAGAGAAGTTTATGGTCTGCTAAAATCCCGTCCGTCCTTGAACCATCAGGACTTTCACGTAGTGATGGTAAAAGACCGGATGGTATGTCTCTTGTACCATGGAGTGAGGGAAGATGTCTTTTTTGGGATGCCACCTGTGTGGATACCTTTGCCGCTTGCCAAATTTCCTCTACATCAAAAAAGGCCGGTTCGGCTGCTCATACAGCCGAATTTAGAAAGCACATCAAATATAATAAATAGCATTAAACAAAATTATAACTTTGTGGCATTTGGGTTTAAAACAATGGGGGTATATTCTCTTGATACCCACAATTTCATAAAAGAGCTGGGTAAACGAATTTTTCAAGAGTGTGGCGATCCCAAATGCCATAACTACCTAAAACAGAATATATCGATTATAATTCAACGAGGAAATGCGGCGAGCGTTTTAGGTACCCTCCCTGGTGGTAAGCCCTTAGTTTATTTTGTAGAATAGTTTTAATTTCATAGGTATTTTTAGTTTTAGTTTTATTTATAATTAGTTTTTTAATCAATTTTATTTTAATATTTTTGTATTAGTTGTATTTTGTACCTACTTCGAATAAAATATATTAATGACCTATGAAAAATAATAATAATAATAATAAATTACAAAATAAAACAAAGAATATTTCGAGTTGATTAATTGTTTTTCCGTACAAAATGTATCGGAAGAGTTTTTTTTTGCGATTTCACCATAATCTAGCAACGGAACTAGGAGTTGCATAACACTGTATGGAGAAATCTGAGCAAAGATCATCTTTACTTAAATATATGTCTATGTATTAAATAGGTAATTTGATGAATGGATAATTTGAAACACATTGTTAGGAGTAAAATGACAGTGCGCATGCAACTGTAGGTAATTGTGATGTAGAGGTGTTTTAACATCATTAAAGCACTCATTTGAGAATTATAGCGTGTAGCTACGTTAACACATTATCATGAACACACAATTCTTACCTAATTGTTTTAATTTAACACGTTTTAATGTTCTTTCAGGTGCAGCGGCTGAATTGGCTACAAACGGCAAACGTAATAAATTCAAATTCAAAATTCTTTATTGTATAGATAGCTTATTCTAATTACAGTTGTATGTTCATGTCATGATGATGCAATCTGCCCATATTATGGGCATACAATAGATATTTATTTACAACATTAATTGTATATAGTTTATATTTAATATTGTTCTTGTCAATTTATTGGAATACAGTGTTAATGTCAAAATTTGCATGCTAAAAATTCCTTTATTGAGTAAAAACAGTTGTCAATAAGAATTTTCTTTAACTCAATAGTAAAACGTTTTATAGGTAACTCTCGTATCTCTCTAGGAACTTTATTATATACTCTAATGCATATAAGTACATAAAGTTGGCAAATCGTTACCATTTTGTGCCGTTTGCCTTAGAGACTATGGGCCCTTGGTCTGAGGACGCTAAATCGTTAATACACAACATAAGCGTTGCCATCCGAGCGTCAACAGGTGATCCTTTGAGTAGGGAATATCTTATTCAGAGGATCAGTGTTGCCATCCAACGAGGTAACGTCGCCGGAGTCCTCGGAACATTGGGTTCATCTTCTCCTGGATTCGATGACATGTTGATTATAATCAAGATATTTGTAAGTATTTAGTTTTTATATTAATTAGGTTTATTAATTTGTTTAAAATGTGTTTTAAAGATAATATCACATGTTCTTTATTATAAAAATAAATATAAGTGGTCATTTACACAAAAAGATCTACACCAGGGGTTCCCAAAGTGTGCGTCGCTGGTAAAGAATAAATACAGGCACCGCGTCATAAACATAATCGTAGGTATTTGCTTTTTAGTTTAAGAAATTCGAATTGATCATTTTCACTAATAAGAATATTTTTTTACACTAATGTTTGATTCATTATCATCATTACAGCCCATAGAACACAGCGTCCTAGACCTCCACTGCTGGAGATGGGCCTTCCAGAACATATATCTGGAGAATTTGGCCTACACTCGCCACGCTGGCCAGACGGGTTGGCGAGGATATGATGTCAATTTTTATGACAATTTATTAACGATTCCACAAGTTGGTATTAGTGGATCCGGGACCAACGGCTTAACGTGCTCTCCGAGTGTTGTTGTAAATCTATGACTGCAGTACGTAAGAAAAGTGTATTTCTCATTGGTACATGCCGGGTGGGTTTAAACCGGACGTTTGTAGGATTTAAGGAACGCGTTCTTACAACCGAGCCACCACCGCGGATTGTTTGAAATGTTTGATAATTGCACAATGTAAAAATACGTTTAAAAAACTGCAATTAATTCTGTTGAAATTAATTTAAATGTCCTATTAAGTCTATGTTATTATTATTTTAACAAATACAAGGACTA
This sequence comes from Tinea semifulvella, assembly GCA_910589645.1. Taxonomy (NCBI): domain Eukaryota; kingdom Metazoa; phylum Arthropoda; class Insecta; order Lepidoptera; family Tineidae; genus Tinea; species Tinea semifulvella. The sequence goes on from OU342620.1 coordinate 7,945,330, forward strand.
AATTATGAATTTGTTATGGACGTAAAATCACGTCCATTGTGCTCAGTATTGTAAAAAAAGATATAAAAATGGTAATGACTGGCAAAAACAGATTTTATATTCAAGATAACACTTCAGACAACAAACCGGTATACCTCAGTATGCGAGTACGTGACCTAAAGTGCAAATTACTCAAAATCAAGTTTGCGTGAAATAATAATTACCTACCTATAATAAAAACACTTCAGCGTGCCTACTTAAGTCGGAAAGTGTCATATCGGACATCTGAATATTCTTTCCTTGTACGTGATCCAAATACAAGGAAATGTTATGTTCTAAATATTTTGCCTAAAGGCCGATTTACACGTAAGTGCAGTGGCGATGACGAGTTAGGTTAGGTTAGCCGGACAGTGCCGAGTTTAGTACTAAGTCATATATAAGAGTTCAGCGGCCGGATGTTTAATTATCTGATTTGTCGAGACGCTCTGTGTTCGATGTCTCCAGCCTACTAAACTCGAGAAATATCACAAATAAATTAAATATTAATTAAATGTATTTATTTACATTAATAAATATTATGGGACACAATATCAGGAATCGAACCCGGTACCTCCGAGTCTTCACGTCTCCGAGTCTCCACGGACCTAACCGCTAGACCACGGAAGCAGTTACTTTGTTGTTGGTTATTCAACGTCATCAAAAACTCTCGAACGCTTGTAAAAACGAAAGTCAGTAAAAAAACTTACAGCGCCAAGTCGGACACGGGGTTTGACATTGCAACTTAACTCTAACTAGCGAGTTAGAGTTAACAGGTAGCGACCTGTACTTGCCGATGTGTAAATCGGCCTTTAGATCAAGAACAAAGGGATCGCGAACGTCCATTTTAAAATCTATAGTTTTAATCTTTTGGGCATCTTTTTGTTATAGCTGTCATTCGGGGCAAGAACCAAATGGTATGAGAATTAAAGCTAGGCCAATCATCTCAGAATTGATTATTCCTTGACAGTGCATTGCCACTTTCAAATTGATTTTGTTTTTTCACTGACAATATGCAGACTTGCATGCTACGGAAGTGCAAAATACGTTTTTTTTATTTCGAAAAAATACATACATCTAAATAACAGACAGCAGTACTTAGTATATTTTTTAACTGATATATTTTATTTTTTATTTAATGAATGTTTATTTATTTTTATCTATTTTATATAACTATTTGTTTGCATTATTATTATAAGTAAATTTCACATAATTTAATAATTAATTAAAAGTATTTATTTATATCTTTATTGATGTTGTATCTATACTATTATTATTTCCAATCTCAATCACCCTATTACCTCACTTTGTACCATCACAAAGGTTAACTGGTAGAGAATGCATTCGGCATTAAGTTCGCCCATGTACACTACATTTGTAAATTATGTGCAATAAAGAATTTTATTATTATTATTTGATTCCTAACAAATCGAAATATTTTTTTAAAATGCTTAAATGTGCAATGTTTTTGATGCAATTATAATGCGGAAGCGCTGCGGCGACCGTTGACATTCACACGCACGTTTTAGTGGTGCTATTATTACGTGCGTCCGTCATCAACGTAATGAACTGTTATAAATTAATGCGAGCTTCATGTTTCTTATATATCTGTGTTTCTTATAGTAAAAGAAGATCCCTCTCGCTCGCACAATACAACATTTTTAAAGTCTACTTTCTAGGTTTTTTTTTTTTTAATTATGACTAGCATATATTTATTCGAAGTAGATACAAAAATATTCAAATAAAATAGAGTAAAAAACTAATTATAAATAAAACTAAACAAAATACATATGAAATTAAAACTATTCTATAAAATGAACTTTTGGACATATTTTCATATTACCTAATTTTAGACAGAATATTTATTTATAATAGGATAGCCGACAGTGCTAACATCACACACTTATTTGTAATTAACACTAAATCAGAAGTTAGATGTTGCACCTATTATAGGCGACCACCATATTACCACAGTAGCCTTTATTGCCAATAAAAAATAACAAAATTATAAAATTTTCAATAAGTATACAAAAACTAAATATTATTCGAAAAACTAAAGCTGAAACAATTTATATATATATAATAAACATACAATTCCTTTTTAGAAACTTAATACTTTAGATGAATAGCTAACACGATTTTCCTTTATTTTACGAAAACAAATATATGAATAAAAGAAGACGAATTTCTAAGCATTCCATGGATTCACCGTGCACCCCCCGGCACCCTCTAACCCGTCCATTGAGACAAGAAGAATAGTGTCTAGGGCTGATTTGAAAAGGAGGCCTCCTCTTCGTTTTATTGCTCGATAATACGCTTACAAGCGCGGTGGTGGCTCGTTTGTAAGAACGCATTCCTTAAATCCTACAAAGGTTCAAACCCTCCCGGCTTGTACCAATGACAAATGCACTTTGACCGCCTCCGTGATCTAGTGGTAACAAATGTTGCCATGAACTCGGGAGGTCGTGGGTTCGATTTGTACATTGTATAATTTGTCTCGGTCTGGGTGTTTATATGTATAATATGTATATATTTACAAAAAAAAAGTATAATATGTAGTTTATCAACTCTCTAGTTTCCGTAACACAAGCCTCGTAGCTTACCACGGAAACTAGATGGCGCTGTGTGACCTGTCTGGAAATATTTATTTATTTACTTTTCTTACGTACATTTGTCATAGATTGCACCACCACCGTTGCACTAATTGCACGGTTCCACTAATACCAACCTGTAGAATCGTTAATAATTGTCAGTAAAAAAACACATCAGATCGTTGGCCAGCGTGGCGAGTGTAGGCCAAATTCTCCAGATATATATTCTGGAAGGCCCATCTCCAATAGTGGAGGTCTGGGGCACTAGTCGTGATCTAGGGTCTGATAATTGTTAAAAAAAATACACGTGTTGTAGTTTGTACATGCTATGATATACCTCTTTTTGGTTTCAATTAATTAAATTAAATCAGGCATACCATGGATATGTTGCGTCAAATATAAGGTACGGCATATTATTGTGGGGTAATGCAGTGGAAATAAATAGAATCTTTATTGGACAAAAACAATGCATTCGTGCTATTTGTAACACACCTCCTATGACTTCCTGTCGTCCTTTATTTATAAAACTAAAATTACTGACTGTTCCTTCTATCTATATACTTGAATGCTGTTTATTTGTAAAAAGCCACCCGGAACTTTTTAAAACTCTTGGGGATAATTGCAATTTTGAAACGCGTTATCCTAGTAGAATAATTATTCCAGCTCATAAAAGTACTCAATATAGCCGAAATTGTTATGCAATGGCGACAAAGATATTTAATAAGCTTCCAGTTACTATAAGGGAGCTGCCACTAAAACTGTTCAAATTAAGAGTCAAACAAATGCTGGTTAATAAATGTTTTTATTCGACAAAAGAATACCTAGACACTAAGCTCGACAAAGTCATGTGACTAAATAAATATTTGTATGCTAGAAATAGCGAATCATGTGATATAATTACATATAATAATTTACATCCCTGTACCTACCATGTTTCTGACAAATAAATTATTTCATTTCATTTCAAGGAGTTTAAGAACTCTATCTTTTAAGTCGAAATTAAATGCAAATTTGCTTCTTATTTAAGATAAATTGAAGTAATTCAATATCTTTTGAATGCAAATCAAATGTTTTTTAAACTATAATCCTTAAATATAAATATTAATATAATAATATTATTATTATACTTATAATTAATTAATTGATAGTCTTCCAATGAGCAAACACTTATAAGAAGGATAATTGAATCAGTTAAGGCAATAAGTAATTAATAGATTCATGTAATACCAGTCAACAATTGACTCACATGTTTGGTACCAGGCGCAGCAGTCTCGACATCTGATATCGATCGCTATCTTAGTGATTTAAGGTGGCGTGGAATATATCTGTGGTGTCAAAACTTGAACTTTTCACTAGAGGCAAATTAATAAAACAACACATTTTTATAATGAGAAAATTGTAATTAGTAAATGTTAAATTTAATTAGTGGTATACTTTACTTTACTCATCTCACTATGCATAACTGAATTATTGGCGGTAAAAGCGCGATACTGAAATAACTCGATTGAACTCTTTTTACTTATTTATACATTTTAATGTTACGACTAGCCCCTTTGTGTACGTAGGGATGTAAAATAAACTGTACAGTTTATAGATTCATCTCCTTATTGCATTGACGAATATGAATGTTTTGAACCAATAGGCGAAAAAACGATATTTAAATTTTTCGACTCATCTCCTTTTTTCCTTGACAACACAGATATGTGGCGTGGCCACATTCAGAAATTTGTTAATGTTTGTCGAAAAAATATATTGTTTTTTAAGCGGTGTCTCAGCCTTGGATTTTACGTCCATTTTTACCTAACTGCGTGAAACGCCAAGAAGGGTTATGTATTTTTGATCCTATGTAATGTATGTATGTTTGTTAATTTGTGGCACACTGGAGACCAAACGCGTAGATCGATTTTGATGATTCTCATATCAATTGATTCGTCTTCATAACGCGAGTGTCACTGATAATTGACATTAACCATATTCCATACCGAGTCGTCTCTAGAGGACATTTATTACTTATAGTTTATTTTTTATTTGGTTTAGTTTATATTTATTTTAAATTTTACTTTTAAGTAGTTTAAATTATTTATACTTTTTAGTCCAAAAAATGTATTATACGTTAATATTACAAAGATATTAATATATATTTATATGATATTTCTTGAGTTTGGTACGCTGGAGACATCGACGAGCTTGCCACTTGTCATGATTGGCCGGCAGTAAAGTTGGCTAAATGTGAATCCGCTTATTTATAACCACTCCGAAAGGGAAACGGTCGTAATAATACTTTCCTTTTTTTTTACTAGTTTACACTAAGATTTTTTACTAATAATATACTGTTTACACTAAAATTTTAAAATATTATTTCCAAATACTGAGGATGATATCGTCGCGCTTTGACAGCGCTTTTGTTAAGCTCTGGATTGGAGTTGTAACTGGGAATGTGTAAATTAATTATGTACATCATTTGCGTAGTATAAATATCCCTACAGATATTTACGAATTAATATTAATTAAATTAAGTGCTAGGTATTGTTATTATTATTATTATTTTTGCGGTTTGTTTTTGACTTTTTAATTGATGTGTATACCTACTAACATAGTTCTAAGTTGGAATGTTACTAATAATTATGGAATTAATTCTGAAATAAATAATTTATTATTATTATTATTATTATATCATTACTTTATTTTGAAATAAAAGTTTATTATTAGGAATTATTATTATTATTAACAATTCCACAAGTTGTAGTGGAACCGGGACCGACGGCTTAACGTGCTCTCCAGGGAATGGAAGTGTTGTAAATCTATGACAAATGTATTTATGTATACAAATTTGGGTTCGAACCGCGACATTTGTAGAATTTAGGAAAAGCGTTTTTACAACTGGGCCACCAACACTATATATATTAAAATTAAAACGAACTGTATGAAAAATCAGAAACCAAGTTTTTTTAAGGAGTTTACATTTAGCCAACTTTACTATAGGCCAATCATGACAAGCGGCAAGCTCTCAAGCTGTCTCCAGCGACCAAACTCGAGAAATATCATAGTATAATAGTAAATGTATATATATATATATATATAATAGAGAAATATAATAGTAAAGTACTTACTAAAGGCCAGTTATAGCAAGTCTTTAACCAGGTAGCATCGCCGGTAACAAAATAAATGAGCGGTATGCCCAGGTTTTATAAGTAAGTCAATTTAATCGGAAATCAATTGCTATAAATAAATAGGTAAATAGAACACAATGTCATGACTATTTCTGAGCACATAACCCTCTTTTAAATTACATATTTTACGAAGAAACTATGAAATATCAAAAAAAAGTACAGAAAATCGCTTCTGGAACCATCTGGGATATCTCGCAGGATGGTAAAATAATTAGCCTTGCACTGGGGCTGCAGCGGAGCCGGATGATATGGTCGCAAATACGAGGCTGTTACTTGGACTACGCTTGGACATAGACTCGAACATAGATTGGAAATCCCATGTACAAAAAATCAGATTAAAACTTAAAACTGTCCAAACTTACGTATGATTTAAAACAACTTAAAATAACTACAAATATTAATACAGCAATCACCGCATATTATGCAGATGTACAAACCTTTTTATTTTACAAATTTCGTAAATATAAAACGAAGGAAAAACTGCAAACTACACTTTAAAGAGCAAAAAGTATTATTTCAAATTAGTTTTTTTCTCACATGTGGTTTTATGTCTTGATAGTATTATTTACACGATATATTTACGTATTTAATTACAAAAAAAATGACTTCTTAAATCGGTCAGTTATAATTGGCTGCTGAGATTTGTCTGCTAACTTCACACTGGTTTATTTTCGATCCTTCTCCGACGTCCTGTTGTAAAGTTATATTTTTCTTTACAAAAAAATAAATGTTGTAATTTACCTAGTTTAGGGTGTTTTTATTTTTCTATATACTACCACAACATGTGATCTTGCCCCCACCTGATGGTAAGTTGCGCGCAAGGTGACAATCATGACTGACATTAGTCCCTAACACTATGCAGGCTTGACTGGACATGACGGTAATTCGAGCCTGATCTCGAAACGTGTGGATACACTTTACAGAGTTTGTCGACATGAATGGTGGTTACCTCCCCGCCCCGGCAGACTGGGCAAAAAACCACCATCAGTCCGTCTACCACATATTTGTTGTCGAAGAAAGTATGTGCCATTTGCAATGATGTCAAATGCCAATTTTTACTTTCAAGGAGAACTAATATTGTAAGCTTGCCATTGTGATATACATATATATAAAAAATAACACCGCTTGAAACAAGACTTACCTAAACTTAAGCATACTAATGGGGTGTATCACTAACTTTTTATCACGGTAGATGGCGCATGATAGATGGTACCTAATATAACTGTCAGTTGCATAGAAAACTTGTATTTTTATTACGAAATTTATTATTTTCTTGTTATTATGCCGAAGTGAGCAGCTTTTTTAAGTGTACAAATCGAGATTTATAAGCGAAATCAAAGATATGGTGGTCTCTAAATTGCCGTTCTATTAATATAATATTTTTTCCCTTTTTAGACGGTGTGCGCCTTTAAAATTCGATATAAGGTAGGTAACGTTAATTTAAAATACATTATTCTGTTATAAAAATTAAAACTACAAAAACATTTAAAAAATGATACGATATAGGTGCAAAATAAGGTACCATTGCTGCTAGCGACATCTACAAAAAGCTTTGCTTTAAGGACATCGACATCCAAAGATTTATGTTTATTTTTAAATAAACGTCAAGTCTCGTTTAAAAAAAAAAACATAATGACGCAATTTTGGATATGGGTTTTTTTTCGGAGTTCTTCGCGCCATTTTGCGTGGGCATGTCAAGTGCAAGTTTTTGTTTTGTAAATTAATTTACTGTGGTTATTATTGGTCAAAAGTGGTGTTGTTTTGTTTAATAATGTGCTACAATGTGAATAATTATGGAAAACGATAAATTGGACTTTAAATAGTGTTTGAGCTATGGTGCCGCGAGTGACTCCAAGAAAAGCATCAAATTCTGCAGCATCTGGAATTTGATGATGACCTCATTAACATATTAAAAAGAAAGATATAATACGTCAGACTTGGCTGTATGGGCTAGACCCTTTGCCTTCCCTATCATCTCATTCATCATCCATCGGGAGAAGAGAACCAAAAAAAAAAAATATGTATTTTTTCATTACTTGTTTGGAGCAGTGACCTACACCTAAGATAAAGTAATAAGGTTCATTTCTGAAAAGTTTACTGTGAGTTAAAAAATGTTGGAGTGTGGGACCGAGAGAGATGCAAAAACCCTAGGACTTAAAGCTAACTCAGCTTTCTCTGCCAGCTACAGTCTGTTAATTCTCTCAAGAGCTTTTTTAAATAACACTTAGTGTTTGTATAAAAAGAGTATCATCACGACCGTTTCCCTTCCGGGGTGGTCAGAAACCACGCGTATAAAGAAGCGGATTCACATTTAGCCAACTTTACTATAGGCCAATCATGACAAGTGGCAAGCTCGTCGATGTTTATTAATTTTATTTATGTTGAATTTTGATTTTATTTTATTATTATTATTTCTGTCTTTTTTTTTATTAATTTTATACTGTATATAACTATTATTAACTTAAAAGCTTTATAAATATTATTATTTGTATAAAAAAAATAAAAATATATAGGTATATTGACAATCCATTTTTTATGAAAATGTAAGTATTAATTATAAAATTCACTGCATGGTAAATTGGGATTTACTGTTAAGCCATGTAATGTTTTATTAATAAATAAATAAATGTTTTTAGCGTGCCAAACTCGAGAATATTATAAAAAAAACATGTCGCGGCCAGGAATCGAACCCGCTACTGAAGTTAGTATGTGTTACAAGTTTGGAAGGAACGAAATCTACAGTTTTATTTTATTTTTTAACAAAGTTATTTAAATGTGAATCTGTTTTTTTGGTAGCGTGGTTTTCACTACCGGCACCGAACGGAACTCCGTCGTCATATACTTTTTTTACTTTACTAGTCCTTAGTATCCATTAACCACCATTAATAATACTTATTGGAAAGGAACTATTTATAATACAACAAAAATAATATAAAAAAAAAAAAATTATTAATTTACTACCAATAAAATAAATTTAAAAGTTGCATCTTTGCCTATTGGATTTAGAGCATTTTTATTTATTTATAATATTTTTATTTTGTTTTCTTTGTTCCTTATTTATTGTTATTTTTTTATAAATAATTAACTTAGTTTAGTTAATTAATATTAATTTAGTTCATGCTGCCAGTATCCTTGGCACTTTGCCCATTGGCAATGATTTGGAGCAAATTGTATTCCTTATTAATAATTTTATTTTGTTATTTCTTTATTTTAGTTGTATTTTTAATTATTAGGTAAGTAGGTAGATCATTTTTTTTTATTAATATTAATTTATGTTTTAACATTTTAGTTTTTATATTAATCAATAATTTAGTTTTTTTTTTAAATCATTGTACCGTTATTCTATACCTTTATAAATATATATAGATATCGTTCCTCCGATTAAATATTATTATTGGATACTGATAATATTAAATAAGCTTATATAAAACTTGCCTGGACATTGTTCTACTTGTGTGGCCGCGACGAAAGCGAGCAGCGCGCAGACGATCACTCCTTCGAGATGCATGACTTGGACTGACTGCGCTTCGATGACACAACACCCGCTCTGTGGTAACGCTTGTGTGTAAATAGCATAAACAATCTCTAAGCTAACGCTGACATGTCTGTAATGGGTTACTCCTTAACTCGATTCGATATTGATTCGATTATAGGAGCAGTGCCGAGCCGCGTTTATGGAAAGCTTTCCATAAGTCTTGTTTCAAGTGGAGTTATTTTTATATTATTATTAGCGTCCTTCACTGTTGGAGATGGGCCTTCCAGATCATATATCTAGAGAATTTGGCCTACACTTACCACGCTGGACAGGCGGCTTGGCGAGGATATGATGTCAATTTTTAATGATAATTTATTTACGATTCCACAAGTCGGTATTAGTGGAACCGGGACCGACGGATTAACGTGCTCTCCGAGGCACGGAAACAATGGTGTTTTAAATCTAAGTACTTTTATATAAATATCACCATGGCAAGCTTACAATATTAATTCTCCTTGAAAGGAAAAAATGGCATTTGACATCATTGCAAATGGCGCACATACCTTTAACTAGAACAACAAATAGGTGGTAATTTCCCCAGTCTGCCGGGGTGGGGTATCCACCGTTCGTGCCGATAAACCCAGTAAAGTGTATCCACACGTTTCGGGATGGGGCTCGAATTGCCGTCATGCTCAGTCAAGCCGACATAGTGTTAGGGACTGATGTGAGTCATGAGTCTCTGATTCCAATTGCTAACATCCTTGGACCTCGTGCCCTACTTAGCATTATTATTATTTTTTTAAAGAAAAAAGTTTAGTTGTGATTTATGATCGAAAAAGTGCAAAGGTAACCTCGCTGCACAGGTTTAATGTATAAATAAATCTAATTATTCTTTCTCTGAGGTAGACCTCTAACTATACTTACTCGTACCTAGTTAGATATCTATAGTATTGTTTTTAGGTCATTAGAATATCTGTATCTAGTAGCGGATATATGTACAGTTCTCCCAAAGTGATAATGCGCATAGAAATCTTCGTCACTGTTCGGCAACGGTCGTATTCCCCGAGCGTCGGAAGACGATATGTATATAGAGTGGTTAAGTGCATTTTCTTCATGCATAATTTAGTAGAATTATGTGTTTTGTGCTAAAAGAGATAAATATTGATTTATCAGTAACGAAACTTGATTCGATAATTCCATGTAAGTAAATAGCGAGGAAAACCACACGATTGCGAATATGCTACAATATTTGTTGGATTGATTTACTTCGAAAATTTTATAGTACTTTTCAAGTGTCTTACTGAAGCTGATGTAACGATGGAAGAAAAGAAGGTTTAAATAACACAAGGTTTATATTAGAAGAAGAAAAAATGGTTTTCAAACACAGGTTTACATTAAAATCTTAGAAATCTAATCATTAAAATCTCAGTTCAAAAGTATTTACAGCACTGATCATTCCAGAATAATATTACAATTACAAAAGAAATTAATCAGAATCAGGGAGGATCTCTATTCCTGACATCGTAGATTCATCAGAACTTTCATTATGCTCTTGTTCATTTTCACTTTCCCCACTGCTATCACCTGTGTAAATAATCATTTCGTCGGAAAAACTATCGATTCTTGGTTCAAATTTTCTATATTCATCTTCGCATTTAACAGCATGATCACAAACTTTTTTCCATTCTTCTGGTCCTATATTATTGATTTTTTCTAATATAGCATCTTTAACTGATGTGACAGTCATTGCAATATTTTTTTGCCTACGTGTTGCTTTATTTGGGACCAAATATTTTCAATAGGGTTAAAATCGGGATGATATGGTGGCAATCTTATAATTTTATGCCCATGTTCCTCCATTATACGGTCAATGGCAAATTCTGTGTATTTTTCTTTGTCTTTTTATAATTTCATACAAATCGGGTTTCAGTTTCTTTGGGTCATGTGGAATGTTGTGTTGTTGTAACCAAGCTATCATTTGTGGTTTAGATGTGTTTGAGTTTGGTGGTTTCATAGACAGCTTATTATGATATGGGGCGTTGTCAATTACCAACACACTATTAGGAGGCAAGTTGGGAATCAATTGATTGCGTAGCCAAGTTTGATAACGTTCCGCGTTTATTTCTTTATGATAATCACCTTCTAAGTCGACACATTTATGTAACATTAGAGCCCCTGGGACGAAGCCTTTTTCATTGCCTGCGTGTACAATAATTATTCGCTCTCCTTTGGAAATGGGTTGTTTGATACCTTTTTTGCTGCTATCTTGCCAAGTTTTACCCTTAGTATGTGATGTATGCACGTATGACTCGTCCATAAACACTATGTTTCTACCAGAATTCCTCAGCTGTTGTATTTCTCTGAGATATTTGATCCTTTTTAAACGTATATCATGCTTTTCCACAAGTAACCGTCTGTTATTATCAGTTTTCAGAAACCTAAATCCCATTTCTTTCAAGATCAGCCTTAAAGTCTCCGCACAGCCTTTGAAATTAATAGCTTCGATCAACTTTTTTCTCAAATTATTTACAGTTGGGAGTTCTTTGAGCGTCAACTGAAAATTGTATATCATATTACGAATAAGACAGTAGTCGAAATCATCAAGTCCCACCCGAAATCTACTTTTAGGTTTTCCTTTTTTCGGTGAGGAAAATTTCATTGATTGATTCTGTTTTTTTTCGTTTAAGATATTACTCAAAGTTCGTCGTGAAATTCCTGTAGCTTTTGTAACACGGTCCTGAATTTTTTTAAAATAACCATCATGGTCTCTTTTGAAAACATTGGCTTCATTTAAGAAATAAAGGTACACATTAAATACCATTTGTCGTGCTTGTGACTTAAGCGGCTTTCCACGTTTAAATTTATCCATTCTAGAAGAATTCGTCTGAAAGAAAATGGTATGGGCAGAGTTAGGCATATTTTTATTTATTTGTTGTATTATTGCATTATGTACTTGTACGAGAAGCAGGGAAACAAAACCCTTCAGTCCCGACTTCCCGTACTGGATGCGAATGGCGCACCGCTAAAATTATGATATCTAACTTACGTGTGTGGCTGCTTCCGCGACGAGTTCCCCGGGTACCCAGGGGATCCAAATGTTCGTTCTCCAAGCCACAATACACACGCATATGAAATATAAACAACTCACAAATCGATTAAACTTAGACGACAACAAAGTTTTACGTCGTAACAATTCTAGTTTTTGCAAGACATTTTGTCAATTCAATCTTTTTTACCAATCTGTCGTCTTGACAAGACTTTTTCTTTTTGGTACACAAAACAGTCGTCCACTGACCTGTACACACTGACTCGACAAGAAGTGCCCTTAGGCATCAATATCGAACAGTACTAGTACACTTTATAATATTATTTATTCCTATATCTATTTGTTTATTTATGCATGTGTATCTTTCTATTAAATTTATATAACCCTAAATCTGATTTTTTAAATGTTTTTTCTAGTACTTAATATGTATTTAATGTAGGTATTTTAATTTTTTAATATTAAAAAAACGTGAAAAATGTTAGTACGTTTTCCTATTTTACAAAATAAACTATTTAAAGTTGAATAAGATAATTAAAGTTGAAATTAAATTCACCTTTGAAAACAAAACCAAGAACGGTGTGTAATATCAGCTCTATATAATTCCACTCAGAGAGAACACATGCAGTCACCGACCGCCCGAATTGTTTTCGATTGTGTACACATGATATTGACTTCTATTTCTTTCGAACAAGGTGCAAAATGCAAGTGCAATGTTTAGGCTCTTACGATTCAATGATTCGGGTGTTTCCGGGAATACGACAATTAGCGAAGATCTGTATGTGCATTATTAATTTGGGAATATTGTACATCCTTATATATATAAAGAGCTTTATTGGTCAAGGGAAAGGGTCCTCAGACTACATTAAAGATAATGTTCAATTTTGTATTTTTTTAAATCACCGTGAGGGCTGATAAGGAGACACCAAGACGCCTACGGACTAAAACCCTATAAACCGTCTCTCTCTCACTGTTGGCCCTGCGTGCCTTAACAGCTAAGTCTGCGTCGTCGCTAAGGAGTGAAGGAACTCGTTCGCCGCGTAGCACAGTATCTTAGTGGTAGGTACAATTTTCCTGATGCCATCATTATCACCATCACCAGCCTGTGTCTGTCTATCCGTTGCTCGCGATTATCTGCAACCATCATCTAAGCCCCACCAGCGGTGTTCATTAGGTCATCTGTCTCACTCTGGTCGTTCCGTATGTCAATTAATTTTAAGTGATTTTGCACGGCTCTTATTGCTCGTGTGGAAAGGATGTCGACCGTCTTGGAGTTCATGGACTATCCTGTTTTACAAGTTCGGACAGATTTTCTCGCCACTCTTCGAGCCTGCAGGAGTAATCCGAGATGATGATAAGAGACAGAGCATAATGCGGGAGCCGCGTCGGAGAATGCGGAGTCCGGCTCCTGGAAACTCTGGGCCAATGGAGTCCGAGCGCTTTTAAGTTTTTTAAAGACGCCACGTCATGTCAATATTGCAAATCAGCGAGGAAATACAGCCAGCTTTCTTGTCACTATTACATGCGGACGTAAAATATATTAAAAAGTATAAACTAAAACTATTCTGAAAAAATTAAGTAAGTGCTTACCACCTGGGAGGGTACCCAAAATGCTCGCCACATTTGCTCTTTGAATATTAATGCCAATGGATTTTTTTAGGTAGTTATGGCATTTGGGGTCCGTCCTCCACTGTATATATCTGGAGAATTTGGCCTACATTTACAAAACGAGGCATTTGGGGTCGCCACAATCTTGATAAAATCGTTTACCCAGCTCTTTCACGAATTTGTGGGTACCAAGAAGAAGTACTCCCATTGTTTGAACCCCAAATGCCACAAAGTTATAACATTGTTTTTTTGTGTAATGTTTCTTCAACACAAATCAATACAGTTGTCTTTGTTATTCTTGGACTTGAAAGATATACACACATCAAAAAAGTCTAGGGATCAAGCATGTTTATGCGGATTTCTTGTGATTGAGATGTGGCTTTGTAATAAATTTATGATTTTATAAATTTATATGGATCCTTTTTGGTGCATTTCATAATTTAAAACAGGAACTGTCAATCAAATTCGAGTAAAAGATGAAAATCCGCTGTCAATATTTTCCCTATAAAAACATAAGACGCATTGAAGACATTATTAGTGCTACTGTTTCCCTACTACTGATTAAAACCAACGTTATTATGGAGCGGCGACGTCATTTAAGCAGGGAAGAAATGATCAGAGCCGTGGGAATGATAGAAGCTGGTTCCCGGCAACGTACTGTGGCTTTAGCTCTGAATACAAGTCAGAGTGTTATCAGTCGACTTTGGACACGTTACCGAACCACTGGTACCGTGGCTGAGCGCCATGGAGGACGGTATCGCTGCACCACACGGAGACAAGACCGATACATTCAAATCACAGCTCGAAGAACTCCTACAATAACCGCCATGATGTTAGCCGTGAGCCTTCATCGCTCTTCAGGGAACTTAATTAGCGACCAAACAGTCAGAAACCGCTTGCATGAAGTGAACCTTCATTCCCGAAGACCGCTACGGGTACCACCTATAGCAATGCACAATCGTAGGACTCGATATCAATGGGCTCTTGAACACAGAAATTGGACAGAAGAACAATGGCGTTTCGTGTGCTTTTCTGATGAGTCTCGTTTTGGTATGAGGCCGGATACAAGACGTATACGACACTGGAGAACCCCTGGACGCCAACAGCGATTAAAATCCTGCCAGGAAGTCCATCCTTATAGTGGTGGAACCATCATGGTATGGGCGGGTATTTCGATCGGCGGAAGAACTGAGTTGATTTGGATCAGAGGCAACCTCAACGCTCAAATTTATGCTGAGACGGTTGTATCAGACGTCATCGTTCCTCTACAAGTGCATATCGGTCCCTTATTTCAGTTAATGCATGATAATGCACGACCGCACACCGCAAGAGTTGTAAGACAGACTCTCGCCGCAGCTAACATCAATGTCCTGCCCTGGCCTGCTCAGTCGCCAGACTTGAACCCGATTGAGCATGCATGGGATATTCTTCAGAGAAGAGCTCTGCCGAATATGGAGGGTATCCAGTCGCAAGAAGACCTTTTTTTGTTGTTGCAACGAACATGGGCGGCCATTCCACAGCGTGATTTGGATGAACTCATTTTGAGTATGCCAAACCGATGTTCTTGTGTTGTTAGTGTTCGCGGTAGAAACACGGATTATTAATTGTTTAAGTTACCCAATAAAATTAAAAAAAAACTGTTATTTCAGTCTTTTTTTCGAACTTTAATGTTAGTGGTTCAAATGTCAAAAATCCCTTTATTAGGAAAATGGCAATTTTTTTTACTAATGCAAAGGTGACTTGGTTTATCGTTACTGTAGACAAACGAAAACATTTTATTTGATCAATCCTTAAAGAAAATTTTAATGAATATCAATCAGGAGAAAAGTTATTGCAAAAATATATGTTGATCCCTAGACACTTTTGATGTGTGTATATTGTAAATAGATGTTGTAATAAATAAAATAAGACATTATTTTCTGCAAATTCTTATCATTTAATAAACATTAAATGCTTATAAGTAATATTTATATACACAGTATATCCTTAAAGTTAAACAGCTCATGTAATATGATGTAACATATTTATATTTTTTATTTCATATAGTACTTATGTACACAATAGTAAACTATATAATAAAAAAATCAATAGCTATTCGTCTCGCTTTCGTCTTCCTAAAATTAATTATTATTTGAAGTTTTTTTTACTTTTTATTTATTTATTTTCAGTTAATTAAAGATCATTTTTTACGCAGTCAGGTTTTTTTTATTTATTATTATTATTGCATTTTTTTTTACCTACCATCTGATGAGTGCTTGCCGAAATTTAATATGACTATATAATTAGCTATGAGTACAAAAAATATAAGAAGTTACAGTACGACATTAAATTGCTCAATGATTTAGTAATGTTTGCAGGCAATATTGCTGACCAACTGGCCAAAATGGTCAACATGCATTTAAATAACACCCGTTTGTAAATTGGACAAAGGAAATAGGGGGTGTTGTGCAAATTGCACGTCGTCGTCTATGGCCGTGTTGTTTGGCAGTAGTTGTTGTATTTTGTTCCTGATGATCCTCTGCAGCGAGTTCTGGGTCTCTACCATAACGGAGAAACAAACCACCATCCGTCCAGTGTCGCTGTACACTTTCCAACGAAGCCATCCGCGCTGGTTCTGTGAAACATTTTTATAGACTCATTGTTATAAATTGTTTGTAAATACACATAGGTCGTATTATAATCGTAAATCGAGTGCAGATAATGGATTAAGTAAAGTATTATATTATATTATTAAACCATTCAACCAGTGCGTTCTTCCAGTAATGTCGTATGGTGCAGAAACGTGAACACTGACGGTAGGTCTGGTCCACAAGTTCAAGGTCGCTCAACGAGCTATGGAGAGAGCTATGCTCGGGATTTCACTAAAAGATAAAGTCAGAAACGTTCACATCCGTCAAAGAACCAAAGTTACCGATATAGCTTTTAAAATTAGCAAGCTGAAGCGGCAATGGGCTGGACACATATGCCGCAGAACCGATGAACGATGGAGTAGACGGGTTCTGGAGTGGAGACCACGTACATCCAGCAGTGGAGAGACACAGGCTGATGATGATGATGATGATATTATTAAACCCTCTTAATAACAGTCTACATGAATCCATTGGTCCAGCTTTGCAAATAGTTCTAATGCATTTCTATTGAAACAAAAATAATTAAATAAATCATTACCAAGGCCACATTCCGAGGGATGGACATGACACTAGCGAGGGCTGTCACTCGATCTGTAGACACGGGACATTCTCTGATATCGCATGGATCTAAATGACACAAACAATTAAAATTAATGCACCATGTTAAAATATAGTGCGTGTTATTATAGGGACCCTTTGAGTTAGATTCAAATTTTTTTTCATAAGCATTTTTTTGGTTTTTATTCGACTAAGCGACGCAAAGACCGCCTCCGTAGTCTAGTGGTAACAAACGTACCCGTGAACTCGGGAGGTCGTGGGTTAGATTCCCACCGGGGGCAAGTTGTACATTGTATAATTTGTCTCGGTCTGGGTGTTTATATGTATAATATGTATATTATTTACAAAAAAAAGGTTAATATGTAGTTTATCAACCATCTAGTTTCCGTTAGCTTGTGTTACGGAAACTAGATGGTTGATAAACTACATATTATACTTTTTTTTTTTTGTAAATATATACATATTATACATATAAACACCCAGACCGAGACAAATTATACAACGTACAACTTGCCCCCAGTGGGAATCGAACCCACGACCTCCCGAGTTCACGGCAACGTTTGTTACCACTAGACCACGGAGGCGGTCATTTAACTTTGTAACTGACACATGTTTTGTATTTATTTATTTAGTTACAGATTCAACAGCGCTTAAAATGAAACCTAGTCTACAAAATTCTTAACTTAAGCCAATTAATGAATCAATAATAATATATAGTGAGCCAAAAAAATAAAAAATAATGTGAAACAAAAAAAAACCCTAACCTTCTCCTGTGTGCTAAGGCATTAGTATTGGTGTGTGTGTAGTTGTGACAGTGTCGATGTGAGTGTAAATGTAATTTTAAATTTGAGTGCGACTATGGAATCCTCTGAATTAAACTTTTAGTTATTTCTGTTTTAAAAGATTTTAAAGATAAATAACATATGTCAATATGAGATTTGTGTATATACATTCGGCAAAAGATCCTACCATGATAACGCACAAACCTAAGTACAAGTTCAGTGTTCTTCCGTTTAGAATGCGTTCTTGGAATTGTAAGTTGATACGCGTTCATGCATCATTTATAACATGACTTCCATATCCATCCATGTATGTTAGGTACTATTATTACTGAGCCTGTAGTTTGGCATGTAATAACGCGCTGTTATACGACTATATAAAAAAATAGCTTCTCTATACAAAATGTTAAAATTGACAAATGGGGTGTACCAGGCCAAGCTTTTTGTAGATGTCGCTAGCGGCACTGGTACCATGTTTACACCTATGACGGATACTTTTTTAAATTTATTCGTAGTTTTTTTTATTTTTATAACAGAACAATGAATTTTAACTTAACGTTACCGAACTTAAAAGACGAATTAAGTAAGCAAACACCGTCTTTAAAATAAAGAAAGGTTGAATTAATAGAACGGCAATTTTGAGATCACCATATCTTTGCTTTCGCTTAGAAATCTCGATTTGTACACTTAAAAGCTGCTCACTTCAGCATAATATCCAGAAAATTATAAATTTTGTAATAAAAATACAACATTTATATGCAACTGACAGTTATGTTAGGTACCATCTATCATGCGCCATCTGTCCTGATAAAAAGTTAGTGATACACCATATTGATATAGCCAATTTGTGTGGAGAAATAAAAAAAAATATCATTTCCGACATACCTTAATACATCAATAGAATCACATATTATAAGCCTAACGTAAGACTATACAAAGTCACACAGTATAATACCTACCTATTGTTTTTAAATACAAAATGCAAATAAGCATAACATTTTGAAGGTCAAACTTTTTTTCCTCGACACGAGCGGACGAGTTTTTTTCTTTGGGTAGGTATTGCAAACAACAAAAATCCTACCTTCTGCGACTTTTACATTTTATTAACTTAAACTTACGTGCATAGGTATACGTAGCATCCTATAATCTGTGGTAGGTATCTAAATAGATTCGCCATTACGCACTACTTAAAATATCTCGATTCTACGCTGTGTTTGACTTGACGCTTCAAGCGCTTTTTTTTGCTTTGAAAATCGTTCGACTTGGCGTTGCTCTATGTTTTTCATAAAAAAATCGGTAATAAAGCTAGCTTTTTTTTATATTGCTTTTAAGTCGATAATAGCATTAGTAGCGATGGAATAACCGATTATTTAGGACTACACGTACCTAGGTAGGGTCAACCTTATATCTATTACTGAATTTCATGCATAATTTATACTTTTCATTAAAATCTGTGCAGTAATTTGGGCGTTAAGGCGAATTAAACAGAAAATATTCAAATGGGGTGTATCAGGCAAAGCTTTTTGTAGATGTCGCTAGCGGCAATGGTATCTTGTTTTACACCTAATAAAATAAAAGCATACTGGTTGGAGTTGTTTACTGTCCGCCATCTATTAATTACTTTTTGAGCCTAGAAAATGTCCTCGAAGAGGTTGTTGCGGACTACATTCACAATATCATTATGGGAGACTTCAATACATGTACCCGTACTGATCATGAACCTCATAAAACTCGTGCTTCTAAACTTTTAAATCTTATATCTTCCGTAAATCTGCATCTTTTGCCAACTGACCCTACTCACCACCTTTCTTCTTCTGACACGCTTCTAGACTTAATGTTTACCTCTCGTCCTAATAGCGTTTCTTGTTTTGGTCAGTTGCTCGCTCCCGCCTTCTCTCATCACGACCTTATTTACGCCTCCTATAAGTCGAAACCACCAAGATACCGCCCGCCTACAATATTTATGCGGCACTTCTCCTGCATAAATATTGAAAAGCTTCGTTATGATGCAGGTAAGATTAGTTGGAGTAGTTTCGATCATTTTACTGATGTTAATGACATGGTTGCCGAATTTAACCGAGAGGTACTTAAACTGTACGATACTCACGCTCCCATACGCGCTACAAAAATAAAACGTGCTCCAGCAGCTTGGATAAGCGACGATGTCCGTTTCGCTATGAGAAAGCGTGACTGTGCGTACCGTAAATACAGAAAAAGTCGTAGTGATGATGCCTGGGCTGCGTATAGGGTTGCAAGAAATCGTTGCAATCAGGTCTGTAGAATAGCAAAGCGCCGCCACTTTTGTGAGAACATCTCTAATAAATCTCAATCCGATACGTGGAAATTTCTTAAGTCTCTGGGTCTAGGTCGTTCGCAGTGCCCGGCTAGTTTTAGCACTGTAACACCAGATCAGCTCAATGCTCATTTCTCATCAGCTTTGTTGTTGGACGCTGCAGTCAAATCAAGAACTCTAACTGAAATTACGGAAATGCCGATTTTAAATATTGCACCATTTGTTCTTACCGAAGTTTCTGGCGATGTCATCTTTAAGACGATTAACTCCATAACTTCTAAAGCAATAGGATGTGATGACATCAGTCGTACTATGATCGCTACAATCATTGATATACTCTTGCCCACAATCACGCGCATTATAAATGTTTCCCTTACTTCGAATCAATTCCCAACCCTATGGCGCAATGCTTTCATTATACCACTTCCAAAAATTTCCTCTCCTACCTTACCTAGTCATTTTCGTCCAATTTCCATTTTGCCGTTCCTTTCTAAAGTATTAGAGTCTGTTGTACACAAACAAATATCCGATTTTCTTAATGCAAATAAACTACTTAATCCCTTACAGTCAGGCTTTCGTACCGGTCATAGTACTACTTCAGCTTTACTGAAAGTAACTGAAGATATCAGAAATGGCATGGATGAAACCAAGGTTACAGTTCTTGTACTTATTGATTTCACGAATGCCTTTAACACAGTTGATCCTGATTTGCTCATCGCTATTTTGTCTCGTCTGGGAATGTCGTCAGAAACTTTGGTATGGTTTTCACAGTATTTACAAGGGCGTCAACAACAGGTTCACATAGGTGAAAAGGTCTCAAGCTGGTGTGATATGAGTATAGGCGTCCCACAAGGTGGCATACTCTCTCCTTTGCTTTTTTCATTATTCATTAATGGAATCACCTCCACTCTTCATTGTCACTACCACCTGTATGCTGATGACTTGCAACTCTACGTGCAGACAGGTGTCGACACTCTTAATAGTGCTATAGCTTGGCTTAATTCCGATCTTTGTAGTATACAGTCTTGGTCTGCACGGTACGGTGTCGTTGTCAACCCGAACAAATGTCAGTCAATTATTGTTGGCAGCTCTCGACTCTTGTCTAAAGTCGACTTTACTACAATACATCCTGTTCGGTTTGACAACGTGCCCATTCCGTTCTCCAGTGAGGTTAGGGATCTGGGTATATATCTGGATACTTATCTTTGCTGGAGACCGCAGATCACTAATATTAGTCGTAAAATATTTTCATCGCTGCACTCTCTCAATAAATTGAAAAACTTTTTGCCATTGAAAGCTAAAATTACGCTCGTACAGTCGCTCCTACTACCGTTACTCGATTACGGTGACGTGTGTTGTGTGGATCTTACTCAAGAATTACTTAATAAAATGGAACGTCTGCACAACACATGTATTAGGTTTATCTTTGGTCTACGTAAGTTCGACCATATTTCTTGTTTTCGGGATAAACTTAAATGGCTACCTATCCGTAAGCGTAGAGATCGCAGACTGCTTTGCTTACTATTCAGCATCCTTAACGAACCGGACACACCGCAATACCTGAAAGATAGCTTTACTTTTCTAGGCTCAATCCATGATCGAACTCTTCGCTCTTCTTCTAACTCAACCCTTTCCATCCCTTCCCATCACACCTCTTTTGTCTCTAATTCGTTTGCTGTTGTAGCTGCAAATCTTTGGAATGACCTACCTTTAGGTATTAGGCAAGCTCCAAATCGAGTCATCTTCAAAAATATGGTTAACAAACACTTTCTTTCTAACTAGATTGTCCCAAATTTATGTCTCTTTTTCATTTCCTCACTATCCTTTGCAGCAACATTATATTTCACTTCCCTCATCATGTAAGTAGTTTTATTTTTATATTATGTTTATTTATGATGTAATTTATGTATATATTTATATATTACGTATTTATGTATTTGTATATGTATTAGTATGTAATATTGTTATGTATGTATTAAGATACAGAAGTATACTGTTAAGAATAACTTAATTAATGATTGCACCTACCATCTATACTGTCTAAATGTCCTAAAGGTTTGGCTGTCAGAGAATGCCTAGCGGCATTAAGTCCGCCTTTGTACATAGTGCAATAAAGTTTTTTAAATAAATAAAAAAATAAATAATCCCAACATTTTAAAATGTTTTTTTTTATTTTTATAACAGAAAAATGTATTTTAAATTAACGTTACCTACCTTAAAAGACGAATTAAGAAAGCGCACACCGTCTTTAAAAATAAAAATAGGTTTTATTAATAGAACGGCAATTTTGAGATTACCATATCTTTGATTTCGCTTAGAAATTTCGATTTGTACTCTTAAAAGCTGCTCACTTCGGCATAATTCTCCTCCTCCTTAGTCGGTACCACATCGTGACTCCGTCGCAGTCCATCCACTATCCGTTTCCAGTGGCTGCGGTCCTCGGCGCAGTGGAGGGCTTGGTGTACTGGGATGTTTAGGTGGTCAGTCACCTGACTAGACCATCGTTTGGGGCTTCTTCCTCTTGTTCTTTTACCGTCTACTTTTGTCGTTACTAAGAGTTTTTCCAGATTGTCGGCGCCTCTTCTAGCAATGTGGCCAAAATATTGCAGAATTCGGGTAAAGCAGACGGCAGAAAGTCTCCGTCCCTTGGCAAGTTTGAGCTCTTCGAGCATCGAAACGTTTCGTTTTCGTTCTTCAGCATAATATCCATAAAATAATAAATTTCGTAATAAAAATACAAGTTTTCTATGCAACTGACAGTTATATTAGGTACCATCTATCATGCGCCATCTATCATGATAAAAAGTTAGTGATTGTGCAAGTCGAACGTCGCCTCAGCACTTTATTCCGTGTTTGACGCTTTGAACGCTTTTTTTACCGAGTTAAATTGCTTGAAAACCATAGAGTAACTCCAAGTCGAACTACTTTCAAAGCGAAATAAAATGTTTAAAGCGCTTAAAGCGTGAAGTCAAACACAGCGTTAGTAGCGCGTGACTAACCCATTGTTTAGGATGACGTCAGATCGTCCCATTTAAAAAATCAATCTTTGAAAATACTTACCAGGTTTAACAGGGGTTTGTAAGTTTATGTGATTGACATTGAGCACAACATCTTGGTCAAGACGAAATGGTCTATTGTCTGAAAAAGAAAAAATAAAGTTAACGCTAATGTTAAAACATTAACTCACCATTACCATCGATTTTACATTCTATCACGACTCTATGCATGTCTATATAATCTGTGACTCTATGGGGTGTATCAGGCAAAGCTTTTTGTAGATGTCGCTAGCGGCAATGGTACCTTGTTTTACACCTATGTCGCATCATTTTTTAAATGTTTTGTAGATATTTATTTTTATAACAGAAAAATGTATTTTAAATTACCGTTACCTACCTTAAAAGACGAATTAAGAAAGCGCACACCGTCTTTAAAAAGAAAAATGGTTTTATTAATAAAACGGCAATTTTGAGATCACCATATCTTTTATTTCGCTTAGAAATCTCGATTTGTACACTAAAAAGCTGCTCACTTCGGCATAATATCCAAAAAATAATAAATATCGTATAAAAATAAAAGTTTTCTATGCAACTGACAGTTATATTAGATGCCATCTATCATGCGCCATCTATCGTGATAAAAAGTTAGTGATACACCCATTGATTGACATTGTATCTGAAGAAAAACAAGCGTATTACATTTTTTTATCAGACTGCGCGACGCAATGAAGGGTTTGTTTATCAGGCTATGTATGTTTGGCATTGAAAACCAAGACCGGCTTAAACATTACCAACAATGGGTCCCGACTGTTAAAGTCGCTTAGAATGTTCCGCATTAGAATTTATTATTTATTTTATGTGTGTATCAATCATAAAATTATTTTAATGGGTAGTTTAGCGGTGCTCAAACTTTTTTGGCGACGGAACCCTTGGACTTGTTTTATTCTGTTTATATTTAAACTTCTTGTTTTTATTCCTGTGCCCTTGATCTTTAATTTGTATTCTGTTAAAACATAATGGAGTAGGTATCAATTCATTTTTTTTATTGTTTAAATTGCCTATTCTAATAACAAAGTTATACGTATGTCATGTTCATACAACATATTTAATTCCAAACCCACATTGAAGGAATCGACCAATCACGTGGAGTTGGAGTACGAATCGACCAATCAGGAGAAATTAAATATTTATTTGTGATTGTATGGTTACAATTCAAGATGAACAATATATTTTTCCCTGCAACGATCTACCTTAAGAGGCGTACAAATATTAATTTTAGTCTTAACACTAATTAACAATTATTTTAAAACTATGGCTAAAACAAACAAAATATTTATATACATTAATCTTATATAGGTTCATTACATATGTCAATCTTATATAATATATAATAATCAGGAGAAATGAAATATTTATTTGTGGTTACAATTCAAGATGAACAATATATTTTTCCCTGCAACGATCAACCTTAAGAGGCGTACAAATATTAATTTTAGTCCTAACACTAATTAACAATTATTTAAAACTTACGCTATAACAAACAAAATATTTATATACATTAATCTTATATAGGTTGCATATGTCAATCTTATATGATATAAATAAATGACAAAATGAAATAAAATATAAAATAGGTACGACTACGAACTAATAGACTTTTGCGATTAAGATTAGTTTCCTGCGAGCGTTTTCATATCAGTTAGGGCTTAGTATATTTGTAAAGATGGGTGTAACAAACCTGCTAGGAACTCTATTCTAACGTCAATATCATCTCCTAAAGTCACGTAGCAGGGGAGGCGGCGGCCGCATCCTTCTATGATCACATTCTCCAACTCAAACGCTGATCCTGTAACAATTTATTTTAATTTTATTATAATAATAATAATAACAAAAACGTTTATTTCAAACACAAGTTCATAAAATAATATAGAGCTCGTTAGTGGTTAGTAACAAGGTTAGTAACAATGTATTATTACTTTGATTATTACAACTGATGACTGTCTCCATCCAGTGTTCTTGGATGGGACAGTCAAACCGTGCAGCAATTGTTTTCAGAACACTGCTGTGACTACTTCTCAGGCGCTGCAGCAGTGAGGCCATTTTCTTGCGGCGGATCGCGTAGAAGTCATCTGTCCGCGCCTCTGCGAACATACCCGACGCACTGCAGCGCCTCGGCAGTCCCAGCAGCATTCTGAATGCATTGTTGTATTGCACGCGCAGGACGTTGTAGGCTCGGCGCGTATACGTCACCCACAGACCGCTCGAGTAGAATGATTGGCAGAAGGCCTTGAATAGGGTTATCTTGACTGGTTCAGTACATCGAGCAAACCTGCATGCGAGCATATTGCTCCTAACCGCCAAAACCAAAACTTAAAATTAGGTACATAGGTGAGTTTAATGCCTGTATTTCTGACAACTAACCTTTGGGATGGTGAGAGTTAATAATAATAGTCTAATTAATAAAAACACTACATACCAAGCAATTACATAGACTACATGCAAGTATTATGAACATATACATATTGCGTGCCAAATATTCAATGTGTACTGGATGCAGTGTGCTCCTGCTTATCAAGAAACAAGTTAGTGACTAATGGGGTGTATCAGGCAAAGCTTTTTGTAGATGTCGCTAGCGGCATTGGTACCTTGTTAACACTTATAGCGGATCATTTTTTTTAATGTTTTTGTAGTTTTTTTTTATTTTTATAACAGAAAAATATATTATAACTTAACGTTACCTACCTTAAAAGACGAATTAAGAACACCGTCTTTAAAAATAGGTTAAATTAATAGAACGGCAATTTTGAGATCACTATATCTTTGATTTCGCTTGGAAATTTCTATATTTACACTTAAAAGCTGCTCACACTGCATAATATTCAGAAAATAATGAATTTCGTAATAAAAATAAAAGATTTCTATGCAACTGACAGTTATATTAGGTACAATCTATCATGCGCCATCTATCGTGATAAAAAGTTAGTGATACACCCCATTGTATAAAAACATACAATAAGACAACATATTGAGCCGCATGTAATATTTGATTGTGTAGAGCATTTCGTCACTTAAATATAAAAAAAATGGATGGGAACGCGGATATTTAAGTGAAAAAATGTCATAAGGAAGGATCGAATTGCTGTCGTGCCCAGTCAAGCCGGCATAGTGTTAGGGACTGATGTCAGTCATGAGTGTCTAATTCGGGTTGCTAACATTCATGGACCTCGCGTGCCACTTAACATCAGAAGGGCGCAAGGTCACATGTCGTGCTAGTATATAAAAAAAAAACAGTTACCGGTCCTTATAATCATTATCATCACACAGAGTCCTAGACCTCTACTGTTGGAGATGGACCTTTCAGAATTTTCTGGAGAATTTAGCCTACACTCGCCACGCTGCTGGCCAGACGGGTTGGCGAGGGTCTGATGTCAATTTTAATGAAAAATTTTATTAACGATTCCACAAGTTAGTACTACTAGAACTGGGACAGCTTAACGTATTCTCCGATGCACGGGAATGGTGGTGTTGTAAATCTACGACAAATGTACGTAATAAAAGTGCATTTCTCATTGGTACATGCCGGGGATCGAACTGAACTTTTTTGCATTTTAAAGAAAGTGTTCTTACAACCGAACCACCACCAGTTATTAGTCATAGTAAAATGCTAACAATTATGCGTAAACTGTTCCATTACGAAAAAAAAAACAAATAACAATAACAATTTATAAAAAATAACATTGCAAGATGAAATAATTTTTAAAATTTGTTTCATTTATTGCAAAAAATTGGACTGGGTAGTCAAATATTTTAAGAGGGTTCTTGAAAGAAACGGTCACACAGACAGCGCAGTCATCCAGGCCTGAATGTTCAATGGGCCTGGGTTGGGGATGGGATAATCTCCCGTTTTCCCCGGCAGGATCTCGTCAGCTAATTACCCGCCGGTGATTCAACGCACCTTTGGTGCTGGGCGCTGTTCCTACTACAACACCGTCCTTGTGGTTTAAGAATCTAGTCTCCTAGATTTGTCTACTTTAGTTCTTCTCCAAGAGCGCCTTTCTTGGTAGGGTAGGGTAGGGCCGTGCGAAAGTAGGAGCAATATCCTGAAGATGCTTGTAACGGTTGATGGCGCTGGTTTATCATAGCATCATAGCGCAGCTTTTAACTGGATCACGGCATAGAATTAAGTCAATTAATTATTGATATACAATAAAATATTGATTAAAGTAAATGCGAGATTGGTTAATGAATATCTAATATGTTGCAGAACTATTTACATATTTTTTTTTAATCAAATAAACCGATGTCTTTCATCGAAAATCAAAGCCACCTGGTTAATGATTTGATCAATTAAAATGATATCCAATATGCAGACATCTTCATTGTTCATCACTTTCTATAAAATACCTTTGATAACGTTTTTTTAATTAGGTAAATTACCTACCAAGTTTCATTATCAACGTTATCGGTACGGTTTTTTGGTGCCTATCTTTTAAAAATATTTATTGCAGTCGGAGTTGAAACCGTTGAATTGGAGTAACTAATACCTATACATTACAATGCGCTTTCAACTCACATGTTGGAAAGTATTGAAAGAGTTTTATGTTATTTTTTATTTCTTTATAATTTTCTTTATATTAAAAAACATTAGAAAATGTCAATAATGACATAATGACATGTATGGTTTTCTCGTCATCACATATGTCGTGTTGGACTTGAAAACAAAGCGCGCTTGACTGAATGTTGCTTTAAGACTTTCAAAGCGTTATAAAGGAAAAACAAAAAGCTCTTACAACGCAAATTTAACAACTATAAACTAAATCTAATAAAAAATATCCTCAAGAGACGTTTCATCAGAGATAGTCTCAAGAAGACTGGAATATTTCCTCTCTGTATAGCGAGGCTAATACGCGCCGGCAGAAATAATTGCCAGCCTTCCTGGGTCCAGATTTCAGCCGTTTGGACAACTCCTTGGCCAGACGCTTGGCTGAAGGTCCCCATGGTACCATCGCCTCGACCCCAAACGGCGCAATTTGAGAAAGATATCGTAAATCGGAAAAAGGGTTCGATTCATTATTCTAAGATTCGTACAGCGTTAGCTTCACCGTTGATTTCTTTTGTAGGTCGCTCTTAGACGTAACTTAGATCAAATACGAAATAAAAAGTAAAAATATATATAAATAAAAAAACTTGTTCCAAATCACTACCAATGTGCAAAGAGCCAAGGATACTGGCAGTCTTCAAATTCAAATTCAATTCAAATTTAATTTATTTATTTCCATTTGGTTCACAGGTAACACTCGGATATTGTCAATTTTTACAAATAAAATACAATATTATTTAAAAATTAAATTATGGATGGACCGAAATAAGTAAGTGACATTGGTGCCATAAACAAGTACTGCAGCTTAACCTAAATTTGTGGCTTTATAAAGGCCGTGTTAAGTTATAATCTAAATAATGATAATTTTATGTCATATTATAAAAAAAAATAACAATAACAATTTCGTGGCTGTATAGAGGCCGTGTCAACTTATAATCTAAAATAATTATAATATAATGTCTAATTATAATAAAATCGAATTATTATTTCCGAGATAAATAGCAAATATATTGTATTAATTGTTTAAAAAGTTATTTAATAATAAAACTGGTACCTACATAATATTTATAACAAATAATAAAATTGTATTAATTAATTTATATTTTTTCTTATTTATATTGACTGGCTCCGTGGTCTAGCGGTTAAGTCCGTGGACATTGAATCATAGGTACGGGATGCAAAAATTTATTCGTTATATTACTTTAGTATGCTAGAGACATCGGCGAGCTTGCCACTTGTCATGATGAAATGTAAATGCGCTTCTTTGAAAAAAAGTAGCATTTACCGACCCCAAAAGGGATAGAGTCGTGCTGATACTTTTTTTATCTAAATAAATAAATCTACATAATATTTAAAGATTGGAAAGTTGAGTTTTCCGACCCCACTTGGCTTACACTGTGTAGATTATAATAATTACTGCGATATGATAGCCTGCAGTGATTCACTAGATACGCTATCTTAATCTGTAATAACAAATAATATCAATCAATTCCGCTTATATATAGCATATACTATAAGTACATAATTGGGTACTGGGATTTACCTTCTCGACTTATAATTTAGTAAACGTTCGGTATCCTTAGTTTATAATAATATGTATGTATGTATTTATAAACCAAAAAACTCGACTTAACTTTAATCAAAAACTAAAAAGAGAATAAGAAGCTCAAGGGTACCGTCGCCAAAAAGTTCGAGAACCGCTGAACTACACTATTGAAATAATTTTATGATTGATACATACCTGAAATAAATAATAAATTCTAATCCGGAACATAGCGACTTTAACAGTCGGAACCATCGATCAAGAATCAACCCTTGATCGTAGGTAGGAACCCATTAGGAAGATTTGAGCCGGTCTAGGTTTTTAATGGGCCTCGACTGTTAAAGCCACTATGTTTTGCATTAGAATTTATTATTTATTTTATGTGTGTACCAATCATAAAATTATTTCAATAGTGTAGTTCAGCTGTTCTCAAACATTTTGGCAACGGAACTCTTGAGCTTGTTTTTTATTTAAAGTTAATAATTGAAGTTTTTAGGCAGTCGGGATTTTTATTTTTTTAATGATTTTTATTTTATTTTATAGATACTTTTAGTTATCACCTTCTGTTATAAGATGGTTTTCACAATCTTGTCATTTCATTAGAAGAGATGTATTCGTATTAATAAATGGACCTACCTTGTATCAGTCTTTGTGAAATAACTAGGTATGTTTTTTGAGTTAAATCAGTTTTGATTGATATGTAAAATGACCACGTCACAGCTGTATGCTTTACGTAGGTACGTAAGTATTATGATAAAAGGCGTTATCAGTTGATGCACAAATTTTTATTTGTTATTGTAATTCCCAAATCACAATCAAAATATTGCAGCTACACGTAGGCAATAAATAGTGCATCTACATCAATCATACCTATAGTTTACCGGCAGGTGTGTTGAGCGATTCATTTATTTATCGATAATGTCCAAGGTATGCCATAAACTTCTATAGTAGGTCAGTTACATTGACAGGATACCGTAAAACTATAAAGCACAGATAAGGTCGTGCGTGGATTACTGTACTCATCTCTGAGGCGCGTTCGGTAACTAACACTGCGTAAGGATTTTAACACTGGTCGTTCGTAAATGCTTGGTGTGGTAAACCCAAGCTGTTTGTAATTACATTGGGTCGCGATACCGGTGTTAACTCAACTAACATCAACTTCAAGCAGGATTCGTGTCAATGTCACAGTGGCATACAACAATTTTGGAAAAATGACAATAGTGGAGATTATTTTCACGAAATTAGATTAGGAAAAAATAGTAGTGTGGTAATTCGTATATATTGTTTCATTAGTGTTATAGCTGTCAATATAATTATAGCACGTCATTGACGGCTTTGTTGACTATCCTTTATTGCTACAATAAAAAAAGAACAATTTACAAAAAAAAAAAACATATGACAACATGGTTTGACGTTTCGCAAGAAGAAATCGTTCGTAAACGTCATTGTCGAGTATCTTACATTCATGACGTCAAAACTTTACGCGGTGTCACAAAAAAAGAACGCAGCTCTGGGATTGTTCTGCTAATGGGGTGAATCACTAACTTTTTATCACGATAGATGGCGCTTGATAGATGGTACCTTATATAACTAATCAGTTGCATAGAAAACTTGTATTTTTATTACAAAATTTATTATTTTCTTGATATTATGTCGAATTGAGCAGCTTTTAAGTGTACAAATCGAGATTCCCAAGCGAAATCAAAGATATGGTGATCTCAAAATTGCCGTTATAATGATCCAACCTTTTTTCTTTTTAAAGACGGTGTTCGCTTTCTTAATTCGTATTTATAGGTAGGTAACGTTAATTTAAAATACATTTTTCTGTTATAAAAATAAAAAAACTACATAAACATTTAAAAAATGATGCGTCAAATGTGTAAACAAGGTACCATTGCCGCTAGCGACATCTACAAAAAGCTTTGCCTGATACACCCCATTTACAGATGCTCTCAATATTCGCAATTTTATTTCCTAGTAAGACATCATTTCTCAAAAGTACACTGAGACATGTTTTTTTTTAAATATTGGATTGTGCGAGCGAGAAAGCATGCAAAAGCGTTAAATCTTCTTAAAACTCATATGCACTGCATTACATTTTCCTTACATTTGTTGCTGACTCACAAAATCGTGTTTTGTTAATCCATGATTAGATAATATGCTTATAGTTAAGGATATATTGGTTTGCACTAAAGCTGCATGTTTATTACAAATTATTATTTTAGTCTGAAAAAGCAAATATTTATTTGGTTTTAACCAAACACCTGTTCCAGGTACGATCTGTAAGCCTGCTCGATCGAACGTGTATTTTATTTATTGATCAAGGAAAACTTACTGCTAATGGGGTGTGTCACTAACTGTTTATCACGATAGATGGCGCATGATAGATGGTACCTAATATAACTGTCAGTTGCATATAAAACTTGTATTTTTATTACTAAATTTATTATTTTCTGGATATTGTGCAGAAGTGAGCAGCTTTTAAGTGTACAAATCGAGATTTCCAAGCGAAATATGGTGATCTCAAAATTGCCAATTGGACGCTGTGGACTCCCATATTTTACCCGACGTGTTTGAGCTATAATGCCGCGAGTGACTCCAAGTAAAGCATCAAATTCTGCAGCATCTGGAATTTGATGATCCCCAACTCGGTTATGAACTCTGTTATGAACATATATTATGCAAATAAATTACGTGTTTAGGACTTATGTATTCTGTACAATGTCCTTTAAAGACAATTAAAAAAAAAAAACAAAATAGCTTGCGGTAAACCAAGCAGTATTACCGGATTCAAAACCTATCCTACTTTACAAAAATATTGTTCAGTGAGGCTACGCCGGGCGGCAACTGGGGTCGTGCGAGAAATGACAATATGCGAACAGTGAGCATTGAAGTAATTGCATGTTCTCCACACAAAAGCGTTTTGCATATAGTTGCTTAACATCCAACACCTAGAATCCCTGCTCGATCTCAGTTGGTCAAGACACCAAGCCACCTAATTCCTCTAGGCACTGACGCGTCTCTACGTCTTCGCCAAAAATTCCCCATTCCCTCACTGACACTGTAATACTCTAAACTATCTTTAGTATTGCCTGAAGCAAGACCAAGACTTAGTTAGTCTCAGTCTTTCACTCCTTATCTTGGTCTTGGTCTTCGCTAGAGTCTCGTAAGACTCTTGCTCTGACTCAATTTCCAATTGTACTAAGGTAATCTGGTAAGTATCTGTCCGCAAACTATCTCGACAACTACTGGTCTGATTTATTTGGAAATAGTTATTTATTTAGATATCACCCGTGTCTTCGTGGAGTAGCCGTATTCCGTGGATTTAGACTCGGAGGCACCGGGTTCGAATCCTGGTCGGTACACAATAATTTATTTAATTTATATGCGAAGTTATACTGTTGCAGTTTATTTTTGCGATTTTCCCGCGCTGTGAACTCCCATTATATTCGACGTGTTTGGGCTATAATGCCGTGAGTACTCCAAGAAAAGCATCAAACTCTTCAACATATGTAATTTGATGATAACCTCATTAACTCGTAAGAAAGAAAGATGTATTACGTCAGACTTGGCTGTATGGGCTAGACCCTTTGCCTTCCCTACTATCATTCCATATGATGGATTATCCATCAGGAGAAAAGAACACAAACAAAAAACAAATGCTAGTGACGCAAACTCATCACAAAATTCCATACAACTTTGCCAAATTAACGACTTCTTCGCGCCATTTTGCTTGGACATGTCAAATCCAAGTTTTTCGTTTTGTAAATTAGTTTACTGTGAATATTGTTAGCCAAAAGTTGTGTTATTTTGTTTAATAATGTGCTACGTTGTGAATAATTATGGAAAACGATAAACCTGACTTTATACGAGTATATGGGGCAGAAGTTACAAATATATTTTTTGTGGTTTTCCCGCGCTGTGAACTCCAGTATACCCTTCGTGTTTGGGCGATATTGACGTGAATTACTCTATGAAAAGCATCAAATTCTGCAACCCTTAGAATTTGATGATCCCCAGCTCGGTTATGAACTCTGTTATGAACATATATTATGTAAATAAATTACGTGTTTAGGGCTGATGTATTCTGTACAATGTCCTTTAATTATACTTTAAAAAAAAAAAAAATGCCAAATTAAGTAGCGCGAAAAGGACGGTTTGCTTAAACATTTTTTTTTTTAAAGGACATTGTACAAAATACATCAGCCCTAAACACGTAATTTATTTGCATAATATATGTTTATAACAGAGTTCATAACCGAGTTGGGGATCATCAAATTCCAGATGCTGCAGAATTTGATGCTTTACTTGGAGTCATTCGCGGCATTATAGCCCAAACACGTCGGGTAAAATATGGGAGTTCACACACAGCGCGGGAAAACCGCATAAAATAAACTGCAACTTGTGCCCCATATTTAAAGTCCAATTTATCGTTTTCCATAATTATTCACATTGTAGCACATTATTAAACAAAACAACACCACTTTTGACCAATAATATCCACAGCAAATTAATTTACAAAACAAAAACTTACACTTGACATGTCCACGCAAAATGGAGCGAAGAACTCAATTTGCTTAAACAATCTTAACAAAATAATGAGTAAATTATTTAAACTTACCGCAGTCTTCAAAAACAACGGATGCTCGCGCAGAGAGGAGACTCAAATAAAGTAACGCAAAAAACAACATCAGAAGCACTGTTACAAATATGCACAAATAATTATGAAAACCTTTAAAGCAATGAAACAATTATTATTCGTTTTCTATAAACACCGGTTGATAATCGCGCCTCGATAACACCAAATCTCAGATCTGCAATGTTAACAAAAATAGCTATTATTATTTTAATGAGTTGACGACTTCGTAGCACATGTGACGATTCGCGATTGATTTTAATTAATTAAAGATACATTCGACGACATGGAATCATGATTCATGACCACCTAACATTTTTTTTGTCCATACCTTTATCACGCATTATGGTAGCGCCCACTCTATCATTACATCGTAAATCTATGACAAATGTACTTAAGAAAGGTGTATTTGTCATCGGTACATGTCGGGGTGGTTCGAACAACCTTTTTAGAATTATAAAAAAGCGTTCTTACAATCGAGTGACCACCGCTTTTTAGATAGAATAGAATATAAGGTGACAAGGCCCATTTACAGCTATGAATTTATGTTTAATTGACATATCATTATTTGTATTTAGATTATAAGATGACGTCTTTTTTTATTATTTTATTTTTTTGTTTTATACATTTATAAATTATCTGACATATGTATATAATTTCTATACATCATAATTATTAAGTATTTAGAATGTAAACTGACACGGCCTCTTTACAGCCACGATCTTATTTAAGTAGTTTCTAAGTTAGTTAGTTTTACTTGCTTGTAGCAATAATGTTGTGCATAGCATACATAAATATGGATTATTGCCTGTTTACGGTCCAACCATTATTACCACTTTGATTAGTACATATGTTTTGAAAATTGTATTGATTTAATTAGTTCTGACTGTATCCAAGTTGTTTTGAGAGAGCCAATGGAAATAAATTATTTTGATTATGATTTTGATTTTCATCATTGGTCAGTTATTAAACATTTCTTAAGATATGCCTCCATTAAATATAGAAATTTGTATGGCACTAAGTAGAGGAAACCAAGAAAGTGGTAAATTACCGGCCATTTAACAGCCAGTTTTCACTTTTCATTTTGCTTTCCGAGCAATTCTAGCAAGCTTCTCCTCAGTGTTATTATTTCGCCGGGATCATTATGTCAATTATTAAGGAGGTCAAACGTCTTGGAGTTCATGGGCTATATAAGCTAGCATATATTAGTTAGTTGTGTAGACCGCACGATTTGTCAATTATGCCTTGCCCTCAACTTTAAAAAAAATGAGCATGACATAAGGTGTGTGAAATTAGACTTGTAACAGATTATATTGAACGACTCTGCTGCAAGACCGCTTTCATTAATAGTGTCAACTAGCTGTACCCTATTAGACCAGGGTATAGTATAGGTGGCAGAAGTCCTCTTCTTAATTAAGCATGTACAACACTGTAATTTTTTTTTGTTCAATATGTACATTTTCTTTTGTGCCAATAAACTATTATTATTATAACACCGAGTCTTGTCGTCTCCTCCGGTGACAAGAGGGCTGGCTCTTTCTTCGCCAAGAGAATCAGTATTGCAATTCAGCGGGGAAATGCAGCCAGCGTTCTTGCCACCATTCCATGCGGACGGGACTTATATCCCTATCCTTATTATTAATATTATTTTATATGGTGTAAATATTTTTTTTCGAATTAATATATATATATTATTAACTATATTAATAATTATTATTATTATCCTGTTATTCCTGTTCCAAAATTTCTGGCAGATTTTCCCGCCGCAGCATTAAAAGGTCTAGCATCGAGATTTCAGCTCTTCTAGAGCCTGCTGGAGTAAAATAACATTATATATTTGTGCAGTTTACTGTAGAAACTCTGAACCCACTCCTCCAAGCTATATAGAAAAAGTTGTTAAAAGACTGTCTTGTGATCTCCGCCAGTGCCTCACCGCCTCCTTGTTTGCTCGTACCCGGCTATTTTTCTGTATCATTGTATTAATTACATTGCATATGACAAATGTGTTAACTTTGACTGTTCCCAGAAGGTTCCTACGGATAATTAATAATAAACAATAAACAAAGTGACAAGAGGGCTGACTCTTTCTTCGATTCAGCGAGGAAATCTTACCACCATTTCACGTGAACGTTATATCCGCATCCGTAATACGATAGTTATACGAATTATTTGTTTGCTGTAGCGCGCTAAGCAACAGATTTATTTGAGAAGCGAAATAATTATCGAGTAAACCAAAAAGTGTGTAGTTTTTTTAAAGAAAACCGTGACATATTATATCTTAGTAATGATCCTTATGTGTATATCCCACTTTGGAAATCCCTGTGTTCTTGATCAATATTTTATTATACATAGCTGTTTGAATGGCTACTGCCGTGCAATATATAGTGTATCATTACAGTCCTAGAACACAGCGTCCTAGACCTCCACTGCTGGAGATGGGCCTTCCAAAACATATATCTGGAGAATTTAGCCTACACTCGCCACGCTGGCCAGACGGCTTGGCGAGGATATGATGTCATTTTTTATGACAATTCATTAACGATTCCACAAGTTGGTATTAGTGGAACCGGGACCGACGGCTTAACGTGCTCTCCGAGGCACGGGAACGGTGGTGTTGTAAATCTATGACAAATGTACGTAAGAAAAGTGTATTGCTCATTGGTACATGCTGGGTGGGTTTGAACCGAACTTTGTAGGATTTAAGGAACGCGTTCTTACAACCGAGCCACCACCGCGCCATACTATATAGTGTATAGTAGTGGACAAAAAACAACTTTCAGGTGGCTGTAGGGTCACGTGTCATTGTCAGATGATGACGTCTATAGTCACCCAGGCTAGTATGATTCTTGGTCCTAGCCTGGGTATCACAAAATAGCTCTACCGTTTTATTTTAAATGGTTATTTTAATATAGGCCTGAAGGCAAGACAAACTGGCAGATAAAAATGGCCGCACGAGTATTGTCACATGTCGTATATGATGACGTCATATATCCAATGTCCGCCTCAGGGCTTTAAGGAACAATTTTGCCATTTTTTTTTTAAATGTACAATTTACTATATAATCTGTTATTTAAATTGATTTTGGGAATCAGTCTTTCAATATATAATATTAGCATGCATTGCGTGTTATCGGTAAACTTAATACTTACATACATAGTAAAGTAAAGTATCATCACGACCGTTTCCCTTTCGGGGTGGTCAGAAACCACGCTTATAAATAAACGGATTCACATTTAGCCAACTTTACTATAGGCTAATCATGACAAGTGGCAAGCTCGTCGATGTCTCGAGCGTGCCAAACTATCGAACTCGGTACCTCCGAGTCTAAATCCACGGACTTAACTGCTAGACCACGGAGGCAGTTTAATACCAACTTGATACAAATAAAACGCAATATATAATGAATATAAATCAATCGGGATTAAAGCCCCGAGTCAATATAGCTACTTTGCCGCTAGTGCCTAGAAAAAATTAGTGTCAACTTGACATTTCATTCGCCGGTTGAGTTGTTTATACTTTTTTTTAGGTTTTCTGTATATTTTTTCTCAACAAATACTTTACAAAGTCTGTAACTGAGACATAAAAAGCGTGTTAAAATGAACCTATCAATATACAAAAAAATGTTAGCATTAAGAAATAAACCCACAAAATACATTGTTAGGTTAAGGCATAAAATTCACAAAGAGATTGATAATGAACGGCCGAAAGTCGCTCCAGATGTCGTAAATTTCTTAGAAACCAACTCAGAATACTCCAGTTTGATAGACAAAATTCCAAAACAGCTTTTAAGAAAGTATAAGACACCTGAAAGTATGTATTTAATTAATAAAACCAGTTCAAAACATATTGTAAAAACTATTAAAGGATGTTTAAACTTGGATGAACCGATTGTGGAAGTAAATCCTGGCTTCTGCTTTCTAACACAAGAGCTCCTCAATACGGCAAAGGGGAAGGTGCACATTTATGAGACCTCAAGTTATTTTAAGAACTTTATAGATGTAAGTTATCCTTCTTGTAAGATAGTGTGTCTTAAATTAAATATAAATTTAACTAATTAGAAATTCTTTAGGACATCTATCCTATTTACATTCTGACAAAATTTGTGTGACTCATTTACTGTTATTTTTAATTTATATATATATATAACTGCCTCCATGGTCTAGCAGTTAATTCCGTGGATTTAGACTCGGAGGTACCGGGTTGGATTCCTGGTTTGGGACACAATAATATTTATTAATTTAAATAATATTAATGAATAGTATGAACAGTGATAATAGACATAGACTATGGTGATAACTGACTATTTTATGAACTTTTAACTATTAATCAATAATAATAATTTGAATCATTTTAGGATATCAATAATAAGTATGAGACAAGGCTAGTGTCTAAGGTGGCAGATTTTTTTGGAATGGCTAAATTGGCATTCCAGGACAAGATGGACCAAGGAACCAGATTGAGGGAATTATTGGGGCCCCTAGCTACTGAGAATCCAGGTATGCCTGATTGCAGTATCAACATCATCACAACACAGAAACTAACTATTCATTCTAAATAACTATGTGTCACAAATGCCTGTAATAAAGCCCGAGACACCATTCTTCTCATCTCTTACCCACACACGATGGACCCGGCACCTGCACGGTGAATCCATGGAATGCTTAGAAATTTGTCTTCTTCTTTCCCTCTCTTTATGTGAATAATGATATTTTGACTTTGACTTCATATGAAATTGACAGAAATGTTCCTTGTAACACTGGGATCGACATTAAGTGCATCCAAACATGCCACCCCAAAACCAACTGAAATGTTTTTCACTTACCACTATATATTTCACTGGCAAATCCAGTTTAAACATTTATATAATTAGCATAGATACTATTGCATTGTCCTTGTTTCAGATCGGCTTCTCCAAATAATTGGTGCAATGCCTGGATTGTCTTTTATGAAGTATCTCCTCACTACTATTCTGTTCCATAACACCACACTTCTGATGGGCAGAGCTGATCTCTATATTGTCATGCCTGGACATCATTATGAAGTGACTATAATTATTTTATTATTATCATAAGGTCCATCTGCAATCGGGGTATTTACCATTAGCACTCTCACTTTTAACAATAATTCTATTCAAACATTTACTTATTGCAATTACAAACCCCCTTGATCGGGAATGGAAGAGAGGCGAGGAACTCCCAGCACATATAATGGCTATCTCATTCTCCACAGCGCAATCTAGCACAACACGTGATAAAATGAGAAATTCAGTACTTACTACAGCATAGGTATGACAAATGGTATAAGTTTTAGATCATGTGGGCCCTGAAGAATTACGACAGAAGGGGCAGTTATAGGGGTGGCACGGTAAATGGGCCTTCTGTATTTATTATATTTGCGTTTTTAGATAGTGGTTGTCAAATTGGAGAAAGAAAACTAAATTCTACATTTTTATTACCATTATTGTAATGCCCTCATTGATTGGGATCGGAAGAAAGGGTAGCGAGGAGCTCGGCGCATATAATGCCTCTCTCATTCATAATCGCAGCGCCATCTAGAGCAACATGGGCGCATAAAAAGCGAAAATCAGTAAATTGCTAAAAAAAAAGCTTGTAAATACTAATCGTAAAATTTTCTTTTTTCTGCACTCTCTCAATAAACTTGTCCCAATGGTTGGCTATGATAGAATGTCATTGAAGTGTTAAATAAATGATAGCCACAAAAAAGGAAAGTTAGCACGACTAATTAGAAAAGTAACAAATAAATCCAAATTCTTCAGAAATATATTTCAGTAGGATTATCTTGAGCAGTGAAGATTCAGGAGTTTTCTTTTTGAGTACTTCACAAGGGATTATAGTCATGGTGATAAAACTTTTCCGTTTGTTTTCAGTTCCTAACCGACAGCCAAATACAAAATTGCAAGCACAAGTCGATTCCAGCGTTATTCCAGCTGTTGTTTGACTACAAGATGTTGGGCAAAGTCTCCAAGCTGCACTACTTGCCGTGGGTCTTCCCGAATGCCAACAAAAATATTTCTATTGTGAGTATTATATGGGGTGAATTTTCAGGGTCTTTAAGGCCAGATCCTAAACTACTCGCCAACCCATCTGGCCATTCAGTGTGGCGAGTGTAGGCCAAGTTCTACAAACATGTGTACTGGACGACCCATCTCCAGGGGCTGCGATGATGATGCTATAAAAAGTAAAAGTCTGTACTATAGGTCAATCATGACAAGTGGCAAGCTCGTTGATGTCTCTAGCATACCAAACTCGACAAATACCACAAATAAATTATTGTGACCCAATCAGG
The DNA here is from genome assembly GCA_910589645.1 of Tinea semifulvella. Lineage (NCBI taxonomy): Eukaryota > Metazoa > Arthropoda > Insecta > Lepidoptera > Tineidae > Tinea > Tinea semifulvella. The sequence continues at coordinate 7,985,573 of OU342620.1, forward strand.
AATCGAACCCGATACCTTTTTGTCGAAATCCACAGACTTATCCGCTAGACTACAGAGGCAGTTCATGATAATCTTTCTAATATATATTTCTGAAGAATTTGGATTTATTTGTTACTTTTCTGTCTTGAACTATTCTGTTGTAGAACCGATGCACGGTGGAGTAGATAGGTTCTAGACTGGAGACCACGTACGGGAAAACGCAGAGTGGGTCGAGCCCCCGCTAGATGGACGGAAGACCTAAGGAAGGTCGCTGGTGGGGGTTGGATGAGGGTGGCAGGAGATCGTGTAAAGTGGCGAGCCTTGGGGGAGGCCTATATCCAGCAGTAGAGAGACATAGGCTGATGATGACAATGAACTATTCTTGTATGTGACTATCATTTACAAGGCTAGCTACTAATTTTCGCATTCTATGCGCTAGATGGCGCTGCGATTATGAAGAAAGAGCCATTATGACCTCCTCGCTTTACTTCCGTTCCCTATCAATGAGGGCATTGCAATTATATGATAATAAAATGTATTTTTTTTTCCAGTTTGATGAGCACTATCTTTATATCGTGAATATAAGACAGAAGGCCCAATTACCGTGCCACCCCTCATACCTGCCCCTCCTGTGGTACTTCTTCAGGCCCCACATGATCTCCAACTCCACCAGAGTCATACCTATGCTGGAGTAAGTACTAACTTTCTCACTTACCAACAAGTACTTAAAAGGGTTTATCGCTTTCATATCCTTGCTCGCTTTCACAATACAATTATTTTAAAAAAAGTCTTGATTGTATTCATTACAACTTCTAGAACGTGTGTTCTAGACCTCCACTGTTAGAGATAGGCCTTCCAGAACATATATCTGGAGAATTTGGCCTACACTTGCCACGCTGGCCAGACGGGTTGGCGAGGATCTGATGTCACTTTTACTAATGACAACTTATTAAACATTTCCACAAGTTGGTATAAGTGGAACCGGAACCGACGGCTTAACGTACTCTCCGAGGCACGGGAACGGTGGCATTGTAAATGACAAATGTAAGAAAAGTGTATTTCTCATTGGTACATGCCGGGGTTCAAACCAATATAAGGTTTTTTCATCAACTTTCTAAGAAGCAAATTTACGGACTTTTTGGACATATTTTGAATATGGACTTGAAATGCCCAACGTGCGGAAAAATATACAGAAGACAAGCCTGGTTCAAGAAACACTTAAAAACACATGAAGGGATCGAAGCACAGATGGTAAGACCTTCGACTAGTACTGCGGATAGAGTTTCCCCTCACATATCCCATGGTACACCTCCATGTGAATTCAACCAGGAGTCCATGACCATCAGGACACGTCTAAGCATCCCGACCATAAAAGAAACCACCTGGAAGGTTCACGACGGAAATCTGGCTGTCATGCTGGATTGTCCTGGTACAAAACAGGATCTTGATAGCCAAGTTCGTGCCTTTCAAAATACTGTCTATGACTACTTCAGTGAGCACTATCCACCAACGACCACTCATGCTCACACCAATAAGGAAAACACTTTTAAGCTGAAATTGAGGCGAAAGAAGAGGGAGCTAAGAAAGAGACTTAGATGCGCCAAAAACATTGGAGATAAACAGCAGTGCCATCAAGTGGCTAGAGCACTTAGATCAATTCTCAAATCGATCCAAGGAATATCGCTCCAAATTAAAGATAACTCCAATCAATACAATAGAGCCAGACAAGAAGTCCTCTTTGACAACAACCCCTTCGTCTATGCCAGAAAGATATTCAGCGAAAAAAGTGGTGTACTATCGCTGACCAGAGATCAAATATATAAATATTACAAAGAGACATACACAGAAATACAAAAAGAGGAACAATATCTGGACCCACCCTCGCCTCGACCCGTCAGACCTTTAGAGGACTTCCGATGCCTTCCACCAAGCATGGAAGAAATGGAGGAACAAATCAAAAGAAAAAGTTCCAAATCGGCACCAGGCCCAGATGGCATTCCGTACATTGTATATAAAAAATGTCCTCACACCCGTAAGCATTTATATAATATATATCGAAAAATCTGGTCTACTAATCAAGTTCCAAAGGCATTTGGCGAGGCAGTCTTCGTTCTCATACCAAAGAAAACTGAGGTAAATGATCCCAAAGATGCAAGACCGATCGCTTTGACGAATACAATGTCCAAAATCTTCTTCTCCATAGTACAAGCAAAAATGTCCCGATTTATGATCAAGAACGAGTACTTCTCACGCCAGCACCAGAAAGGTTTTTTTGCCGGGAGTTTCTGGCTGCTTAGAACACAACACCTTACTCGCTGAGTGTTTGAAGGATGCCAGGAAACAGGAGCGGCAACTAAGCGTCTGTTGGATCGACTTGGAAAACGCATTTGGGTCGGTGCAACATGAATTGCTGCAAACTGCGCTAAAATGGTATAACTTTCCAACACTAATCAGAGATATAATTGCCAATTATTACAAGAACTTGAGATTTGTCGTAACAAACAAGGACGGCTACACAGACACACTAAAATACAATGTGGGCCTGTTCCAAGGCTGCTGCCTATCACCTGTAGCTTTTAATATAATTATCAATATCCTAATCGACAAACTTAAATCTCGTGAGAAGAAGTGGGGATATAGATTCAAACAAAACAACATCTATACGGAATCCGTCTTAGCTTTTGCAGACGACTTGGCGGTGATAACAAGAAATCCCAAGCAATGCCAGGGCTTGCTGAAAATAGTGGATGATTTCTGCTCATGGACAAAGGGAATGAGAACGAAACCATCAAAATGCTTCAGCCTATGTCTGGCTAGGCGAAACACTACATTTACGTCTTATGATCCTGGACTGAGTATAGCAGGGCAGAGAATAGCTCCGGTAAATGAAACCATGCCCTTTAAATTTCTTGGCAGAAGGATAAATTTTCAGGGAAAAACACCATCCCTAGAAGTAGTTGTAAAACAATTCACTGACGACATGAATAGGGTTACTCAACAGCCTATAAGCAATGTCAAAAAAGCTTGGATATATGACAACTACTTAGCATCTCGCCTCACTTGGCCTTTCCTAGTATATGATTTCAACAAAAGCCTACTATCAAGTCTGGACGCGGACGTCATAAGAACATTGAAGTCTTGGCTTGGATTAGCCCAGGGTGCTGACTCCTCAACATTCTTTAGAGGACGGAGAAACTTCGGAATGGATCTGAAAAGACCATCTGAATTATACAAACATCTACGTATAAGCAAATATCAAATTCTAACCAGCTCCCAGGATAATACAATTTCATCCCTTCCAAGAGACCCTCTGGTCTCAGATATGGAACCGAGACTACTATTCTTCAAGAAATTCATGACAGGTGCCCAGACTGACAAAAGAGGCATTGGCTGGAAGAAAAAAGAAAGTGACAAAGAGGTTATAAAATCCTTCCTCAGGAAAGATGAAGAGCATGAATACAGAGTGCACGCGATGACTCTAGAAGTTCAAAATGACTGGCTAACTTTGGGCGATTTTTGCATCCCTCCAGCCCTAAAGTGGCGCACACTAATGTACGATTGGTCTCCGGCGTTGCTAAAGTTCTACCTAAACGCTTTTCAAATGTCTCTCCCGGACCAGAGTAATCTGGTAAGGTGGGGAAAAGCTACGGAAAAGAACTGTACATTGTGTGGTGTTGCCATAGGAACTGCTAGACACACACTTGTAGGGTGCGTTACTCTCCTAGAAAAGTTACCTCTTTCGTCTCTAAATCGTTTGCTGTCGTCGCCGCAAATATATGGAATGAATTACCTCAGGATATTAGACAAGCTTCTAGTCGTGCTATATTCAAGAATAGGGTGTACAAATATTATCTTTAACTTAAACTATTTTTTTTACTTCTATTGTATTGCCACTCTCTTCACACTTTCACAACGAGCGACGTCTACTTTTGTCCCGCTTCCTTCATCACATGAGCAGTTTTATTTTATATGTATTAGTGTATATATTATATAACCTATTTACGTATTTGTATATGTAATAGTAAGTATTATTTTTATGTATTTGTTTTATAAATTGTTATTTTATATCTATTATTGCACCTACTTACCATGCAAACTGTCCTAGTGTCCTAAAGGTTTGGCTGTCAGAGAATGCCTAGCGGCATTAAGTCCGCCTTTGTACATAGTGCAATTAAGTTTTTAAATAAATAAATAAAAGGGCTATTACTCACGCCGACATGACAAAGTCCTAAGTGTTATCCGTGAAGCAGTAAGTCTTTCTATTGCAAGAGCCAGAAAGGGACTGACTACAAATAAAACTTTGACCACATTTGTAAAGGAAGGGCAAAGCACGAAAACTAAATGCAAGCCCACCTCGATCCTTGGCGCCGCATCAGACTGGAAAATTCTCATGGATACATTTCAACACCATTATAGGATCCCAGATGAACTAGCTGTATCAGCCTATAGGCCAGACATCTTAGTGTTTTCTCGGAACTTGAAAAAAGTTATCCTTATTGAACTTACCGTTCCGTGGGAATCAAATATTCCAAAAGACCACAACATGAAGTCGAATAAATATTATGATCTCACAGAAGAAATGATCAGGAACGGGTTCAAGACTCAGCTTTACGCAGTGGAAGTTGGTGCAAGAGGAGTTCCAGCAAAATCTTTGCATCACTTACTGAAAGAATTGGGCCTAAGCAGGTCTGCCGTCAATACATTTATGGAACGAGCTTCCAAGACGGCATTAACGGAATCATACGGTATTTGGTTGGGTAGGGAGAGAAGTAGAATGGTGGATGGTGAGCGTATTATCGCGCAATAGAAAAAAAAGGAGGCCTCCTTTTCTTAAACCAGCCAATTGTCGGTCGCAAGCCCGAGACACCATTCTTCTCATCTCTTACCCACACACGATGGACCCGGCACCCGCACGGTGAATCCATGGAATGCTTAGAAATTTGTCTTCTCTCTTCTATTATATACTTAATTTTACACAGAGAAAAATAGCTAAAACCTTTATTACGATTTTACTCATATAATGATTGTGTTTGTTGTACATTGTATATATAAATAAATTATGATTTGAATTATTTTTCCTCTTAGACAGTGGATTCCTGGGTGTGGGGTGTGGCTGATAACAGGCCAGGACCCCCCCGAGTCCCGACCCGAGCTGACCCCGGAGGACGCCCCACTCCCACATATCACCATCTTCACCCAGTTTGGAGATCTCAACTTACATCAAAAACTTACCATCTTTAAAAGGTATTTATTATTAAGTTATGACAGTTCCAGAACATCACAGCGTTGTGAGCAAGGGTCACACTTAAAGGTCAAGAGCTAAAGAGAGGGCATCATAGGGTGACCAGCAGTGCAGTTATCAAAGACCAAGGCTTGTATAGTGCGACCCTCAAACAATCAAAGACAATAATTTAAATGGAATGAAACTAATAATACTACCTGAAACTAACAAACTAAACGAAACTAACAATACTAAATGAAACTAACAAAACTAAACGTTACTAACATAACTAACCGAAACTAAGATAGTCATATGAAACTAATAAAACAAAACGTCACTAACAAAACTAACGAAACTAACAATACTACATGAAACTAACAAAACTAAACGTTACTAACATAACTAACCGAAACTAAGATAGTCATATGAAACTAATATAACAAAACTAACAATACTACATGAAACTAACAAAACTAAACGATACTAACATAACTAAACGAAACTAACAAAACTAAACGAGACTAACAAAACCAAATTAAAATAACAAAACTAATCGAAACTAACGAAACAACATGAAACTAACTAAACTTAACTAACGTTTTGCGTCAAACTTACAGAACTAAATAAAACTCTAAAGGACATTTGTTATTTAAGTTAAGTTTTATTTTTTTATAATTAATTTTACTTAGATGGTGTATTTATTGTGTAAATAATATAATTTTAGAAAAAAAAAAGAAGTAAATAATTATGTTTTCAGATTTGTGTCTTGGCCCGAGTTTGACCAATGTCCATTCAGAGTAACAATGGAGAACAATCTCCCTAAATTCATCACGGCAGCAGAATCTGACGGAAAGGACACGCGCTCTACACATATAGACATTCAAGATGATGACACTGACACTGAAAACCTGTGATCAAAAAGCTTTCATAGTTTTTTTAAGCCGGAGTGGATACTTTGAGACATGTAGTGAGAAACACTCCTAGACCTCCACAGTTAGAAATGATCCTTCAAGAATTTTCTGGAGATTTTGGCTCGTCAAACATAAATAACAATTTAGTAAATATTCCATAAATTCGTTGGGTTTTTTTTTTTTTTTTTTTTTTTTTTTTTTTTTAGTAGTAGGCATAGGACAAAAAGAGATGTATTCTGAACTTTTACACGTCAATTTTTACTATATTGATATAAAACAATATCATTTTATAGTACATATTGGTGAATCAGGAGCACTACATAATAACCATCATTTGGAAAGAGAAACAATAAAATAACAAAATTATAAATACAGAATAACGCTTAACATTATAGCTGCTGTAGATAGGCATTGTCACACTATAAGCTAAGCTAAGACAGACACAATTATAAGAATATAAATGTCAATGTCAAAGTAGTGGAACCGGAAACCACGGCTTATCGTGCTCTCCGAGGCACAAGAACACCACCGTTCCGTTTGTAAATCTATGACGAATGTAAGTCTTGGTTTGGGCAACACTAGACTCTACCGTACCAAAATCAAGGAATGCCACAAAATTTCGACGACTGGCAAATATTCTCACCTCATCTTTAAAAAAATATATAGTTAAAAGTATCATCGCGACCGTATCCCTTTCAGGGTGGTCAGAAATAGTGTTTATTTATTTGTTCGAAGAGAAAGGACAGAGACAGGCAACATAAGAACATAAAAGATAGCAACAGAGTAGAAGCAATTAAAATTATACCCGCCACCAGAATATTTCTCACTGTGAACAAATGTTGCCCAATCTTGGTCTTTGTTGGAAGTGTATCGAATAAGTTTTATGTTATTTTTTATTTCTTTATAATTTGCTTCATATTAAAAAAACAAAATGTCAATAATGACATTTGACTGTCAATTATAATTATTGTTTAGGACTTATGTATTCTGTACCATGTCATTAAATAAAAAAATAAAAAAAACAATTATAATTTTGTAAGAATGGAAGTCTTTCGCGCCATTTTGCGCGGAGATGTCAAGTGCAAGTTATTGTTTTGTAAATTAATTTACTGTGGATATTATTGGTCAAAAGTGGTGTTATTTTGTTTATTAATGTGCTACAATGTGAATAATTATGGAAAACCATAAATTGGACTTTAAATATGGGGCACAAGTTGCAGTTTATTTTTTGTGGTTTTCCCGCGCTGTGAACTCCCATATTTTACCCGACGTGTTTGGGCTATAATGCCGCGAGTGACTCCAAAAAAGCATCAAATTCTGCAGCATCTGGAATTTGATGATCCCCAACTCGGTTATGAACTCTGTTATGAACAAATATTATGCAAATAAATTACGTGTTTAGGACTGATGTATTCTGTACAATGTCCTTTAAAGCCAATTAAAAAAAAATTGTAAGAATGGTGTTTATATTTTATTTCTAAATTCGTTTTATGTGATTAAAGCCACTAATTATCACATACAAGTTGGTTTTATTGAACGGCTGATGCTCTTCTCGTCAGCCTTGCTTCGTTGCAAGAACAAGACTATTGATACAAAGAGTCTTGCGAAACTCTTGCACAGATTTTTTCCAAATTTTGCTAGTGTTTACTTTTTTCGGGGTTAGGTTTTTCAATAAATTTTAATTGCGTCGTGTCCGTAATTTTTAATATTTATTTGTTCTTAAGGAAAAAAATGAACATTTAGGTATTTGGAACTTGGGTTTTGTTTGCAAATAATTTTATTTTAGTATACCTAAATCCTACCTATACCTAATGCCTCCGAGGTCTAACGGTTAATTACGTGGATTTATACTTAAAAGGGGTTTGATTCCTGGTCGGGATACAAAATAAATTATTTAATTTATTTGTAATATTTCTCAAGTTTAGTACCCTAAAGACATCATCGCGGAGAGATTTCCTTAGTACAATTTGAAAATAAAATTTATATTGAGTCAGAGTAGGAGTCTTGCGAGACTTGCGCAAGGCCAAGACCAAGATTAGGAGTGCAAGACTGGCTAAGTCTTGATCTTGCTTTGGGCAACACTAGTCAGAAACTACAGGCCCATCATGACAAGTGGCAAGCTCGTCAATCTCTCTAGCGTACCAAACTCAGAATTAGGTACCACAAATTTAATAAATTATTGTCTCGCTCAGGAATCGAACCTACCTTCCCGTCTAAATCCACGAACTTAACCACTCGAACACGGAGGTAGTAAAATAGTATATTGGCGCCGCATCAGACTGGAAAATTCTCATGGATACATTTGAACACCATTATAGGATCCCAGATGAACTAGCTGTATCAGCCTATAGGCCAGACATCTTAGTGTTTTCTCGGAACTTGAAAAAAGTTATCCTTATTGAACTTACCGTTCCGTGGGAATCAAATATTCCAAAAGACCACAACATGAAGTCGAATAAATATTATGATCTCACAGAAGAAATGATCAGGAACGGGTTCAAGACTCAGCTTTACGCAGTGGAAGTTGGTGCAAGAGGAGTTCCAGCAAAATCTTTGCATCACTTACTGAAAGAATTGGGCCTAAGCAGGTCTGCCGTCAATACATTTATGGAACGAGCTTCCAAGACGGCATTAACGGAATCATACAGTATTTGGTTGGGTAGGGAGAGAAGTAGAATGGTGGATGATGAGCGTATTATCGCGCAATAGAAAAAAAAGGAGGCCTCCTTTTCTTAAACCAGCCTATTGTCGGTCGCAAGCCCGAGACACCATTCTTCTCATCTCTTACCCACACACGATGGACCCGGCACCCGCACAGTGAATCCATGGAATGCTTAGAAATTTGTCTTCCTCTCTAGGCGCAAATTGTAATTTGTAGCATAATGAACCAAAAATTAAAATGTATAACGTGTTTAAATAAAATAATAGAATTGGTTTCACACACGTTTAATAAAATAAAATACAAATGTTTAAAATCACGCGTCCGCCATATTGGATTGCTACACAAAAACAGGGCGTTTATAAAGCCCCCTAACCATGGGTCGACTTATAGGGTTTAAAGACCCACATACACTACAATGTATGTATACTCTATAAAAAAAACAATAAATGAAATTTTAAAAGTACACTTTTTATAATTTTTACGTAATAATTCATCATCATCGTCATCAGCCTGTTCCACTGCTGGATCTTGGCCTCTCTCAAGGCTAAATCCAACCACCACCATATATATATAATAATATAAAATACGGGAACGCAATCTTCAATGTCAATCTTCAAGGTCAATGACCGCTTCCGTGGTCTAGTGGTAACAAACGTTGCCGTGAACTCGGGAGGTCGTGGGTTTGATTCCCACCGGGGGCAAGTTGTACATTGTATAATTTGTCTCGGTCTGGGTGTTTATATGTATATATTCACAAAAAGAAAAGAAAAGTATAATTTGTAGTTTATCAACCATCTAGTTTCCGTAACACAAGCTAGCTTACCACGGAAATTAGATGGCGCTGTGTAACCTGTCTGGAAATATTTATTATTTGTATTACTGTTGCCAGACACAAAACTTACTCATTACGGCCCCTAGAACCACAGATTATATAGACATGTACTACGTCCTAGAACACGTGCTAAGTTGAAGTGGCTGCCAATTCGTTGTCGTTTTCTGTCTCCTTTTTTCTGTTCTAAACAAGCCTGCGACACCGAAATACCTCAAGGATAAATTTGCCTATATTTTTTTGTTTCACGACAAATCCCTTCGTTCTTCTCACAACTCACTTCTTTCAGTTTCCTTGCATCATTCTGGATTTGTTACAATGGGGCGTATCAGGCAAAGCTTTTTGTAAACGTCGCTAGCGGCACTGGTACCTTATTTTACACCTATATCGCATTTTTTTCTAATGTTTACGGATTTTTATATGTTTATAACAGAAAATTGTATTTAAAATTAATGTTAACTACCTTAAAAGACGAATTAAGAAAGCGCACACCGTCTTTAAAAAGAAAAAAGGTTTTATTAATAGAACGGAAATTTTGAGATCATCTTTGATCTCGCTTAGAAATCTCTATTTGTACACTTAAAAGCTGCTCACTCCGGCAATATAACCAGAAAATAATAAATTTCGTAATAAAAATAGAAGTTTTATATGCAACTGACAGTTCTATTGGGTACCGTCTATCATGCGCCATCTATCGTGATAAAAAGTTAGTAATACACCCCATTCTTTTACAGTTGTTGCCACAAATTTATGGGACAATCTCCCTGTAAACATAAGGCAAGCGCCTTCCATTGTTTTGTAAATTAATTTGCTGTGGATATTATTGGTCAAAAGTGGTGTTGTTTTGTTTAATAATGTGCTACAATGTGAATAATTATGGAAAACGATAAATTGGACTTTAAATATGGGGCACAAGTTGCAGTTTATTTTTTGCGGTTTTCCCGCGCTGTGGACTCCCATATTTTACCCGAGACGTGTTTGGGCTATAGTGCCGCGAGTGACTCCAAGAAAAGCATAAAATTCTGCAGCATCTGGAATTTGATGATGACCACATTAACTCATAGAAAAGAAAGATATATTACGTCAGACTTGGCTGTATGTAGCCCACCTTTGCCTTCCCTATCACCTCATTCATCATCCATCGGGATAAGAGAACAAAAAAAAAAAAAGCAAGTGTCTACCAGATCTTCGTTTAAAAAACTATATATTTACAAAATATTATGCAATAAATGAACGACTGCAGGCTGGAGGCGAGGTGAGGGCGCGCGGGGATGCGGAGCGCATACATGGCTTACAGTCAGCCACAAATCACACCTATAAACTTATAAATACTTATATAAAAAATAAGAATAAAAAACATCTGATATTAATTTAAATAATACAGGTGCGACATGTAGCCGTCTACCGCCACTTCTAACACTTTTTAAATCTTTCGTACATTATTAAATTAAATTACAATTTGACAGCAGTTTTTGCTTTATTTTATGTTTATAAGTTACTTTAGATAATAAATATTTCCAGACAGGTCACACAGCGCCATCTAATTTCCGTGGTAAGCAACGAGGCTTGTGTTACGGAAACTAGATGGTTGATAAACTACATATTATACTTTTTTTTTGTAAATATATACATATAAACACCCAGACCGAGACAAATTATACAATGTACAACTTGCCCCCGGTGGGAATCGAACCCACGACCTCCCGAGTTCACGGCAACGTTTGTTACCACTATACCACGGACGGAGGCTGTCAAGATATGTTTTGGTCCCTGATGGTCAAGCAACTTATTACCATGGGGCTTTGTCCCCTCCATCTTCTCCATGAGGACGGATAGATTTTTCACTATGCATGAGGGATGAAGTGGGGGACACAGCGCCGGGGAGGGAGGTTCGACCCCATATACAGGACTATGGCTCCGGTGTCAAAAGTGCGCAGTTCTCTATGTTGCTTAGTATATGTTATTTGTGTATTGTCCTTATGTGTATATAACCTAACGTGTTGTGTTGTTAAGTACCATACTAACCAAACCTTTTTTCAAATTAAAATTTCTTTATTGTCAAGATTGTTTACATTGGTATAGAGGTGATGTACATTACTTAAATTTTAAACTCTGCCCACAATAGGCATACAATAATTCTATATTATAAATATAATTAACATTTCGTCATACAAATACATTATAAATAAAAAATAAACTAACTTTAAACAATAGTATTGTCATTATTATTAAAACAAAAATAAAAATAAAAACATTTATCTACTTATTTATCTAAATTAAATTTTTTTTTTGGTTCTCTTCTCCCGATGGATGATATGATAGGGAAGGCAAAGGGTCTAGCCCATACAGCCAAGTCTGACGTAATATATATTTCTTTTTCATGAGTTAATGAGGTCATCATCAAATTCCAGATGCTGCAGAATTTGATGCTTTTCTTGGAGTCACTCGCGGACCATCCACTGCTCAAACACGTCGGGTAAAATATGGGAGTTGACAGCGCGGGAAAACCGCAAAAAATAAACTGCAACTTGTGCCCCATATTTAAAGTCCAATTAATCGTTTTCCATAATTATTTACATTGTAGCACATTATTAAACAAAACAACACCACTTTTGGCCAATAATATCCACAGTAAATTAATTTACAAAACAAAAATTGCACACATGTCCACGCAAAATGGCGCGAAGGACTCTTATCTAAATTAAATACTATTTTATAATGAATGTCCAAATTAATGCCAATTAAAATTATAAATGTCAAAATATTCAAATTAAATTAGTAAAAGTGACAACCTAATAATTTAAAGTTCATTATCATTCAAGAAATCTAAAATTGTGTAATAACATTTATTTATTATATTGTATTTTTTGTTCTAGCGTTTTCCAGTTAAATATAACTATTAAAATAATTCTGTCTATTAATCTAAGAAACGTGATGTTGGTACAAATGCCTTAGTGGTGATTGCCATTACTAGTTTATTAGTTAAAAAAAAAAAAAAAAGAAGACAACGTATTAAAACCACAGATTATATAGACATGTACTATGTATTAAAACTGCAACACAGGTCAAGCTAGAAATAAAACGAAAATTAATATTTGCAATGTTATTTATTAAAAAAAATGATATAACATCTTCATAACACAACGTCACAATATATATATAATTTCATTAATAGTTAAATGTGTCTCATTTTTGTAACTTAGGAATATATATTTTTTGTATAGGTCATTTCTTTAGCACATTTATCATGAACGCTATAAAAAAGTTGGCGTAGAGAATAAAATTTAACGAATGGGGTGTATCACTAACTTTTTATCACGGTAGATGGCGCATGATAGATGGTACCTAATAGAACTGTCAATTGCATAGAAATCTTGTATTTTTATTATGAAATGTATTATTTTCTGGATATTATGCCGAAGTGAGCAGCTTTTAAGTGTACAAATCGAGATTTCCAAGCGGAATCACAGATGGCGATCTCAAAATTGCTGTTATATTAATTTATCCTTCTTTCTTTTTTTGTAAAGACGGTGTGTTCGCTTTCTTAATTCGTCTTTTAAGGTAGGTAACGTTAAGTTAAAATACATTTTTCTGTCATAAAAATAAACTACAAAATAATCTAAAAAATGATGCGTCATAGGTTTAAAAAAAGGTACCATTGCCGCTAGCGACATCCACAAAAAACTTTGCCTGATACACCCCATTAGCTAAACCAAACAATTTATTATGGAGGGATGATTAGAGATCAATGGGGTGTATCACTAACTTTTAATTACGATAGATGGCGCATGATAGATGGTACCTAATAGAACTGTCAATTGCATAGAAATCTTGTATTTTTATTATGAAATGTATTATTTTCTGGATATTATGCCGAAGTGAGCAGCTTTTAAGTGTACAAATCGAGATTTCCAAGCGGAATCACAGATGGCGATCTCAAAATTGCCGTTCTATAAATTACATCTTTTTAATTTTTAAAGACGGTTTCCGCTTTCTTAATTCGTCTTTTAAGGTAGGTAACGTTAAGTTAAAATACATTTTTCTGTCATAAAAATAAACTACAAAAATGATGCGTCATAGGATTAAAACAAGGTACCATTGCCGCTAGCGACATCTACAAAAAGCTTTGCCTGATACACCCCATTAGCTAAACCAAACAATTTATTATGGAGGGACGATTAGAGATCAATTTAGCGCAATTGTCGGCCATTAAACAATAAGTTTTATACTTTTTACAATAATCTAAAAGTAAGGACGGACCTGTTTCATTTAACAGCTGCATGTAGACGATAAAGCGAGGTACAAAAATGGGAGTATAAACAACCGCAACACCAAATTCTCTAGCCCATTGACCAAACTCAGAATCTACATAATATTTTACCAAGTATTGTCGCCATTACCTATTATAACAAAAGGTAACGGAAAAAGGTCAGCTATAGTAAAGTATCATCACGACCGGGGTTTCGGGGTGGTCAAAAACCACGCTTATCAATAAGCGGATTCACATTTAGCCAACTTTACTATAGGCCAATCATGACAAGTGGCAAGCTCGTCGATGTCTCCAGCGTACCAAACTCGAGAAATATCACAAATAAATATTAATTAAATGTATTTTGGCACGGTGGTGGATCGGTTGTAAGAACGCGTTCCTTAAATCCTACAAAGGTCGGTTCAAACCCACCCAGCATGTACCAATGAGAAATACACATTTCTTAAATACATTTGTCATAGATTTACAACACCACCGTTCCCGTGTGGAATCGTTAATAAACTGTCATTAAGAATTGACATCAAATCCTCGCCAAGCCGCCTGGTCAGCGTGGCGAGTGAAGGCCAAATTCTCCAGATATATGTTCTGGAAGGCCCATCTCCAGCAGTGGAGGTCTAGGACGCTGTGTTCTAGGGGCTGTAATGATAATTTTTATTTACATTAATACAAATTTTTGTGTCCCGACCAGGAATCGAACCCGGTACCTCCAAGTCCTAATCCACGACAGCAATAGTCTTGCACCAGAACTGCTGGCCTCGGTCTTGGCCTTGTTCTTGCGCAAGAGACTTCAAGTAATAGATATATTGGCGTTTACGATGTTCGATGAAAAGGTAATCCTTTAACAACACTTTAGGCTAACATTAGTGTCGCATCCTTTAACAACACTTTAGGCTAACATTAGTGTCGCATCCTTTAACAACACTTTAGGCTAACATAAGTGTCGCATCCTTTAACAACACTTTAGGCTAACATAAGTGTCGCATCCTTTAACAACACTTTAGGCTAACATTAGTGTCGCATCCTTTAACAACACTTTAGGCTAACATTAGTGTCGCATCCTTTAACAACACTTTAGGCTAACATTAGTGTCGCATCCTTTAACAACACTTTAGGCTAACATAAGTGTCGCATCCTTTAACAACACTTTAGGCTAACATAAGTGTCGCATCCTTTAACAACACTTTAGGCTAACATTAGTGTCGCATCCTTTAACAACACTTTAGGCTAACATTAGTGTCGCATCCTTTAACAACACTTTAGGCTAACATTAGTGTCGCATCCTTTAACAACACTTTAGGCTAACATAAGTGTCGCCCAATCTTGGTCTAAGACCAAGAACAAGACTACTGATATGGTTGCAAGACCAAGACCAAGACTACCCTAGTCTTGGTCTTGTGCAAGAGTCTCGCAGGACTCTTGCACAGATTTTTTACTTTATAACTTTCGTTTAACCTGGAACTAACGCTGGAGCATCGACCTGGGAATAGGTTAAATTTCGTCTGTGATTTTTTGTAGCGTCCAAATTGGATGGCGGTTAGACTCTACTATTTATGTAACCCCACAGGAAATAAAAAAAAGGTCTGGTCTCCTTGGTGGCCAGTTAATGTCTCCTGGGCAACTTATCACTCTGTCAATAATTCGTGAAGAGCAGCAAACAAGTCATTTATAACATGTGAAGTGGATTCATTTTACTAGATTTTTTTCTTACAATGGGGTGTATCATTAACTTTTTATCACCTAATAGAACTGTCAGTTGCGTAAAAAACTTGTATTTTCATTACGAAATTTATTTTTTGGATATATTGCAGAAGTGAGCAGCTTTTAAGTGTACAAATCGAGATTTCCAAGCGAAATCAAAGATATGGTGATCTCAAAATTGCCGATCTATTAATTAAACCTTTTTTTGTTTTTAAAGACGGTTTTCGCTTTCCTAATTAGTCTTTTAAGGTAGGTAACGTTAATTTCAAATTCATTTTTCTGTTATAAAAATTAAAAACTACAAAAAAATGATCCGTCATAGGTGTAAACAAGGTACCAGTGCCGCTAGCGACATCTACAAAAAGCTTTGCGTGATACACCGCATTGTAGCCGTTTGCAAACGGTTGGTTTTTACAAATAAAATTTAAAAAAATATCTTTTATTTAGTATCAAATAATACGTATTAGAATTAATTTTGATGTATTTTATTTAAATATTAAAAACGAAAAACATTCTGAGACACCCTTTACATTACGAAAATTTTCGAACTAATGGTCCTTCGAGACAGATTTTTTGAATCCACTTGATTCTTAAATGGCATGGGCTCTTTATTATTATTAGTAAATGATACAGGCCAATCGCTACTTTAATACTGTAATAAAAATGCCGGACCAAACAAATTAACATACAATATATTTATTGATGTCATTCACAACCTAGTACTAAAAATTTCATTTTATTATTATTATTTTTTTTCTATCGGCAGCTTCGAGTTGCGGATTGTGATAGTTACTATTTCATTTCATACATACAAACTGTATTATATTGTATACTATACATTCAACTGTCAATATATACAAAAAAAAACATTATTTACATTATTATTAATTTATACTAACTTTTGTATCCATTACTAACCCCCAGTTCCTTAAAGGATGAATGAACGAACGTTGAACCATACAATAATGACGCATAGAATCAGAAATCTTCAGCATGATTCTTGATACCTATATTACTGCCAACCTTTCTCTCCATTCAGTCCAAAAACAGGGGACAACATATCCACAATATTGGATATTTAA
This sequence comes from Tinea semifulvella, assembly GCA_910589645.1. Lineage (NCBI taxonomy): Eukaryota > Metazoa > Arthropoda > Insecta > Lepidoptera > Tineidae > Tinea > Tinea semifulvella. Next base: position 8,002,225 of record OU342620.1, read on the forward strand.
TAAGCATAGCTGGGCATTAACTCGTTAATCCGTTAATTAACGAAGTTAACATTTTGATTAACTTTTAAAAATGTTAACGGACACGTTAACTTCCGTTAATATGCAGAAGTCCGTTAATCGTTAATCCAATGCCACTATTTACGGCACCGCGGTGTGGCGCGAAAAACAAGTTCAGACAAGTATGAAACTACAAGTGCCGGGCGTGGCGGCGCGTGAGACAAAAACAAAACTACATATATTTTGCCGGCGCGTGCGAGTAAGAAAACTGCGAAGTACTAGCGCCAGTGCTTAGAGTGACGAGTGTTGTGTTTGTTGTTATTATAAATTACTGTCAGTGATAATTTGCGTGTTAATAAAGAAGAGTGCAGTGTAATTAGTTAGATAGAAAAGTGTACTGTGCAGTGTAGTAATTAAAACTATATCATGGATGACATGGAATCGGATTTCAGCGGTCCTGATGAGAATCCTTGGCCACATTTGACTGAGTATGTGGAATTTGTATCCAGATCGGGCCAGCAAATACTTTTTGCTTGTAAGCGTTGCTTGCCGAAAGACACCAAAATAAAAGTTCATATATCAAGCCTGAATAATTTGAAACAACATGTAAGAAGGGTACATGAGTCACAATACGTACAGTTTAAAGAGATTGTTAAGGCGGGCTCTAACCGAGGCAAGACAAAAAAGAGAACTCTTTCTGACAATATTATATATTAACCTGTTAACTTCTAGAACCTAAACCAACATGTTTTATAAGTTCACTAACGCAACGGTATAAAAATGCAATTTTACACATAATAACGGATTAACGATTAACATTAACTTCCGGTAATTCTTCCAAAATGTAACGCTTTAACGTTTAACGAAGCTTACTTTTTTTGTAGCGGATTAACGATTAACGAAGTTAACTATTTGATTAACGGTGCCCAGCTATGTTAATAAGCTTCCACTATAAGGGAGCTGCCACTAAAACTGTTCAAATTAAGAGTCAAACAAATGATGGTTACTAAATGTTTTTATTCGACAAAAGAATACCTAGACTTTAATAGGTGGTAGGCGGACTGATGGTGGTAATTTCCCCAGTCTGCCGGGGCGGGGAAGTATCCACCGTTCGTGCCGACAAACCCGGTAAAGTGTATCCACACGTTTCGGGATCAGGCTCGAATTGCCGTCATGTCCAGTCAAGCCGGCATAGTGTTAGGGACTAATATCAGTCATAAGTGTCTGATTTCAGTTGCTAACATTCATGGACCTCGCGCGCCACTTACCATCAGGTGGGAGCAAGGTCACATGTCGTGCTAGTTAAAAAAAAATCCTAGTCAATAAGTTCGACAAAGTCATGTGACTAAATAGTAAATGTTTGTATGCTAGAAATAGCGAAGCATAGGATAATAATTTAAATAATTGTAACTGCCTCCGTGGTCTAGTGGTTAAGTCCGTGGATTTAGAGTCGGGAGGTACTGGGTTCGATACCTCGATTCGGGTCGGGACACAAAAATATTTATTAATGTAAATAAATTTAATTAATATTTAATTTATTTGTGATATTTCCAGAGTCTGGTACGCTGGAGACATCGACGAGCTTGCCACTTGTCATGATTGGCCGGCAGTAAAGTTAGCTAAATGTGAATCCGCTTATTTATAAGCGTGGTTTCTGACCACCCCGAAAGGGAAACGGTCGTGATGATACTTTACGATAATGCGCTAAATTGTATTAGTAACTTCGTAACAATACGAGACATCCTAATAGTACCCCGCACGCATCACCTATAGGCTCGTGATTGGCTCAACTAACGTGACAAGCCTATCAATCACCTGACATTTAACAAAAAAGATATAGGTTCGTTATTTTGTTCATCCTTTAAGACACCGGCGAAAATCATATCTATATATTTTGGTTAAGATGCTCAGTTTTAATTTTCTAACAAAGCTATTCATAAACGTTTAGTTAAACTTCCTTGTCCTAAACCAGACAAAAAAAAAACTATGCAATTTTTTTTCTTCCGATGAATGATGTGATAGGGAAGGCAAAGGGTCTAGCCCATACAGCCAAGTCTGACGTAATATATCTTTCTTTTTTATGAATTAATGAGATTATCATAAATTTCCAGATGTTGCAGAATTTGATGCTTTTCTTAAAGTCACTCGCGGCATTATAGCCCAAACACGTCGGGTATAATATCAGGGAGTTCAGCGTGGGAAAACCGCAAAAAATAAACTGCGACTTGTGCCCTATATTTAAAGTCCAATTTATCGTTTTCCATAATTATTCACATTGTAGCACATTATTAAACAAAACAACACCACTTTTGACCAACAATATTCATAGTAAATTAATTTACAAAATTTGCACTTGATATGTTCGCGCAATTTGGCAAGTGGGTCGTTATGTTATTTTTATTTATTAACGTCTCGAACACAGGGTCGATGACAGCTGTCACAGACGTCAAGCTATGTTTCATGAACTATACGGCAGTCACGTTTTCCGAAACTTGCATTGCACACTATGGGTACTGTTTATCGAAACGTTTATGAATAGAGCTATACTAAAATAATAAATATGCTTAAATATAATCTCTAAGAAACCATCACCGCGTTATATACACTAGTTAAGTACTTTCTGGATCACATACTGAGTTACAAACGTTCCTATGCTTTGCTCAGACTACTCCACACAACGGAAACAGTGAAAAAGATCAGTGTAAGATTTTTAGGATTATTAAAGTACCCTCATTTTTGAGAAATGTAGTCCATTAACTTTCTAGGAAATAAAATTACGAACATTTTACACAAATATTAATGGCTATTGAAAGAAAGAAAGAAAAAAATATTTGCTTTAGAATTTGTGTAACAATATTACAAAATATATTTAAACAATAATATACAAAACAAAAAAAATAAAATAATAAAAAAGAGCAATACAATAGAATTTACATAATATGAATATGTTTTAAACATTTAAGTATTCGTTTATTGTATAAAAGACATGTGACAGTAAATAGTCTTTTACTTTTCGTCTAAATGACATGTCAGGTAACAATTTTAGTTCATCAGGCAGCTTGTTATCATTATTACTCGCGACATGACAAAGTCATTGGTGTTATCCGTGAAGCAGTAAGTCTTTCTATTGCAAGAGCCAGAAAGGGACTGACTACAAATAAAATTTTGACATTTGTAAAGGGCAAATCACGAAAACTAAATGCAATCCCATGTCGATCCTTGGCGCCGCATCAGACTGGAAAATTCTCATAATGGATACATTAAAATTTGAACTAGCTGAATCAGCCTATAGGCCAGAAATCTTAGTATTTTCTCGGAACTTAAAAAACGTTATGCTTATTGAACTTACCGTGGGAATGAAATATTCTAAAAGACCACAACATGAAATCGAACAAATATTCTGATCTTACAGAAGAAATGATCAGGAACGGGTATACGACTCAGCTTTACGCAGTGGAAGTTGGTGCGAGAGGAATTCCAGCAAAATCTATGCAATACCTTCCGAAAGACCTGCCGAATGGTGAGCGTCATGTTGCGCAATAAAATAGAAAAAGGAGGTCTTCTTTGCAAACCAGCCTATTGTCGGTCGCAAGTCCGAGACACCATTCTTCCCATCACTCTTTCCCAAACACGATGGACCCGTCATCAGAATACTTTGACATTTCATAGATTTGTTTTAAGTAAAATAGAGTAAAATATCATCACGATCGTATCTCTTTCGGGGTGGTCAGAAACCACGCTTATAAGCGTAATATAAATAAGCGGATTCATTAAACAAGTGGCAAGCTCGTCGATGTCTCCAGCGTACCAAACTCGGGAAATATCACAAATAAATTAAATATTAATTTATATAAATTACCTCCAGGTCTAAATGCACGGACTTAACCGCTGGACCACGAAAGCAGTTAGTAAAATCGTTGTAAATGTTTTTGCATTTTAAATTAGGTAGAAGACAGAGAAGACAAATTTCTAAGCATTCCATGGATTCACCGTGCGGGTGCCGGGTAAGAGATGAGAAAAAAGGTGTCTCGGGCTTGCGACCGACAATAGGCTGGTTTAAGAAAAGCCTCCCTTTTTTATTTGATTATCTACCCAACCAAATACTGTATGATTCCGTTAATGCCGTCTTGGAAGCTCGTTCCATAAATGTATCTCCTGCAGACCTGCTTAGGCCTAATTCTTTCAGTAAGTGATGCAAAGATTCTGCTGGAATGTCGAAAATGTCCGTACTTTACGACTTTGTCTATTGTTGACATGCGTATGTTGGACGTCATCTAGTGTGCAACGTGTTGCCTTACATGCATACCGTCCTTCTCTTGCGCCTCAAATATATGCCGACTAAAGAAATGGCATAACTTTTTGATTATAAATCGCGTTATTGCTATTTGAATATAAGATGACACGGCCCATTTATAGCTATGAATTTATGTTTAATTGACATATCATTATTATTATTTAGTTTATAAGATGATACGTCTTTTTTATTATTATTATTATTTTTTGTTTTATAAATTATCTGACATATTGTATATAATTTCTGTACATGATGTAGTAAGTATTTAGAATGTAAACTGACACAGCCTCTTTACAGCCACAATATTATTTAAGTAGTTTCTAAGTTAGTAAGTTTTACTTGCTTGTAGCAGTAATGTTGTGCATAGCATACATAAATATGGATTATAGCCTGTTTACGGTCCAACTATTATTACCACTTTGATTAGGACATATGTTTTAATAATTGTATTGAGTTTATTAGTTCTGACTGTATCCAAGTTGTTTTGCCAATGGAAATAAACTATTTTGATTTGATTTGATTTATTAGCTCAACTATTAATCACTTGAAGACTAACAAAGAAGTTAACCAGTCGATATGTTAAACATCCTTTGAAAAACTGGAGATAAGCAAAGCATAAGAACAGTTTTTAAATGTCAGGCTGAATTTCTGTGAAGTGTTATAAATTTTGTAAATGTGGGTCCTTTGTTCTGTGGCCTTTGAAATTAGCTGTTTTAGGGGTAACGTAGTTGAGTGTGGGGATATCGAGCTGTTTGTTGACCTTTAATTTAGTTTGGTAGTTTTGGAAGTTTAATGTGTGTACGTTAAAACTGATTGTGTTTAGTCCGTTCGTTCTGACGCTGGGACTTGATACGAAGTCGCTCCATTCCTCATCTCCTGAGACTTGCTTTTTGGGAGAAGGAAATTGCTTAGGTTTGCTGGAAACGAAATCACCCCAGCTATCGTCATCTTCTAGCGTGCTAGAGTGGACTGGAGAAGCTTTACTTGAACCAGATTCCTTTTTAAGAGAATGCAGTTTATCAACAGGGTTAAACCGGGACAGATCTTGGAGATCTATCCCAGGACTTGGCCAGTTAATTTGAGATATACTTTCTAAGGACAGGGGCTGTAGAATCTGACTTGTACTCTTGGGTTGTATTGATGCAGCTAGTACCGGCTGCAAAATCCCTCTATCAATAGGAAAAGTAGTTGAATTCGATTGATTTTCCATCTTATTCATACTTAAACTTGGAGTTTTACTAATTTGACTGTTAATAGCACCCATGCCTTGAATAGCAAAATTTAATGGATCATTTGTGGTTCTAGGGGTTTGGTTGTTAAACGAAGTGGATGCCGTAGAAATGGGTTGATCAGTTGCTGATTGGAATGTATTGAAATAATCTTCAACGCCATTTGTAGTTTCGAAATATATAGTTTTATGTTCAGTAGACTCAAATGTAGCGTCAATATTATTTATTTTTGGAGCAGAATCATCAGATGTGATTTCTTGTGAATTTGCATTAAACCAGGAAGAATTTGATACAAAATCTGTGAAATCATTAAATGTTTCTTTAACATGACCAGGGTCAGGCCAGTTTAGTGTAGGAATGCTTTCAATCTTAACAGGTTGTAGTATTTGATTTTCATAGGAAATTGGACCGCTTGAATTTGTCTTTATTACTGTTTCATTGATTTTCGGTCCTTGAAAATCTTGAAATTCGGAATATTCACTATCTTCATTTGTCGAATTTAGTGTTTCTTTTGTAGTTGCAGTATTTTGTGGGACTAATATAGTGTTATAGGGATTATGAATTGTTTGTGAGTGTGGTGTCTCTGAGTCTGTTGGTGTGTAAATATGTGTATCAGGCAAGCTAATCTGTCTTATAGGTTCAATGTTTAATGTAGTTGGATATTTCTTAGCATTTGTCTCTTGTTCTTCTGCTTGTGGTTGGTTCGGTTCTGCAATTGGTCCAACATCAGAACTGCAAGCTGTAATTTTGAAGGCATAAAGAACATATTAATATTTAAAACAGATTTTTAAGCCGTAAGCTGTCCCGGAGAAACACCAAAGTTTCTTTAAATTAGCATTAATGTACACTAGCAGCTATAGCAGTGCATTTATACAGAAAGGTTCGGGATCAATTTTTGTATATTTATAGTAAGGTTGGCTAAATGTAAACTTTATTCTTATAGCAACAAATAAAAGGTTATTAGAACTAAAATATTATTTTTTATTTTTTTTATTTCCAGACAGGTCACACAGCGCCATCTAGTGTCCGTGGTAAGCTACGAGGCTTGTGTTACGGAAACTAGATGGTTGATAAACTACATATTATACTTTTTTTTTTGTAAATATATACATATAAACACCCAGAACGAGACAAATTATACATTGTACAACTTGCCATCGGTGGGAATCGAACCCACGAGCTCCCGAGTTCACGGCAACGTTTGTTACCACTAGACCACGGAGGCGTTTTAATTTAACTTGTCCATCTGGCAAATGTGGCCAAATTCTTCAGAAACATCTCTTTCAGAAACGTCTCTGGAAGACCCATCTCCAATAGTGGAGGTGTAGTCTTCTAGGGGCTATGATAATGATTTAGTTTTATTCTTTATACAATATGTTATTAGTGCCAATTTTATTCTCTAGTTGTTATAAGCGCATAGTTAAAAACTAGGGAACAGATTATATGCAACATTATGGTGCAAGTTATGGTAAGTTTGGTGGTAAGCCCTTAGTTTATTTTGTAGAATAGTTTTAATTTTTTAGTTGTTTTTAGTTTAGTTTTATTTATAATTAGTTTTTAATCTATTTTATTTTAATATTTTTGTATCTTTGATGAAAAATATAATAGTCCTTTATTATTAACCACAGCACATATTATGAGCTTTCCGACTTGTCATGATGGCCTTACAAGAGGCAAATTTCTTTGTACAAAATAATTGTTTTTGATCAGTTGTTATGATAATTTATCTATTTGAAAAAAAAAACGATTAAAGTTACTGATGGCGTCGCATGTATTGTATACACTATTTATTAATCTCTACAAACGTCTTAATGGCGAGTGCCATTACTAGTTATAAAAAATAAGAAGATGAGATATGGAGCGTTGAGATTAGTTTAGCAGCGAGAGCATTGTAAACAGTTCATGACCTAAACGAACGGCATTTGACCGGGCCTTAACCAAACTAGGGGTAACAAGATTATTCAGTGAGTTCTTTTTGTTTAGCATATAATCCGATCCCTATAAACACTTACCATGTGATAGCAAGTCGGATATGTTAAGAGAGGACTGGGTGTGGGACATTTGGTCGAGGGTGGCGACCAGGTGCTCTAGGTCTAGGAGCAGGGTTTCGGCATAGGTGACTGGGGAGGAAGGGTGTCCGAGTGCAAGACATGCAAAACAAATCCATATCAACCACACAAAGACATATTTTTTACATTTAGCATGATACAATTATTTGTCCACTACTATGGAAACTGTGTCTAGCTACAGGAATACTTGTAGCGTTGCCTGTTGTTGTTGACTATCAGTATGTTGAATTGCTGAAATGTCTCTATAGCCACGTGACTAGTTACATCAGCATACCAAACCTATCCAACTGTGCAAAGGTGTGCGTTGGATAGGGAAATATCATTGAAGGTGTTCACGAATGCATTAACGATGTGTTTAAAATGTGCTGCCAATAGAGAATACATCTCACACCTCCGATTCGCATATAGCTCGCTAAAGGGTCAGCCAACTTCAGCAAAGAAGCTGATAGACGTATTTAGCTAGTTCATTCATTCAGGAAACTTCAACACACCCTCTCATTGTCCATACCAAAGAGTTTTAAGTACCAGTGCGTTCTTCCCGTAACATAATGGTATTTCTGTGATGGATAGAAGGGAAATAAACCAAGGTTTTAATTTTAGAACATTGTCTTCTTTCGTTTTTTAAACAATGCACGTGATTACAAGTTTGGTGGTATTTTATGCAATGGACTTTGAAAATAGAGTATCAAACAGCACAGTATTTACGACATTTCAGTTCCACACTAGAAGTTATTAAAAATGCTTTGTTTAATAAGAAATATGTCTTAATGAAAGCTGAACAATACAAACAGTTTCATTAAGAACAATTTGTATTATTAAGCCAACTCATATTAGTAGCGGTGTTCCCAAGCTTAGCTCTGCGTTAGTCGCAGCCAAATCACATCTCAAAAGTTACACATTAAAATCCGGTACTGAAGGACCATGGGAGATTTTGACCTCATCCCCACCTCCAATACTAAGTAATAATAATAACAAAAAGAATGAGAGTTGCTGTGAGACTAGTTATTGATAAAATTTAAATTTAAAATATGGTCTATTAACTTACTAGGAAATATAATTGCGGACATTTTGGAGATGAATTACTCATATATTGTTTTAGTGAAATTGAGGAAAATCAATATGTTAATAATATGGCCAAAATTCAAAATATTTATTGTCAGAATTGTTTACATGTAAAATTTCAGAAACATTATCTTTATATACATTATTGTTGAAACAATCTGCTCACATTAGGCATACAATATTTAATATTTTTAATAAACAATATTATATTATTATTATTGCTTTTAATACAAATTAGAGAGAGACATTAATGCTGGTAATTTTGATTCCTAGCCAGTTGATAGACTACATTTCTCGAAAATACTTATAAAGTATTGGTTTGTGTGAGCGATCCCTCTTAAATGTTACTTCCCTAGTCATGTTCCAGCAGCTATAATCTTAAGTGCCATCCTCATAATTGTTTTTGTCTTAGTTTATAGCATGACAATTGCCTCATTACAGCTATGATCTTAGTGTCTTTTTATATTATAATTAAGTATGTCTTAGTTTGTAATGTGACAATGTCTATTTACAGCAGCTATAATTTAAATATTAAAGTGATAATATTTAATGTGAAATTGACAAGATTCACCCGCTCCATGCTACAGCTAACAGGGTATAACTGTATACTAGTTTAGCAACCCTAACTTTTAAGCAAGTAAACTTACATTCTTGTCCAGTATTTGAGAATGGGTCTGTCCAGGTGTCTCCAGACCTGGGCTTATCGCTAGTGGACTCGTGGGAGGTGCTGGAGATAGAAGATTGTCTCTGTGGCTGTAAGGGGGCGGCTAACAAATTTCCAGCATATCGTGGCATACTGTGACTCCATTTTGGTCCAAATAACTGAAAATTACATTATAAAACATTAGTTATTTGACTTGCGTTGCATGTGTCATATCATCATGACAGCCCCTAGAACACAAGAAACCTAGATTTCTACTGTTAGAGATGGGCCCTTCAGATTTTTCTGGAGAATTTACCACAAGTTGGTATTAGTGGAACCGGGACCGATGGCTGTACATGCTCTCCGAGGCACGAGAATGGTGGTGTTGTAAGTACAAAATGTACATAAGAAACCTGGATTTTGCATTGGTACGATCGCCGGGCTTTGAACCATCCTTTGTAAGATTTAAAGGAAAGCTTTCTTACCACTGAACTACCAACTCTCTTTAGGTATATGTCATATAGTGGTCAGCTAAAAAGTGGCCATAGGGTCACATTTGAACACCATCCATTTATGAATTTCAAGGATTTTTTTTTGCGACTTTCATCAAAATCGGTATATAGGAGTGAAAGAAAGTTTAGCAGACAGACAGATAAATAGCTGTGAAATCACATGTTGTGGTCATATAGCCTACATGCATCCCTGGCTTACAAGTAACATTTCTGGCACTTTCATTGGTTTAGTAAAGTAGGTGGAAAGACGGACAGACAGACATACATGCAGACAAAGTTTAACATTTATAAAATTAATATGAATTGAGTAATCTTTTTCAGCCTTGTCATGCCACCGAACCAATCAGATTGCAAAAAAAAATCCTATGATTTCTCAGTGTTAAAAATCTTTGAAAATGTTGAATTGTGTGAGCAAGAGAGAGGCAAAACGCTAAACCCTCTTAATAATAAATCAATACTTACTATATTTCTTGAATCAATACATAGTGCTCTTAGTAAAGTTTTTTGCCCCAATGAGTTGTTCCATGTAACCATGTAAGGTTGTCTGTTGTCTGCATCCAGCAAATGGCCCCAAGTCTCACAGAGTGAAGACTCTAGCATCCTCTCAAATTTCTCCTCTGGCTCAGCAATTTCATCCCCATAAACAGAATTCAGAATTTTCCTAACATTCTCAGTATAACTATCATTATCCATTGTATGCAAATTTAGAACAGGAACATCCATTATTGTGTTCTCAGAATGAATTTCTATTGCTGATGACTTAAAATCATCAAAATCTCCAAAATCATCGTCATCTTCAACATTTGTAGGTGCAACTTCTTTCTTATCCTCTAATCTGTCTTCAGTTGTTTCAATAGAATTGTCAAAATTGGCATGAAATTCACCAAAATTTTGAGTTGTGTCTTCATTGCCCCAAGGATTCTCTTCGACAAATTTAACTGTACTAACATCTTGTTTATCAAATTTAAAATCATTAAAATCACCAAAATCACCATCATTACTGCTCTGTGGCTTGTTAAAGTCTTGAAAGACATCTTCAATGGTATCTTGTAGAATTGTAGTAGATATAATATTTTCTGCATCTAATTTAACTTCAGTAACAACATTCTGGAAGACATTTGAATAACTTTGAGTACAATAGCCTTTATTACTATCAATACAATCCATTTTGGCCTCAGAAATTACAGAAACTATCTCATTGTCAACAGAATTGCAGTCTTCATCAATAAAATCTTCCCCGTGATCATCTTTTTGCTTAATATCCAACTCTGCATTACTTTCAGTAAAGCTCAAGCCAAGTCCAGAGCTTACACTAGGTGAACTTTCCGTTGTATCATTACCAGATGGTGCAGGACTTAATTCTGTAACAGTATTGCTTTTGTCAAATTCTTCTTTCACTTGTTCTGTAACATCTCTCGTTGCAGTTTCTTCTTCGAGTTGTAGATCTAAGTCTTCTATATTATTATCCTCATCAGCTTTATTGTTACCATTTGGCAAAGGAGAATCTTTTGTATTGTTTGGAATGGTGATGTCTGGAATTGTGTGTGTTCTCTGGCTCTCCTCGGCCAGGATAGTGCTACCGTGGCAAACTGTGGAATGTGTATTTGCAGTATTGTAAGCACGGAAATCATATTCATTAGCTTCATCGTCATCTTGCGATACTGAAATAGAAGACATATTTTGTACCAGTTTATAAATACACTACTCCAGTTCCTGAAGGGATTAATATCTTAGAGAAACAATCAGGAATGGATTTAAGACTCAGCTTTACATAGTGGTAGATGGTGAAATAAATTATATAAACAAAGGGCAAACACTTATGGGCAGAATTAAAAATTGCAACACAAATCAATAGAACACAATATAACATACAATTGTAAGCAAGATCGAAGTCGTCGTTTTCTTTATCATCTTCGCATTGGTCTGGCGGAGGCGGAGTGCTGCAAACTAGTGGAGGAATGGACATTATAACAAATATAAATCACCACAGCATATAAAATTTTTCAATCCGACAAAACTTTCGTATTCACACATTACATGCATTGGCACGTATATACCTAATACTCAATTAGATTTAATTAAATTGAAATCATTACGTATAATATAAAATAACAGATGTTTTATAATATAATTGACAAAATTTTTGCTACGACGATTGACATGACAGCAGCTGTCAAATAAATGTCGGCCATTTTAAAAATTAGTGAAGAAGTATTATAATTGAATACAATAGTTTCTCTTTTCAACAGTCTGGCAACCACAGAGATAGGGAAGCAGAGGTGATCTAACTGCGGTCAAAGCGTGGCATTTCTCACACACAAGTAATGTTCGCACACTAATACAGAAGACAGGACCGGACTCATTTGCGAAATGTCAAAATATTATTATATAAGTATAATTATGCATATCGCTCACAAATCCGTCCTGAATCAGTGTATAAAGCCCACTTCGGAAGATAGGTTTTGTGTTCTACGATTAAAATAATGAAATGAGTATTTTTAGCTATATGGTTTTTTAAAAAATACAACATAATATAATAAAATCGTTTATTTATTTTTTCTTACATATATTATTCAAAGCAATGGCACGCTAATTTTGGACCGGATGGCGAGTGGTATCTGGGTCTCGAAGAGATACCGAACCCCTCTGTACCGGCCGAATGGGCCCTAAATGGTCGGGGGGGGAACGTAAAAATTATGACGAGACAACCGGATGGTAATGCGGTTGAAGTTGCTTGGAGTTTTCTGTAATGTTTATACCCTATTTAAAATTTCAAACATGTCTCTTTTCTTTTATCCAAAAAAGTACTTTTTTTTTACCGCTCTCATATTATTCTGAAAAATAAATAATAATTATTGTTTTATAACTTAACTTCCATAAATGTTTTGTAAGTATGAAATAAATCTAAGTATTGTATCTATACAAGGTGGAGTTTTGAGACGGGACAGTAAGGGCAAATATCTTAACCGTTATAGTTACAGGAAAACGTTCCTAGGAGACCATCCATAACTTATTGAGATATTCTGAACTTCATTCACAGATTTTGGAAAAATCTAGTCAGCAAAAACTTTTGTTTTTATGCCGATCGATCCTGTTTCTTATATGGATCAAAAGTCTCTACTGGAGCAACTGAGGTTTGAGTACTAGAAATGACAGAAACCAAACCAAAAAGGCCAAAAAGGTAGCTCGGTTGATAGAATGCATTCCCTAAAATCCAAAAAAGGTCGGTTTGAACCCCGGCATGTACCAATGAGAAATACACTTTTCTTGCATACATTAGTCAGATTTACAACACCACCGTTCCCGTGCCTTGGAGAGCACTTTAAGCCGTGGTCTAGTGGTAACAAACGTTGCCGTGAACTCGGGAGGTCGTGGGTTCGATTCCCACCGGGGGCAAGTTGTACATTGTATAATTTGTCTCGGTCTGGGTGTTTATATGTATATATTTACAAAAAAAAAAAAAAAAGTATAATATGTAGTTTATCAACCATCTAGTTTCCGTAACACAAGCCTCATAGCTTACCACGGAAATTAGATGGCGCTGTGTGACTTGTCTGGAAATATTTTAAAAAAAAAAAAAACAACCTTTTTTACTAATTAACCCGGTTCTACTAATACCAACTTGTGAAATCGTTAAGAAATTGTCATTAAAATTTACATGAGACCCTCGCCAATCCGTCTGGCCAGCGTGGCGTGTGTAGGCCGAATTCTCCAGAAATATTTCTGGAAGACCCATCTCCAATAGTGGAGGTCTAGGTCTCTGTATTCTAAGGGCTGTGATGATAAATAGAGGCGTGAAAGACGGACAAACATACATACATACATACATAAAAAGCTTTTTTCACGTTTATAATATTAGTATGGACACCCAGACAACCTAAGCGAAAAACGTAAATATATTTTTGGCCTTGGGTACGAATCGAATCTACGCACTGCGGGCACTCTGTGGATACAATTCCATAGGATTTACCACTAGACCACGGAGGCGGTCACAACAATAAAACGGTAAAAAAATAATATAAAAATTATTAATTTTACAAATCCGACCCTGTGTTGATGGAACTGTCAATGTTGTTGTTTTGCAACAATTTTTACGTTTTTCTCTAATAAAGCAACAAAAATTGTAAGATTATTATTTTAATTTCGTTAGAATACAATGAAATATATCTTCTGTCTCTCACATATTTTGAAATTACAAGAATAATCACTAATTTTATTGAATTATGTGTTTGAATGCATGGTGTCAACATTTAAAACTTACTTGTGGAAGGTTATTCCTAGCACTTTTTTATGTTTTGCACTGTCGCACATATAAGCACTACACTAGACCATGATTTAGTAAAATTTTCAAGATGTAATTTTAGTTAAATAATGAATAATCACAATAATAAGTCGAGATGGTTGAGTTCGCTGTTGTTACTTTATTGTCTGCCAATTGCCTTGTAGTCTATGGTTTCAATGAAAAAATGCCACGGTTGCTCGTTTATGCAGTGTGTATGTGAACTGAGGAAGTGAGATAGCTATATGATCTTTGCGATGAGAATGAGTAAGCGCAACTTATATGGTTATACGACTAAATAATATGTTGTCTCTGCTTCCTTAACTCTGTGCTGGCAACCAATATTAAAATTTTAAGCAATGAAACCCTTCGACTTCTAGGATCACCAATCCTAGATGAATCGATCCAAATTCTCAACTTCAGAAAATATACATTAAATATAAATTAAAAGATACCAAAAATATATAATTTAAATTAAAAATAAAACTAAAATCTAAACTATATATATATATATAACTTTATGTATAAATAATTTGTAAAAATTGACTATATCCGAGTGTTACATGTGAACCATATGGAAATAAATATTTTGAATTGAATAAAAATATTCACCCATGACTTGATCATGTGGCAGTATGCCAAGAACACTCGCAGCATTCTCCCACTGCGCAGCGATGCTGATTTACTGCGCGAAAAAACTGCCAGCCCTCTTGTCACATACAGCGTTAACAACATAACGTTAGACAGTTCTTTAAAGAACTTCTTAGCGCTTGGCCCCCACGGTCCCATTGTCTCAAGACCAAAAGTCAGTAGCCTTTTTTCCGTAAGCTGCTTTGATAACTCCTTGGCGAGGCGCCTTGCTGAAGGTCCCCATGGGCCCATCATCTCGACCCCAAACGACGCAAATTCGTAACCGTTACCATCAGAAGACGCCGCACTTCCCGCGCCTGATGTGAGATGGAACTAATGTGTCTACACACGTCGCATCCCACATCAGAGACCTACCAAGTTTCCACGGCACAACAGTCATTCCGTCGGGTCTCTTGCCAACCCTCCGCACAATCCCAGAGGGTTCTAAGATTGCAGGTACACCAGCAGTGACAAGAGCTCTTTGGATAATGTTAAGTGCGCGTGACGAGGAATGCGGTCACTTCTAGCACAAGAACCTGTTTTGTGTAACCTATGTTTCTCGAGCTGCACTGAAAATACCAAGGACCATGAAATAATAATAATAAATAGGGTATATGTTTTATTTTTTTTAACGATGTGAAGTATATTTATACGAGTATTAAACTCATATACTTATAAATTTATTCGAAGTACCTAGATCCAAAAAATATTAAAATAAATAAGATTAAAAAACTAATTATAAATAAAACTAAACTAAAATACCTATGAAATTAAAACTATTCTACAAATATACTTATTGAATTTAGTTAATAAATAACTTTACATTCTTATAATTAATGTACATTTATAGAAGCGTGCATGAATTCGTAGAATAAAATCGCATGTATAATAAAACCAAACTCAAATTAAATCAATTGAAATCTTTTAATACTGGTAACCCTATACGACCGAATGAGATAACGAATAATTGATCGAGAGATAAAAAGTTTGAGGACTGGAGGAGGGGGTAATTTATTTCGTTCAATTCCGGTTGGTTGACCTGATGTAGGGTCCTAATTTCTGTGTATTTAATAAAAATAGTTAATTTAGTAGTTAAGTGATAATTAAAATTGTATTAAGCTCGAAAACCTCGCTTTTGAAGGTATTTATCATTATTTATTTCCAAATAGTTAAATGGTGGCAGACGACAGTTTAGAATTTAGATTGTGGCTGTCGCACATAGTTAGCCGAATAAACTTATCTACTTGTTGCAGATCGATAACTAGTGTTAAATAACTAATGTATTATTGATAGATAGCTTAATTACTGTACAAAGTTAAGAACGGGTGCAGGAAAACACTATTCTGCAACAACTCACCAGTCAATAACCTTTGACATGTGTCACTGCCTACGTGTCATACTCTACCCTTCATTTAGCAAAACATTTTCAAAGTTTATACTAATTTAACGTGCAATTACTGCCGGAAAAGTGTTGTTTATGTAGAAAATATTAGGATCAACAAGAGTGATTTCCCATTAGGTTAGTCCAAGTAGGATTTTCTGTTCAAATAAGACAAACACTGTGGTAGAGCGTACGATACGCTAAACGTCGACTTCAACGTATATCGCGTAGGAAACTAACAATAGTTTAACTTGCTTTAGTAAGTTCTAGATATTATGAACTTATATTCTTGTAAGTTCTATTTGTAATAAAAACATAGGTATTGAATGCGACCATGCAATATACTAAATAAATACCGGTATGGTTTTTGCGCGCTAGCGAAAATAAAAAATGCCTACTATTACAAAAACATAAAAGTACTATAACAAGTGTGTTGCTTGTAATTTTATTTAAAAAATATAGTTATTGGTGTAAATAATCCATAATTAGCTGAAGAGAATAGAGTTGGTGTTGGTAATGGATGCATTTAGTGTAATACTACAAAACCATTTTAAAACACTATTATATTAATAGTTTATTTCTTGGTGATACTAAAAAACTGTGTAATCAATAGTGACAAATATATCACGTAGTATATATATATGTATGTTTATGTATAATAATGAGTATGTATTTAGTTTATTGATATAATTTGATTGGTTAAATTTGTCCTCAAAGTTTGTCTGTCAGAGAATGTCTTCTGGCATTAAGTCCACCTTTGTACTTTGTGCAATAATATACAAAGCCACTTGTTTGTAAAAGTACCAAATTTAATGATACATATTTTGTTTTTTTGTCCTGTAATATTCTTTGCTACCAAAATCAAAACATTTATTTTCTAGATTATGGTACATGTTGTGGCTAACATACAGTTGTCCGGTGCATCCTGCCGTCATGCAGCATCAAAATATTTACAATTATATAATAGTAGCAGTAATTTCGACACACCTAAATATGTACAAAAAATTAAAAATGGAAAAGTAAATTACAAGTCAATTATTTATATTAAGGTTATGTCAAAGAGTAGGTAATAACAATAATAATTTAATTTTCCTACTTAAATTCATCACTAAGAAATTCCTTATTTGAATAGTATACCTTTAGTACCAATAGCTTAAATAACTTTTTTTCAAAATCCCTTAACTTTAATGCTTTTAAATCAGATGGCAAATGGTTATGGTAAGGCTATGGTGTTGTAAATCTGTGACAATTGTATAGTAACTAATTTACTAAATACATAATAATTTGTTGAATCATTATTTTCTAAAACATACAACAGTGCTCACCTTTGATTATTTAATTTGTAAAAGCCCACTTCTACGAAAATGTGCTACACCATCTGGGGAACAGAGTTCTCAGAGAATTGTACTCGGCCTTTAATCTTCTTGTCTGCTGCAGGGTGTACAGAGACTGACAGTAACTGCTAAAGAGGTTGATTTTGACAGCACGGGGACATTTATAGAAGCTCCTCATGATCATTTTTATGTGTACCACTGGAGAATGCCTCTCTCAATATCTCATCAAGGCATCTGAAGGACTTCCAATAGCCCATTGTTGAGATACACAGCTGGTCTCGTAGATTGGATGACTTTACTGATGGAGCAAAGTTTTCCCAAAGACTAAGTAAGGAAGAACATCACAATCATATCACACTGGTCTGTAGTCTGTCCTACCTGATGACAACTATGCATATAGACTTTTTCGTGTGGTATAACAGGGAGTGCTCAGCTGTGTAGCTGTCAAAGATCTTGATGAGACTCTGCAAATCTGCCTTTATTTTATTCCTTTTATTTTCTCTAGGCTGGAGCTCTAGAATGGAGCTGCAAGCATTATTAGTGCTGTGTGGCGCAGGAGTGGCCGTGGCGGCCTTGTTACTGTTGGCAGGCCTGTTCTCTACAACAGGGACCACTTATGAAGACGCAGTGGCCCAGCAACGGAAGGCCACCACCGAGCTACTGGCCCTGGCCACCAACAAGAATAAACCTAAGAAAACTAACAAGAAGGCTAATAAGAAAGTAAGTATTCTAATTATAGATACAATTATTATAAAATAATTTAAAATTGCAGCAACATCATATTTCACTTCCCTCATCATGTAAGTAGTTTTATTTTTATATTATTGTTTATTTATGATGTAATTTATGTTTATATATATATGTATATATTATGTATTTATGTATTTGTATATGTATTAGTATGTAATATTGTTATGTATGTATTAATACTGTTAAGAATAACTTAATTAATGATTGCACCTACCATCTATACTGTCTAAATGTCCTAAGGGTTTGGCTGTCAGAGAATGCCTAGCAGCATTAAGTCCGCCTTTGTACATAGTGCAATAAAGTTTTAAAATAAAATAAATCAATAAAATATTACTGAACCAATTTTAATGAAGATGTGTGTGTGTGTGTACTTATTTAAATTTTCTTATACTATTTATCATTTTCAAATGAATATTAATGACTGATTAGAATCTAATCTAATTTATAGTCAAGACAAAAAATTGTACCAGGTTCCATTCCTGGTCGGGATATAATATTTATTAATGTAAATAAAAATACATTTAATTAATATTAAAATTACTACCTAAATAATAAAATTAAAAATAAACTAAACTATAAATAAAAAATGTCCCCTAGAGACGTCCCATCCGAGATAATCCCAAGGAGACTTTTCCCCTCTGTATAGCGAGGCTAATACGTTGGCAGAAATAATTACCAGACTTCCTGTCTCCAGACCTTTCTGTCAGCCGCTTTGACAACTCCTTGGCCAAGCGCCTCGCTGACATGGGCCCATCGTCTCGGCGCAAATTTGTAACCGGTACCAAGGTTAGCGTATTTGCGCAATTTGAGGTTCTCTGCAGAAAACGCCGCTCTCCTGATTTTTGTTAATATACGATATTTTAATTCTCGAGTTTGGTACGCTAGAGACATCAACAAGCTTGAAAGTTGGCTAAATGTAAATCTGCTTATATATTTTATATTTTCCATCAAATTAATACCGCCTCCGTGGACTAGTGGTAACAAACGTTGCCGTGAACTCGGGAGGTCGTGGGTTCGATTCCCACCGGGGGCAAGTTGTACATTGTATAATTTGTCTCGGTCTGCGTGTTTATATGTATATATTTACAAAAAAAAAGTATAATAAGTAGTTTATCAACCATCTAGTTTCCGTAACACAAGCCTCGTAGCTTACCACAGAAACTAGATGGCGCTGTGTGACCTGTCTGGAATTATTAAAAAAAATATATATATATATATATATATTCATCTTTTATCTACAATTTGTTTCAGACTTTTTGTCAATCTCCTTTACTTTTAATATTATTTATTTGGGTCAGTTTTAAGTGTATTGGCATTATTGCGTATGATTATTTGTATCTATTGGAATCTGTCATAGATAAGGCCCTAACGTACTAATCCTTCCTACAAAATATTTGTCTACTGATCTCTTATCTATTTTTGTATTGTATCATCATCACGACCGTCAGAAACGACGCTTATAAACAAGCGGATTCACATTTAGCCAACTTTACTATAGGCAAAATCATGACAAGTGGCAAGCTCGTTGATGTCTCCAGCGTACCAAACTCGAAAAATATCAGAAATAAATTAAATATTACTTAAGTTTATTTATTTAAATTAATAAACATTATTGTGTCCTGACCAGGAATCGAACCCGGTACCTCCGAGTCTAAATTCACGGACTTAACCGCTAGACCACGGACAGCAGTTTTTTTTTATTTTTTTTTATTTAAATATTCAAGAAGTTGATCATTAGTCCGTTAAAAAACATGGTAAATTAAAAAAAAGTGATTCACGTTTTCATGCATCCACTTCTGAGTGAGATGGTCAAAATTTTAAGTTTAAAATCAATTACAAATTTCCATCCGGACATACAAAAAGCGAATTATAATGGCGTTGACTGTACCAGCTGACAACTGACCTTCAAAACAAAACTGATTGACATTTTTTATGACAATATAGTGCGCCTGGCATTAGGCTAAACTTATTTTTAATTTCCAGTTAGCTAAGAAAGAAAGGAAGGAGCATGTCAACCCCCCATCAACAAGTGACCCTGAGAGCGAAGCTCCGGCTGAGAGTGGAGTGGATGAGGAAGTTGTCAAGCCCCATGTGGAATTCAGTCCACCTGTTGTGGTGGACGTTCCCCGTGATAGCCCTCCTCATGTCAAGGTATTTTAGTCTTTCAAATCATTATAAGGTTTTTTATAAGGTTTTGGTGAATTAGAGATAAATTCAGGCAAAGTTAAGAAAATGTTGTACAAATAAATTTCATAGCCGTTTAGAGAAAATTCTAAGCATTCCATAAATTCACCGTGCGGGTGCCGGATCCATTGTGAATAGTATAAATAAATATATTTCCAGACAGGTCACACAGAGCTATCTAGTTTCCGTGGTAAGCTACGAGGCTTGTGTTACGAAAACTAGATAGTTGATAAACTACATATTATACTTTTTTTTTGTAAATATATACATATTATACATATAAATATCCAGACCGAGACAAAATATACAATGTACAACTTGCCCCCGGTGGGAATCGAACCCACAACCTCCCGAGTTCACGGCAACGTTTGTTACCACTAGACCACGGAGGCGGTCGGCTGAGTATCTCAGGCTTGCAACCAATTATAGGCTGGTCCTCCTTTTTTGAGCATCAAGATGGTCACCATTCTCCCGCAGACCTGCTTAGGCCCAATTCTTTCAGTAAGTGGTGCAAAGATTTTGCTGGAACTCCTCTTCTATCAACTTCCACTGCGTCAAGCTGAGTCTTTGAGAGAGAAACAAGCTTTTAAGGCGGGATTAACTAAATCATACAGTAAAGGGTGTCTCAGAATGTTTTTCGTTTTAAATATTTAAAAAAAGAGACATTAGTATTAATTCCAATTACTTTTATTTGATATTAAATAAAAGATCAGTATGTAAATTTTATTTGTAAAAAACAAAACTTCTTTACCTTTTTTTTTTAATTATAAAACTTTTTTAACCTACCCGCGTTCGTTTTATAGCATTTCCAACATCACGTAGCAACTTCATAAACCAGCGAAATGTCATTTTTGTTAAGAAAAAAACACTTTTTTTAACAATTCTAACATTTCTTAAATAAAACGAGCGGTGAGGCTACTTTTTGACAAGTATTTTCGTTCATGTTTTATGGCATCCAACACACATGATATTGATATGGTCTTTGAATTTATTACATAAAATCGTTTAAAATACCATAGTATACTAATAGTATTATTTTCTGTGCAATAAAGAATTTATCTATCTATCTATCAAATAAACCGTATTAGAATTAATTGAGGTCTTTTTTTGAATATAAAAAAAACGAAAAACATTCTGAGACACCCTTTATTTAGTTGGGTAGGGAGAGGAACAGAATGGTGGATGGTGACATCTTGTTGCGCAATAAAATAAAAAAGGAGGCCTCCTTTGTGAACTATCCTATGGTTGGTCACAATCCCGAGACCCAATTCTTGTCATCTCTCTTTGGCACCCGCACGATGTATCCACGGAATGCTTAAAAAATTGTCTCTTGCGGATACTTTATTCTGCCAATGGAGCTATAATTAATGGCTTCAGTGTGTACTATTAAGCACGTTCTTTTAAATATGCTATGGGAAATATTAACAATGCAACCTTCTAATATTATATTAATAATGGTGTATGTGTATTAACTACTAATATTTTAGTATTATCTAAGAGCGACCTTCACAGATCGGTCATTTATTTATATTTATTTATGTTAGGAAACCTTACAGCTACTATACATATATAAAATTAGAGATTAAACACAATTAAGCTAATGACAAGTTTTCACATATATAAACACAGTTACATATATAAAAAAAATAGAAAAATGGAGAGAATGAAAAATTAAAGTAACAATGCTAAATAATCAAATATTTAAATATTTTAATAATAATTATCCGAATGAAATCCACTTTTTATATAACAAACTGTTGAAAAGAGTGTAGTATTTACTTGGGAAAAGAGTGGCTACACTCACGTAAAAACTTTCAAAGTCAAAGTCAAAATATCTTTTTTTTTACGTAAACCTATACATGTCATAATTTAAATTATTTAGAATGATTCTACTCCTGTTAGTGAAAGACTAAACAGCGAAGTGGTCCAAGGAGTAAGCTGTTAGCAGAAGACGACCAGCTTAGCAAATTCCAGTGACATGTTAATGTTTAATCTGACTGAGAAAGGAATCTGCAAGGAAAACTCAGCTATAGCAGATTTAGAAATGATAAAATACAGAATTACACAACAACAATAAAACTTAAGCGCAAATGTTATATAATAGAATTCGTTAACTATACATATATCACGCTATTAAGGTTAATATTTGCACGAAAAATAAATGATCAAGAACGGGTTCAAGTCTCAGCTTTACGCAGTGGAAGTTGGTGCGAGAGGAGTTCCAGCAAAATCATTGCATCACTCACTGAAAGAATTGGGTCTAAGCTGGTATGCGTTCAATACAGATATGGAAAGAGTTTTCAAGACGGCATTAACGGAATTATACAGTATTTGGTTGGGTTGGGAGAGGAGTAGAATATAAATAAATATTTTCAGACAGGTCACACAGCGCCATCTAATTTCCGTGGTAAGCTACAAGGCTTGTGTTACGGAAACTAGATGGTTGATAAACTACATATTATACTTTTTTTTTTTTGTAAATATATACATATTATACATATAAACACCCAGACCGAGACAAATTATACAATGTACAACTTGCCCCCGGTGGGAATCGAACCCACGACCTCCCGAGTTTACGGCAACGTTTGTTACCACTAGACCACGGAGGCGGTCAGATGATGGATGGTCCTTTTCAAACCAGCCTATTGTCGGTTGCAAGCCCGAGGCACCATTCTTCTCATCTCCCCACCACACCCACACACGATGGACCCGGCACCCGCACGGTGAATCCATGGAATGCTTAGAAATTAGTCTCCATATACATTGGTTTTAGTAAAATAGATAAAAATCGTTACGAATGTATTTGCTATTTTTCTCTGTCTAAAATTAGGTATATGAAAGTGGAAATATGTCTAAAATGTCCGTAAAATTATTTCCTAGAAAATTTATAGATTACATTTCTCAAAAGTACATTTAGACTTAAATAATCTTTAAAAATTCTGTATTGTTCACAAGCATTAATCGCTCTTAAGTAAATGTGTATTTTATTTGAATAAGCGATTGGTGAAGGTCGCTCTTCTACGTATCTTAGACCTTCATATGAATAACCTTGTTTTTAATTATTAATATCAAGCTGACCGCATAACACTGTATGTCTTTTTAATATTTAATTGTATTTTGAATAATAAATTTATTTCTACATTTCATTTATGCTTCATAGGTTCTGGTAACTTAACCCGGGCTTCGTCGCTACCGGGTAAAAATTACCCCATTATTCACAACTCATACATACATACATATCTTCACGCCATATCCCTTGCGGGGTAGGCAGACACAATTGAGCGCCACTTGACACGATCACGACATACCTCTTTCGCTTCGTCGACATTCATTAACCTCTTCATACATGCCCTTTGGTTACGAAGACTTTTTAATGCACCTTCAGTCAGTGTTTTATTTATTTGATCGTGATATGTGAATCTCGGTCTGCCAGGGCCTCTTTCACCCACAACTTTCGCATTATATATCTGGTTCGTCAATCTTTCATCGCTCATCCTTTCAACATGCCCGAACCATCGTAGCATGCCTTTCCTTATTTTTCTCCCTATGCTTTCCTTCATACCAACCCTTTTCCGTATTTCGACGTTACGTATGCGGTCAGCCAAAGTGACGCCACATATCCGCCGCAACGACCGCATTTCTACTGCATTAACTCTACTCTCATGCGTATTCTGACGTATCCACGTCTCGCTTCCATACATCAGTGTTGGTACCAACTCACAACTCCCTGTTTAAATATATGGATATTTATATACATACATACATATCTTCAAGCCAAATCCATTGCGGGGTAGGCAGAGACAATTGAGCGCCACTTGTCACGGTCACTACATACCTCTTTCGCTTCTTCGACATTCATCAACCTCATGTATAAAGAGATATTTATATATACTTTTTTATTATTATTCTGTTTGTTTGTACTGCAAACTATAAATAAAAAGTATAATTTATAATAAATAATGTATTTATTAATATTTAAGACTCATTAAAGGAAACTATACACTTATTTTTTTCTTTATAATATTGCAAGCGTCTTGATGCGCAATAAAATAAAAAGGAGGCCTGATTTCTAAACCATTGTTGGTCGCAAGCCCGAAACACCATTCTTCTCATATCTATTATTTATGTAAATCTATTACAGGCATTTGTGACACGTCATTATTTAAATTAAATTATTTTGAATGATCCTACTCCTGTTAGTGAAATATAAGCGCGGTGGTGGCTCGGTTGTAAGAACGCGAACCTTAAATCCTACAAAGGTCGGTTCAAACCCACCCGGCATGTACCAATGAGAAATACACTTTTCTTACGTACTGCAGTCATAGATTTATAACACCACCGTTCCAGTGCCTCGGAGAGCACGTTAAGCCGTCGGTCCCGGTTCCACTTCGGCGGCGCGAGTGTAGACCAAATTCTCCAGATATATGTTTTGGAAGGTCCATCTCCAGCAGTGGAGGTCTAGGACGCTGTGTTCTAGGGGCTGTAATAAAATGAAAAATAAATAGTGTAATATCGAAGCGTAAGCTGTTAAGAGAGTTTTTCGCGCCATTTTGCACGGACATGTCAAGTCAAGTTTTTCGTTTTGTAAATTAATTTACTGTGGATATTGTTAGTCAAAAGTGGTGTTATTTTGTTTAATAATGTGCTAATAATTATGGAAAACGACAAATTTGACTATACGAGTATATGGGGCGGAATTGGCACTTTATTTTTTGAGGTTTCCCGCGTTTCGTGTTTGGGCGTTATTGACTTGAATTACTCCTTGAAAAGCATCAAATTCTGCAACACTTGGAATTTGATGATCCCAACTCGGTTATGAACTCTGTTATGAACATATACTATGTAAATAATTACGTGTTTAGGGCTGATGTATTGTGTACAATGTCCTTGAAAGACACTTAAAAAAAAGTAAGCTGTTAACAAAAGTTCAATGACCTGTTAACGTTTAATCTGTCTGAGAAAGGTAAACTCAGCTAAATCAGATTTACAATTTAAGTTTCCTGTTTCTATCAATAGAATAACATATTACTCTAACCAAATTAAGACCATACAAAGTCACTGGTCAATGTATCTGGCTGTCCTAACAAAGAAATGCATTCAATGATGGCTGCACCACAGGAAATAATAATTGAATAATGGCATAATAGGTCTTTATTGTAAAATTAATGTCAATTGCTTCAAAGGAAATGAAACAGTGATATCAACTGTCCCACGGACCTATACGTTTTTGCCGGGGCATTTTATACTAATATTTGTGACCAAGCTTATTAGTAAAGCTCAGACCGAATGATCAATGTTGCTCTTGGACACAACATACGAGCTCGTATAAGCAATATTACAACAAAAAATTATAGAATGTTGCGTCAAAAATACGTAAAAGGATATGTATGAAAGAAAGCATAGGGAGTTGTGGGTAAAAAAGGCCCTGGCAGACGAAGACTCACATATTACGACCAAATAAATAAAACAATTGCTGTAGGTGCATTAAAAAGCCATCGAAACGAAAGGGCATGTATGTAGAGATTGATGAATGTCGAAGAAGTGAAAGATGTATGTCGTGACCGTGACAAGTGGCGCTCAATTGTCTCTGCCTACCCCGCAAGTGATTTGCCTTGTCAAATATAAGGTATGATACGTTATTGTGGGGCTTTCATCTTCATAGCCCTTTAAACACCGAGTCCTTTACTGTTGAAGACGGGCCTTCCAAAAATTTCTGGAGTATTTGGCCTACACTCTCCGCGTGCTGGCAGATTGTGTGGTAATGCGGTGGACATAATTAGATTATTTATTGGACAAAAATAATGAATTCGGGCCATTTGGTCTAGCGGTTAAGTCCGTGGATTTAAACTAGGAGGTACCTAGTTCCATTCCTGGTCAGGACATAAAAATATTTATTAATGTAAATAAATACATTTAATTAATATTTAATTTATTTGTGATATTTCTCGAGCTTGGTACGCTGGAGACATCGACGAGCTTGCTACTTGTCATGATTGGCCTAAAGTTGGGTTGTAGTGAGGAGATTATAGTAAACTACTGGTCTGATTTACTTGAAATTTGAAATGGCTTGTTGGCCAACCTGTATACAAATATATATATATATATATATATATATATAGACGCAGAGGGTATAACAAAAATGTTACACATCGGTACAGTAGGTAGTTTTGAAGCTATTTGATGGGGACAGACAGACACCAGAGTCATCCATTAGGGTTAATATTTTTCCCTTTTGAAACCTAAAAAAGACGGCACAGTTACAATTGAAAAAAAAAATACGTATTCCTAAAAAATAAAATAGTTTTTAGCTAAATTAGGATAAAAATGTCTGGGCAAGAGCCTATCGTAAGCCTAGGGTTAGTTTTGTTACTGGTCTTGCTAACATATTGGGAGTCTTGCAAGACCAAGCCTAGGGTTTGTCTTTGTTACTGGTCTAACATATTGGGACTCTTGCAAAAAGCATGACTAAGACCATGACTGGGCAACACTACATATAAATCAATGTTACTAAATTAACAAATCCGACACGATTGTGCAATTCGTGATTTTATTATTACCTATTTTATATGTGGCTAATAAAAACATGTTATTGTCTTTTGTTTAAAATCTATTTTGAAGTGTTATATCAAAGTCAAATTATCTTTATTCACGTAAACCTATTACAGGCATTCCTAGAAGTGGTAAGCGGACTGATGGTGGTAATTTGCCCAGTCTGCCGGGGCGGGAAAGTTTTTTTTTTTTTTAAAATACTGAACATGACATGTGACATCGCGCCCACCTGATGGTAAGCAGTACGCAAGGTCCAAGAATGAGAGCAACTGAGGCCGGTCACCAATAAGTAACCACCGTTCGTGCCGATAAACCCAGTAAAGTGTATCCACACGTTTCGGGATCAGGCTCGAATTGCCGTCATGCCCAGTCAAGCCGGCATAGTGTTGGGAACTGATGTCAGTCATGAGTGTCTGATTCCAGTTGCTAATATTCATGGACCTCGCGCGCCATTTAACATCAGGTCTAGCAAAACTCAGCTATAGCAGATTTACAAATGAAACAAATACAGAATTACATAACAATAAATAAATAAATATCTTCCAAACTGCCGCCGTGGTCTAGCGGTTAAGTCCGTGGATTTAGACTCGGGAGGTATCGGGTTCGATTCCTGGTCGGGACACAAAAATATTTATTAATGTAAAT
Source organism: Tinea semifulvella (assembly GCA_910589645.1). NCBI lineage: Eukaryota > Metazoa > Arthropoda > Insecta > Lepidoptera > Tineidae > Tinea > Tinea semifulvella. Next base: position 8,029,786 of record OU342620.1, read on the forward strand.
AAATACATTTAATTTATTTGTGATATTTCTCGAGTTTGGTACGCTGGAGACACCGACGAGCTCGCCACTTGTCATGATTGGCCTTTAGTAAAGTTGGCTAAATGTGAATCCGCTTATTTATAGGCGTGGTTTCTGACCACCCCGAAAGGGAAACGGTCGTGATGATATTTTACTTTACTTTTATCTTCCAAATTCACCTATGAGTACCTATGAGATTACAATACCTGGTACAGTGGTACCCCACCAGGTATGTGTATGGTAAACTCACTATGTTCATTTTGTTTTCAAATATACATTTGTTAAGATAATAAATACATTACAGTGTCAAATCTTGAGCGATTCTCTTGTTGATAAAACAAATGGATTATGATAAAATCTTTTACACCAATCTCTACAGCATTCATATGAATTATTATATCTCTACTACAAATCTAGCATTTTAAATGATTTAGTGCAGCTATTAATATTTAAAAAAAAGCGCTAAAAAATAATATATAATTAACCCTTAAACCCTACCCATACTGGGTGAAACATTTTTTTTTTTTTTTAAATACTAGCACGACATGTGACCTTGCGCCCACCTGATGGTAAGTGGCGTGCGAGGTCTATGAGTGTTAGCAACTAGAATCAGAGACTCATGACTGACATCAGTCCCTAACACTATGTCGGTTACTGGGCATGACGGCAATTCGAGCCTGTTCCCGAAACGTGTGGATACACTTTGCTGGGTTTATCGGCAAGAACGGTGGATACTTCCCCGTCCCGGTAGACTGGACAAATTACCACCATCAGTCCGCCTACCACCTATTAACACTTACTCTACCCTGGGGTTTGAAAGACCCCAATATGTTCGGGTCTGTAACTTTTAAACGAAATAAACTGATTGCCAGTACGCACATCTCATTTTACACATTTTAGACGCATGATGACTTTAGACGTTAAGATGACAGACAACACCATTTAAGATTATCTAAAACATCGAGCGTCCGCTCGTACTCGTATAATGGTCATAAAGATTTTTTACAAAAATATAGTCTAGGGTTTGCTGGACTCCCCGTGTAGGATTTAAGGGTTAATAATAATAAACTAATTTAAGTAAAAACTGCCTCCGTTGTCTAGCGGTTAAGTCCGCGGATTTAGATGCGGAGGTACCGGGTTCGATTCCAGGTCGGGACACAATAATTTATTTGTGATAAATCTCGAGTTTGGTACGCTCATGATAGGCCTATAGTAAAATTGGCTTAATGTAAATCCGCTTCTTTAAATTAAAGAGAATCAAAATATGCGTTGTGAACAATAATAAACAGCTCCCCGAACGCCCTACCGCCATCTTCCGCTTCCTAAAGACTAGTGTTGTTCCTTAACCAGTGTTGTTACTCGATTAAATGCATTAAATTAAAAGAATTCGCTTGTCACTCTGTTCGTGAAGAAGCGACGGTGGCCTGTATGAACACTTTCCTTAAAAAAATAATCCTACAAAGGTCGGTTCAAACCCCCCCGGCATGTACCAATGAGAAATACACTTTTCTTACGTACTGACGTCATAGATTTACAACATCACCGTTCCCGTTCCTCAAAGCGCACGTTAAGTCGTCCGCGTCCGTGCTACTAATACCTACTTGTGGAATCGTTAATAAATTGACATTCAAAATTGACATCAGATCCTCGCCAACTCGTCTGGCCAGCGTGGCGAGTGTAGGGCAAATTCTCCAGATATATGTTCTGGAAGGCCCATCTCCAGCAGTGGAGGGCTAGAACGCTGTGTTCTAGGGGCTGTATCTAATGTCCATTAATGTAATCATCCTTTCGGAAATCGACAGTAATTCAATCACCTATTTACAAAATAATTTAATTACATGCCGCGTTAAGCATCAATTGTGTCATCCTATTGTTATTACTCGACTTCGTTTTTAATGTAAATACATGAGGCTAAAACAGAGGCATTAAATTAAATAAATTAAATATTTTTTTTTTTTATTTTTTTTTTTTAATATTTCCAGACAGGTCACACAGCGCCATCTAGTTTCCGTGGTAAGCTACGAGGCTTGTGTTACGGAAACTAGATGGTTGATAAACTACATATTATACTTTTTTTTTTTGTAAATATATACATATTATACATATAAACACCCAGACCGAGACAAATTATACAATGTACAATTTGCCCCCGGTGGGAATCGAACCCACGACCTCCCGAGTTCACGGCAACGTTTGTTACCACTAGACCACGGAATGTATAATAGACAGGACAAGAAACCAAACGGTATGAGAATCAAAGCTAGAGTAATAGGTACAGAATGAATTAGTGTATGACAGTCATTGTCGGTTATGGTCGTGTTTGAATTGCACTTTTAAATTTATTTTTTGTGGTACGCGGACAATACGCCGATCTGCGTGCTACGGAAGGGTAAAACCCGTTCTTCTTTGACACTTTTATTTTCGTGGTCAATAGTATTCAATTGAAATACAACAATCTATAAATTATCATTAAGATAAAATTCTGCATCATATATGACGCTATTTTAGAAATAGTTTAGATAGTTTGTTTAGAGACAGACAGACTTAAAATACTAGGCATAATAATGTTAACATTAGCTCGAATTATTGCTGTTGACTATCACATAAAAAAGTTCCTCTAGTCGTTCATAGATGGCGCTATTATAGTTGCACACAATGGGGTGTATCAGGCAAAGCTTTTTGTAGATGTCTTGTTTACACCTTTGACGCATCATTTTTTAAATGTTTTTGTCGTTTTTTTAATTTTATAACAGAAAAATGTATTTTAAATTAACGTTACCTAACTTAAAATACGAATTAAGAAAGCGAACACCGTCTTTAAAAAGAAAAAAGGTTGAATTAATAGAACGGCAATTTTGAGATCACCATAATCTTTGATTTTGCTTGGAAATCTCGATTTGTACATTTAAAAGCTGCTCACTTCGACATAATATCCAGAAAATTATAAATTTCGTAATCAAAATACAATTTTTCTATGCAACTGACAGTTATATAAGGTATCATGCGCCATCTATCGTGATAAAAAGTTAGTGATACACCCCATTATAATCTTAAAAACACTAGCCATAAGGTTGATATTAGTTCCATGCATTGCTTAGGGGACATGTTTTGTTGTCTATAAAAGTTTTGCTAGTGGATAATAATGTAACTAACTACTTACACTAAACAGCTAGGCCAAGCATTTTCCAACAACCTTTGAAGTGTGGGAAAAATATGCATGAGTGTGAATTTATTATGAATAACTATATACCTACTAATAATACAAAAAAGAATAATTTGTCAGAACGATATACACCACTACTTATATGCCTTTGATTCATTAACTAGTCCAATTAATCTACAAGAATGCTCCAGATGCATATTTTTTGTTTTCTGCCTTCAATTGTCTGGAAATTAACATTGTGAATCTTTAGATTAATTGGACAAAATTCCGCCGGTTTCCAAAAAAATAATCAATATAGGTAATGCACGTTTAACATTTAGATATAAGGCAAGTGATTGGCTAAAATAACACAAGCTAACTTAATAAAAGACATAGAAATTATTGAAGACGTACAAAGGCGAGCAACTAAACTTCCACACTGCTTGAGGAAGAAGTCCTATGACCAGAGACTTAGATATCTAAAGCTGTCAAGTCTCAGAGATCGCAGAATGAGGGGAGATATAATTGAGACATTAAAAATTCTAACAGGAAGGTATAACTGCCCCCACCTAGCCAAAATGTTCAAGTTTAACACAATGATATTTCCCCGTCGTGATCACGGAATGAAATTGATGAGAAAATCCAGCAATACAAATGTGAAATATCACTTTATGAATAACAGAGTTGTAAATATGTGGAATAAAATACCAGAAGACATATTGAACTCCCCAACGTGTTTACACACTTTTAAAAACAAACTTGACAAGTGGCTAGTGACAATAGACATAGACTATTGTCATAACTGACTACTTTACACCAGTGCTAATGCTCTGCTCGCCTATTAATCAATAATAATAATAATAACTACTAATCACATGGCTTATAACAAAATGTTAAATTGATTTAGAAACCAGTGGTTAATCTGTGCTAACACTGTCTGTACAGATGCGCAAACGCGGCAAGGATCTTAAAATGAAGCCAATATTAGTTAATAAGAACGATCCGAGCTGCGTTAGCGACCCTAGCACGCCGCCATCGCCTGTGCACGGTCTGGTCAATCATTTTGAGGAGATCCATCCCAAGGATGAGTGTGAACTCCTTCATGCGGCTCAGGCTGCTGAGAAAGTGAGTCAATGTGCGTTCGGGATCACAGCGCTGCTAACAAAACTTGTATTTAAAAAATTCAAATCATTGCAAAGTTGTGTTTTCTTAGCTAGCACAAAATAACTGTCTACCTGCTTGGATTTTTGACACGGGTTATAGTTTCCGTAAAACGATCCTAGGGGACCTTACTTATTCTGAACTGCAATCACAGTTTTTTTTTAAAAAGGTAATAGTAAAGTATCATCACGACCGTTTCCCTTTCGGGGTGGTCAAAAGCCACGCTTATAAATCAGCGGATTCACATTAACCAACTTTACTATAGGCCAATCATGACTCCACGGAGGCAGGTAATACACAAAAAGTTGTTTTGATGTCAAACTGCCTCCGTAGTCTGGTCGGGACACAAAAAAAATATTTATTAATGTAAATATATACATTTAATTAATATTAAATTTATTTGTGATATTTATCGAGTTTGGTACGCTGGAGACATCGAAGAGCTTGCCACTAGTCATGATTGGCTTACAGTAAAGTTGGCTAAATGTGAATCTGCTTATTTATAAGCGTGGTTTCTGACCCCGAAAGGGAAACGGTCGTGATGATACTTTTGTTTTGATGTCAATCATTGAAATTGGATCGTTTAGCAACAAAGAACATTGCGGGTAGTTTAACCGTACAAAATGTATTATTAATAACTAGCAGCGCTGTTATCCCGAACAGAGGGTGACTGCTTTTTTAAATTATGTCTAACGTCTCTTGGATTATTCTTTTATTTGTTTGTTGTTATTAGTCGGTTGCTTTCATTGTTTTATGTTGACTGATTGCATGTAATTGTCTATTTGTATATTATTTGCGTATTGATTATTCGACATTCGTTACCTCTTAAGGTAAGTGTTAATGTTATTAATATTTCTTTTAACATTTTTAACGTTTCTTTGTTTTGTTCTCTGCTTAAAATTTGTTATGTTTTTGTTCCTATTTGTAGATGTGGGCCAGAATGTGAAGGATTTAATAAGTTTAAAAAAAATTAAACAACGCATACGTTAATAATATTCTGAAAATGCCAAACTCAAAAAGGAAATGGATTATGCATCTGTTAAAAGTATTAGCTGGAAAGCCCTATTATGGTGACACCTAGACAATTTTATTTTGTGATATTTATTTCGTCTGTTAATAATAATAGTAATTAATAATAATAAACCGGAATAAAACCGAGCTTGTATTTGTTGTTTGTTTCTTTATTAACTATTAAAATCCAAAATTTTCTTACAATCTTTGACGTGAGTTAATTCCGCAGTTGAATGAGAAGAAAGAAGACGTCGTCGTTGAGAAAAGAGAGAACAAGAGATATGGTAAAGGCAAGGCAAAGGCTGCTTCGGCTCCAGTCGTTAAGGAGGAACCTAAGGAAGAGATTGTTGTGGAACGCCCTGCACCTATCGAAGCACCTAAGGAACAACGCAAAAGTAATTTGAACTTTTATTTATAGCACCCGTTTTTTTTTTTTGCGTCAGAAAATCCCTACCGGATACCAATCCCCGCTGTGGAGGCAGCAGGGAAAGGTTATATCGGGCTCGCACCGACTAAAACCTGACGGCGTTCCTTCCGCTTCGCGGGGACCTAAAAGAATACATCCGCTTATGCCGGCGCTGTCCTCCTAGGCAGACTCTCCGTGTGAGCAGGAGGAGATGGAACACGGGAACACCACGTGCGCCATCTCTCGTCCTTACGAGGAGGTCACCACCATGACCTTACTCAGGCGTGCGTTCACTCGCTAACCGTGAAGAAGTTTACGGCAGAAGTGCACGACTTATGTCCCTAGAGTGGTCTCAACGCGGCCGGCTGTGAGCACGTAACCGCGGAGACCAACGGTAATTCGCGGTTTCGGGACCTCCGACCTCTTCACCCCCCCCTGCAACATCTGGAATATTACAATAAACTCATTAAAAGAAAGATATATTACGTCAGACTAAATAAACAAAAAAAAAACAAAAAAGGTTCATTGCGCCATTTTGCACGGACTTGTCAATTGCAAGTAATTTGTTTTGTAAATTACTTTACTGTGGATATTGTTAGTCAAGAGTGTTGTTGTTATGTTTAATAATGTGCTACAATGTGAATAATTATGGAAAACGATAAATTGGACTTTATTTATGGGGCACAACTAGCAGTATTTTTTTTTGCGGTTTTTTGGTTTTTATGATAACCTCATTAACTCTAAAATATATATTACGTCAGACTTGGCTGTATGGGCTAGACCCTTAGCCTTCCCTATCATCTCATTCATCATCCATTGGGAGAAATATATTTAACAGCTGTCATAGGAACGTTTTTAGAATAATTTAAGTTTAGTTATAATAGTCTTTACAATAGTTTTATTATAATTTTAGATAAAAAGAACGAGAAGAAGATTCAGCCAGAAGAAGTAGTCGAACCTGTTCTTGAGGAAGTGGTACCACCCCTAAACATTCCTCAGCCAAGCGAGATGACGACTGAAAAGTTACTGAAGCAGGCTGTGGTTCCGCCGACAGCACAACCTTCTCCGCCGGCAACTAAATCCAAGAAGAACAAGAAAGTGGAACCCAGCATGCTTGCTATTCTGGGTTGGTTTCTGTTAGTTTTTCTATTTACAGTCCCAACAACTTTGCTGTGAGTTAAAAAGCGTCACTACCCGAAGTAGTCCTTCAAAAAAAAAAACTTAAGAGACCTTCGCGCCATTTTGCGCGGACATTGTTTTGTATATTAATATTCCGTTTCCCTTTCGTGGTGGTCAGAAACCACGCTTATAAATAAGCGGATTCACATTTAGCCAACTTTACTATAGGCCAATCATGTTTTCAATGAAACCGGTTAGTGGCCTCCACCATAGAAGTGTTATACCCTCATAAATATTATAGCTTTGTTTATTATTATGTCATTTTTTAATATTATTCCTACCCCTTATACCCTTTCATTTTATTATTTTTATATTTATGTTTTGCTTATGTGTTGTTTTTTGCTTCTATTATTTTCGTCTTTTATTGTCATAACTTTAACGAAGAGCACTTGTCTTCTGGAACACACTCTGTTTCATCAGACTAGTCCAGGAGACAGAGCACACTTATTATATAGGTAAAAGAAAAAAATGGGTCAATAAAGATTTTTATTATTATTATTATTATTTATAATTGAAAGGGTTAATCTTATGCTAAAAGTAAGTCAGGAGAATTCAATTGAATTTTATATTAACTTGTATTGTGTATTGTTTGTTAGCTGACACCGGAGAAGTGAACGTAGGAGAACTGGTCCGCCTTGTGAGTGCAGCTGCGCTGTCTCGCACCGAGATACAGATTCTGACGGACACTCTTCTCAACAAGCACCATGACCCCATGCCACAACACTCTGACTGGACCGAGGTATGTTTAGTAAACATGTTTTTTTTTTTATATACTAGCACGACATGTGACATCGCGATCGCTTACCCGACTGCGCGACGCAAAAAAGAGTTATCTGTTTTTTTTTTTTTTTTTTCTTTTTTTTTTTTTTTACAAGTGCAACATGTGATAGTGGGGCTTAAGGTCCATGAATGTTAGCAACTGATCAGACACTCATGACTGACATCAGTCCCTGACACTATGCCGGCTTGGCTAGGCATGACGACAATTAGAGCCTATCCCGAAACGTGTAGATACACTTTACTGGGTTTATCAGGTCGAACCGTGGGTACTTTCCCGCTCCCGGCAGACTGGGCAAATACCACGAACATAATTGTGGTCAAAAATGCAAGTACCTAATCTAAATAAAATATTTTTGCATTTTTTATTTATTTATTATATGATAAACCTTACAGCTATATTCCCAGATCAATAAAAAAAACAGATTAAAATTGCCTTAGCCAACATAGGTTCCACTATTTACTTGAAAGTTATGTTAATAAATTTAAATTTAAACAAATATTAAGAAAAGAAAATAATAATAATAAACTATAACTAACTTAAACATAAAACATAAAAATTGCAATAAAAATAAAAATACTAAACTAGATATTGGGTAACAACATAGATCCAGTGAAAACAAGTATGGAATGTAATTATTGTGTGCGTGAGTGAATATAAGTGTTGGTGTGATAGTGTAAGTGTGTGTGTGAGGCGTGCTTAGAAGTTGAAGTGAACGAATGCTGCAGCTGACCGGCTAATCAGCTGCCGCATCCGTGCACAGACAGTCTTTAATGATTTTTTTAAAATATGTTTTTTTGTGTAAAAATATGTCCACATCCCTTATTGAACTATTATTATTGTAAGTGAGTGTACATCTATTAATAACAGAATTTTGCGCGTACTTTGTTTGATTTTTTAAAACGTTGAAAAGTCAAAATAGCGGCCGGCAATGTTTTGCCGGGCTGTTAGAGCGACCAGAAAAACTTTGCCGGCCACTCCTTGAAACAAAACGGCAAGGTCAATGATATAGACATATTTCATGACCGTTACAATGTATTCAGAAAAAATGTTCTCGAACATTTCAAACCATCAATATTTGAGTAGCTTATAATTCATTTAACAAGTGTTTAGTTTTCTGCCTCCGTGGCCTAGCGGTTAAGTCCGTGGATTTAGACTCGGAGGTACCGGGTTCGATTCCTGGTCGGGACACAAAAATATTTATTAATGTAAATAAATACATTTAATTAATATTTAATTTATTTGTGATATTTCCCGAGTTTGGTACGCTGGATACATCGACGAGCTTGCCATTTGTCATGATTGGTCTATAGTAAAGTTGGCTAAATGTGAATCCGCTTATTTATAAGCGTGGTTTCTGACCACCCCGAAAGGGAAATGGTCGTGATGATACTTTACTGTTTTGTTTTCGTTTTCTTTTTAAGGTACAAAATTTGTGCAATTTTTATGTTTCCTTATTAGTTCTATTAAAAAAGAGAAAAATGTATAAGTTTATTTTAGAAGTCACTTTTTTATTTTGTAAATTTGATAGTTTCCCCTTTTTTTTTTTTTTTTTTGTTTTAACAGTAATAAGTTTTTAATTTCTTCTTCTTTTTATATTGGTGAATGCTGTGACACCTAATTGATACATATATTAGATAAGTTATAATTATACTATGTTATGTGTGTGATAATATATGTACTGCGGTGTGTACTATATAAATAAATAAAAGGTCGACTTTGCTCAAACAAGGTTGTCAAAATAATGACCACATTCATGCCTTTTAGAGTTAAATTAATTTATTATGTACAAGTATTTATATAATTAACTTTTCTAGGGCCCTAACGATCCGATGCAGAAGATGAAGAAGCAGCTGGCTGAGAAGGACAAGGCTTTGACTGACGAACAGGAAGCCTCCCAAGCTCTTCACGCTAAACTTAAGGAGCTAAGGTAATTAAATAAGACACATTGCCGACATAACATTCTAAGTCAAAATATCTTTATTCACGTAAACCTATTACAGGCATTTATGAAACGTCAATAATTTAATTATTTTGAATGATTTTACTCCTGGTCCAATGGGGTGTATCAGGCAAAGCTTTTTGTAGATGTCGCTAGCGGCAATGGTACCTTGTTTTACACCTATATTGCATGATTTTAAAATGTTTTGTAGTTTTTTATTATTATAACAGAAAAGTGTATTTTAAATTAACGTTACCTACCTTAAAAGACGAATAAAGAAAGCGGACGCCGTCTTAAAAAAAAAAAGCTTTTATTTAAAGAACGGTAATTTTAAGATGGTGATCTTTATCTTAGATTTCGCTTAGAAATCTCGATTTGTACACATAAAAGCTGCTCACTTCGGCATAATATCCAGAAAATAATAAATTTCGTAATAAAAATACAAGTTTTCTATGCAACTGACAGTTATATTAGGTACCATGTCGTATGTGATAAAAAGTTAGTGATACACCCTATAAGTAAGCTGTTAGCAGAAGACCAGCAGCTTAGCAGATTCCAGTGACCTGTTAATGTTAAATCTGACTGAGAAAGGAATCTGCTAGGAAAACTCGGCTATTAAAATCAAAATATTTTTTTTCCATTGGTTCTCTCAAAACAACTTGGATACAGTCAGAACTAATTAAATCAATACAATTTTCAAAACATATGTACTAATCAAAGTGGTAATAATGGTTGGACCGTAAACAGGCAATAATCCATATTTATGTATGCTATGCACAACATTATTGCTACAAGCAAGTAAAACTAACTAACTTAGAAACTACTTAAGTAAGATCGTGGCTGTAAAGAGGCCGTGTCAGTTTACATTCTAAATACTTAATAATTATGATGTACAGAAATTATATACATATCAGATTTACAAAATAAAACATATACAGAACTGCACCACAACAATCAATTAATAACCTTTTAAATTTAGTTATCAGTACCTATGAGATTACAATACCTAGGTTTAGGATTAGTAACTCACCAGGGAAGTCAGAATTAAGATAGACTACATGCCTATGTGCAACCCGAAAGTCGACAAAACGTTCTTACTCAAAATTCTCAATGGTCAAGTCGACTGTCCTGCTCTGAAGATCAAATGTGCTACACCAGTAAAAATCTCTAGATACAAACCCACTTTTGTTGTCCAGGATTGTCATTAGTGGAACCGGGACCGACGGCTTAACGTGCTCTCCGAGGCACGGGAACGGTGGTGTTGTAAATCTATGACGTCAAAAAAGTGTATTTCTCATTGGTACATGCCGGGGGGGTTTAAACCGACCTTTGTAGGATTTAAGGTACGCGTTCTTACAACCGAGCCACCACCGCGCCTATCCAGATCCAGACTATATCATCTCCCATTTAGTTAAAACTTGATTAATTTCAGGGGTCTTCTCAACACCGAGCGGTCCAAGTTGTCTGCAACGACTCGTTCAATGGAGGAAACTGCTTCCACTCAGCGAGCCGAGCTGCATACATTGCAAACCAGAATACAGCGACTTTTAGACGACAACAACAAGCTGCAAGCTGAGAAACAACACCAGGTAACCAGATCCCTGAAGAATGGTCTACTAATGCAGCTATACATACTCAGCCTTTGATTAGAATTTTAAGTAAAACGACCGTATCCCTTCCGGTAAGGTCAGAAACCATTTTTTAAAATTCAAAATTCTTTATTGTATAGATTGCTTATTCTAATTACAGTTGTATCTACATGTCATGATGATGCAATCTGCCAATATTATGGGCATACAATATGCTTATGTCAATAGTTATTTACAATATTTTTTTATATTGTAAAACTTTAACTGCCTCCGTGGTCTAGCGGTTAAGTCCGTGGATTTAGACTCGGAGGTACCGGGTTTGATTCCTGGTCGGAACACAAAAATATTTATTAATATAAATAAATACATACAATTTATATGTGATATTTATCGAGTTTGGTACGCTGGAGACATCGACGAGCTTGCCACTTGTCAAGATGGGCATATAGTAAAGTTGGATAAATGTGAATCAGCTTATTTATAAGCGTGGTTTCTGACCACCCTGAAAGGGAAACGGTCGTGGCTTTACTTTTATGCAACCATTTTTAAAATATGTTATTATTGCAGATTGCTGAGAACCAGGGACAAAGAGAAGCATTGAGTCAGCTGGAGATGCACATACAACGACTGCAAGAGGTAGGGGAATATACTTCAGAGGGTTTACGCTTTAATTCTTCTTGTCCAAGTGTTATTTTGAGAAATGTAGTCTAGTAAAATAGTTAAAAACACAAGAGTCCTAGTACTCCACTGTTGAAGATGGGCCTTCCAGAACACATTACTGGACTTTGGCCTACACTTGCCACGCTGTCCAGACGGGTTGGCGAGGGTCTAAAGTCAATTTTAATGACAAGTTTGTATTCCTTTTGGGGTGGTCAGAAACCACGCTTTTTTTAAAGTACTGGATTCACATTTAGCTAACTTTACTATAGGCCCATCATGACAAGTGGCAAGCTCTTTGATGTCTCTAGCGTACCAGATTCAGGAAATATCACAAATAAATTTTAAATCTACAGACTTAATAATAATAACAAAAGTTCTTTATTGCACAAAAACTAAATTAACTTAAAATTAATGTAAGGCATTTGCCACCAGCTAACCTTTGGGAGATTTTTTACGGATTACAGGCTTAACTTAACCGCTAGACCATGCAGTCAGTCAGTAATGCATATTAAAATCTTCCTCTTCGCATCATTTACCTCATTGCTAAGAGTCGTGACCACCTCCACGGATAACTTTGTCCCAGATAATCTTGCACTATCTGGGGTGTTGAGTGTGGTGCTGATTTGGTCAGACCACCGTATCGGACTTTGACCCCCTCCACGGATAACTTTGTCCCAGATAATCCTGCACTATCTGGGGTGTTGAGTGTGGTGCTGATCTTGTCAGACCACCGTATCGGGCTTTGGTCATTCAATTTTGCACATGATCATTTAAGATTATCCGATTAGCTTTTCCGTGCTATATGACCAAAGTACTCAAGGACTCGTTGTAGCCATATAGGGGAGACCTTGGTAGTGATTTGAGCTCCTTGAGTATTGATTCATTGGTTCTCTGCGCTGTCCACAGAATACGCATATTAAAATAAATTAAAATTATTTCCAGTCTGAAAACACATACATGCAGCAATGTGGAGCTCTCCAGGCCGAGTTGGGAGCTCTTCAGGGAGAAGTGGGATCTCTTCACCAGAGGATACACGAGGGAAGGCAGGCCATGTGTGAAGCCTCCGCCGCCAGGGAAAACATCATGCATCTACAACAACAGATGAACGAGTTGCACCAGAATTTGAAGGTAAATTGGTCAATCTATTTCCGTGTCCCACTAATAATATTTCAAAAACAAGCCTATAAACAAGAATTAGGAGCATCAACGTAAACCAAAGTTACCGATATAGCCTTCAAAATTAGTAGGCTGAAGTGGCAATGGGCTGGACATGTCTGTCGTAGAACCGATGATGAAAAACATAATTAAACAAATTCAATTCATCATCATTACAGCCCCTAGAACGCAGCGTCCTAGACCTCCACTGCTGGATATGGGCCTTCCAGAACCTGGAGAATTTGGCCTACACTCGCCACGCTGGCCCGACGGCTTGGCGAGGATATGATGTTATTAACGATTCCACAAGTTGGTATTAGTGGAACCGGGACCGACGGGATTTTCCTCATGGGAATATTGGGGTTGTAAATCTATGTAAAGTGTATTTCTCATTGGTACATGCCGGGTGGGTTTGAACCGACCTTTGTAGGATTTAAGGTACGCGTTCTTACAACCGAGCCACCACCGCGCCAACGCCATTCAATTGAACCATTTCAATTATTAAGTCTTCTACTATTAGGCAACACTACTAATAGTCTATGGTCACTCTGATGTGTCATGTTTGTTTACACAATATAGCAATTGACAAAAAAAAACAGTTTAGGCATTATGGCGGCTCATACGTATTATTAAAATGTCTTATCATTTATAGGAGGCCAACCGAGTGCGCAATGAACTAAATTGCCAGTGTCATAAGGCTATCAAGGCTGAACAAGATGCTCAGCAGGAAATAAGGAGACTACAAGAAAAAGTTAATAGTAAGTACCTAAAAATAATAACATTAACGGCCAGTTGCAGAAAGGTTGCACAACAATGCTGCTTTGCTGCACAAAAAACTGGCAGCCCTTTTGTCACATACAACATTAACCAGCCGCTTAGACAGTTCTGTAAAGAACTTCTTAACGCTTGGCCCCCATGGTTTTTTTTTATACTAGCACGACGTGTGACCTTGCGCCCACCTGATGGTAAGTGGCGTGTGAGGTCCATGAATGTTAGCAACTGGAATCAGAGACTCATGACTGACATCAGTCTCTAACACTATGTCGGCTTGACTGGACATGATGGCAATTCGAGCCTGATCCCGAAACGTGTGGATACACTTTACTGGGTTTATCGGCACGAACGGTGGATACTTCCCTGCCGCGGCACACTGGGGAAATTGCCACCATCAGTCCGCCTACCACCTATTAAACTCGTGGTCTCATTGTCTCAAGACCAAAAAGCACAAACACGTAGTCATTAGCAACAGACTTTGTCGCGAACTGCCCGGTTAAGGACCGGGGCTCGACAAATAAAACAACAAATAACGGGTCGTAGATTTATTGTATATTCAGTTGAGGACACTTTCGCACATTTAAGAGTGTAGGTAATCTAGCTAATGCTTATCTCGTGTAGCAGCCGGGCGTGAAGAAGAGACGCTCGGCTGGGGGGGAGTTGGGCGACGGACGAGATGAGTCTCCGGAAGCCCGCGGAGCTTCTAACCGAAAACTGGTTCCCTGGAATTAACATTCGCAGCGTCTAACTATGGAGATCACATCTTCTGACTGCTAATGAGCCTTGCATCTAGGTAGTATTATCTACATCTAGCAGTAGCGTGCAGTGCTTTGCAGCAATCAGAAAAGGTGATCACAATTATAATAAATGAAAAATGACCTAAGTGAAATGACAATTAACAATTAATGAGATGACTAATGATTGGTGGCATGATAATGAGTATGTGAGGTGTCGTTGGGTGATCGTGGAATATGTGGAACTGCATACCAACTGCCGACAGCACTAGATATAAAACACACAGACACAATATATCACACCAGACATTTAGCCATTCTACAATCTAAAACTAATTGTTAGCACTTACCCAATTAGGGGATTACGGTCGCTTGGTGATTTTAATGTGTGCTTTAACGAAGTTATATTTAATATTTTATTTATTATTTGTCGGAGCACCCGCAAAAAGAAAGTGCGCAGAAAAGGTTTTAAAATTAATGAGGAACGGCTGATTTTGACACATTGCGTACTGTCCCTGAGCGTTCTGTTTCTCCGAGTTCATCGCATAACGCATTAATGCGTTTCTATTAAAACAATTATAAACTGCCATGTTACAACTTGTATTTGCGACATTTGGCCTTATCAACCGAGTCCGCAGCCGCCCCGGGCCTAAACGATGTGTCCTGGACATGAGACCGAGCAAGTGTGTTGACACAAATTAATTGTATCATTATTTAGGTGGCACAGAATTGCAGGCTGAAGCGGAACGTCTGAAGAGTCGCGTCAAACAGGTGGAGGAAGAAGCTGAACAACAAAAGCAACAGGTTTGTTAACTCAATTACAGAATTTATTTTAATGTCCCGCTTAACGTGACAACTGGGCATGATGGCAATTCGAGCCTAATCCCGAAACGTGTGGATACTCTTTACTGGGTTTATCGGCACAACGTTTCGGGATCAGGCTTGAATTGCCGTCAAGCCTAGTGTTAGGGACTGATGTCAGTTTAAGTGTCTGATTCCAGTTGCTGACATTCACGCAACTTGTGGGCGCAAGGTCACGAGTCGTGCTAGTATAAAAATATAAAGAAAGAAAAGCTGATGATTTTATTGTCCAAATAACTACATAATATACAGCCCCACTGTGTTCAGTGGGGTGGTTTGAAATCCGTATTTCGTGGAAGGGGCATGACCCCCCCACTACTGCAGACTGGTCGCGACGTCTTTTGTGCAGACGCCACACTGGCTTCTATTACACATTTTTTTTAAATATAATATTTTCCAGTTACAACATGAACTGAGCCAAGCTCAAGAAGAATTGAGTGAGCTGCGTCAGTTGAAGGCAGCGCCCGCACAAAATGGATTGCCTCCGCACACAGCACGTGACGTAAGTTACTTTAATTTTCACAAATACAGTTAACAAATCCGCCTCAGTGGTCTATATGATATATATTATGCTATAATGACGTTATTGTGTCATTCATAAATATGCATTTATTATGATTGTTTATTATTTATAATAAATAATAAATATTTCCAGACAGGTCACACAGCGCCATCTAGTTTCCGTGGTAAGCTACGAGGCTTGTGTTACGGAAACTAGATGGTTGATAAACTACATATTATACTTTTTTTTTGTTTGTAAATATATACATATTATACATATAAACACCCAGACCGAGACACATTATACAAATGTACAACTTGCCCCCGGTGGGAATCGAACCCACGACCTCCCGTATTCACGGCAATGTTTGTTACCACTAGACCACGGAGGCGGTGTAATATATATAATAAATTATATTATTATTTACTATTGTAGTTCTGTACCAGAGCCTCGACACATTTATGCTTGTATTTTATTTATTTATAAACTCTTTATTGCACGAAATAACTTAAAAAGTAGTGTACAAGGGCGTTTTTATAACAGCTAACCATTGTATATTTTTATTTATTTATTTACAAAGATGCTCACTACAAGTTGCAGTCGACGCCTGCTACTATTATAAATTAATCTGCTAGGTACTAATCTGGACCACAGCTCAAAATGTGAACATACGGCAAACAATAATACGCTTATACTAGACCAACCTAAAACTATGATTAAAATAATAATAATAATGTCAAGCAAAAACATGCAAAAAGCTAAAACAATAATAATAAAAATAAAAACATGCCTTAACATGCCTTCTTCTTCCTCTCCTCGACTATGGTGACGTGTGCAGCATTGATATGTCGGAGATGTTGCTTAACAAAATGGACCGTTTACTAAATGCATGTATCCGGTTCATCTATTGCTTACGTAAATATGATCACATCTCGCGAGTATCGTGCTAGGTTGAAGTGGCTGCCAATTCGCTGTCGCAGGAATCTTAGAGTCCTCTGTCTCCTTTACTCTGTTTTAAATGAGCCTGCGACACCGAAATACCTCAAGGACAAATTCGCCTATCTCTCTTCTTTTCATGATAAATCTCTCCGATCTTCTCACAACTCACTTCTTTCCGTTCCATCTCATCATTCCGGATTTGTTTACGAATTCCTTTGCGGTTGTTGCTACAAATCTGTGGAACAATCTACCTATTACCATAAGGCAGGCATCTACCAGATCATCATTTAAAAAGCTGGTCTACTCACATTTTCTAAATAACTCCCAACAAAATTTGTAAGTTTTATATGTATGTTTATTATTGTGTATGTATTAGTATTTAGTATATTTATAAGTAGATTATATATAAGTAAGTTTATTATATAAGTATTTATATCTAATTGATGTGTCACTTATACTTTCCTTGCACCTACAGTTGTTCTAATTAGTCCCAAAGGTTTGGCTGTCAGAAAATGTCTACGGGCATTAAGTCCGCCTTTTGTACTTTGTGCATTAAAGTTTTAAATAAATAAATAACATTTAAATAATTCATTTACAGTTTACACTATCAAATAATAAAATAGAACATTCCAAATAAATTAAATTAAAATTAATACTATATACAAATATGGTAATAAATAAGATTCAATACAGTAAAAAAGATAAAACATATCCATTTGATTTAGTAAAATTCAATAAATAGAATACAAATAATACATTGATGAGAATAAATTTATTATATGTAGTTTGGATTGGTTCCAAGGATGATGATATCTATATTATGGGATTAGCTGAAAATCAGTGCTGTAGCTCAATGCTGAGCTGATTCCCTATTTGTCACCACACACTTTTAATTTTAAGTTTACTTTTTTTTGTTTGTTAATGTGACAAATACAATATTTTTCTTTCTTTGACATTATTTTTGAAATGAAATGAAATGAAATATAGTTCGAGACCCGGAATAAAGGTTAGTTGCTGCTAATTTCATTTCTTTCGCTCAATTTCGGAGTATTTTCACCAGCGCCTAGTCGTTTCCCGTTCATAATGGTTCATAATTTGCTATTTCTTGTAGAGAAGAAGACAAATTTCTAAGCATTCCATGGATTCACCGTGCGGGTGCCGGGTCCATCGTGTGTGGGTAAGAGATGAGAAGAATGGTGTCTCGGGCTTGCGACCGACAATAGGCTGGTTTAAGAAAAGGAGGCCTCCTTTTTTTTTCTATTGCGCGATAATACGCTCACGCCACCATTCTACATCTCTCCCTACCCAACCAAATACTGTATGATTCCGTTAATGCCGTCTTGGAAGCTCGTTCCAAAAATGTATTGACGGCAGACCTGCTTAGGCCCAATTCTTTCAGTAAGTGATGCAAAGATTTTGCTGGAACTCCTCTTGCACCAACTTCCACTGCGTAAAGCTGAGTCTTGAACCCTAGTATTTGCCCTTGAATATTTGATATTTGTTAACAATGTCTCAACTGGTTCTTTTGTGTTGATATAGCCAGCCGAGATGGCCAAGATCGAGGGCGCCATAGAGTCTCTTCGCTCGGAGCTGGTCGCGGCTGAGAAATGCTCCACAGAACAGAAGCAACAGGTCGCCAAGCTACATGAAGAACTCAAACAGTACCAGGACAAGAATAATGTAAGTACCACAACCTTTGGGAGAGTAATAGATTTATATGATGGGTGCAGAGTAATGAGTTTTTTCAAGTAAATATATTACAAAAATAATAATAATAATAATAAAAAATGGCGCGGTGGTGGCTCGGTTGTTAGAACGCGTTCCTTAAATCCTACAAAGGTCGGTTCAAACCCACCCGGCATGTACCAATGAGAATTACACTTTTCTTACGTACATTTGTCAAAGATTCGTCGATTTACAAAAACACTGTTCCCGTGAGGAGGAGAGCACGTTAAGCCGTCGGTCCCGGTTCCACTAATACCAACTTGTGGAATTGTTATAAATTGTCATTAAAAATTGACATCATATTCTCGCCAAGCTGTCTGGCCAGCGTGGCGAGTGTAGGCCAAATTCTCCAGTTCTGGAAGGCCCATCTCCAGCAATGGAGGTCTAGGGCGCTGTGTTCTGTAATATAATAAAAATTCACTAAGGACTATTTAAGGATTTCACATATAAATTAAGAAAGCAAGCATAAAGCAAGATAAGAAAACGTGTTCGCGCCGATCGCGGTAATTCGACCAATTTTGGATGGTTAGGCGTTATTGTGATTCGTCGGTGCATAAACAGACGTCCTAATACCCCTTATATTTATTTAATTATAATTACCCCTATACCCTTGTCCTGTCCCTTTTTCGCCGCTTCCTTTCTATATTACCGCACTGAAGAGAGGCAGCGCCTATATAACTGGCCGCGCAGCATGCTAGAAGTCGTCGTCGTCGAATCGAAATAAAGTCGTTGTCCTACAGTCGTCATAGATAGGCGCTGAAGAAATCGCCGCTATCATTGTTTTCGCCAAACCCGCCAAATTAGTATAAGAACTAGTGTTGCCCAAAGCAAGACCAAGACTTAGCCAGTCTTGGTCTTGGTCTTGCATCGGAATGGGTAGTCTTGGTCTTGCGCAAGAGTCTCGCAAGACTTCTGCAAGACTCTTAGTCTGACTCAATATAAATTTTATTTTCCAATTGTACTAAGGAAATCTCTCTCCGCGATGTCTTTAGGGTACCAAACTTGAGAAAAATCACAAATAAATTAAATAATTTATTGTGTGCTAAATTTGGAAAAAAAAATATGTGCAAAAAAGCAAGACCAAGACCAAGATTGGGCAACACTAATAAGAACAAGACATCAGAAGAATTCCACCGATTGCGCTATTGCACCGATTATCATAGTATCGTCTATGTATCTAATTTAAATTTTATCGCAAACCCCGTACCTATACGATACAGTCCACTAAACCCGAGCCACCAAAAAAAATCCGAAATCTTCTGAAAAAGAAAACGTAAAAGTCTGGAGGCAATTATTTTTGCCAACGTATTAGCCTCGCTATACAGAGGGGAAATTTTGCCAGCCTTCTTGGGATTATCCGTAAAGGATCGTCTCTAGACGACATTTTTTACTTATAGTTTATTTTTTATTAGGTTTAGTTTATATTAAATATTAACAGTTTTGTTGTAAGTACTTTTAACTTTGGTGTGGCTTAATAAATCTTATCTAACACCTTTTCTGTAACTTGGTTCCGTAGGAGTTGCGAACTAAAAACTGGAAGGTCATGGAGGCGTTACAAACCGCTGAAAAGGCGCTCCAGGCCAAACCCACCACTGTGCCGGCTCAAGACGCACTCCTTGTAAGTCCAAAAGACACTGATCAAATAATTTTGGTCTTTTTTGTTTGCTTATAACTCACACTCACTCGTGGTCACAAAACTTTAGTCAGGTCTACTCTCATATATTCTACCTGCAAGCAGGCGTGCAAATCTTTACTTAAATACTAATATCATAATCACAACTACACTAAAACAAAAAACAATATTAATCAACCTGTTTTGCACTCAAGATACTCTTTTACACTCAAGATACTCTTTTACACCATAAAATCTATGGTCCAGTAGTCATTTCGTCAGTTGTAATTTTAATTTAGGGCCCTGCAATCATTTTATTTCGTCAGGAAGCTTATATATTATTATACACATATTAAATACATTTTTCATACTTATGTCTATATGTAGGTCAAATTCTACCCATCTCCGACAATGGAGGGTTTATCCCATCCCCAACCCAGGCCCATTGAACATCCGGGCATGGATGACTCCGCTGTCTGTCTGCTGTCTGACAATGGAGGTTAATGAAGTTGCAATTTCAGGGAGCTGTCACAAAATCTCAAGAGGTCCAGTACTCCGAGGTGGCGTCCATCTTGCAAGCAGTGTGTCCCTCTGCGGCGCCCTCTTCCGTGCCCAGTCGGGAATGGCTGACCCAGTTCGCAGACAACATTAAGAAAGAGCTAACCAAGGCCAACAAACCTGCCAGCGACGACTTGAGCGTACAAAACGAACAACTACAGGCAACTGTCGATAAATATAAGAGAATTATTGACGATACGGTAAGTTTAAATAAATAAATAATTTGCAAAACTAAACTAAACGAAAGTGTGTTAAAGCACTCCAGCAGTCCTATTCTGTTACTTAAGCGCAAACGTTATATAATGGAATCTCGATATCACGCTCCTCTCATTCCGAATCGTGCTCAGAGCGCTTAGAACGAATATGACACTGACCGTCGTTCCGAATCAAATATCGCGATTTGGATCGCTGGATTCCACATCTTTGAGTATGAATAATAACAAATATACATCTCTCAGTTTATTCATCTTTATATGTGTAAAGTTTAATATTATTAACTTATATTGGTAATTTAAAATAAGTTGCCGTGTTACAGACATTTTTTTTTTTACTTGCTACTTAAATATTAATTATAGATTTGACAATATTAAATAGTTTAAAATAAAACCTTATTTTAAATTAACTTTAAAATGGCGCGGGACATTATGACAAACAACTCAGAGCGATCTACCTCGATATTGTGAGCAGTCTAAGCTCGAGAAATGATGTCATTTGTTACGTTACATAGCTTAGGTAAAACAGTTTAAGCGCGTCTCGGAACACCTTTAAGCGTGCTTAGGTTACTATTATCGTGTCTCGGAACGAAGAGGCTATTAAAGTTGATATTTGCACGGCCGCTGTCAAGCTCGAGCGCTTATAGAGTTGAGAATTAAATAATAATTTATAATTATGACGCAACCTCAGATGTAAATAACGAAATCCACTAATAACGTTTGCGCTTACATAACAGAATAGAGATGCAGGTTCCTCTGAATATTAATGAATACTTGTACGAGGGTCCTGACCAAACTAGTAAGTTATTAGTTTTTTATATGTTTATAAAATAGAGTTCATTCACATCAATACATTGCTGCATCCGATGGAACGAACCACTGAGAAAAGCACTTTAACCACTTGTCCTTAGGGGACTTTTGAAACGCAGCCACTGCGTCCATAAAACTTTTTCACGAAGTTTTTATTTTATTTTCGGGAGTAAATAAAAATTGCGCAAGGTGCTAGGTCGGGGCTATACGGCGGGTGACCCAGTGATCCCACGTCTGATGTCGTTAAATAGTCGATAGTTCACCCGGCGGTGTGCGACGAGGCGTTGTCGTGGTGGAGGAGGATCCTACTGCGAGGTCTATCTCCCGAGCTTTTTCAAAGACAAGTGGCAAACTATTGTTAGTGTACCACTCTACAGTAACTGTTTTTGGATCCTCTAAGACCTGTCCTTCCGAAGAACGAGGACACCATATCATCCACCGTGTCATCTTATTAAACATATGTTTGTTTTATGTATATTTTTTAAATAAAAACTCAAATTGTGATTTTAGAGTTCTATTTGAATTATGCATATTTACATATCTTCACACCCGATCCCTTGCGGGGTAGGCAGAGAAAATTGAGCGCCACTTGACACGATCACGCTTCGTCAACATTCATTAACCTCTTCATACATGCCCTTTAGTTACGAAGACTTTTTAATGCACCTTCAGTCAGTGTTTTATTTATTTGATCGTGATATGTGAGTCTCGGTCTGCCAGGGCCTCTTTCACCCACAACTTTCGCATTATATATCTGGTTCGTAAATTTTTCATCGCTCATCCTTTCAACATGCCCGAACCATCGTAGCATGCCTTACCTTATTTTTGTCCCTATGCTTTCCTTCATACCAACCCTTTTCCGTATTTCGACGTTACGTATCCGGTCCACCAAAGTGACGCCACATATCCGCGCAACGACCGCATTTCTACTGCATTAACCTACTCTCATGCGTATTCTGACGTATCCACGTCTCGCTTCCATACATCAGTGTTGGTACCAACATGGCATTGTGTATGGCGAGCCGAGCTTTGTCACTGACATTTCGACTGCCGATCAGTGACCCCAGGGCACCGTTAACACTATTTCCCGCGTTCACTCTTCTTTCAACGTCCCTATCGTACTTCCCATCCGCAGTGAAAACACTGCCCAGATATATAATTTCATTTACTTGTTCTAGAGTTTCATCATCAATCTTTATCGTCACGGTTGTCATCCTTTTTCTTTCAAACACTAGTTAGTACCTTGGTTTTTCTCGCATTCAAAATATTCTAATTTCTATATTTATATAGTCTTGGTGTACTCTCATACACTTAACAAACTGATTTAAACAGGAAGGAGTACTTAGTCGACTACAACTCAACGTGTCGGAGGAGGAAGGTCGGTGGGCACACAAACTGGAGGAGTTGCACAAACAACTAGACCAAATCAACCAACGGGACACTCAGGTAAAACTTCCTGATCATTTCTTCTCTGACATTTGTTTGACTACATGTACAAACTATACGTGCAATGGGGTGTATCACTAACTTTTTATCACGATAGATGGCGCATGATAGATGGTACCTAATATAACTGTCAGTTGCATATAAAACTTTTTTTTTTTTAGATTATAGACCTTTATTTGTATTCTGAGTAAAGTACAAAGATTAAAAAATAAATTAAGAACTAAATTATAAAAACTAATTAAAAACTAAAAATTAATAAATAAAATTACGGCTATTCGATGGGCGTAGTGTGCCGAGGACACTCGCTGCGTTCCCCCGCTGAACAGCGAGGCTGACCCTTTGAACAAGATATTCTCGACT
The DNA here is from genome assembly GCA_910589645.1 of Tinea semifulvella. Classification (NCBI taxonomy): domain Eukaryota; kingdom Metazoa; phylum Arthropoda; class Insecta; order Lepidoptera; family Tineidae; genus Tinea; species Tinea semifulvella. The sequence goes on from OU342620.1 coordinate 8,053,360, forward strand.
CTAAAGGGTCACCCGTCGCCAAGTGGAGTTTGTCACCCGCGAGCTTGGTAAGAGAACACAAAATGGAAAACTTGTATTTTTATTACGAAATTTATTATTTTCTGGATATTATGCCGAAGTGAGCAGCTTTTTAGTGTACAAATCGAGATTTCTAAGCGAAATCAAAGATATGGTGATCTTAAAATTGCCGTTCTATTAATAAAACGTTTTTTCTTTTTAAAGACGGTTTGCGCTTTCTTAATTCGTCTTTTAAGGTAGGTAACGTTAATTTAAAACTGTGAAAACATTTAAAAAATGATGCGATATAGGTGAAACATAAGGTACCATTGCCGCTAGCGACATCTACAAAAAGCTTTGTCTGATACACCTCATTGAAATTTGATTAAATATTATTTAATTTAATAGATGGTAGGCGGACTGATGGTGGTAATTTCCCCAGTCTGCCGGGGCGGGGAAGTATCCACCGTTCGTGCCGATAAACCCAGTAAAGTGTATCCACACGTTTCGTAATCAGGCTCGAATTGCCGTCATGCCCAGTCAAGCCGGCATAGTGTTAGGGACTGATGTCAGTCGTGAGTCTCTGATTCCAGTTGCTAACATTCATGGATCTCGCTCCCCACTTACCATCAGGTGGATGCAAGGTCACATGTCATGCTAGTATATAAAAAAAAATTAAAAGGTCGTACCAAACTCGAGAAATAACAGAAATAAATGAAATATTAAGTAATTAAATGTATTTATTTATATTAATAAATAATTTTGTGTCCCGACCAGGAATCGAACCTGGTACCTCCGCGTCTAAATCCACGGACTTTACCGCTAGACTGCGGAGGTACGCATATATTACACACATAAATTATATATATATAATTTGTTGATATCTTGAATTTTTAAATATAACACTTTCTAAATGAATGTATAATGCACAGGACCCCCTGGCCTTCGCATATTCGTGCATAGAGAAATCCTTGCCCACCATCATAGCCGAGGTACTGACTGTCGTCACTTGTGACTTACGTCCGGTCAACGTCTTGTTTCTACCTCTTTCTACCATCTTATATTGACGATTTTTAAACCCTATTTCATGTCAGAGCTTACCACTTTTCTTGATAGGCCTATAGCACAGTTGGCTAAAGATTGGCACACATATCAACATGGGAAGGGATCGTCACCTCACCGTCAACCAGGCGTTAATCCTAACGTAAGCACGTAACACGTAATTACTTAATTTTCGTTTGACAGCTGGAAGGAAATGTTGATTGGAGGGGCCGTGGTTAAACGTCGAATCATAAGTAGTGTTGCTCTTGGATCTTGGTCTTGCAAGCTAAACTGCACTTACGGCTTGCCCGAAGCATGACCAAGACTTGGCCAGCCTTCCCTTAATTGCAATACTGATTCTTTGGGCAAAGAAAGAGATTCCTTCCAGCTGTCAAACGCACATTATAAGGATATAGATGATAGTGTTCATAGGTAGATTTTTGACAGTAGTGTCAGTTCAAAATTAGAAAAGGACGTTAATTTTTTTTTTCCGTTATTGGATGGCAAAAGGCCGAGCCCATACAGCCAAAAAAAGAATAGGCAAATAATCGTTACAATCCAGCCATTTTCTTTGGTGTACCAAAAGTAAAAAAGCATAAGTAATTGAAACTTCTGATATTTTTTTTTTTTTTTAGTTCTGTGAATGTACAATAATGTTCTATTTATCTATGCAAGTAATAAACAGTAATATTTTTTTTTAAGTTTCATCGATCATTCCTCAACTTCCAGCTGTCTAAAATACGGGTGATAGTGTTATGTCGTTTGGAGCATGTCCAGAGGCGAGATGAATACGTTAAGATTCCGATTAGTGTGCGTCGCTGTAGAGTTTTCTTAGGGTGACGATCTCTTGCCGTTTGATATGTGTAGGGTTATAATAGTCCTCAATAATATTGTTAAGTGTTGCTCTTAATGTTTCTATATATTTCACATGATGTGATTTGTTCGGTGTAGGATTTTGTGTTTTAGATATAATTGCTAATGAAATTGGACCTTTTGATACAATAATTTAATTCACTGTAGATGTGACTATTAAAGTTAAAAATGGTTAATGTGTTAGTTTTATTAAGGTCAGGTTTTACAATGTTATTTATCGATTAGCACCAAAATACGGATTGTAGATTTTTTTTCTGAAACCAATTGAATGTTTTTTTGTTTTATTAAGTACCTAAAATTATGCTGATTTTATATTTATATTTAAATAATAATTTAGAACGTTACCTTAAAAACATTGGTCAGCTTGAGTGACGTCACTTAATAATACAAAAAGACTGTGATTTTAAATGCGTTGCTTTTTCTAACTGAATTTTGCTTATAGTGAATAAAAACGTCTTTTAAAGCGAAATAAAGTAAAATATACAAAGTCGTTATTATATGAGCGTGACGTCATCCGGCAGCCATTTGCAACTGCAGTGCTTTTGAGCAAAAATTCGAACAATAACTATTACTAATACTAAATAAGTAGATTTTAAAGCGTAAGCGACCCCATTAAAAATACAGAATACGTCACAACTAAAAAAAACTTTTTTATTTTTTCATTATTAAAAAAGAAAAAAAAAATTTTTTTGAAAAAGCCGCTTTTACGAGTAATTCGTAAAATACAAAACATCTGGCCACCTTAAGTGTTTAATTATTGTGACACTACTAGTGTGACATAAAGGTAGGAAACTCAACTACATACATATATTGTATTTTATTGAACTCGGGAGGTCGTGGGTTCGATTCCCACCGGGGGCAAGTTGTACATTGTAAAATTTGTCTCGGTCTGGGTGTTTATATGTATAATATGTATATACTTACAAAAAAAATAAAATATAATATGTAGTTTATCAACCATCTAGTTTCCGTAACACAAGCCTCGTAGCTTACCACGGAAACTAGATGGCGCTGTGTGACCTGTCTGGAAATATTTATTTATTATTTATTTATTTTACATAATTTTCTATGCACTTTGCTTGTTTCAAGCCAAGCTTGTAATAAATAATTAGGTCCAATTTTATTATCAACTTATTAATAATAGTTTTTAATTAGTCATAATAGGTGACAAGGCCCTTTTACAGCCGCATTTCATTTTAAATTCAAATAATACTACGTGTCTTCGTCACAACATACCAAGTGCCAGTTTTGTTCTTTACTATTAGCATAACATTCCAGGAACGATATAGTTAATTAAATATTACATATATGTAATTGATGTATTCATAGACTTAACCAAATTGTGGGAATGTACGATAATTGTTTGAATGTACGAGTATTGTGGGAATGTACGATAATTGTTTGAATGTACGAGTATTGTGAGAATGTATGATAATTGTTTGAATGTACGAGTATTGTGGGAATGTATGATAATTGTTTGAATGTACGAGTATTGTGGGAATGTACGATAATTGTTTGAATGTACGAGTATTGTGAGAATGTATGATAATTGTTTGAATGTACGAGTATTGTGGGAATGTATGATAATTGTTTGAATGTACGAGTATTGTGGGAATGTATGATAATTGTTTGAATGTACGAGTATTGTGGGAATGTACGAGTATTGTGAGAATGTATGATAATTGTTTGAATGTACGAGTATTGTGGGAATGTACGAGTATTGTGGGAATGTATGATAATTGTTTGAATGTACGAGTATTGTGGGAATGTACGAGTATTGTGAGAATGTATGATAATTGTTTGAATGTACGAGTATTGTGGGAATGTACGAGTATTGTGGGAATGTATGATAATTGTTTGAATGTACGAGTATTGTGGGAATGTATGATAATTGTTTGAATGTACGAGTATTGTTCGAATGTACCGAGTATTGTGGGAATGTATGATAATTGTTTGAATATACGAGTATTGTGGGAATGTATGATAATCGTTGGAATGTACGATAATTGTTTGAATGTACGAGTATTGTGGGAATGTACGATAATTGTTTGAATGTACGAGTATTGTGGGAATGTACGTTAATCGTTGGAATGTACGAGTATTGTGGGAATGTACGTTAATCGTTAGAATGTCCGATAATTGTTGGAATGTACGATAATTGTTTGAATGTACGAGTATTGTGGGAATGTACGTTAATCGTTGGAATGTACGATAATTGTGGGAATGTACGATAATTGTTGGAATGTACGATAATTGTGGGAATGTACGTTAATCGTTGGAATGTACGATAATTGTTGGAATGTACTATAATTGTTTGAATGTATGAGCATTGTGGGAATGTACGTTAATCGTTGGAATGTACGATAATTGTGGGAATGTACGATAATTGTTGATATGTACGAGTATTGTGACAAATTAAAGAAATATATATTACTGCCTCTGAAAGAAAAGAGGTATGTCGTGATAGTGACAAGTGGCGCTCAATTGCTCTGCCTATCCCGCAAGGGATTTGGCGTGAAGATATGTATGTATTACTGCCTCCGTGGTCTAGCGTTGTGGATTTAGTAGACGCTGAGGTACCAAAATTCGTGGTTGTGACACACTAATTTATTTAATGTGTGATATTTCTCGAGTTTGATACGCCAGAGATATTGACAAGCCACTTGTCATGATTAGCCTACAGTAAAGTTGGCTAAATGTGAATCCGCTTCTTTCAAAGCGTGATTTCTGACTACTCCGAAAGGGATACAGTCGTGATGATACTTTATTATGTATATTACACAGATCCCTTCATATTTTCAGTCTCAGAAGAAAATATCGTCCCTGGAGGCAGAGTTGAGGCAGGTGAGGCAGAACTCAACCGAAAAACACACCTTCACAGACTCCGAAAGACTAACAGAGGTAATAATTTTGTTTATTTTATTAGAATTCTTTATTATAAAAAAATATGGAAAAAGATATCTGGCGTGAAGATATCTATAAAAATGGTGTAAATCTGCCCCCACTGTGTGGCTTTCTACATAAACGCAGCTGTTAACGCCGTTATTTATAAATATATATATACATATAAAAACTCGTAATTATCTATGTAGTATAACGCTTCTAGAACAATCTAACGCTTTATGTACACCCATCCCTTTTATTCCTTATCCATAAGACTTACGGGTGAAAGAGATGGAGAAATGCGCAAATGCACCTTAAAATGTCCTCGCGACCCGAATAAAATATTTGAACGGTAAATATAAGACTTTAATCAGTCTTGCATCAGACCAAGAACAAGACTACTGATATGGTTGCAAGACTCTTGCAAAGATTTTTTTCGAAATTCTGCTAAAGTGATTACTTTTTTTGGGGTTTGGTTTTCAATAAATTTTAATTGCGTCGTGTCCGTGATTTTAAATTTTTTTTGGTCCTAAGAAAAAAAAATGTTTAGGTATTTGGAACTTGGGAGAGCTCCTAATCTAAATCTTACCTATACCTAATGCCTCCGAGGTCTAGCGGTTAATTCCGTGTATTTAAACTTGGAGGTACAGGGTTTGATTCCTGGTCGGGACACAATAAATTATTTAATTTATTTGTGATATATCTTAAGTTTAATACCCTAAAGAAATTGCGGAGAGAGATTTCCTTAGTAAAATTGGAAAATAAAATATATATTGAGTCAGAGTAAGAGTCTTGCAGAAGTCTTGCGAGACTCTTGTGCAAGACCAAGACCAAGACCAAGACTAGCTAAGTCTTTCTTTTCTAGTATCTAGAAAAAAATAGGCTTTCTTACCAATACTGTACTGTTTTTATTTTGTTGTAGGAGAGCAGCAGATTAATGGCTGGTATGACTGATAAGCACAAAGTGGACAATGGGCCCTTACGGGTAAGTAAATGTATATCATCACGCCCCCTTTCGGGGTGGTCAGAAACCACGCTTATAAAGAAGCGGATTCACATTTAGCCAACTTTACTATAGGCCAATCATGACAAGTGGCAAGCTTGTCGATGTCTCCAGCGTACTTAGCTAAACTTGAGAAATGACACAAATTAATAATAATTCAAAATTCTAAATATTTATTTCCATATGGTTCACATGTAACACTCGGATATTGTCATTTTTTTACAATATTATTAAAATAATAAATTAAAATATTAAATTATGGATAGACCGAAATAAGTAAGTGACATTGCTGCCATAAGCAAGTACTGTAGCTTAACCTAAATTCGAGGCATTATAGTCGTGTCAACTTATTAATTAAAAATATTTTTGTGTCCCGACCAGGAATCGAACCGGAGGCAAGTATTCAACTAATTTGCTTGGTGGGCGTGTAATTGCGCAACAAGAACAGGGGAGCCCCCTGTTTAAAAATAAGCCGGCATAGTGTTAGATACTGATGTCAGTCATGAGTGTATGATTCCAATTGCTAACATTCATGGACCTCGCATGACACACCATCAGGTGGGCGCAAGTCCACATGTCGTGCTAGTACAAAAAAAAATATACATTAATAAGAATAATTATATTTTTACAGCTTGAATTGGAAAAGATTTAACAATTAGCACCACCCGCTGTGTACATACGGATGGCAGCTCATTCCAACAGGGACGCCGACAGGTAGCACAGGAAACAACCAGGCATAGCACGGAAACAACCTGGCACAACTGTCTAAAGGCATACCATAGACCACGGGAACCAACTATCAATTTAAACCACCAGTTAAAACAAACCCCTAAACCAATAATGTATGAAAAACCATGTCGCTTTTGTAAGTAAATTAGAAGAAAATATTTTTAAAGTAACAAAAAAGACACTTAGCGTTGAATTACGTTAGTTGTATATTCGAACTCACACAGCGCTAGAGTAATCTCCTTGCACAGTGTCGTAGCAGCTGCTGTGACGTCATCAATTTCGTAACTCAAATCAAGTTTCAAAATTTCCAACTTAGCTAATAATTATTTTTTTAATTAAGAATGCATACATAAATTATTTTAAATATTAACAAGAAACCAGTGCAAAATCAAACGTGACACAATTTACCCCATTTTTGTTTTGTCTTTTTTATATTTATTAATTAAACAACTATATACACACAGGGTGTCCCAAAAATCAACGTCAAGCCGAAAACGGTTAATAGACCAGGTGGTGACAGTTATCAGAAAAATAATTTAATTAATCTAAAATAAGTACTTTTCAAATTATTGATATTAAAAAAAAATTAAGAAAATTGTCAGAGATGATCTTTAAAGTACTGTGACTACAAATCTTTACTTTTCATATATTTTTTTTGTGAGTGGTGTAATAACTCACAAAAAAAAAAAAAGTAAAGATTTGTAGTCACAGTACAAGATCATCACAGGATGACATTTTTCTCAATTTTTTAATAATTTGAAAAGTACTTAACTTAGATTTTTTAAATTATTTTTCTGATAACTGTCACCACCTCGCCTATCAACCGTTTTCGGCTTGACGTTGATTTTTGGGACACCCTGTATATATATATATAATCTCAATTCAACCGATTTTATGACTTATTGTTTCATTTATATTTCTTGTCAAAATTTGTAAAGTGTTGTTTGAGTACCTACTTATTGTTATTGAACTGTTTTTTTTTTATGTAAGGCTTTAAGATGACATTATATAATCCCAATTCAACCGATTTTACGGTATTTATTTGAACCACAATATATATTAATAACTACAGTTGGTGAAGTAATGCTCAAACCCATGGTCCAGTGGTAGCCGTGTATTTTAGTGATATTAATTAATCAATTTGAGATAAGTCGAATCTATTTATCGGTGTTGTGTATGAAGCTACTTTTGGAATAACAGCGCCGTTAGAATTACATCGGACGTTTAATCAATAAATAATAAAAACATAAAATACATATGTATATATATAATACATAATCGGGGTATATAGAAGACCAGTTAATACCCCTCGGACTAGCAAATATGTTTAATTTAAACATAGTTAATAAATAAACAGTTATCTTAAACTATAATACACAAAATGAAATAACAATAAACGTGATTGGGTAAAATAAAATGGCCAACTAACTACCAATCACGTGGCGTATTATTAACGACCAGTTGCAGAAGGCTGATTATCTTTTGACGTGTTTGATGTATGCCTATGAGACACGTCATTGGCTGAAATAACTAAAATTCTAGCCGCGCTGTTACATCGAATAGATCCAATATATTATGACGGATTTTTATACCTTTACGACGTCCATTTTGTTTAAAATTGATTTTATAAAATTTTAGCGTAATATAAAATTTAATGTCAGCCTATGTCGCTTTCAAATGACATTATATATATATATATATTGTTATTTCTCGCTTTAGGCTGGAATGTTATATACATACATATCGCCGGGTTATATATATGGTATATTTAACTATCACTGATCTAACTTTAGACTTATTAACCGCTAAGAATCGAACTGATCGCAAGAAGGTTTTAGAAAAAAACATGAAAATAAATGTGAAATTTGATTCGTAAAACTGGCAATATACTAAAAGATTTTTTCGTCCAAAGCGAGAAATAAAAAGGTGAGTTTAGACCAAACGAGCGAATCCTCATTCTATCTGCTCCTCATTAAATTCTGTTTAATATTTTAAGAATGCTCGCACCCTTGATGTACTTGTGTGTTCGAACGGACTTTGATTCGTGAAGCGTTTTTGTTGACAAAACGGCATGGAGCACTCGTTCGCGTGATCTAAACATCAATCCAGCATGTGCAATAATTCTACTACTTGTTGGTATTCTTTTCGTATAAATGATAAAAAAGCTAGTTGACGTTTCCACCAAAAAAGAACGACCGACGTTCTTGTTTTGGCTCTAGCTCTTTGTTTGGTCTAGACCCACCTTAAGAATTAATTTCGGAAAACGAACATTCTTATGGCTGACATTCATATTTACTGCTTAGATGTGTTCTTAGCCAAATTAAACATTTACTGCCATAACATAGTCGACAATAGATTATGAAAAGAAATGAAAAAATAATACTTATGAATAGGCTTAATGGCTTAGTTCCTTTTGCCTTTCCATTAGGTTTTATTTTTAATTTAAAACAGGCTGAGATTCTTAGCCCGAGATTGGTAAAGGTTGCTTAATCTTCTGCAATGTTAAATCAAAATAAGGCCAGGAAAAGAGACAAGTTGGCAAAAACTTATAATTATTTTTGGCCTAATTTATTAATTCTACATACGGTTACTGATGACTTCAGAATCCGATGTTAAAAAACTAACGCAGGTCAATAAAGTACTACTGCTGATTTCTAGATCTCCGCTAAGAGCCAGTAATAATCATCAATCACTTCGGTGAAGGCCACTAAAAAGCATTGAATTGCCGTTCATAGTCGTTACTTGGAACAAGGTTTTTTTATTAATTTCTATGCGTGGCCAATGCTTGGTATGATATTCTGAACTGTACTCTCTTTACATTATTCTTAACCTTTCTTCCAAAAAAACTATAAACCCACCGATAAAAATTGCAAAGCGATTGCTTAGTATGGGCTATCGACTTCCCACTTGTCGGGTGCTACTAGCTGAACATTTCATATGAAGTTGTCTCAGATATTCTGATCAGTACGATCCCTGGACTATAAGGAGCGCATCGACGCCTTCGAGGTGTGATGTTGGCGGAAATGCTAGGGATCTCATGGACAGAGCATCGAACCATCGTGTGTTCGTAGGATCCAGTACTTCAGAAAAGAAAAAGAAAATATATTTATTGTCAAAAAAACTAATTTACTAGCGAAACATTGATCAAACAGTGATCTCCACACTCGGCACTGCCAGACATGTGGTGATCTCGTAACTACATAATAAAAAATAGAAAATAATAATAATAATAGCAGGTGTATGCCGATCACAGTACAATCTACATAGTAATACCTAACTGTCTTGTCTATATATATGCCTATGATGCTGTTCATGCTGACGCACACCATATCACCAGGTCACGACCCTAAGTAATGAGGAAATATGACGCAAGGAGGATTTGTATTTATCCGACAATGATTTTCTGTCGATTCAGACAAGAAATGTCTGATGGTTTGCCAGCTGCGCTTGTCCTTATTGATTCGTGTCGTAAAGATTCATTCATTTATCGGACGTCGGGTTCGGCTATCCTCTCCCCGCTATCCGATACCCGCTGGTCTCTGCAGCACATCACGAAAAACTTTTATTTTAATTTAATAGTTTTTCATAGTTTTTTTCTAAAATGCTTCATATATGTCAATCTTGTACAGTCGCTCGCGTAGACTGTCAAAAATTTACAGAATGGAGCTGGCATCCGTTTGATATACAGGTCCGACACCAGACAAATGGGAACGTGCTCTAAGGCTGTCGACCAAAACGACGTCTGTAATTATCGATTAAAATTTTAAACTGCGTCGAAATCATCTTCGTTTTGGTGTAACCCAGCTTTAGCATCAGTCCAGTCTAATCCAGGGCTTCCCAGTCTTTTCTCTTTACTGGCTAAGGTTCACCAGGCCACACTTTAGGAACCCCTGGTCTAAGCAATTACTTTGTAACGAAATTAATTTTTTTTTACAACTATCTTGTGAAGTAACGACTTTGTATCTCAGCCTGGAATTTTAAATGCTTGGAATTTGCTTGAAAAAAAAAACTAACGTTTATGTAATTTACTTATGCTGGATTTCTAAGGGGAACAAAAAGATATGGAATCTTCAAATTCAAAAGAAATTTAATTGTAATAAATTGTGGTTATTTATACATTTTCGGTCACAAATGAGTTCTCACAATATACTTTGGGACAAAGTAGTGATGCCGCTTGATAGAATGAGAATATTGATACTATTGATTGCACAAAATGTGGTATACATACAATTGATGACTTGCAATAGTATCGATACTATTGTCATTCTTGACGAGAACTATCGTTAGTATCGATACATTATTGTCATTCCTGACGACGAGTTAACTATCATTGGTAGCGATACTATTGTCGTTCCTGACCAGATAACTATCGATATTGTAGATAGTGCGTGACAGTGTAATAGCGCGGTGGTGGCTCGGTTGTAAGAACGCGTTCCTTAGATCCTACAAAAGTCGGTTCAAACCCACCCGGCATGTACCTATGAGAAATACACGTTTCTTACGTACATTTGTCATAGATGTACAACTCCACTGTTCCCGTGAGGAGGAGAGCACGTTAAGCCATCAGTCGCTGTTCCACTAATACCAACTTGTGGAATCGTTAATAAATTGTCATAAAAAAATAAATATCCTCGCCAAGCCGCCTGGCCAGCGTGGCGAGTGTAGGCATAATTCTCCAGATATATGTTCTGGAAGGCCCATCTCCAGCAGTGGAGGTCTAGGACGTTTGTTCTAGGGGCTGTAATGACCTATAGTTTACTCGTCTGGGACGATAATAGTATCGACACTAGCTATGGCATAATAATAATAAATTATTTAAAGTACAAAAAACAAAATTAGATGAGTATATAGGCGATCTTTATGCTGTAAATCTACCAACTAATAAAAAAAACAGGTTTATAATTAACAAAATACTTTACAACTTAAATCAAAGCGGGAAAACGGGAAAAGTGACAGCCGCCGTAGTGACGTCCTCAAACCACATCGAGTAGTGATGTCTCAAATCAATTGAATGACCATTATCGATGACTTCGCAAATAATATTCTAACACAACTAACTACCTTACCTTAGTTAACTAGCATATCCTTAATACTATCTGTAGCATCGATATTATATATTTTCTGCAATACACATCAGTATGCCTAGTGTGACAGTGAAGTTTCGTAAACGCAACTATACTATAGTATAGTTTTTTTACTGAATTTTCGATGTTCATTGCCTGTTATTATAGGCAAACTTGCAATAAAACGTAACTACAGCAGTTACGTTTTCCGAAACATGCATTTTACACTAAGCACACAGGTGATTTTTAATTTAAGAAGGTTGTTAAATTTTGCACCCCTTTCGCTCGCACGTCAACATTTTCAAAGTTTTTCCTAGTCTGAGGGTACCTGTAAGTGTCAGTGTGGTGAATCATTCAAGTTAATAAAATTACTGTCATTTTAGACTTGTCATTTCTTATATTTACTTGAACTAGCAAGAACATTCTATATCAATTTTCTTCTATTTTACTGAAATAAATCTATTATTAATGGTGATTATCTACATTTAATAAAATAACACTCACTATTGAAAAAATATTTTATAATATCGGAATGCTCAAGCGAGAGGAATACGAAGTGTGTGTAGTTTAGCAATCTTATATATTATCAAAAACGTTATATAGATAAATACATTCTTAATTGCACAGAAAATAAATCATTTTACAGTACATAAGCGAGCTTAATGTTTTATATCTAACAGCTAACCTTTAGAAGTAACCAGGGATTGTTGGTGCATGACCACTACTATATATACTATAAAATAAATAATATATATATATATATATATATTATTTATTTTATATACAAATAATTCATACAATGATATACTATATATAATGAAAGTGTGTGGTAAGCAAATTTCGATATCTTATTGATCACCTCAGAAACCCAGCATCAGTCGTCAAATTCCTGTATCTACATTTTACTTAGCAAATACTCAGCTCAAAAATAGCCATTTTTTTTGGTTTTGTCTGTACTAAGCTAGTTTTATAAAACTTAAGACTATTCGGGATACAAATTATGCAATAATAATAAAATTTGCAATTGAATTTATTTTTATACTTTAATATTTAAATGTATTATTTAATTACTTTAATGTTACTCATAATGAATTTTAAGGAATGTTATTTACTCTTTGGTATTTATTAAGTTTTTATATTTAGCAATTGATTTATATGTTTTGTCCGGGCATTTGATCCAATGGTAAATTAATCCTCAAGATTATCCTAAACTAGTATGGGTAAGGCGGCCTGAAAGTTTAGGAAGCTGTCGAACACTGGCCTTTAATGTGCCAGATCAGGAAATACTTGGATTTTTCTAGTTGACCGATTCCCACCGGGGACAAGTTGTACATTGTATAATTTGTCTCGGTCTGGGTGTTTATATGTATAATATGTATATATATATAAAAAAAAGTATAATATGTAGTTTATCAACCATCTAGTTTCCGTAACACAAGCCTCTTAGCTTACCACGGGAACTAGATGGCGCTGTGTGACCTGTCTGGAAATATTTATTATTATTATTTATTTATAGTTATCGTCCTCATTATTTTATGTAAAAACAATTATTTATTACTGTGAAATTTCACGTTAAATAACAAACAATAAAATAAAAAATATATTTCATAAAAGGGTTATATAGAAAATAATATTAAATAAATTATTAAGAATTGTTTTTATAATAAAATATAGCATTACGCGAAAACACTTTTTACAAAGTATTAAACAATGATTACAAACTACTTAAATAAAATAAATTAACTAAACTAAACCTAATAAAAAATAAACTATAAATAAAAATGTCCCCTAGAGAAGTCCAAAGAAATCAGAGATAGCCCCAAGAACATTGACAACATTTCCCCTCTGTATAGCGAGGCTAATACGTTGGCAGAAATAATTGCCAGCCTTTCTATCTCCAGAAGATTTCTCCCTTCAGCCGTTTGGACAACTTCTTGGCCATTTTATATGCAATAAATACAATACAGAGGTTTTCAAAAAAATACAGCCAAGTGCTTTCTTTTGCTTACATTTTTTTTTTAATTGTCTTTAAAGGACATTGTACAGAATACATCAGTCCTAAACACGTAATTTATTTGCATAATATATGTTCATAACCGAGTTGGGGATCATCAAATTCCAGATGCTGCAGAATTTGATGCTTTTTTGGAGTCACTCGCGGCATTATAGCCCAAACACGTCGGGTAAAATATGGGAGTTGACAGCGCGGGAAAACCGCAAAAAATAAACTGCAACTTTTGCCCCATATTTAAAGTCCAATTTATCGTTTTCCATAATTATTCACATTGTAGCACATTATTAAACAAAACAACACCACTTATGACCAATAATATCCACAGTAAATTAATTTACAAAACAATAACTTGCACTTGACATCTCCGCGCAAAATGGCGCGAAAGACTCCTCTTTTGCTTACAGCTGTTAATATTGTTTAGGACTTATGTATTCTGTACCTTAAATAAATAAAAAAAATACAGCTGTTAAAAACATATTGTGCAGTAAGCAAATATATATTTTTTAGTTGAGTAGTTAATGATTTTTTGAGTAGTTAGTCCTTAACACAATATTTATTCATAACTGCGTTATTAAGGTTATGACCTTATATGAACGAAAAAACACAAAAAGCAAAAATTAAACTGCTGCGTTAAATTTATCATATTTTATAATTAATCACATTGTAGCACATATTAAACAATATCCACAGTAAAGAAAACAAAAAACTTGCACCTGACGTGTCCGTGTAAAAGCGCGGGAACAACTAGGAACATTTATTTGACCTGTTTTAAATGCCCGGTTAAAACATTGTCGCTGACCGACCCGTGCGCGTTCAGAATCAACTTCAATTTCGTTATTTTCCTTGTACATTGCTTGTTATTTTCTACTTTACTTTTGTTCTGTTTAATAGTAACAGTCAATGTATAACGAAAACTGCAGCGACGAAATAAGTCAAATGTATTTAGCGCATAAATCGATTTCTGTCAGTGCCTTAGGTTAAGATTTGGATTTGGCTGACTTTAAATTTAGTTTGTAATTAATATTAAAACACTATTAAATGCTTGTTAATTGTAGGCTTTATTATTGATTTGGAATTATTGTAATTTTATGTTATGGAATTATTATAATTGTATGTTGTATGTTTCCATGCTATTTCAGGGTATATTGATGTATAACGGCTAAACCCAAATATTAAATCATATATTTTAAATTGGGCAGCTGTTTCCATATCACATTATATACACAGATATATCCTGCAATACTATTAGACTTCTATTAAACATAGTTTTAAATAGGTATATAAAAATATATTTTATCCGATTTACGTAAGAATGAGGATGTGATGTTTTTTTTTGTGAATCAAACGGTGTGTCAAAGGTCCAGAAGACAATTTTTTATATTCGTGGAAAATTGTATTTTAATATTAAGTAAAATAAGTAATCATTTGTATTATAATAAATACAATATTAATTAATGTACGGAATAAATAAAAAGAAGACATAAAATAAATATAAATTCTTTCTAATCCAATGTTTTAGTTTTATTTGAATCTACTATGCCTTTAACCAAAGATTTAGTATATATCTATGCTATGATTTAGTATCCTTATCTATGCTTTTAACTAACATGCTATTCCAACTTTGTAATTAATTTTAAAATTATTTGTTAATACTAAAATAAATGACTACTTGCTCTAGCTTTCTTTTCTAGAGCTTCAGTTTTCTATTTGCTGTTGTTTCCATAAGTGTTATTGGAATAATTAACATGGTAAATAATTTTAATACCTGTTAAAAAACATCTATAAGGCCAATCAAAATACAAGGTGAAAGCGCACCTAGACGCGCCGCTGTCATCGCATTTTATAAATTTTATCGGCAAGAACGGTGAATACTTCCCCGCCCCGGCAAACAAATACAAACAACAATAAAACAAAAAAGGCAAATTACCACCACCATCAGTCCGCCTAACACATTAAAAGTCTAGTACGCGTGAATTTTGCTTAACAATGTAATAACAGCAGACCAGTATGCCTAGTGTGACCATAGATATAGAATGACGCGACGATCCTATGTCTATGAGTGTGACAGTGAAGTTTCGTAAACGCAACTATAGTAGTAGTTTTTTTACTGAATTTTCGATGTTCATTGCCTGTTATTATAGCCAAACTTGCAATAACACGCAATGTCTAAAAAAAAATACGTTTTTTTATTAGACATTGCGTGTTATTGCAAGTTTGGCTATAATAACAGGCAATGAACATCGAAAATTCAGTAAAAAAACTACTACTATAGTTGCGTTTACGAAACTTCACTGTCACACTCATAGACATAGGATCGTCGCGTTACGTTTTCCGAAACTTGCATGTTACACTAAGCACACTGATAGCAAAGTACATGTCAAAATTGTAAGGCTGAAGGCAAGTGTCATTTGCCATATATATTTTTTAAAAAGTTACAAGTAAGCCACAAGCAGTTTTGTTTGTTTGGATACAGTTTTTCGTATAATTTTCCAAAATATACAATGTTGGAGGTTCCCGTGAAAGACGTGGACAATGCTTGCGAAGTTGCCGAGGAGTTCACCAAGTTATACTATAAACAAGTGGACAACAGTCGCCATCTAACCTCAAAGTTGTATACCCCGAACAGTTTGCTTGTATGGAATGGAAATGGTATAAACGGGCGTGATAATATACAGAAGTTTCTTCTGGATTTGCCGGGGAGTTCCCACGTGTTGAAGACTTTGGACGCTCAGCCTATTTCAGAAAGTATCGTGGGGACCAACCTTTCTTACCTGATCCAAGCCTGCGGAGACGTGACATACCAAAATGATGAAGCCAGGAAGCCGTTCCAGCAAACTTTCTTGATCGTGGCGGTTGAAGACAAATGGAAAATTGCATCTGATTGTTTTAGATTACAAGTGCCTATTGCTATTCCGAAACAATTTTTCTAAACTTTAACTGCGCTTGTAGTATGGCATGGACGATAAGGAATAAACGTAACTGCTGTAATTACGTTATTTCATTTTACATTGAATGTACATCGTAAATTTTGTAAAATCAACCACTGCAGCAGCACTTATAAACTATGTTATCACATCAATAACATGAAGTATGGGATTTTTGACGGCAAAAACAAAACAGCAGCTCAGATGTATGAAAATTTACAGTTGACAACTTGGAAGTAAAACTTTACAAGAGCTTTGCGTGCTGGAGCTACTGTAGTTACATTACAAAATTAAATTTCACACCTAACTACGTGATACATGTGATTTTGTTGTCGTTACTCTAGACTAATATTCTATTAATAGAAACAAAACTATAATAAAACATGTCCGAAGAGATATTTTTTTTTGGCTTCTCCATTGGTTACGTAGTTAAATTAAAAATAGCCAATTTGTATTTTGTCATTGTCAACATATGGTCTCTTAGCAAAACTTGTTTAATATTTAATATAATAATGGAACCTGTTACCTATATATATATTGTGCTATTAAAGTTGATTTTTGCACATACTATGTAAAGGTCAAGGTTTATTAGAATTAAGAATTGTATAATATTTATAAATCTTTAAGGCAAGCTCTAACATAAATAGTGAAATTCAAAAATAACATTTCACCGGGTTAGAGTGAAAACCAACTAACTCATTTAGAAAACGTCTTAGTGACAGAAGACAGATTTAACTAGTGCTGTTTTAGCAAAAAGTTTATGAATAGTGCTTTAAGATTATTTTAAAGACTTGTAATTGTGTAAGAATATATGTAATGAGAGTGTGGCGGCATATAGAACGGTACCTTCACCACGAAGGTCATGGGTTTGACAAAAATGTGGTGGGGTACCACACGGGATAGACCCACTATGATGTAGGCCAAGTTGAATGACCTGGGAAGTAGTGCGGATACCACACTGGTCGGACCTACTACTTCTCAATTCTAGTTTTTGGCTATAATAATACACGATTGACATTTAAATGATTAGCAATTACCAAACAAGCAGATTTACTTTAAAAGACTCCTGAACTGGTGACCCTGATGTGATTCCAAACTGGTGACCCTTGTGGTGAAGGGTGACTGTTCTATGCGCCGCCACAATGGTAAGCTCAAAATAAATCTCTTATTTTATTTATTGCTTTATTTATTACAGCCCTAAAACACAGCGACCTATACCTCCAATGTTGGAGATGGGCCCCCTAGAACATTTATCTGAAAAATTTCGCAAACACTCACCACACTTGCCAGACGGGTTGGCGAAGATCTGATGTCAATTTTTAATGACAATTACCGATTCCACAAGTTAGTATTAGTAGAACCAGGACCTATGGCTTAACATGCCCTAAATCTGGTGTTGTTCTCTTACAAATGTTTGTAAGAAAAGTGCATTTCTCATTGGTACATGCTGGGGGGGTTTGAACCGACCTTTGTAGGATTTAAGGAACGCGTTCTTACAACCAAGCCACCACTGCTATTGGTTTTACAAAATCACAGCATTAAATAATACATACATATTTGGCGATAATAATTTTGCTATACATTACCCAGAATGATTTGTATCTTATTAACAACACTTAATTAAACCAAACCTAACATCAACAAAATTTTTGTCACAAATCATCATCATCAGCCTGTCTCTGCACTCAACAGCTGGAATCTAGATCTCCCTCAGACTCGCCACTGCACATCGGCTTTTGCAACCCTCATCCAACTCCCCTAGCAACCTTCTTTAGGCCTTATCGGGCAGAGGGTTGTCTCACTCTGCATGGTTCCGTATGTGGTCCCCACTCTAGGACACTTGCCCCATTAGTTATCAGTTCGGGCCCATTACCACTTCAGCTTGCTAATTTTGAATACTGTGTCAGTAACTTTGCTGCAATCAAATTTTATCCATCAAAGAAATACTAAGCATAGCTCTCCCCGTAGCTCGCTGAGCTACCTTAAATTTGTCACTAATATTACAAAATAGTAAAAAACAATACGGTATGTAAACATAATAATAGTAGGTATGCATCAAAGATAATAAATAAGTTAAGAATTGGTAGCTATTTTGATACAAAATGGTACATTATTTAATCATCTGACTTGAGGTTCTCTTGTCAACAAGAATGTGATTTATTTACACTTCCGTAGCACTCAGGTCAACGTTGCCTGTAAAACAACAAACTAATCAGTTTCAAATAATTATGTACTAATTATTTTGTGACGATTTTTATTGATTCTCATACCTTTTGGCTTCTTGCCCTGTCTAGTATAATGGCATAATCTTATAACATACATTATTAACATACAATATTGTTGAAAAATATTTTGTGCTTGTAAACTCTTCTTGAATAACAATACATATAATTGGAATATTAAGTTTTTAATAGTTATCCAAAAAGAAAAAAACAACATTCAGTTCATTATTAAATTTATTTACTTACAGTACCTATTTTTTTACAGTATTTAGATTTTTCAATGTTTCAAGAAACGCCTATACATGCGGATTGAAAGCAAACCGAATAGAGTAATGTCAAGTGTAACGAATCAAAGCGAAATAAAGGCCTTAAAGCGACAAGTCAAAATTATAATATCTCCCACTCGACACGTTCTCGAAACTTTGTTACCCCTACCCAAATTTCACTTTTAAACATCTTAATAGTGAGAATACAGCCATGTTTGTTATATCTAGCCTTATCTGACAGCCCGTGCGCAAATGCGCTGTAGCCCTATTCTGTCACTTAGTCGCAAACGTTATATAATGAAATCTGTTAACTATATATATGTCAGGCTATTAAAGTTGATATTTGATTGGCGGCTGTCAAGGTAGAGCGCTTATAGAGTTGAGAATTGAATAATATGTTGTAATTATGACGCAATCTCTGACGCAAATAATGAAATCCACTAATAACGTTTGCGACTAAGTAACAGAATAGAGCCGCTGCACGCCTAATAAAATATTAAAATAAATTGCGAAAATTAACATTAAATAAAATTAAAAACTATTTAAATAATTAAATTAAGTATAAAGGCAATCCATGTTTAATGGATTGTCAATTGTCTTCTCCAATCAACATTATTCAAATTGTAATTATGCTGAATATGTTCCTATCAAGACATTGCAGTTAGGGCAGTAATGTTCAGCTCTCTTAAACGTTGGGATGGCATAGGGGATAGCAGCAAGGCAGCAAAGGCAACACCAGCTGAAAATAAATGTAAAATAAGTTATGAAATATATTTTTTAAATAATAATCTGAGCATTTCATTTGTCCCTTGTTCGCATGCTAAATGTAGGCGTCCACAGTTCCTCATTGGACGCAATGGATTTTTAGTATTTTTGTACTATGTTCGACTTGAAAGCAAGAAAAGTAAAGTTTGCTTTTTTACCGAATTTTGTGTGAAAACCATAAACAAACGCACGACTTTCCAAGCGAAAATGAAAAGAAAAAAAACGCTTAAAGCAACAAGTCGAACATAATATTAGAGTTGGTATAAAAACTCGTACAACTGCGTCCGTATTCGGATGCATTTGCACTGCACTGGTGAACCATAGATTGATTTTTTAACTATAATATTATTTATCGAATCCAAGAAGCTAAAGGACGCTACATCCCTATTCTGTTACTTAGTCGCAAACGTTATTATTGGATTTCGTTATTTCCGCCAGAGCTTGCGTCATAATTACAAAATATTTAATTTCCAACTCTAAAAGTGCTCGACCTTGACAGCGGCCGTGAAAATATCAACTTTATTAACGTGATATATATAGTAAACGGATTCCATTATATAACGTTTGCGATTAAGTAACAGAATAGGCCTGCTGGGCAAGGTTAAATTTAAGTATAAGGTTCGGTTAATAAGGCCTAGCTAAGGGAGTTTTGGAATAAAATAAAAACTATAGGTAGGTATATTAAAATCAACCAATTTTAATGTGAAATATACCTAAAGAACCATTACTATAAAATATAAACAAAAGTGCTGTAAACATTTTTATTTTTTAATTTATAGGCCTTTTTAAACTTTGGTTAGGTAATACGGCCTAAGGCATTAAATACATAATCAAAATCAATGTGCATCTTATTTTGATAATTGTAATGAACAATCAATCATAAAGCATGTTATGTCCCTCTTGCTCGCACAATCCAATATTATCGAATTTTTTTTTAGTTCGAGTGTACTTTTGACAAATGTAGTCTAATAGACTTTCTAGGAAATAAAATTTCGACAAATTTTCACTTTTTTATATAGGTGCTTAATTTTAGACAGAAAAATAGCAAAAATATTATAACTATTTTACTAAATAGATTTGTCTATGAAGTAGAGCAATTTCTAAGCATTCCATGGATTCACCGTGCGGGTGACGGGTCCATCGTGTGTGGGTAAGAGATAAGAACAATGGTGTCTCGGGCTTACGACAGACAATAGGCTGGTTTTAAAAGGCCTCCTTTTTATTTTATTACGGAACAAGACTACAAGACGCGCATCCACCATTTTACTCCTCTCCCTACCCAACGAAATACTGTATGATTCCGTGAATGCCGTCTTGGAAGCTTTTTCCATAAATGTAATATACCTCAAAAGTTGTGCGAACGAGAGGGATGCAATAACGTTTAAAACTCTTTAAAAAAAAACAATAATATACATAAATCAATGAAATACTCACATAGTAAATCCACAAATAAATCCGGCTGTCATGTGTGTTTTTCTAGTATTCACATAAACCACTTTTGTGATGACTCTTTTCTGGCACGAGTGGCAGGTATAGTGGGTGGGATTAGTCCTAACTGGGGGTTGGATTATGACAGTGCCGTGGATTGGGGGTTGTGTGACAGCTGTCACAGCTGGTACAGTAGTAACTGTCACACTGTAAGGTGGCGGTGGAGGATGGTTATAGAACACATTTTCAGATTGCACGTGAATGTACGCGGCTTCACTACCCGGTTGGTTAAAGTTACTCATAGTTTATTACACAAAAACAAGCACACATATTGATCATATGCTGCCTGAATGGCTACTCATTATCAGCTTATCTAATCTGGAATTAGATACTGCTAAAATAACTATGTACCTACCTATCTCATTATTGACAATTTCTCGATGTTTTGGCGATTATATGAAAAAATCCTAAAACTCAAGTACCTAAGAGAAATAATCATCAAGATCAGAGGTCGGAAACCACGCTTATTTTTCATAGCCATTGGGACAACTTTAAACACTTTACTAAACTAGATGTATAAATATATAATATACTACGTACTAATACATATTTATATATACATTACACCTCCGTGGTCTAGTGGTAACAAACGTTGCCGTGAACTCGGGAGGTCGTGGGTTCGATTCCCACCGGAGGCAAGTTGTACATTGTATAATTTGTCTCGGTCTGGGTGTTTATATGTATAATATGTATATATTTACAAAAAAAAAAGTATAATATGTAGTTTATCAACCATCTAGTTTCCGTAACTCAAGCCTCGTAGCTTACCACGGAAACTAGATGGCGCTGTGTGACCTGTCTGGAAATATTTATTATTTATTTATATACTAGTCTAAACCTACATACATACATAATAATATACTTACTAACTTTATTGGGATAGAATATGCGAAAAGACGATTAAAAAAAAGAGATAGAAAGAAGAGTGTTTATGATAGGAACGTAGAGATCTATCGTGAAAGTTTGAGAATCTTTGCGCTAAACTTATCTCAACGCCCCATTATCTAGTGGGGCTTTGCGTCCGGCCTCTCAAAATATTCGCGGGTTTTTATTTTCACTGTTTGAATTGTTTATTTTATTAATTTTCAAATAATATTTCTTCTTTGCATATTCATAATTGTTTACTTCGCTCTAGGAAGTGAAAATAAACACGACTTAAGCGTTAAAACTATTGGTTACAACTTAACATTTGTTGCCGACAACGCTCTACGCCCCAAGATAGCAAAATGAGTGAAGTAAGCGTTATATGCAAAATGTTTCAAGCGCCCTGCAGTTCCTTAGTCGCAAACGTTATTAGTGGATTACGTTAGTTACGTCAGAGCTTGGTTCATAATTACAAAAAAATATTATTTAATTCTCAACTAGACGCTCGACCTTGACAGCGTCCGTGCAAATACCAACTTTGATAGCGTTATATATATATATTTAACGGATTCCATTATATAACGTTTGCGCTTAGAATAGGGCTGCTGTAAACCATCAAATGACAAACGGTTGATAAATGAAAAAACTAAGGGAATTAAATTACGGAATTTTTTGAGATATATTTGCGTTTTAGTAAAATCATTAGATTTTTTTACTATTTTCCTTTGTCTTAAATTTATATATAAAAGTGAAAATAAGTCCAACAAAATTAATAAAATATTTTTTCATTACAGCTCCTAAAACACAGCGTCCTAGATCTCTACTGCTGGAGAATTTGGCCTACACTCGTCAGACGGCTTGGCGAGGATATGATGTCAATTCAAATTGTCAAGACAATTTATTTACGATTCCACAAGTTGGTTAATACCAACCAATAATAAGTGGTACATACGACGGCTTAACGTACTCTCCTCCTCACGGGAACGATGGTGTTGTAAATCTATGACAAATGTAGAATAGACTTAAATGTGATTTTTACTTTCTTTTATGGTTTAATTGTATTTTGAAAATGTAATAAGTATAGTTCTCTTTCACTTTTGGTACTCCAGGTCTAATTATATGTATATTATTTCTTATATAAATTGTTTTGCGACTGTTTGTTACCATAATAACTTTTTAAAAAATGTACGTGTAGAAAAGAAGTGTATTTCTCATTGCTACATGCCGGGTGGGTTTGAACCGACCTATGTAGGATTTAAGAAACGCGTTCTTACAACCGAGCCACCACCGCTAAAATAAAAAAAAATCAGCGATTTTATTTCCTAGTAATTTTCTAAAGTGCAGACTTGAAAATCTTTGAAAATATTGGACTGTTCGAGCAAAGGATGTAAACGCGGAAAACCCTCTTAATCGGTCATGACTCGCGCCGCTAAATGTAAAAATGCTAATCTTGATACTTACAGGTAGGATCAAAGTAGATAATCATGAACAATAAAACAAAGATAGCATGCCTTGAAATATTTTAATATCCTATAATATATTCAAAAAACAAATTAATTTATACAAATATTGGAATAAAACTATACATATTTGACCACAAGAGGCCTTGACACTAGTATGCTGAGTACACACTGGATCAAAGAACGGCAACAATACATGTCTCAGAATGTTTTGCCTTTTTAATATTTAAAAAAATAATATAGCATGTCGCAAGTTAAGCATTAGTCCTTTATAAAACAAAGACAGTTATAAGTCAGAAATGACAAAAAAATAGCTTCATATACCTACAAACTATTAATTTTAAAATAGTCAATATGTATGGAAGCCAAAAAAATGACATTTCTGATATATCACACTGTTAGTAATACAAGGACATAATACGAAAAAGATTTTTTTTGGGAAATTGCGTTTAAATAAGAACGGAAGACGCGCGGGGAGAGTGTGAGAGAGACACGAATACAGTTACCGAGTCATTATTGTTTCTCTTTCTCTCTCTGTCAGCGCTAACTGGTACATAATTCCATCTTGTGCCCTTAGCATTTTTCCCCTCTTCAGCTGTATGGCGAAAATCTGTCATGGGCTCCGAAGGTCAAGTACCTAGGGCTCACGATAGACAGACGCCTCAGCATGAGCGACCACGTGAATGTCACCGTGAACACGACACGTTTGGCCCGAGCCAAACTACGTCCAGTGTTTGCATCCACATTGGCTCTGCACACTAAGCTGCTTATATACAAAGCCTATATTCGCTCTCGTCTCACATACGCCGCTCCGGCATGGTACGCCTTAACACCTCAGGCCCAACGAGGCCAGCTACAGGTTCAGCAGAACCTCACGCTCCGTACCATTGTCGGCGCCACGCGCTATGTGAGAAATGACGTCATACTCCGCGATCTGCGGATGGAAACACTGGACGAGTTCGTGCGCCGTCTAGCCAAGGGAATGTTCGCACGGGCAGAGAGGTCAAATTTCCCACTCGTGAGAGATCTGGCCCCTCTGCACGCTAGACCTCCCGAGGTTCCACGGCGCATGGCGCGCGATTTGATAGCCTGATCACGTTGACATTCCGCGGCCTCCGCCGCGCCCGCTCGTATTAACTTTAACCTATTAAAGGTTCCCACGCCCTGTCCGTAGTTACGTGCAGCGAATGCTATTTTTGTTAGGAGGCCAACACCTCGTTACAAATTCCCGTCTTCCCCCGGAAGGGGGGGTCTGAGATGACTTTTTAAAATTACACTATACAACAATTTTGTAGATGAATTGAAGAACTTGGCCTTAGTAAGCATTACCAATGGTTTGCTTTAAGTCATTTAGACGTTTGCTAGTTCCAAACCTCACGCATGTAAGTAGCAATCATATAGATTTTAATTGGGCTATACAAATCTATATAAGACTGTTGCGTGGCGTATACGTGCACGTATGCATAATGATAGCGTGCCGTCTGTAAAGCAAATATAGAGTTCCGTAAATTAAAAAAAACAATAGGTATGTTTAAAAATTATAATAAAGAAAAAACATCACAAATCAATTCACAATAGTGATATTACACAAATAAATTACAATTAATGCTTAAATATTACAGTAGAACCACAAATAAAGTGGAAGCAATTGATTACAAATAAATACATTTTAAAAAAATATAATAATAATAATTATGCCATATTAACAAAAAATAAATAAATTACAAACTAGTACTTCTTACCAAAACATTCAAGTAGAATATCATCACCTACCTTCCGGGGTTATCAGAAACTAACTTTACTATAGGTCCATCATGACAAGTCGCAATGTCGTCGTTCTAGCGTACCAAACTCAAAATATATCACAAATAAAGAATTGTGTCCCTTCCCGAGTCTAAATCCACGGACTTAACCGCTAGACGACGGAGGCAGTTGGTAGGGTTGATTTATCAAAAACATTTCAATTCCATGTTGGTACCAACACTGATGTATGGAAGCGAAATGTGGATATGTCAGAATACGCATGAGAGTAGGGTTAATGCAGTAGAAATGCGGTCGTTGCGGCGGATATGTGGCGTCACTTTGGCGGACCGCATACGTAACGTCGAAATACGGAAAAGGGTTGGTATGAAGGAAAGCATAGGGACAAAAATAAGGAAAAGCATGCTACGATGGTTCGGGCATGTTGAAAGGATGAGCGATGAAAGATTGACGAGCCAGATATATAATGCGAAAGTTGTGGGTAAAAGAGGTCTGCCAGCCGAGACTCACATATCACGATCAAATAAATAAAACACTGACTGAAGGTGCATTAAAAAGTCTTCGTAACCAAAGGGCATGTATGAAGAGGTTAATGAATGTCGACGAAGCGAAAGAGGTATGTCGTGATCGTGTCAAATGGCGCTCAATTGTCTCTGCCTACCCCGCAAGGGATCTGGCGTGAAGATATGTATGTATTTTTTATGGAAAAGTGAGAAATAATTTAGTATGGAAAATAATATTAAATATAATGTTTTTCATATTGTAAATGAAATTATGGCGCAATCACGTGTAAATCTGAATAAGGTAACTTGTTAATTTGTACAAATACGGTCGTTGACAAAAAGGATCCGCAATTCCTTTTGTACTACAAGGCTATCAAAATTTATACAAAAAAATATGCAAAACCACCAAACCGGCAAATAATTCGTTATTCGAGTTAAATCGACTTTTTATATTTTAAAACACGCTAACAAATGCAATGGTGATGGATTGTGAGTGAATATTTTAAGTGGACATTGATGGCTACTGTCACGAGGAATATCAAAATTCAGTTTCCCTTCCGGGGTGGTCAGAAACCAGCGGATTCACATTTAGCCAACTTTCAATGAACATGACAAGTGGCAAGCTTGTCAATGTCTCCAGCGTACCAAACTCGAGAAATATCACAAATATTAATAACATGTATTAATTTTAATTTTTGTGTCTCAACCAGGAATCGAACCCGGTACCTGCGAGTTTAAATCTTAGTTATTAATGGGGTATTAAGTAGGTAACAATGTTTTTAAAAATCAAATAATAATTTGGTTAAAAGATAAGGTGGATTATAATTTATTTAATCATATTTTGACAATTGTAATACTTAAACTTTAAGTTGACAATATTGTATGGATACCCACTCATATATTTTTAGACATATTATATTTTAAAACAAATAATAATAATGTTATATATATTTGCTCGCCAATTTACTTGACAAATGTTGTTATGTTTAGTTAGTTTACTATAAGAAATTTTACTGAATCAAATGGATGTGTTTTAACTTTTTTACTGTATTGAATCTTATTTTTTATCATATTTGTATATAGTATTAATTTTAATTTAATTTATTTGGAATGTTCTATTTTATTATTTGATAGTGTAAACTGTAAATGAATTATTTAGATGTTAAGGCATGTTTTTATTTTTATTATTATTGTTTTAGCTTTTTGCATGTTTTTGCTTGACATTATTATTATTATTTTAATCATAGTTTTAAGTTAGTCTAGTATAAGCGCATTATTGTTTGCCGTATGTTCACATTTTAAGCTGTGGTCCAGATTAGTACCTAGCAGATTAATTTATAATAGTAGCAGGCGTCGACTGCAACTTGTAGTGAGCATCCTTGTAAATAAATAAATAAATAAGACCTGTAAATTAGACATGCAAATAAATATTTTTTATCTCATCTTTATCTTATAGATAGATTAACCTGGCCTTTATTATTGGAATAAAATTATGAGCAACTAATGTCTTTTGGTATTTCAATAATATTAAAATAATCGCTTAATTAATTTAAATTGCCATTTAAATATGGCATCACATAGGTACATTCCTGAAAACAAGTAAATCTAATAAATAAAGTAATACATCACAAAGCTGTTTAAGAGTCAGTACCATTAGCCATGTTTTAGTCAATTATAAAATAAAAATGAAATCCGCTTTTTATTATGTAAATTTTCCGACTGTCAAAATGTAAACAAACTGACATTAAACACAAAATATGTCATATTTTCATATGGCGCCTCCGTGGTCTAGTGGTAACAAACGTTGCCGTGAACTCGGGAGGTCGTGGGTTCGATTCCCACCGGGGGCAAGTTGTACATTGTATAATTTGTCTCGGTCTGGGTGTTTATGTATATATTTACAAAAAAAAAAAACAAAAGTATAATATGTAGTTTATCAACCATCTAGTTTCCGTAACACAAGCTTACCGCTTACCACGGAAATTAGATGGCGCTGTGTGACCTGTCTGAAATATTTATTTATTTTTATATTTATATATAAAAAAGTATAAAAAGGCTTGCCAGTATGTTGGCAACAGGAATTATACAGTATTTGATTGTATAGAGAGAGAGAAGCAAAATGGTGGTGGATGGTGAGCGTCTTGTTGCGCAATAAAAAAAGGAGGCCTCCTTTGCGGCCTATGGGTTAGCTACATGCAGAAGGCCTACAACGCTCTGCTCATGCATTATAATAACGCTTTTAGGATGCTGATGAGACTCCCTAGATTCTGTAGTGCCTCCGGGATGTTTCCTGTGATGCGCACGGATGGCTTCCCCGCCATCATGCGTAAGAAAGTATCATCCCTGAGTCCCTGAGGTATGCAGGGGTCCCAATAGCGTCCTGAGGGTAATTGCGGGCCAGGTGAAAAAATAGCGTGATTAAATAAAATATGCCAATTTTACAGCCACTCGCTGAAAGGCACGTCATAACGGCAGTGAAAATAACCGAAGGGACAAGATCAATATTTAAATATTGATCAGAGATTATTTTAATCATCCATTCTGCAACTATAATATTCTAAAACATTATCTGTGTGATAAACACAAAAATAATGATAATAAAAGATATTTATTACATTTTAACACAAAAACAAAAATATTTTAAAATTCCAAACATAGCCTATGATACTGACACTTAATACAGTAGAAAAAAACTACACATATTATTTAAAGTCATAATAGTTATAGAAAACAATTGGACTTAGTTACACACCATTGAAGTTGGAACTTAGGTTAGTCTAACGTTTAATATGTTTATAATATGTCAAAAAAAATATTTTTATCTGAATCGTTGAAAGATATCCTTAGGACCTGATTGGCATTCATAAATAAATTTCTGAGTAATCGTTGATTAGATTATTTTTGCATAACTGTGTCCAATTGTAAGGAATATAAAGTATCATCACGACCATTTTCCTTTCGGGGTGGTCAGAAACCACGCTTATAAATAAGCGGATTCACATTTAGCCAACTTTACTATAGGCCAATCATGACAAGTGTCAAGCTCGTCGATGTATCCAGCGTATCAAACTCGAGAAATATCACAAATTAAATGTATTTATTTACATTAATAAATATTCTTGTGTGTGAATCGAACCCGGTACCTCCGAGTCTTTATCCGCGGACTTAACCGCTGGACCACGGAGGCAGGAATATCATCATTAAAAACTAAAAAAAATACTTTTTAAAAATATATTGGATTAATTTTATGTGAACCTTGAGTTGCAGGGTTGTACGAAAATTTTAATAGTCACAATTACAATAACTATTGTCACGAGCGAATCTTTTGTGGGGTCAGAAACCACACCTTTTTTTTAATAAGCTGATTCACATTTAGCCAATATAGGGCCATCATGACAAGAGGCAAGCTCGCCGATGTCTCTAGCGTACCAAACTTGAGGAAAATCACAGAGGAGCAGAATGGTGGATGGCATCTTGTTGTGCAATAAAAAAAGGAGGCCACATTTGTAAATCAGCCTATAGTCATTGCAAGCTCGAGACACTATTCTTCTCCTCTCTCTCGCTTTTCCACAGACAATGGATCCAGCACCTGCAAGATACATCCATGGACTGCTCAGAATTTTTCTTCTCTTCTTGCATCACATCTTTAGACATACTGTATTCCTATGTAACTTTTATTTAAATTGCACTCTCGCTCTGTTCTGTCAGAATACCCACGATATAGCCAAACAGTTCTGATAAAGATTTAGGAATTTGAACATATACCTAACATTTATTACATTTTCCAATAAAAGAGTTGCAGTTGGGGCAGTAATGTTCAGCATCCTTGAATGTGTCAAAGCAGTAAGGGACCAGGCCCAGGCAGCACAGGGAACAGAACCTGGGAACAAAAGTTTTGATTTACACCAGTCTTTCTCAAAGTGGACGATAGTGCCCCACTGTCGGTGCTAGACGGCTAGAGGGGGGCGGTAAGGGACCCAGAAAGAAAGTGTTGGCATGGTTTAGGGAGCACTTTATATTTAAAAATTCACTGAAATTAAAACCTACCTATTACACAATGTCAATTATTTAGTTGTATTCGGTCAAAGTGGGCAGTAGTTTGAGAATTTTTTTGATTTACTAGGGTAATATATTTTAGGTAATACAGGATTGGCCTGCAATAAAGTCATTGATAAAACTCAAGTAGTCATTCTGATGTTACGCTGGCAAGTTGCCATGAAAGAGATGAGTGAGAAGTACTTTATATTTTTTAGTTCTTTATTTCTATGAAGAAATAAAAAGTAAAGTATCATCACGACCGTTTCCCTTTCGGGGTGGTCAGAAACCACGCTTATAAATAAGCGGATTCACATTTAGCCAACTTTACTATAGGCCAATCATGACAAGTGGCAAGCTCGTCGATGTCTCCAGCGTACCAAACTCGAGAAATATCACAAATATGAAATATTAATATAAATGTATTTATTTACATTAATAAATATTTTTGTGTCCCGACCAGGAATCGAACCCGGTACCTCCGAGTCTAAATCCATGGACTTAACCACTAGACCACGGAGAAGAAATAAAGACTGTAATAATATATAGAACTTGTTTCACAACAATTTCCATTCCAGGTTGGGATAGATAGAATTATAGGATTATCTAATTTATTTGTTTGTTGAGTCATCACAGCCACTAGAACACAGAAGCCTAGACCTCCACTGTTGGACTTTACTGACTAGACATGATGGCGAGAATCTGATAATAATTTTACCAAAAAAATATTAATTATTTCACAAGCTGGCATTAGTGGAACTGGGACCAACAGCTTAACATGCTCTCAGAGGTCCGGGTATTTGGTGTGTGTTAAAAGCATAAAAACCTAAATTTTTAAGCCACAACACTGTCTATTGCCATTCATTGAAAACTGGCATTAAAACATTTTATTTTTTTGGATCTCATTATAATTTAGTTTAACCCACAGTTCCTGACACATATTTTTATTTTGCTATCATCACTGTGGCTTGCACCAATATATTACTAGATACTGTTGCCGCAAGTCATCCCAAAAACTTTAAATAAACTAGTATCATAAAACTTACATAGTGATAACACACACAGACCCAGCTACCAAGTGTGTATGCCAGGCCGTGGAGTACGTAACTCTTGTGGTAACCACTTTATTGCAATTATAGCATGTCACAGTGGTAGGCTCGCTCCCGACACACGGCATCGGCACTACCACTCCAACCGGCACCCCTGGAGGCGCTGGAGGAACCGCACCACTCGAGACTGGCGCAGAAGTCATTGGCACCGTCGGATGGGGATAAACCCCCGGAGCAGTAAAAGTCTTCGGATAAGGATACACCCCAGGCTCAGTAGCAACATAAGGCTCCCCCCCAGGAACTACAAAGCCGTACGGATGGCTTCCAACAACAGCAGAGTAAGGCGGAGGCAAATCATTTGGAATGCCAGCGTCGTTTGTATTATTCGGAACAGATGGATGCGGATTTGAAGCCATGGTTGCACTTAATTTAACACTTTTAAGTATGCACAAGGTATCACGTGATTATAAATTCGACGAAACGCAATGGAAACGTATAGAAGAGCTGAATTTGCACAATAAATATTGATAATAAAACAGGAAAACACGTCAGTCGTTTTTTTTTATTTTTTTTTGGCAATGGCTTGATTTTTTTTTTTTTTTTTGGTTCTCTTCTCCCGATGGATGATGAATGAGATGATAGGGAAGGCAAAGGGTCTAGCCCATACAGCCAAGTCTGACGTAATATATCTTTCTTTTTCATGAGTTAATGAGGTCATCATCAATTTCCAGATGCTGCAGAATTTGATGCTTTTCTTGGAGTCACTCGCGGAACCATCCACTGCTCAAACACGTCGGGTAAAATATGGGAGTTGACAGCGCGGGAAAACCGCAAAAAATAAACTGCAACTTGTGCCCCATATTTAAAGTCCAATTTATCATTTTCCATAATTATTCACATTGTAGCACATTATTAAACAAAATAACACCACTTTTGACCAATAATATCCACAGTAAATTAATTTACAAAACAATAACTTGCACTTGACATCTCCGCGCAAAATGGCGCGAAAGACTCAAGCCAATGGCTTGAGTAACAATTTGCCAGTGTCAGTTGCTATGTTCGACTTGAAACACAATAAAGCAATATCTGCGCAAATATATACTAAATCTATGGCGCAAATAGTACACCTCAGTACAGGTTACGAATTTGCGCCGTTTGGGGTCGAGACGATGGGCCCATGGGGACACTCAGGCAAGCTTCTTGGGACTGTCACTGAAGGGACATTTATTACTTATAGTTTATTTTTTTGACTTATAAAGCAAAGCTTGCTTTTTTACCGAATTTTGTATGAAAATTAATAAACCATAGAGCAACGCCATATCGAACGACTTTCAAAGCTAAATAAAGGGTTTAAAGCGACAAGTCAATCACAACAAAAAATAGTTTCTGTAAATGTACCTAACGATTAAAATTTAAAATACCGTTGATTATACCAGCTGACGGCTGACATTCAAATTAAAACTGGTACATTCGACGACGATTTTTTTAAAAACTTTAATCGATGACACAGCCACTTATTTTAATTAAAGACTTAAATAATATTAGTTTTGTTACAAATAAAAGATTGTTTGTGCAAAGATTACTTTAATTATAGCAGATTAAACATATAAGATACAAAACAGTCAACTTGCTAACCAACGTGAGGAGAGAGAGAGCAATAGCTGTGCTCACCGTCTAGTGTCAATCTAAGACCGAGATAGCCTATTGGCTTATTCTCCTGCTGTCCCTCTCACACAATGATAACATGTTTATTGTATTTTAACACTCCCTCTCAATAAACATAATATCATCATACATACTTAAAAAATCAGACCTCAAATTATGTACTTGCAAACAGAAATAAAAAATACTTAATTACACAAAGTTTGCATTTAAGTACCAAAACTAAAGTAAACAAAAATAGTAGTTACTTAATTACCTACTCATTACTCTCTAAAACCTTTTCTCTGAATTTTAGCAACAAAATACTACCTAATGGCTTTGTGAACAAGTCTGCCAATTGCTCATTAGTACTTAAGTAAATTAATTTAATTTTTCCCTCATCCAACTTTTCTTTAATAAAATATTGTTTAATTTCTAAATGTTTTATTCGTCTAATGTTAGCTGGATTATTTGCTATTTTAATAGCTGCTTGATTATCTTCATACATTAACACAGTTATATTTTTATCAAAATTAAAATCAATTAATAATTGTCTTAACCAGCATGCCTCACTAGTCGCAGCAGCTAGAGCTATACACTCCGATTCTGCTGTGGATAAAGACACACATTGTTGCTTCTTTGATCCCCATATTACAGTACAGCCATTAACTTTGAAACAAAAACCAGTAGTAGACCTTCTGTCTAATACACAACCTCCCCAATCAGAGTCTACATAACATTGTACCAAATTATTATTATTATCAGCCCTAAATACCAAACTTAAACTTATTGTTCCTTTTAGGTATCTCAAGACATGTTTGAGCATTTTAAGAAGTTCATTACTAGCACAAGACTGAAATCTACTCAACATAGTGACTACAGCACATAGATCTGGCCTTGAGCCCAACACAATATACATCAGACAGCCTACCAAAGACCTACACTTTGATTCAATATCTAGACTTTCTGAAACATTTCTTTTCAACAAATCAAATTTATAATTTTTATCTATAGGTATTTGTGCTGACTTGCATTCTGACATGCCATAAAGTTTAAGAACATACTCTATATAATCTCTCTGATTAATTGTGGTTACTCCCAATTTACAATCTTGTTTAACATTCATACCTAAGTATTTTGAAATCTTGCCCATGTCTTTAATTTTAAATTTTTTATACAACACTGATTTCAAAACACTTAGTTCATTTTCATCGTTTGAAAAATACAAGATGTCATCAACATATAGCAATAAATAAGTTCTAATGTTATCAAAACATTTTAGGTACAAGCAGGGGTCATTTCTTGATCTTTTAAAGTTTTCATTTAACATAACCTTGTCAAATTTATTATTCCAATACTTGGGGGCTTGTTTCAGACCATAAATAGATTTGTTTAATTTAACCAATACATTTTTACCAATACCACAAGTATCAGGCAGCTTCATATAGACTTCCTCTTTAATTTGACTATTTAGAAATGCACTGCACACATCCATCTGGTTAACTTGTAACCTAGATCTATTTGCAACTGCCATGAAAACTCTAAAAGTAGATAACCTGGCTACAGGAGCATACAAATCAAAATTGTTATATTCAGTCTGCTCGAAGCCTCTTGCCACAAGCCTGGCCTTGTATGTGACCTGACCAACATCACCTTGCTTTAATTTAAAGACCCACTTACTATTGATTACAGTTTTTCCTACAGGTACTTTATCTATCACAGTCCAAGTATTATTATTATACAATGAGCTGAGTTCACTTTCAATGGCCTCTAGCCACTTGCTTGCATCTTGCCTTTCTAACACTTCAGCGTAAGTTACAGGTTCATTTTCTAGGCATAAGAGACTTGTATCGAAGTCCTTAAGCCAAGCTGGTTTGACAATTTGACGCTTTTCAGGTAAACGTGCAATAACAGGAGCTGTTGACATCTCATCGCCGCTGAGATACTCATCATTACTTTCATCTCCCTCTATTTGTCTATTCCCATTACTAATTTCTTCCTCTTCTTCTGTATCTTGAGCATCTGTGACAATTTTTGATTGTACATCAATATTCTCTATTTCTTTTTCTTGAAATATTCCTTTTACCATCTGACCCTGGTTTTCAATTACCAAGTTTTTATCATTTTCACCTGTTCTGTTATTTTTCACAAACAGTACATCTCTTTTTATTTCAACAGTTTTTCTATCTGGAAAATAGATTCTATATCCTTTAGTATTATCTCCATATCCCACAAAAATTCCTTTTTCTCCTTTCGGATCCCACTTATTCCTCTTTTGTTTGGGTATATGTGCATACACATCCGTTCCAAAGATTTTTAAGTCACTGATATCAAAGTCCTTCCCAGTCCATAATTGGAATGGTGTCTTACCAGCTACACTGCTGCTAGCTGTCCTATTCAACACATACACCACAGTATTTATACTTTCTGCCCACATACACTTTTCAAGACCTTTTGCTACAATTATTGTCCGGCCACCTTCTACGAGTGTCCGTATGTCCCTTTCAGCTTTACCATTTTGCTCTGGTGTGTATGGGATGGTAGTGTTATGTTTTATTCCCTTGCTCATTAAAAATGACTTTAGATCTTGGTTTACAAACTCTAACCCATTATCAGTTCTTAGTGTACATACCTTATTCCCAGTTTCCCTTTCTGTAAACATTATGTAGTTTTTTAGGTTATTGCAGGTCTCTGACTTATTTTTCATGAAGTAGACCGCACGATATTTGGAATAGTCATCCTTTATCAACAAAAAATATCTTGAACCTCCAATAGACTTTTCCTCCATTGGACCGCATACATCAGCATGAATAAGCCGACCAATTTCTGTTGTCACTGTTTCACTCTTAGTAAATGGTAGTTTATGTTGCTTGCCCTGTACACATGATTCACAGGTATTAGTTTCATAGTCTGTGCACTGTATATTATTTTCCTTTAATATTGATTTAACTCGATCAAAACTTTGGTGCATTAGACGCTCATGCCACGTACACAAACTGTCCTTTGATACAACCACATTTGCTTGTTCACTATTATCATTAAAGTTCATGACATATAACTTTCCTTCTAACATCCCTATTGCCCCAACTTTATTGTCCTTCATAAATAAACACTGTTTACTATCTGTGATCATTTTATAACCTTTTTGTATAGCACTTGACACTGAAAATAAGTTTGCTTTTAAGTCCGGCACATGTAACACATTATGTAGTGTTGTGTTAATCCAAAACTGTCCATTGTAGGCTTTTAACACTATATTACCAATGCCAAATACACTCAACTCCCTGCCATCACCAACTGTTACAAATTTGGATGATGTTTCAACATAGTCTGTAAATTTTGACAGTTCATAGCACATGTGTTCACTGGCCCCGCTATCAACAAGCCACTTTCCTAGCAATGTTGAATGTCCAACCACAAATGCATTGTTAGTTTTATTATTCACTTTATTTAGGCGGAAAAAGCACTTTTCTTTTAAATGTCCTGGTTTCTTACAATAATGACATTCACGAACATTTTTATTGTTTTTGCATGATTTGGAATAATGTCCTGGTTGGCCACACTTAAAACATTTAAAATTTTGTTTTCGAGTTACTAAAGCCACAGATTCTGTGTTTTCTGCTTGTCCCATCCTTCCTTCTTCCACAAGAAGTCTACAAATTAAATTTTCAAGCGTTTGTTTGTGATCAGGCGCAGACTCCCATGCCGAAATAAAATGTTTGTAACTATTCGGCAGAGACATTAATATTTTAGTCATGGTGAACTCATCAGATATTTCTGCACCACACTGTTTTAGTTGTTCCCTCAACTCATTCACTCTAGATATGAATATCGAAAGGTCTTCCCCAACTTCACATTTTAGTTGAAAAAACTTTTGTTGAAGCATATGACGGCTGGTTTCATTCTTCTGCTCATAAACAGCTAACAGTTTGGACCACATTTGTGCCGCTGTGGTGCATGTTATAACATGCATCATAGCGCTCTCCGACAGCCTCATCACCAACATGCTTTGGGCCTTTGCATCTTTTGTTGACCATACTGACAAGTCGGGTTCGGTCAATGGTTTTTTTACAGATCCATCCACGACATCGAATACCCCGAGGCCTTTCAACAAAATGCCTACCTGGAATTTCCAGAGATTGAAGTTCTTTGCTCCCTCCAACTTTATCACAGTTGTATTTATTTCCATCCTTCCTGCTCACAATTACGAACGTCGGCGACACTTGAGTTGCCGGGACTCCGCACACAAAAAAAGCAGTATTTTGCTTATTTCAAGTTGAATTGCTAAAATTTTATTTGCACAGGGATACGGTGTGTCTGGGCCCATAACCTGTTACAAATAAAAGATTGTTTGTGCAAAGATTACTTTAATTATAGCAGATTAAACATATAAGATACAAAACAGTCAACTTGCTAACCAACGTGAGGAGAGAGAGAGCAATAGCTGTGCTCACCGTCTAGTGTCAATCTAAGACCGAGATAGCCTATTGGCTTATTCTCCTGCTGTCCCTCTCACACAATGATAACATGTTTATTGTATTTTAACAAGTTTAAACTTAATTTATTAACGAAAATAAACGAACACGAGGTTTTCTTGTCAAAGAAGAACACGCAGGTCGGCAAATAGTCTGTGAAATAACAAAATAATCAATTTAAAAGTGCACGTCGAACACACCATAACTGGCAATGACTAATTATACACTAATTCATTATGTACCGCTTGGTCTAGCTTTGTTTCTCATACTGTTTGATTTCTTGCCCTTACTGGTATATGTATATTTAATGTTCATGCTGCAAAATTTCCAGATATTGACATCTTCGAAGACTCCCAAAGAGTATTTAAACATAAACTGCTAAAACAACTTGCCCAAAATTTATAAGTCAATTTTATGTATGTTTTTTTTTTATAAGTATAATTAGAATTTTATTTATTTTTCACTTTATTACTTGAAGTAGGTAATATTTTAGTTATTTTCGTTACTTTTTTTTATTTTTAAAAGGAATTGTATGTTTATTATATATATATTTTTTAAAATTATTTCAGCTTTAGTTTTTCGAATAATATTTAGTTTTTGTATACTTATTGAAAATTTTATAATTTTGTTGTTTCTAATAGGCAATAAAGGCAGTAGCGGTAATGTGGTGGTCGCCTATAATAGTGCAACATCTAACTTCTGATGATTTAGTTTTAAGTACAAATAAGTGTGTGATGTTAGCACTGTCGGCTACCCTATTATAAATAAATAAATAAATAATGTCTCTTTCTAATACAAACGCAGGACGACAGATTCTGTAACGCAATTTTATTAGTTTGTTTTTTTTTCTTTCTCATCTATGATAACTTTTTCTAATTGATAAAATAGTCTACTATATAAATAAAATATAACTTGAATTATGTTCAATTCTTGTTTGGTTATTGATTTGATTTATTACAGCCCCTAAAACACAGACTCCTAGACCTCCATTGTTGGTGATGGGCCTTCCAGAACTTATATCTGGAGAATTTGGCCTACACTCGCCACGCTGGCCAGACGGCTTGGCGAGGATCTTCAATTTTTTAATGATTCCACAAGTTGGTATAAACGTGCGTACGGCTTAACGTGATCTCGAACGGTGGTTAAGAAGACAAATTTCTAAGCATTCCATGGATTCACCGTGCGGGTGCCGGGTCCATCGTGTGTGGGTAAGAGATGAGAAGAATGGTGTCTCGGGCTTGCGACCGACAATAGGCTGGTTTAAGAAAAGGAGGCCTCCTTTTTCTATTGCGCGATAATACGCTCACCATCCACCATTCTACTTCTCTCCCTACCCAACCAAATACTGTATGATTCCGTTAATGCCGTCTTGGAAGCTCGTTCCATAAATGTATTGACGGCAGACCTGCTTAGGCCCAATTCTTTCAGTAAGTGATGCAAAGATTTTGCTGGAACTCCTCTTGCACCAACTTCCACTGCGTAAAGCTGAGTCTTGAACCCGTTCCTGATCATTTCTTCTGTGAGATCATAATATTTATTCAACTTCATGTTGTGGTCTTTTGGAATATTTGATTCCCACGGAACGGTAAGTTCAATAAGGATAACTTTTTTCAAGTTCCGAGAAAACACTAAGATGTCTGGCCTATAGGCTGATACAGCTAGTTCATCTGGGATCCTATAATGGTGTTCAAATGTATCCATGAGAATTAAAATCTATCTATGACAAATGTACGTAAGAAAAGTGTATTTCTCATTGGTACATGCTGGGGGGGTTTGAACCGACCTTTGTAGGATTATAGGAAAGCGATCTTACAACCGAGCCACCACCGCTACGTTAAGTAAAAATAAAATGTTAAATGTGCGTGTAAAAAGGTGACCACTATTTATTTGGTAAGAGCTGGTAATATAATTTATATGACTCGTCGAATGTGTAAATGCATTATTATCATACATTGTGTGTTATCGTTAAACTAAAGACAAGCTTGGTTCAAAAAACACGCAATGTATTGGTAAGAGCTGGTAATATAATTTATATGACTCGTCGAATGTGTAAATGCATTATTATCATACATTGTGTGTTATCGTTAAACTAAAGACAAGCTTGGTTCAAAAAACACGCAATGTATAATAAAAATACAATTACTACACTAAGAACTACGACCGCCATTCAATTAAAATGCATTTCAAACAAGATGAAAGAGATTTATTTTAGAACAGAGGCTGTTATGTCGCGATAGTGGTGGTAGACGATGTTGAGCAACTGCCCCTCCTTCGACGGCTCGCCAAAACACCAGTAACTCACAACCGTGTACCAGTGCCTATCGCATGCACTTTCATGCGCAAAATTTAATTCCCGCGAATTTTTAACTTCGTCTGAAACTTTTTTTAAATCCCGCGGCTAGTATTTTGGTAATAGAGATTTGACACTTAATTTATTAATTTGCCTTATTTAAATATTGTGCCTATTTTAAGGTGTTTTATGTGTAATGTTTACTAATAAAATGATGTAATTACTTACGTGGACGTGACGAGGACTTGTAACTCGTTTTTGGCTTGCAAATTAATGTAAATAGTTCGTACATTTATTACTTATGAGAGTAGAACTGCATATATTTAAGTGCATTTTTTTTTTATACTAAAATATTGCGCCTATTTCCACGTTAGGGATTTTATTGTATATATATATATGTATGCTGCTGTGGACGCCTGGGACCTCTGCCGAACACGCTGAACTTATTGTTCTTAAATTAGCAGAGGTTTTTGCGTTTTGTCGACTTTCGGGTTGCACATGGGCATGTAGTCTATCTTTATTCTGACCTGCCTGGTGGGTTTCTGCTGCACCAGGTATTGTAATCTCATAGGTACTGATTAACTAAATTTAAAAGGTTATTAATTTATCGTTGTGGTGCAGTTCTTTTTTATGTTTTATAATGTAAATATGATATACCTAGCTGAGTTTTTCTTGCAGATTTCTTTCTCAGTCAGATTAAACATTAGCAGGTCACTGGAATCTGCTAAGCTGCTGGTCTTCTGCTAACAGCTTATTTATTGGACCACTTTGCTGCTTAGTCTTCGACTAGCAGGAGTAGAATCATTCAAAATAATTTAATTAATGACGTTTCATTAATGCCTGTAATAGGTTTACGTGAATAAATATATTTTGACTTTGACTTCGATCCAAAATGATCGTAATAATATTTTTTTACACAAAAATAATAAAATCATTCCTTGCTTTTTAGGACCTTGTGTATATTATTATCAGGGTCCGTTTCTCACAAGTTATACAAGTCCTTTTTTAATTTGACAATTTGTATTAAGCTTGCTTTCGGTAAACTGGCTGTTTTATAATTATCTTCAAGCAATGCGCGGTGGTGGCTCGGTTGTAAGAACCTTACCTTAAATCCTACAAAGGTCGGTTCAAACCCACCCGGCATGTACCAATGAGAAATACACTTTTCTTACGTACTGCAGTCATAGATTTACAACACCACACCGTTCCCGTGCCTCGGAGAGCACGTTAAGCCGTCGGTCCCGGTTCCACTAATGCCAACTTGTGGAATCGTTAATAGAATCTCATAAAAAATTGACATCATATCCTCGCCAAGCCGTCTGGCCAGCGTGGCGAGTGTAGGCTAAATTCTCCAGTTCCGGAAGGCCCATCTCCAGCAGTGGAGGTCTAGAACGCTGTGTTCTAGGGGCTGTAATGAATGAATGAATGTGTGCAAAAGCATATTGTTAAAGCTAGTTTCAGACAATTTGTTAACGTTTCCACAAGTTGATATTAGTGGAACCGGGAGATACTGAAAACAGGCGTTGTAAATAAATGACAAATGTACTTAAGAAAAGTGTATTTCTCATTGGTACATGCCAGGGTACTAACCTTATTAGGATTTTTTTTTATTTTCAAGGATAGCGTTCATTCAACCGAGCCACCATTGCTTTTATTATATACATAATATTATTATATAAAAAAAACTAAAGTATCATCACGACCCTTCCTTTCGGGGTGGTCAGAAACCACGCTTATAAAGAAGAAGATTCACATTTAGCTAACTTTACTATAGGCCAATCATGACAAGTGGCAAGCTCGTCGATGTCTCCAGCGTACCAAACTCGAGAAATATCACAAATAAATTAAATATTAATTAAATGTATTTATATACATTAATAAATATTTTTGTGACCCGACCAGGAATCGAAACCGGTACCTCCGAGTCTAAATCCACGGACTTAACCGCTAGACCACGGAGGCAGTCAGTATATATTATTATATCCATATATATATATATAAATATAACATAAATTTTACAGATAATGTAAATGCAGTCATGTCTAGAAAGAAATATTTCTTATTGGAAGCCAGCGGGCTGAGAAGTGAAGCCGGAACAGCGCTAAATGCGGAAGGCTAGTGTTGCGTAAATAAGGCTAACTCAGTTAGATACATTGTTGATAATACTTGACTATACGTAATGTATTACTTAGATGAAACCCTTTACACTGCCACGGGAAACTACCACCGTTTGTAGACAAAAAACTGACAAGCAATTAAAAGAGCTTATTACAAATATTTTATGTTTGACTTTGGCCGCGTTCGTTTTAAGAAATGTTAGCATGAAAATTCCACTTTTTTTTAGCACAAGTCGTTCGTTTAATGAACATTCTAACATTGATGCTAATTTCGTATGTCAGTACCGTGTTGAAAGGAGGGTTATTGATGTTACTTTTTGACAGCTGTCATTTAACATGAGAAATGGTTTGTTTACATTATTGTATACTTTATAGTTTATATTATATTTGTTTAAAATGTATTTTAAACGATTTTATGTAATAAATTCAAAGACCATAATACATTGTCCATTGATTTGTTATTATTTGTTACTTGTCATACTTGTCAAAAAGTAGCCTCACCTATCGATTTTTTAAGAAATGTTAGCATTGTTAAAAAAAGTGGAATTTCTTAACAAAAACGACATTTCACGCTGGTTTATGAAGTTGCTACGAAATGTTGGAAATGCAATAAAACGAACGCGACCTTATTTTATTATTATGAACTTAAGTTTAGACACAATAAAGCTAATATACCTACACGTAATTACCTATTGTACGTAAACCTACAGGCATTTGTGTCACGCCATTATTTTGAATTATTCTACTCCTTCTAGTGGAAGACTAAGCAGTAAATTGGTCTAAAGCTGAGTTGCACCAAAATTCTGTCTCTGTTAATGTAACGATTAAAATTAAAAATGGCGTTTTATTTTGAAGGTCAGCCGTTAGCTGACTAAAATTTTTAGACTTCGTTTTGGTGCAACCCAGCCTAACGATCGACATCCGTCTCTACCACTATGAAGGACTTCATTCGCCCTGTTTTTGTCTGTCGACTGAACCCAATATATTTAAAATGATTTTCTAGATTCCGTCTTTACGTAAGCATTTAAATTAAGCTTAAATTCACGTAAAACATGAGAACAATTAAGTGTGCCGTTCTCTAGACTGTTTGGAACTGTGGAACAATGCGTAGTGTGTGTATTTTGTGTGTGTGTGCGTGTTTGCTGGCCTGGCGATGTGCTGCCTTGCCGCCGGCCACGTTGGGAGAGGTCGTGGCTAATGCTGCCAACAGCCTCAACAGTATGAAGGTAAGACATTCCATATTGTTCAATGTAAAATACCTTAGTCAATTCCAAATTTAAAATCCGATGAATAACAATGATTGGGTGATATTTCTCTCCTTTGGTACGCTGGAGACGAGCTTGCCACTTGTCATGATTGGCCTATAGTAAAGTTGGCTAAATGTGGATCCGCTTATTTATAAGCGTGGTCTCTGACCACCCCGAAAGGGAAACGGTCGTGATGATACTTTACTTTTACTTTTTTTAAATTAAAAGTGTGTGGTGACGAATATGGAATCAGCTCAGCATTGATCTGCGACGTTTTAAGAGTCACAGCGCTGATTTTCAGCTAATCCCTTAATACCGCCTTCGTGGTCTAGTGGTAACAAACGTTGCCGCGAACTCGGGAGGTCGTGGGTTCGATTCCCACCGGGGGCAAGTTGTACATTGTATAATTTGTCTCGGTCTGGGTGTTTATATGTATAATATGTATATATTTACAAAATATAAATAAAAAAAGTATAATATGTAGTTTATCAACCATCTAGTTTCCGTAACACAAGCCTCGAAGCTTACCACTGAAATTAGATGGTGCTGTGTGACCTGTCTGGAAATATAAAAAAAAAAAAAAAATACAATCATAAATGTCTCGAGGCTCTGGTACAGAACTACAATAATAAAATAATATAATTTATTATATATATCAAATAATAAACAATCCTAATAAATGCATATTATAATGGCAAACGGCCTCAACCTGCAGTTTGGGAAGT
Organism: Tinea semifulvella; assembly: GCA_910589645.1. Taxonomy (NCBI): domain Eukaryota; kingdom Metazoa; phylum Arthropoda; class Insecta; order Lepidoptera; family Tineidae; genus Tinea; species Tinea semifulvella. The sequence goes on from OU342620.1 coordinate 8,096,798, forward strand.
ACTAATAGAAGCGCCAGTAACCGTTATTATGGCACCTTGAAATGTAACACTGCATGATTTACGTCATTGTACTGTTCATGTAATATCCTGGCAATTCAATGTCTGCTGTTACAATTGCTTATTAGATTATAATGAGTTATTTACGAAGTACAGTAATGTACTGTTTTTGTTTAAGATACTGTTATGCAAATGTAATGTAAAAGAAAAATAACAATGAATATATAATTTCTCGGGCCGTGAGCACCAAAACGCTCCATCGTATCCACGGCCCCCCAACCACTTCCTGTAGAAATACTCCTGAATGAAAGCTGCAGCAGTCGATCCTAGCCCCCTGGGTTCGTGAGCCACACAGGCGTTGTTATACTAGTGCATGAATTACCGGCGGATGGGGTCTGAGATCCTGCCGGCATCCGGGCCTTGACGACCCCACTGCCAGTCTGTCTGAGGACCAAATGCACACATTTTTAAGGCGTTGTCGAAACAACTCGTCAACACCTTAGGAAACAAGAGGGCTGGGCAATATTTGAGCTAAAGGATCAGCATTACCATCCAAGTAGCAATGCTGCCAGTATCCTTTGCACTATGCCTATTATTGGTATAATTTGGAACTTTATAATAGGTGGTAGGCGGACTGATGGTGGTAATTTGCAATGTCTGGCGGGGCAGGGATTCACCGTTCGTGCCGATAATCCCAGTAAAGTGTATCCACACGTTTCGAGACCAGGCTCGAATTGCCGTCATGTCCAGTCAAGCCGGCATAGTGTTAGGGACTGATGTCAGTCATGAGTGTCTAATTCCAGTTGATAACATTTATGGACCTCATGCGCCACTTACCATCAGGTGGGCGCATGGTCACATGTAGTGTTCGTATAAAAAATAAAATAAAACATTTTATTTATATTTTTTATCTTTTCTAGTTTTTTTAATTTTTATTTAATTGTATTTTGTTTATTTAACCACACGGACTGGCCAAAATCCATCCATATATCATGGCCGTTCCTGTGCCTCTTTTTTTTTATACTAAGCACGATATGACACCATTTTGACCGCAAATAGAATGAAGTGGTGATTTACGATGATCTCCGCGTACTTTTGCGTTTAAGGTGCGCGGCCCCGTATGTGGCATCCCAAACCAGTGTACGGCCTCGTTTGTATGGAATCAACGACATCAGACCTAACTATCCCCGAAGGTTTGGGGATGTAGGGGATATTAGTAGATGTAAGCTGCTTGACAGGACGTCATTGATTGCATGGTGTCTCGAGATCCTGTCGGCACTTTTTTAGCAGCATAAGGCATGGTGGCCTAGTTCGTCTGCATTGACACCATAAAAACAATTATGCAGCCCAGTCGCAAAGCTACAGCAATGCGGAGTGTGTTGGCATCTATATTTTACCAAAATAAATGGTTAACGAACTTATCTAACCCACAAACTTAATAGCTCTACTTTCACATAAGCTTAGAACCCGGGTCAGCTCGTGCTCCCAAAATCATTTAATTGTGCAATAACTGTGTTTGTCGTTGTTATATAACTTATTCGTACTATAGGTTACTCGTAAGTTGAGTTCGATAAAGTGCTTATTAGGGTTTCCGCAACCGATTCAGTTTTTGAGAACCGGTAATTTCTGTACTTTTTCGTAGAGGAACTGGTATTTTCCGGTTCTTTCGGATTTTTTTTGGGAACTGCCTCCGTGGTTTAGCATTTAAGTCCGTGGATTTAGACTCGGAGGTACCGGGTTCGATTCCTGGTCAGGACAATAAATATATAATAATGTAAATAAATACATTTAATTCAAGGCATTGTCAAAACAGCTCGTCAACACCTCGGGAGACAAAAGGGCTGGGCAATATTTGGGCCAAAGGATCAGCATTGCCATTCAACTTTGGCAGTGTTTTGAAGCAAATTTTTAATATATAATATTTTTTATTTTGTTTTTCTTTATTTTAGATTTTAGTTGTATTTTTATTTATGAAGTAAGTTTATTTTTATTAATAGTAATTTATGTTAAATGTAAGTTTTTAGTTTAATTAATAATTTCGTTTTTTTATTAAAATTACATTTTTGAAAGTACCGGGAATCAAATTTAATTTTCCGGTTCCATTTTACTGAACTAAGAACTGGAACTCCCGGTACTTTCAAGATCGGGATTTCCCGGTTCTGAACCCTAGTGTTTATAAACATATTAATACTGCTTAAAGTTGCCCATACAAAGTGTAGCGGAGTTTGTACATGACAGCTTGAATGTAAAACTTTACGTATGTACTTAACAGAGTTTTTGCATGTTAGAGCTACAGGAAATGAAATGAAATAATTTATTTATCAGAAACATGGTAGGTACAGGGATGTAAATTATTATATGTAATTATATCACATGCTTCGCTATTTCTAGCATACAAATATTTATTTAGTCACATGACTTTGTCGAGCTTAGTGTCTAGGTATTCTTTTGTCGAATAAAAACATTTATTAACCAGCATTTGTTTGACTCTTGAAATTTGAACAGTTTTAGTGGCAGCTCCCTTATAGTAACTGGAAGCTTATTAAATATCTTTGTTGCCATTGCATAACAATTTCGGCTATATTGAGTACTTTTATGAGCTGGAATAATTATTCTACTAGGATAACGCGTTTTAAAATTGCAATTATCCCCAAGAGTTTTAAAAAGTTCCGGGTGGCTTTTTACAAATAAACAGCATTCAAGTATATAGATAGAAGGAACAGTCAGTAATTTTAGTTTTATAAATAAAGGACGACAGGAAGTCATAGGAGGTGTGTTACAAATAGCACGAATGCATTGTTTTTGTCCAATAAAGGTTATATTTATTTTCACTGCATTGCCCCACAATAATATGCCGTACATTCTATTTGACGCAACATATCCATGGTATGCCTGAAGGGCGGTTTTTTCTATATATAGCATCGATTGTAACAGCTGACGGCTGACTCTCAAAAGAAAACAGAAACGTTCGAATCATTACAATTACAGAGGTATGTATGTTTTGGTAAAACCCACCACCCTAAGGCGGGTCACCGGTATGCTATGGGTTGACACAATTGGAGAAGACAAATTTCTAAGCATTCCATGGATTCACCGTGCGGGTGCCGGGTCTATCGTGTGTGGGTAAGAGATGAGAAGAATGGTGTCTCGGGCTTGCGACCGACAATAGGCTGGTTTAAGAAAAGAAGGCCTCCTTTTTTTTATTGCGCGATAATACGCTCACCATCCACCATTCTACTTCTCGTTGGGTAGGGATACCCAACCAAATACTGTATGATTCCGTTAATGCCGTCTTGGAAGCTCGTTTCATAAATGTATTGACGGCAGACCTGCTTAGGCCCAATTCTTTCAGTAAGTGATGCAAAGATTTTGCTGGAACTCCTCTCGCACAAACTTCCACTGCGTAAAGCTGAGTCTTGAACCCGTTCCTGATCATTTCTTCTGTGAGATCATAATATTTATTCGACTTCATGTCTTTTGGAATATTTGATTCCCATTATTGTTATTCACTACGCGGTAACGTAAATGAAGCAATTTGGGTTGACACAATACTGTGACAAATCCATTATTCCACATACAACCCTGCACGTTTTTTGGCTTTATTGCGCAATGTGTAACTAAATTAACGGTCAGAAGTGATTGTCGGTTTTCTAAAGATGTGTTGTCTCTTCTAGTCATTAACTATCATTTTAAGTAGTGATGCAACGAATACAAATTTTAATATTCGTATCAATTATTTGTACATCAAAATTTTGTGATTAACATTGACCAAAGTTATTTTTTTTTTATTTAAAAAACTTTATTGCAGTACAAAGGCAGATTTAATGCCAGAAGACATTCTCTGACAGCCAAACCTTTGGGACAAATTTAATCAATTATAGGTGCAATCATATAAATAATAATAATAATACTCTAATTATAAAAGGTATTTTAATAGGATTAATATATACATACTTACATTATATATATCATAATATCAATATACTTAATACTAATAATACACATTTAGTTTAGTTTATTTATTTTGTAAGTAGGCATAGGACAATAAATAAAATGTATTCTGCGCTTTTACATGTCAAAAAATTAATTAATATAACGAAAAGCTTATTTTCTGGGAAATAGCTTGTATTTGGAGCAGCACATTACAACCCAAATATACATAATTATAATCTTAAAATTATAGCTGCTGTAAATAGGCATTGTCATATTATAAACTAAGACATACACAATTATAAAATGAATACACCAAGGATTATAGCTGCTGTAAAGTGGTATTGTCATACTATAAGCTAAAACATTATTAAAATGTCACATAAATTATAGCTGCTGTAAAAAGGCATTGTCATACTTTAGCTAAAACAAAAACAGTTTAAGGTGTTACTTAAATTATAGCTGCTGTAAAGAGGCATTGTCATACTATAAACTAAGACATACACAATAACATTTGAAATAAATTAGGACCAAGCATTATTATACATAAACATATGTATACTACTTAATAAATTTTAAGTAAATCAGACCAGTAGTTCGCGAGGTAGTAGTTTGCGGATGGACACTAAAGTCTTAAAAGGTTTCCTTACTACTATTAGAAATAAATATATACATATTTATTTCTAATAGTAGTAAGCCGTCTGGCCAGCGTGGCGAGTGTAGGCCAAATCCTCCAGATATATGTTCTGGAAGGCCCATCTCCAGCAGTGGAGGTCTGGGACGCTGTGTTCTAGGGGCTGTAATGATGATGATGATATACATATTTTGAGTCAGAGCAAGAGTCTTGCGAGACTCTTGGACAAGACCAATACGAAGACCAAGATTAGGAGTACAAGACCAAGACCATGACCGAGACCAGCTGTTCTGATGCAGGACCAAGACCAAGACTTAGGCGTTCTCGGTCTTCCTTTGAGTAACACACCTACGATGGACACCCTGGCGCCTTCCCACTTGTCCTTGACCTCTAAGGACCCAGGCGCTGCTGCATTACAAGCAGAGAACCTCAAACGACGAAAATACACTCAGCTTATTGGGAGATGTGTTTTTGCGCCGTTTGGAGTTGAAACTCTCAAATTTTCAAGGCGTTGTCAAAACAGCTCGTCAACACCTTGGGAGACAAGAGGGCTGAGCAATATTTGGGCCAAAGGATCTGCATTGCATTGACCAGTATCCTTGGCACTTTGCCATTGGCAGCGATTTGGAGCAAATTTTTTATTTATAATTATTTTATTTTGTTTTTTCATTATTTTAGTTTTTAGTTGTATTTAATTAAGTAGGTTTAATTTTATGAATAGTAATTTATGTTTTAAAATTTAAGTTTTTAGTTTATTAATTTAAACTAAAAACTAAACTATATATAAAAATATTCTCCCATGACTTGGTCACGTGGCAGTGTGCCAAGAACACTCGCAGCATTCCCCCGCTGCACAGTGATGCTGATTTGCACGAAAAAACTGCTAGCGCTCTTACATACATAATTAACATTTAATATTGTTTCAGACAATTTATTGGAATTATTATAATACAATGTTAATGTCAAAATTTGCATGCTAAAAAATATTTTATTGAGTAAAAAAAGTTGTCAATAAGAATTTTCTTTAACTCAATAGTAAAACGTTTTATAGGTAACTCTCGTATCTCTCTAGGAATTGTATTATATACTCTAATGCACATTATGTGGCAGTTACTGCTGTGGACGACAGTGCCTACTTTAGCTCTTCTCCAAGCCAATATGAGGCTGCTAATAAAATGCAAGACCTCCTGGATCTTCTCCCTGCGTGGTTGGACAAGTGGCGTATGTCCATCAATGTCGGCAAAATTGCCGCATTGATGACAGATGCCGACTGCCTCCACCACTGCAGCTTCGAGGACAGAACATCGAGTGGACTCCGACCGTCAAATACCTGGGCTGCATCATTAACAGGACGTTAACAATGGGTGAAATGGCCTGCCACGCCGTCAATCAGGCGAAGGCGGCCCGAGCCATGTTACGCCCTGTTATGAATTCCAGCTTGCCGCTCAGGTTGAAGGTCCGGATCTACAAGATGTTCATCCGTTCCCGACTCACGTATGCTGCGCCAGCCTGGCACCACCTTCTGGCCAAGACTAATAGGGAAAAGATCCAAAGTCAGCAGAACATATCGCTCAGAGTGGTCTCCCGAGCACCATGGTTCGTGCGTAATTCCGTCATAGCTCGAGATCTGGAGATGCCTACTATTGAGGAATTTGTCGTCGGCCTGACTAGACGTATGTTCTATCGGGCCGACAACGGACACTTCAAGCATCTTCAGAATATCGCTCCGTCTTGCGCTCGGCCCCCCAACGGGAGACCGCTTCCTAGAGAAGCGCTCTTGGAGGAGAGCTGAAGTAGTCGAACCTAGACCCTCTGGGTTCGTGAGCCACACGGGCGCTGTTATACCAGTAACAGCGCCCAGCACCAAACGTGCATGAATTACCAGCGGGTGGTTACCCGCTGAGATCCTGCCGGGGAAAACGGGGGAATGTCCCCATCCCCAACCCAGGCCCATTAGCCATCCGGGCCTGGACGACCCCACTGTCTGTCTGTCAGTTACTGCTGTAATATTTACTTACACATCTTGGGTAGATTAGTCGGGTATAATCCCTAGGTACAAATTTGTTACAAGTATTATATTTTTTAAAGAGATCAGTATGTTTATTGACAAATATTCCTATTTCATAGATATACATTGACCGACTGCGCTTTCAGCTGCGGTTCCCGCTTTTAGCGCTGTTCCTCAAGTGGTGACACTAGTGGCATCATTAGCTATATGGTCTGTGGTGGCATCCCACACTAAGGCCCGTCCGTCTCTTGCCATCATCGTATGTGACAGTATTTAACGTTAAAATAACATAGAATGGAAATAAAACCATTCCTAACGCACTAATAGGCAGTTCCTTAAACAACATCTCAGCCGGAATCTTGCACAGAATTAATCTCCTAAACCGGTAACATTATAACAGTGACCTGCATTATGTCATTTCTTGTTTACGTTTAACATGAATGTTACGTCTTGTTGGCACTTCGGATTTTCGCTCCAGTTGTAACATAGTGAAAATTTTGGTCGACATGCTAAAAAGGTTACAAAATTGTTACGTTTTTTAGCTACGTAATAGAAAAAGACAAATTGTCTAGCATTCCATGGATTCAACGTGCGAGTGTCGGATCCATCGTGTGTGGGAAAGAGAGGGGAGAAGAATGGTGTATCGGGTTTCGACTAGCTATATAGTAAGTGATGCAAAGAATTTGCTGGAATTCCTCTTGCACCAACTTTCACTATGTAAAGCTGAGTCTAGAATCCGTTCCTGATCATTTCTTTTGTCAGATCATAATATTTGTACAACTACATATTGTGGTCTTTTGAAATGGTAAGTTCAATAAGAATAACTTTTTTCAAGGTCGGAGAAAACACGATGCCTGATAGGCCGTATAATGACCGTAATTTAATACCCTAGTAAGTTGATATACTATGTATGTATGTGTATATTATATATGTATATAGTTGTCTATGTATGTTAATTTTTATTATTATTTATGTTTAATTTTAATATTTTATTTCTCTATTTGCACCGTACTCATATTTAAATGTCCCAATGTCCCAAAGGTTAACGGGAAGAGAATGTCTTGCGGCATTACGTTCGCCTTTTGTATAGATTTACAATAAAGTTTTTAAATAAATAAAAATAAATAAATATTTACATTTCTCAAAATAACACATAAACTTGAAAAAGATTTTAAAATATTGGATTATCAGTAAACGGCATTGCACACAAAATGTTTGTTACGTTAGTTTTTCACGCCATCTACACGCCATTGTTCTTCTTCTCTTGTCGTAGAAAAGAACGTGTTTTACAATTCCGTAGCATGCAGGTCGGCATATGCACCGCCAAAGACAGATCTTATTGGTGCAAAACTAAAAATTTATCGATTAAGAAACAATTTTTAATAAAATTAGTTTGCTCCAGATCTGATAAAAACTATAACTTTGAGATTTATTATTATATTATTCATCAACATCAAGTAAACTTATATCTCAAAATCTTGCCATTTTTCTGTCATTAAATAGCGATGGAGCGATATGATTATTGCACTGACAGAAATACAAATGGCGCGATTGTTGTGTTCTCTTCTCCCGATGGATGATGAATGAGGTGATAGGAAAGGCTAGCCCATACATTCAAGTCTGGCGTAATATATCTTTCTTTTTTTGAGAGTTAATGAGGTTGACATTAAATTCCAGATGTTGCAGAATTTGATGCATTTCTTGGAGTCGCTCGCGGCATCATAGCCCAAACACGTCGGGTAAAATATATTCATAGCGCGGGGAAAAAATAAACTGCGACTTGTGCCCATATTTAAAGTCCAATTTATAGTTTTCCATAATTATTCTCATTGTAGCACATTATTAAACAAAACAACACCACTTTTGACTAACAATATCCACAGTAAATTAATTTACAAAACAAAAACTTGCACTTGACATTTCCACGCAAAATGGCGCGAAGGATCTCACAAATGGCGCGATTTTGTCAAAAGTTTACTCCGATGTTGCCAGATGAATTATAATAGTATCATAATTATTAGGTATTATTTTTTTCGAATGTGGAGCTTCGTTATCACCCTCGAAGCCAAGTAAGACCAAGGTATCCATGTTTCTCAGCGTAGTATTCAATAACAAGGCAACTTATTACAAAATTTAAGATAAATTGATAGAACGGACAGCTGTACAATAACGGCATTAAAAGTTGACGACGTATTAATGATTGAAGCATAGACGTACTTTTCTGCGTGCTATTTAGGACCGGACGCTATATTTAGGTTCTGCTTGTATTAAGTTTAGCAAAATTGTTTATGCTGGATAGATGCAGCTGTAAAGTATATATATTTTATATAAAAATAAATACTTATTAAAATTTAATTAACAAATTGATGGCAGGTGTAAATAAGTAAATTTAATTTTTGTTTTTAAGTGAGAACCCCACTTTACAACTCCATTCGTTTTGTTAATTTAATTATTTCTTAATTTTTATTTCTCTTTGTAATTTATTGTATATTTTTGTGTATTATATCTTAGTAAGAAATGTAAATGGAATTAGGTTAAGCTTATTAATTTAATAATCTTTATACTATGTACTATCAACCTTAATGTCTGTAATTTCTTCTTAAGAAATAAAATATATATGTCCTATATAGATAACAACGATAAATGCAAGTAAAGAGGCTTTGTCATAGAGAGACACATTGCAAGACTTGCACTCTTGCGCAATGCCAATACCAAGACCAAGATTATGGGGGCGAGAAAAAGACCTAGACCGAGATCAGCTGTTCTGATGCAAGACCAAGACATGGTCTCATTTAAATACTTTTTTTTTTAATCACAGCTTATTATATTAAACATATAAACAAAGTAGCAATAGTGGAACACAAGCCAAAGAGATTTTATATTATTTAGACAAAACAATTAAAACAGAAATAAAAGTAAAATATAGTAATTAGATTTAAATTAATAGTGCAATTGAACTGTGACTAGCAAAAGTAAAAGAAAAATGATCATAATAATAAATAAGTGAAAACCAATAGGTTAATGATTATTTACTTAAAATAAAACATACACTGACCATGGCGGTGTGCCTTCGTCTCGGAGCCCGGACTGTCCACCCGCACCAGTGTCGATGCGGAGAACCAGTCGATCATCTCGGACACCACGGGCTTTCTTGTGCTAGAAGTGCTGGCCGCATTCCTCGTCACGCGGCTCTCAACGACATCATCCGAAGGGCTCTTGTCACTGCTGGTGTACCCGCAATCTTAGAACCATCTGGGATTGTGCGGAGCGATGGCAAGAGACCCGACGGAATGACTGTTGGGCCGTGGAAACTTGGCAGATCTCTGGTGTGGGATGCGACGTGTGTAGACACATTAGCTCCATCTCACATCCAGGCGACCTCGTCAGGTGCGGGGAGAGCGGCTTTTTCTGCGGAGAACCTCAAATTGCGCAAATATGCCAACCTTAGTTCCGGTTACGAGTTTGCGCCGTTTGGGGTCGAGACGATGGGCCCATGGGGACCGTCAGCGAAGCGCTTGGCCAAGGAGTTGTCAAAGCGGCTGACAGAAAGGTCTGGAGACAGGAAGGCTGGCAATTATTTCTGCCAACGTATTAGCCTCGCTATACAGAGGGGAAATGTTGCCAGTCTCCTTGGGACTATCTCGGATGGGACGTCTCTAGAGGACATTTTTTATTTATAGTTTAGTTTATTTTTAATTTTATTATTTAGGTAGCTTTTATATTGTAATTCTTTTATACTGATTGTATTTTACTTCGAATAAAATATTTTATTGCTTAAAATAAAATGAATGAATGAGAGGCAGAATAATGAATATATACGACATGACCATTGGTCTTAATCTTGCTTTTGGCAACACTAGTCACAAACAACAACAAAACTAAAAAAATATCACTAAAATTATAACCGTCGGATGGGCGCAGTGTGCCAAGGACACTCGCTGCATTCCCCCGTTGAACAGCGAGACTGATCCTTGAAACAAAACAGGCAAAGTTCACCAAGTTCACGAGAGAACTCCAGAGCCTCCTAGGACCACGGACCCATCGTTTTTACTGTAAATGGGATATTTTAAATTTGACTATGTTTATATAGGTTTGTATGTAATCTCGATGACTAGTCCCTGTTTTACGATTATGTCTTGATTTAAACCTTACCATTTAAAGCCCCTAAATTGCGTAAAGTTACGATGTTACCAACAAATGCATCAGACTGGACAATGGCTTTTTTATGTTGTCGCAACATCACGTCCCATCTGACCTTCAACAATCAATACAAAAGTCTTGTTGCATTGCTTTATAGAAACTTCAATCTAAGGTTACATGACGAAATAAGGGCAAAGTGACTTTGAAGAAAGAAACAAATTCCAGGTCCATCGTATGTGGGCAGAGAGAGGAGAAGAATGGTGTTTAACATAGTCTAAAAAGGAGGACTGCTCTTAAACTTAAACAAGAATAAGAAACAATTTAAAAGTTAGCGTCACCTTCGTTTCATTATGGGCATACAATATGCTTATGTCAATAGATATTTATTCGTATATAGTTTATATTTAATATTGTTCTTGTCAATTTATTAAAATACAATGTTAATGTCAAAATGTGCATGCTAAAAATTATTTTATTGAGTAAAAACAGTTGTCAATAATAATTTTCTTTAACTCAATAGTAAAACGTTTTATAGGTAACTCTTGTATCTCTCTAGGAATTTTATTATATACTCTAATGCACATTATGTGCATTTATTTGCGCACTTCTCCATCTCTTTCACCCGTAAGTCTTATGGATAAGGAATAAAAGGGATGGATATACATAAAGCGTTAGATTGTTCTGGAAGCGTTATACTAGATAGATAATTACAAGTATGTATATGTATATATATAAATAACGGCGTTAACACTACTAAAAGCAAAATATTATTATTATTATTCAACGAGGAAATGCGGCGAGCATTTTAGGTGCCTCCCAGGCGGTAAGCCCTTAGTCTATTTTGTAGAATAGTTGTAATTTCATAGGAATTTAGTTTAGTTTTATTTATAATTAGTTTTTAATATTTTTATTCTTCGAATAAATTAAATAAATATAATTAAAACGATGCATGTGACAATACAAAAGAGCTCGAGAAGGCCAAATTGTAATAAATTATTTGACTTTATTTTATTATTATTTATAAGCGATCGGTAGATGTCGTTTACGGATCTTGTCTTTTACATATCTATTTATCCTATTGTATTTATCGTATTTCTGCGTATTAGCCTCCCTATACAGAGGGGGAATGTGTCCAGTCTCCTTGGGACTATCTCGGAATGGACATCTCTAGGGGACATTTTTTATTTATAGTTTAGTTTATTTTTATTATTTAGGTAGCTTTTATATTGTAATTCTTTTATACTGGTTGTATATTACTTTGAATAAATAAATATAATATACATATATAAAATTTATCGAAATGTGACATTCGAATCAGATTCAATAGTGACCGCCTCCGTGGTCTAGTGGTAACAAACGTTGCCGTGAACTCGGGAGGTCGTGGGTTTGATTCCCACCGGGGGCAAGTTGTACATTGTATAATTTGTCTCGGTCTGGGTGTTTATATGTATAATATGTATATATTGACAAAAAAAAAAGTATAATATGTAGTTTATCAACCATCTAGTTTCCGTAACACAAGCCTCGTAGCTTACCACGGAAATTAGATGGCGCTGTGTGACCTGTCTGGAAATATTTATTTATTTATTTTATTTATAATAAGAATGTTTCTGCGAATATTTGATCACTTCTTAAAACATACGATGAAGGAAAACGCTTGTGTCGCAACACTTCGTATCAACAATAATATGGCAATGAAATGAACGAGACGTGTCAATGTTTTCTCACGGCTAACCGATCTAATCTAGCTATCTCATAGACTTGGTCTACCTTTTTATTATAATAATAATAAACTTTTATTTCGGACTTAACATCCATAAATTGTTAGTAAAAATTTTACTTAATCTATATTTAGTATACTGGCCAGAAATTAAACAGATAGCAAAATGCGATGTTGTCCAATCATACATTTATCTGGAAGCATTGATATCGAATAGCGGAGGAAATTAAGCGTCGTATGGCAGTGTCAAGGTCTGCTATGGAGAAGCTTAAGAAAATATGGAGGAACCGAAACATTACGAAAGCTACTAAAATCCGGCTGGTCAGAGCTCTTGTTTTCCCCATTTTCCTGTATGCTGCAGAGACGTGGACCCTGCGCGAAACTAATAAAACGGATTAATGCTCTAGAAATGTGGTGTTGGCGTAGAATGTTGGGCATATCGTGGACGGAGTTCCGAACCAACAAATCCATCCTGGAGGAACTAGAGATAGGACAACCCTTTCCTCAATCGTGCAATCACGCATTCTCACTTTCTTTGGACACGTGTCGCGGCATGGAGATACATCCATTGAGCGCCTTGTAGTTCAGGGTGAAGTCGATGGCAAGAGAATGCGTGGTAGGTCTCCGATGAGATGGACTGACCAGGTTAAAGCAGCAATGGATCATCCCCTACATGAGTGCTCCAGGAAGGCTGCAAATCGAGACGAGTGGCGACGGCTTGTTAAGCGTGCCACTGACACTCAAGTGACGACCACGACCACTCTGCCAAGAGTGTAGCGACTAAGAAGAAGAATATTTAGTATAACTAATAATTTATTTTAAACTATCTGCTACTGGAGGCTGTCTACTTGACTGTATGCAGCTGTATCCAGTGCTCCAGCAGCGGAGAGTCCCACCGATCTGCCAATACGTTTAGGAGCCTGTTGGTTCTGGTTCTCATGCGGCAAAGCATAGACGCAGATCTTTTACGCATAATTATTTGAAAACTGTCAGTCCTCGCATCAGCAAACATACCCGAGGCACTGCAGAACCTCGGCAGCCCCATCAGGATCCTAAACGCATTATTATACTGGACGCGCAGGTCGCTGTACGCTCTCCGAGTATAGTTCACATGTAAAAGGACTGGCAGTATGCCTTGAAAAGAGTCACTTTTACCTGGGCGGTGCAGCGCGCAAAAATGATGCACTATTTATTATGAACTATGCTGGTGGTATAGTGGACGGTGGTGGCTAGGTTGTAAGAACGCTTTTCTTAAAATCCTGAAAAAATCGGTTTGAAACCCTAGAATATACCAATGAGACATACGCAATTCATTGATATGCAGCACGGCACATGTACGTGAGTCCACGGGTAGAGGGGTGCCCAAAACCTAGTCCAGTTTAATGTCAATAAGACCCAGGCATGCGCGCTGACGGCCAAGAAGTCTTCATCTTCCCCCTCTTTAGGACACCATTATGAAAATAAACCCAGCTTCAACATACTTAGAGTTATTAATAATAAATAAATAAAATATTTCCAGACAGGTCACACAGCGCCATCTAGTTTCTGTGGTAAGCTACGAGGCTTGTGTTACGGAAACTAGATGGTTGATAAACTACATATTATACTTTTTTTTTTGTCAATATATACATATTATACATATTATACATATAAACACCCAGACCGAGACAAATTATACAATGTACAACTTGCCCCCGGTGGGACTCGAACCCTCCCGACGACGACGACCTCCCGAGTTCACGGCAACGTTTGTTACCACTAGATCACGGAGGTGGTCGAAATAAGTTGAAATAAGCTCAGATCTCAACCGCCGAAACTACATTGAGAGCATCACCAAAACTGGGGATACTGAACAATGAGAAACGGTTTTATTCTGTGTGTCCTTTAGGATGGTTCCGTTAAGTAAGTACCATACTCATAGCGATTGGAATAGCGGACGACACTGCAGTGTCTAAAACTCTAGATGCGCTGCAGCTTCGCCGATATGCATCCTCCCTGAGCGTGTTCTACAACCTATACTATGGGGAGTGTTCTAAAGAGCTCCACAACCTTATTCCTTCTTCTCTGTTCCACAACCGAAGTACATTTTTCATCATCATTACAGCCCCTAGAACACAGCGTCCTCGACCTCCACTGCTGGAGATGGGCCTTCCAGAACATATATCTGGAGAATTTGGCCGCATGGCCAGATGGCTTGGCGAGGATATGATGTAATTTTTAATGACAATTTATTAACGATTCCACAAGTTGGTATTGTAGAACCGGGACCGACGGCTTAACGTGCTCTCCGAGGCACGGGAACGGTGGTGTTGTAAATCTATGACAAATGTACTTAAGAAAAGTGTATTTCTCATTGGTACATGCCGGGTGGGTTTGAACCGACCTTTGTAGGATTTAAGGAACGCGTTCTTATAACCGAGCCACCACCGCTCCTAGGTACACGAAGTAGGTAACCGAAGTACACGCAAAGGCAAATATATGCACTCCCATACCGAAGCCAAAAGAAAGAAAAACCAAGAAAGCTGCAGCGAAACAAAAGTTTTAGACACTGTGGTGTTGTCATTTGCAGGATATTGAGAGTAACTGTAACGAACTTAACGGAATCGTCCCAGAGGTGACAAGACACATATGCAATGTGGACCCAGCTAACTCTAAAATGTACGTACATACTTAGGTACATTTTCGCAAGTTCATTTAATTTCCAGATTAAGCAAATTGGCTAAGTTTTCTCACCGCGACAATTATCCAGATTGCCTAAAGACCTAGCCACTTGATATCCTGAGATTTGCCAAGCTAAATTAGGAAACCATACATTACAATAAAGACTTATATGCTTGTGCCGGTCAAATAAAGACAGGATGATAAATGGGCCTGGGTCAGAATGAGGATATTCCTTCGTTTCCCCGGCAAGATGTCGGCGGGTAATTCAAGGCACTTTTAGTACTGGACGCCGTTACTGGTATATTGATAATTGCACAATAATACGTATAGGGGTAATATTAAAAGGTTGCGCAATGACTGCAATAATATTTATATTGCGCAATATTATTTACTATGTGACTAAACCTTTTTTTTATATAAATTATTCTTCTAAGATAAACATCATCATCATCATCATCATCAGCCTGTATCTCTCCACTGCTGGATGTAGGCCTCCCCTAAGGCTCGCCACTTAACGCGATCTTTCGCTACCCTCATCCAACCCCCACCAGCGACCTTCTTTAGGTCATCTGTCCATCTGGCGGGGGGTCGTCCCACTCTGCGT
The DNA here is from genome assembly GCA_910589645.1 of Tinea semifulvella. Classification (NCBI taxonomy): domain Eukaryota; kingdom Metazoa; phylum Arthropoda; class Insecta; order Lepidoptera; family Tineidae; genus Tinea; species Tinea semifulvella. The sequence goes on from OU342620.1 coordinate 8,112,492, forward strand.
CTTCCCGTACGTGGTCTCCACTCTAGAACCCGTTTGCCCCATCGATCGTCGGTTCTGCGGCAGATGTGTCCGGCCCATTGCCACTTCAGCTTGCTAATTTTAAAAGCTATGTCTGTAACTTTCGTTCTCTGACGAATATCAACGTTTCGAATTCTATCCACCAGAGATACACCAAGCATAGCTCTCTCCATGGCTCGCTGAGCGACCTTGAATTTATGGACCAGACCCACTGTTAGTGTCCACGTCTCTGCTCCGTACGACATTACCGGGAGGACGCACTGGTTAAAGACCTTAGTCTTTAAACATTGTGGTATAGACGATGAGAGGATGTGCCGGAGTTTCCCGAATGCCGCCCATCCTAGCTGAATGCGTCTGTCGGCTTCTTTGCTGAAGTTGGCTGCTCCTAATTGGATAGTCTGCCCGAGGTATACGTAATTTTGCACAACTTCGAGAGTGTCGTTTCCTATGCAGATTGGCCTGTTTATTAAATTATAATATAATTAAAACTACTTAAAAAGTAAAAATTTAATTAAATATAAACTAAACGAAATTTAAAATAAACGATAAGTGAAAAATGTCCTCTAGAGACGACCCTTCAGGGTGACCCAAGAAGACTGCCAACATTGTCCCTCTGTATAGCGAGGCTAATACGTTGGCAGAAATAATTGCCAGCTTTACTGTCTCCAGACTTTTCCATTAGCAGTTTTGACAACTCGTTGGGCAGATGCTTGGCTGAGTGTCCCCATGGGCACATCGTCTCGACTCCAAACGGCGTAAATTCGTAACCTGTGCCGAGGGTTGAGTATTTCCGCAGCTTGAGGTTCTCAGCAGAAACCGCCGCATTTTCCACGCTTGACGAGGCCGCCTAGATTTAAGATGGTGCTAATCGCTTGTGGCTGAAAATGCTTGTAGTGTCCTTGTTCGCTCAGGAAACCATCCTGAGCGATATGTAATGTTTTACTTTTATTTAGAGCACCGAGATATAGCGGCCTCAATGATGACAACTTGCCCAGTGAAACTAATGCAAGTCGTTTACTGCTGAGTCAAAACAGAGGGGTGGGGCGTTGAGGCGTGTTCCAGGCGCGTGCTGCTTTTCTTACTCCAATACGTCTTTACTAGCTACACGCGTTTCGTTGTAGCATGCGCCATACCTCGATGCTGCGCCTCTGCCTCGACTCTTGAATGTGTGAGCGACGCGTACCATAGCAGGCCACGCGTGCCGGCACGTTGTATACCGGTCAACGTTATCTAGGGTATAAAATTACTTGAATTTACTTGCAATGGCAGGTCCGTTCAATCCGGTATTTTTCTGCGGTTTCCTAAACCACAAGCAACCATAGATATGATTTAATTAAATGGTGTTTTACAAAATTTTTTTTACTTATCTATCTGATCGTGATATGTGAGTCTCGGTCTGCCAGGGCCTCTTACACCCACAACTTTCGCATTATATATCTGGTTCGTCAATCTCTCTTCGCTCATCCTTTCAACATGCCCGAACCTTACTTACTGAACTATCTGTCAAATTAGCGAATTGGGTAGTTTAGCGACGAAATTTGACAGCCCGCAAAGTTATCGAACATTATCGATACAGTTTTACCATGTGACAGCAGCCAGCTGACATTTTGGCATTTTCTTCTGGTGTTGCAAAGGGATAAATATTATTGCCCATTGATATAATACACAAATTAAGGCATTAAATGAGTTAATATGGAGCTGCCTGAGTTTTTAGTGACATAAGTTATCGTATTAAAATATTACCGTCCTTTGGAACTAATGATATTGACCAAATCAGCTTTTTGATTTTGTAAGTGGCAACATTTTTTTCTGTCGAGACTCTCGGCCCTGGGTACAATTTTTCCCAAACAATATGAATGATAAAATTGACTTTTTTCGTTGACCAGTATATTACACGAGCAACCCGGCGTTAATAATAATAATAATAAAATTCTTTATTGCACACAAAATATACAAAAAAAATATGTACTTACATAGGCGAGCATAATACCATGCAGAAAAGAGAAGAAAATTCTCTACCAGCTAACCTTTGGGAGAGTGATAGATTTATATGATGGGTGTCTGAGATTTTTTAACTAAATGTAAATATATTAGAATTAAATAATTAAGTACATAAAAATATAAATACTTTATTTATTACATATTACATAAATACTACCTATACAAATACTTATATACCTAAATACAATCCATATAATACTTATATAAATAAATATAATAAATACTATCTGCAACAAATAAAATGTGTTAGATGTGTTTCTTACTTGGTAAAATATATAAATTGAAGCTTAAAATATTTTTTGCCAAATATTTCGCCTCTCTTTGGAGCGGCGTCATCAGTGACAGTGACTGAAGGTCTTTGTCATAAATTTTGAAAAAAGTAATTTTATTTCTTTTAGCAATGGTGAAGGCAATGCACTATATAGTTTTGTATTTATTTTTTAGAAAAATATCATCATCACCTCGCGCATCATGGAAAACATCATCAGTATGTTATGTCCATTGTTGGTTCGATATTAATAAATTTACAAAACAAGTTAGACAAAACCTAATGCATTACATTCAGACCAGGGCTATAGTATGCACCAAGCTGCCATATAAAAGAGCTTTCCCATGTTTTTAAATCAATAGACCGAATAGTTTTAGGAAAACTCTTTAATACTCTTACTGTGAAACAATTGTTAAAGGTAGTGTTATGTATACGCGCATGGGTGGGCACAGGTAAAATATTATTAATTTGAGAATCTACTGAATGTCTGTGTCCATTCATGCGAGTACGAAGGGGTGTCGTAGTCTCTCCCACATAAAAACTGTTACAAAATCTGCACTCCAGCATATATACGCAATGAGAAGTAGTACATTGTGCGAAATTTTGAATTTTGATGACAACAGGGTTATGATGAGTTTGTATATTGATATCGGAATTTATTATGGGACATGTTTTGCAACGAGATTGGTTGCACTTGTGTGTACCTAACAATGTATTATTACTCCGTGTATTTTTATTTTTTGCTAAAATAGCTTTTAAATTTTTATTTTGTTTATACGTTACACTAGGGCACGTTTCCAAAAGATTTCGTGTAATATTATTATTCTTAAGGATAGAAAAGCTATCCTTTAATAAATTTTGAATTTTGTGTGCCCCGTGGAAGTATGGTATTATAAGCCGAAGGGAATTTTGTTGTTGTGTGTGTATAGCGTTTGGAGTGTTAGAAGGCCTGTTCATGTGTTTGTGTAAAAAGTTTGGGGGATAATCGCGCCTACATAACCCATTAAAGATTTTGCCTTGATATTTAGCCAAAGATGTTGAATTATTACAAATTCTTTTACCGCGGATAGAAAGTGAATGTGGTATAGACCGTTTTGTGTGCGACGGGTGGCAACTACTGTAATGCAGATACTGTAACTTGTTGGTTTCTTTAAAATGAACAGAAGTTGAAATATTATGATTATTATAAGTAATATCTACATCTAAAAATGTTATGTTAGTTTTAGAAATTTCATGAGTGAATCTTAGACTGCTAAATGAATTTAGTTGACTAAGGAATGTATTAAGAGTTTGTAAACTATGAGGCCAAATCATGAAAATATCATCTATGAATCTTAACCATGTTAAAGGTTTGAGAATTTGACTATTTAAAAATTTTGTTTCGAGAGAACCCATATATAAATTTGCATAAGAAGGTGCCATGCGCGTACCCATGGCAGTGCCTTTCTCTTGGTGATAGAATTTATTATCAAAAGTAAAATAGTTATTGGTTAAAACCATTTCTGCTAAATCTAGTAAAAATTTTGAAGAAGGCAGACGCGGGTTTGGGCGGCTATCGAAATACTCTTTTAGGGCATACAATCCTTCGTCATGTGGTATATTAGTATATAAGGACACAACATCTATAGTTACTAAGAAAATATCATTACATTTTGGAATTTGAATATTTTTTATAATATTTAAAAAGTGGTAAGTATCTTTAATATGCGAATCTAAATTTTTGACTAAAGGTTGCGCATAAAAGTCTACAAATGATGATAAATAATATAATAAATAATATAATAAATACTAATACGTCAAGATGTCGAGATAAGGGTTCATTTTGTTTTTTAACGCGTTACACATAAAGAATCAGTATTTTTTTCGCCTGTATTGAGAAGATGAGGTGCGTGGTAGCGTGTCAGCTTCGCGGGTGGTTAAATATGATAACATGTTATTAGGTAATTGTTTATCCAATACCTATTATTATCGAGTTGGCATGGTTGCGTGATTTGGCGTAACCATACCACTTCTCATAATTTGACACCATCTGTGTCATAAATTACAGGTGAGACTGTTTTTTTGTATACAATGAGCCATGGGCACATATATTGTAAATGGTGATCCAAATCGAGCTTCCAATCTTTTAAATATATCGGTATCATCACAACGGTATGGTCAGAAATAATTATCTTGTAAAGAAACGGATTCTCATTTAGCTAACTTTACTATAGCCATTATGGCAAGTGGCAAGCTCGTCGATATCTCTTGCATATCAAATAAATAAAAAACATATTCTTTATTCTTTACGTACCGCCATATATATGTATTAATATATATTTCAACAAAATAACAATAATAACTAAAAAAAAAAACAGAAAACTAAATGAGTATATAAAATCATCTAACATTCATTCGATTTAATCATTCATTCGTTCCTTCAAACATACCTGCTCCATCCTCACATCCTATCCATCTCACTCGCTTTCTTGTTCCTCTGATCCTTAAGCTTATAGCCCTTATTACAGAAATTTGTGTTTTAACTTTTAGCCAGCCTGCAACTTGTGAGAATGGTTTCTGCCATTTTTCAGAAAGCCGTGAAGCGGTCTTTTTGACAAAAGCCGCGTACTCAGCACCTAATGAGCCATCACACGCGATAACCAACGGCGTAAATGGAGCTCTGAGATCTTCTGCTGCCCTGTCATATTTACGGTGTTTCTCGTGTGAATGGGTTTGGGAGATGCTTCCCCAGGTACGGGTTCCGTACGAGGTTGCGACAGCATTAACAATGCGAACATCAAAAAACACTTTCCTCGCTGTCCCATACTCCGTGAAACATTAAGTCTCCCACAAGTGCGGGCTGACTAAAAGTTGCATCTCGCATAATTGGCTCAATTGTTCCAGTTCTCCAAGCAATATCCGCCCAACCCTTGCAATCGTCACGATGATGGTCGTGGCCCTGCTTCACCAGTCCGCCTTTTTTGCAGTTTAATGCATGGTTTAGATCAAAATTATGTTCACCACATCCATCACATTTTTCAGGCATTCTAGTCGGCTCTCGGCCATACATTCCCACCGGAATTCGGCTAAGTCTAAGGTTACAAACACAAGTACAACACATTTGTCCTGCCTGGAGAGTGCTATAAGGCAAGGAGCAGAACTGCAGGTTAAAGCAGTGTCAAAGAAAATTAAACAAAAGATAAATAAAAACAAAAAAACATTAATATTTGCAATAAAACTAAATTATACAGCTGTAAAATGGCCTTGTCAGAAATATATATATAATTATATAGGTATGTCAAATATATATATATATATATATATATATATAAAGCTAATTACTAAAATAATTAAAGCAGTTGTAAAGAGGCCTTGTCAATATCCTATACTAAGGTTAAAAAATAAATAATAATAAATTATTATTAATTTAGCATCTGCAAATGAGCTTTGTCAAGAATATATTATACATACAAACAGTATAAATTAAAAAGAAAAACTAATATTAAATAAACAAAAAAAAAAAAAAACTACACTAGAAATAAAACTAAAAAATTAAAAACTAAAATTATAACCGTCCGATGGGAGTAGTGTTCCGCGTTCCCCCGTTGAACGGCGAGACTGACACTTTGAGCAAAATATTCTCTACTAAAAGGGTCACCCGTCGCCAAGCAGAGTTTTTCCCCAAGCTTACGAGAGAACGCCAAAGCCTCCTCATCCCCATCGTTTTGACAATAAAAAAACAGGTTTTTTTTTTCAATTATTTTTTAATATTTTTTGTGTCCAGGTAAAATGGACGCCATTTTTAACTTCAATCGTTACACTAACTTAAGAAAACTCTATAAAATTAAATCAATAGATAGATCTTAAAAAAATCACCCAATTTTTCACGCAAAATATCTAGCGTTGCACGTGATGTGTGGCATGTTGATTCATATAACTAAGAAAGAAAAAGACTCACCTATCTCGGTCAACTAAATAAAACAATAGCAGATGGAATAAAGAGTCTACGAAACAAAAAGACATGCATGAAGAGGCCGATGAATGTTGAAAAAGCGAAAAGGCATGTGTTGACTGTTGATCGCGAAAAATGATTCAATTGTCTCTGCCTACCCCGCAAGAGAACTGGCGTGAAGATATGTATGTAACATATCTTCCATAACAATCTTTGATTTTGTTTCAAATAAAGAATAAACATAATAATGTTATTTTTTATTTACATTTTATTTAAGATAAGAAACTCAAATTGGATTGTATTATCTATTACTAACAGCAACTGCTCCATCGTCTAGCAGTTACGTCCGTGAATTTAGACGCAGAGGTATCGGATTTGAAAAGTTTACATAAATTTCGATTATTCTCGAGTTGGGTGATAGAGATATCGACTTGATTGCCACTTATCACGAAGAGCTTATAGTGAAGTTGGCTAAATATGAATCCGCTAAAATCTGTTAAAAAGCGTAACCTCTGACCACCCCGGTAAAGATACGATGATGATAAAGTAATTAAAGTATAGTATCATCACGACCGTTTCCCTTTCGGGGGTAGTCAGAAACCACGCTTATAAATAAGCGGATTCACATTTAGCCAACTTTACTATAGGCCAATCATGACAAGTGGCAAGCTCGTCGATGTCTTCAGCGTACCAAACTCGAGAAATATCACAAATAAATTAAAAATTAATTAAATGTATAAATATTAATAATATTACATGAATAAATATTTTTGTGTCCCGACTAGTAATCGAACCGCTAGACCACGGAGGCAGTATGATACCTTTGTATTAATGCATATGTAGGCATCAGGTGTCCTGGTCTTAATCCACGAATGTTTTAATAATTTGACATGTTATAAAACAATATTCTCTTTGTCGCAGGTGACAGGAGCATGGCGAAGACTATCAAGTACAGTGAGCGAATCTGTCGGCTTGAAGCATGCCTTACGAAGACTGCAAGCGGTGCCAGCGAGAGCTGCGAGGCTGGTCCATGCTTTGGTCGACCGCATGAGAGTTGGAGGTGGACCAATTGTTAATACACAACTGGGGGCTTTAAGAGGAAGGAAACTGCTTACAAGAACCGCTCAGCAGACGCCTTATTATAGCTTCAAGGGTATTAGGTACGTGTAAAACTGAAGGCTATTAAACATTTTTAAAGATTTTTATTTCTGGGTTTACTCTGGAGAAATTAGCTTTCTAGGGCTGGATTTCTCAAACTTTTAGATCCACGAACCCCTAAGTTTCCAGATATAACCCCTTAACTAACTAATAAAATTCCTTCCCTTAAGAAAATAATAAAATTACCTTATATAGAGAATAAGGTTTATATTTCAATAAAAGGTAACAAATACAGTGCCAAAAGGAATATCTTTTTTAATATTAATGTGATGGGGGTGGGCTTCTTTCTTGTCGCAAGTTGAGTAAATTTTAGGAGTAGTTTTGACAATTTCAACCTTAATTCTGACTCGGTATTAATTCGATTTCTGTATTTAATTTTTATCATCGGGCGCGCGGCGTGCGAGCGCAGAGTTCAGTCGCGCGCGCGCCACTAAAGAGTAGAGATTCTCGTTCACCCTAACAATAGCTTCGCCACATTGATGGTAGGATACTTAAAGTGCCATACATACCTATTATTATAGGTATAGCTTCTATTATTGTTAACAACAATGGCCGACATGTTGAATGAATTAAACCAATTGATTGAATTAATGAATGAAAACTTATATTTAGTTCCCCCTACTGTCTACTAGGTGACGCCACTTTCTATATGACTGATTTGCCAATGGGGTGTATCACTTACTTTTTATCACGATAGATGGCGCATGATAGATGGTACCTAATAGAACTGAGTTGCATAGAAAACTTGTATTTTTATTACGAAATTTATTATTTTCTAGATATATTACCGAAGTCAGCAGCTTTTAAGTGTACAAATCGAGATTTCCAAGCGAAATCAAAGATATGGTGATCTCAAAATTGCCGATCTATTAATTAAACCTTTTTCCTTTTTAAAGACGGTGTTCGCTTTCCTAATTCGTCTTTTAAAATAGGTAACGTTAAGTTGAAATTGGTATTTCTCTTATAAAAATAAAAAACTACAAAAATAAAATAAAAAATGATCCGACATAGGTGTTAACAAGGTACCAGTGCCGCTAGCGACATCTATAAAAAAAGCTTTGCCTTACACCCCATTGCTTGTGTAAAGTTTACACCCCTGCGCGCCACCATATGTGCCGCACAAGCCTGCCAGTCATCAAGCCACTATTAAGTAAATCTTGTATAGGGGTTAGCATATCCCACTTTAATAAGAAACCCAGATCTAGGGAATACAATTACAGACACTTCATCATCATCAGCCTGTATCTCTCCACTGCTAGATATATGCATTGCCCCAGACTCGCCACTAAACGCGATCTCTTGCCACCCTCATCCAACCCCCGCCAGCGAACTTGTTCAGGTCATCCGTCTATCTGGCTGGGGTTGTACCACTCTGCGTCTTGCGTTACGTGGTCTTCATTCTAGAACCCGTTTGCCCCAGCATTCGTCGGCACCAATATATTTTGCACTATATTTTTTGCGATATTTCCGTGCTGCGAACTCACATATACCCGTCGTGTTTGGGGCGATATTGAGGCGAATTACTCTGTAAAAAGCATAAAATTTTGCAACACTTGGAATCAAATTATCCCCAACTCGGGTATAAACACTCTTATGAATATATTACGCGTTTAGGACTAATGCAAACTGTATTCTTTTTCTTTTTTTGGTTCTCTTCTCCCGATGGATGAGGAATGACATGATAGGGAAGGCAAAGGGTCTAGCCAATATATCTTTCTTTTAAATGAGTTAATGAGGTCATCATCAAATTCCAGATGCTGCAGAATTTAATGCTTTTCTTGGAGTCACTGGCAGCACCATAGCTCAAACACGTCGGGTAAAATATGGGAGTTGACAGCGCGGGAAAACCGCAAAAAATAAATTGCAACTTGTGCCCCATATTTAAAGTCCAATTTATCGTTTTACATAATTATTCACATTGTAGCACATTATTAAACAAAACAAGACCACATTTGACCAATAATATTCACAGTAAATTAATTTACAAAACAAAAACTTGCACTTGACATGTCCACGCAAAATGGCGCGAAGAACTCGTATTCTTTTTCTTTTAAATATAGCCGTTTTTTTATTTTTTTTTATATAATATGGCATTTGTTACAATTTGCCAGAATAAAGCCGTTCTAAATTAAAATACTTTTGACAGATACGCGCAGCCGCCGCAGGGTTCTCTCCGCTTCCGCCCCCCTGCGCCATTGGAGCCATGGTCGGGAGTGCGTGATGCCCTGGAAGAGGGCGCTGTATGTCCTCATAGATTTATGCTATTCGACACCTACAAGGGGGATGAGGACTGTTTGTACCTCAATGTGTACTCGCCGGCTTTGCCTGACAAACTTACTGGGTATGTATCGAATAAAAATATTAAATTAGGCTAAATATTCTTAGTTGGCAAAGCCTTTTTTTTTTTATAAAATTGTTATTTTTATCTTGCGTGAGAGGCGAGCTGTTCGTTTTGTTTCTCCTTTTGTTCCGCAACCGAACCACACGCACAGGTCAGAATATGCACCCACATACCGTAGTCATCCCTTTGCGTACATATAAATTTGGTGGCATACATCTGTCGCCGATTAAAATGTGGAATGGTCTTCCAGCCAATGTGTTTCCACTTTCCTATGTCCTTCAAGCGAAGTGTGAAAAAACATCTAGTTAGTGTTGTTTTTTTTTAAAGAAGGTGAATCGCAAAATCGCCTGACGATACGACCCCGGCCTGAAGGGTCACCGCCACCACCAAGGCGCCTACGGACCAAAACCGTCACTCTTTCACTGTTGGCCCTGCGTGCCTTAACAGCTAAGTCTGAGTCGTGGCTTCGGAGTGAAGGCACTCGTTCGCCGCGTAATAGTGTTGGGTACTGATGTCAGTTATAAGTGTCTGGTTCCAGTTGCTTACAGTCATGGACCTTGCGCGCCACTTACCACCAGGTGGGCACAAAGAAACATGTCGTGCTTTTAAAAATATATATTGAAAAACCTGTATGCATATGTAAGCAACCAATCGCTCTAAGCCGTGGTCAACCTACTGTATTTTTAAAGGAACAATGGGATTATAATAAACATTTGTCATTAACAATGGTTGAAAGAAAATTTCTTGTTCGGGTTTCCCACACCTTCGTCATTCACTTAAACCAAGAAACAACATTATAATTATGTTTTGTAAGGAACTGATTCACAAGCTGAATTAAGGCTCTCCCACATAGACGCGTTATTATCGTTCGATAATACCGAAGACATTCTTGCGATATCTATTTATTTATTTTCAAGAAAAATCACAGTCTAAAGAATTTTATTATTATTTATTATCGTTTGACAGCTGGAAGAAAATGTTGAGTGGAGGGGCGTTGAGGATCTCAGAATACGGGTGTAAGAATGCCGATTTCGAGGATTCCTTGAGGAAGCCCGTTTGACAACTGGATGGAATAGTTAACCTCCACAGTTAATAATAAAACTAAAAGATAAAAAATCATAATATATAACCTAAATGATTTGATGTTTTAATAAATAGATACAATCCAAAACTGGCAGTCATGGTTTGGATTCACGGAGGAGCATTTGCTGTGGGTTCTGGTAACTCTTTCCTCTACGGACCTGACCACCTCGTGGATGGAGAGGTGGTGCTGGTGACCCTCAACTACAGACTGGGAGCCCTCGGCTTCCTCAGTCTGGAGAACGAAGAGGTAGCTGGAAACATGGGACTCAAGGTAAGACCGTGCTTACTTCTTGCTTTCTCAGTAGCAAGCGTTATTAGTGTACTTCGTTATTTACGCCAGAGCTTGCGTTATAATTGCAAAATATTATTCAATTCTCAACTCTATAAGCAATCGACCTTGACAGCGTCCGTGCAAATATGAACTTTAATAGCGTAATATATATGTATATATAGTTAACAGTTTCCATTATCCCTTTCAGCACGACAAAAAGTATTTTGGATATTAAAAGTTTAAAATACTTAAGGTTTAAAATATTTATTTATTTATTTAAAACTTTTTGCACTATGTACAAATGCCGCTAGACATTCTTACTCGGTCATCCTTAGGGACATTACGAACATTGTATGTGGAAGGTTCGCGCAAATTATAGAACATAATATAAGGGAGAAATTAAAATACTACTAAAACTAAACTACTTACTAGTAAATAATATTAATATACTAAACACTAATATACTTATAATACTTAATATATACATAAATACAATATATACATACTTACAGTTGTACAATAGTAATAGTTGTACAATATCTCATAAGAATAGTTTTTAAAATCCTCCACTAGCAATTTCCACGAAACCCTCTCCGCATATTCGTTCGTCGTTGTTTGTTGTAATGTGATGTAAATAAAAATCACTATTGTATGTTTTTTTTTTTTAAAGGACTAGGACTATTCTAACAATTTAATAAAGATAATCATTAAGTAACTAGATGAGTGCACGATCTATCGAGGCTGGTTCGGAGCGGCATGTTTTGCGAACGCTAGATTTTTTTTGTAATACCGCACGCTTGTTATTGTCCGTGCTGAAAGGGTTATAGGGCTGCTGGTAGCACAAGACGAAATAACATCTAAATTATTTACGAATGTATCTTTGAAACAAAATAGATTATGTAAGAAAAGGTGGAAACAGTAATAATTATAACATGACCGTACCGTATTTATTGAATCCGCGTACACAACCTAACCTATACTTACGAGCAGGGTTGACCAGCTTGGCCACAAAGGTCTATCATATCAGAAAAGTACCATCCGTCGCTTCCACCACGGTCCTGTCCACAATGTAATCCGCCGGGCTTTAGTTACTGCTATCGGTTTTGGAACCATCTGGGATATCTCGCAGTGATAGTAAAAGACCCGACGGATTGGTGTAGGACGACACCTTTGCTCAGTCTCATCTGATTTTTATTGCGCAATAAGACGCTAAACATACGTCATAATAAAAAATAAAAGAAATAAACATCAGACCCACATCTTCGGATGGCATAGGTAAGTATGGTAAAGTAAAGTATCATCACGACCGTTTCCCTTTCGGGGTGGTCAGAAACAACGCTTATGAATAAGCGGATTCACATTTAGCCAACTTTACTATAGACCAATCATGATAAGTGGCAAGCTCGTCGATGTAAGTATGGCCTATCTAATCATCATTACAGCCTCCACTGCTAGAGATGGGCCATCCAGAACATATATCTGGAGAATTTGACCTACACTCGCCACGCTGGCCAGACGGCTTGGCGAGGATATGATGCCAATTTTTTTTGACATTTTATTAACAATTTTACAAGTTGGTATTAGTGGAACCGGGACCGACGGCTTAACGTGCTCTCCGATGCACGGGAACGGTGGTGTTGTAAATCTATGACAAATGTACGTAAGAAAAGTGTATTCCTCATTAATACATGCCGAGGGGTTTGAACCGAACTACCTTTGTAGGATTTATTAAGGAACGCGTTCTTTCAACCGAGCCAACACCGCGCTATCTATACCTACTATAAATTTTCCAGAAATCTACACTGGATGATCTTCTTCAGCAGTGAGGTTCTAGATATCTGTGTTTTTTTAGCTGTAATGATGAATCTGATGTCAAGAACACATTGAGAATTTATTTTTTAACTAAATGCCCGGGTTATATATTATTCTGTGGTATTATTATTCGTTACAAACTTCCAATTATGTTTTATCTATCATAAATACCGTGCTAAGAATATGTAGTAATGTTACGTGTAAATATGCATCTATGTTATTGGTAGTTAGGTTATTCACATCTTGGGTAGAGCACGGCTTGCGCGACATACCAATAATAATAATAATAATAAAATTCTTTATTGCACACAAAATATAAAATATAAAAAGATGTACATAGGCGAGCTTAATACCATAAAGGTATTCTCTACCAGCTAACCTTTGGGAGAGTGATAGCATGAATATTATGGGTGCAGAGTCAGAAAAATTAAATTATATATTAAAAAAAAATAAAAAAATAAAAAACTATAAAATAATAATTAATATACCAATACACGTATATTAGCGAATTTATACCAGCTCATTCCTCGCTCAATCAAATAAATAAAATGAAACGTTGTAGTGCAGTTCTGTATATGTTTTATTTTGTGAATCTGCTATAGGTGAGTTTTCCTTGCAGATTCCTTTCTCAGTCAGATTAAACATTAACAGGTCACTGTAATCTGCTAAGCTGCTGGTCTTCTGCTAACAGCTTACTTATCGGACCACTTTGCTGCTTAGTCTTCCACTAGCAGGAGTAGAATCATACAAAACAATTAAATTAATGGCGTTTCATAAATGCCTGTAATAGGTATAAAATGAAGATATTTTGACTTTGACTCAGAGAAACAGCGTAGCGATTGCTATCATACCGTCCAGGATTTATATTTAAAATAACCGTTTTACCCGGCTTTGCCCGTGTAAACGGGATACTAAATTAATTTCGTTGTCCATTATTTTGATTCTTTGCTATATATATCTCCTAAGTTATTAATTGAATTTGCATGGGGTAAAGATAATTGTTTTTTTTCATGAAATGCTCAAGCCTACTAACGTATGGAAAATGGTAAGGATTAATGCTATATTTGAGTAAATAGCTTTCCAATTACCGCTTTATGATTGCCAATTTATATATTAAAATGGATTAAAGAATCCTTAAGAGATAGACATATACCAACGGGCACTTTTACGTAGACTGTACTAGTATAAAAAAAATATTTAAAACATACATACCTTCATATATATCTTCACGCCAAATCCCTTGCGGGGTAGGCAGAGACAATTGAGCGCCACTGTCACAGTCACGACATACCTACCTCTTTCGCTTCTTTGACATTCATCAACCTCTCCATACATGCCCTTTTATTTTGATGGCTTTTCAACGCACCTTCAGCTATTATTATTACTAAATTCTTTATTGCACGAAAAAAATGTACAAAGGCGAAGATTAATGCCTACAAGGCATTTTCTAACATCTATTGTTTCATTAATTTGGTCGCAATATGTGAGTTTTATTAATTTGGTCGTAATATGTGAGTTTTAAGATTGAGATTTAAAAGTTTCAATAGGTTATTTATTCGAAAAAAATATTTATAACATATAAAATAAAATTAATATTAAGGATAGGGATATAAGTCCCGTCCGCGTGGAATGGTGGCAAGAACGCTGGCTACATTTCCCCGCTGAATTGCAATACTGATTCTCTAGGCGAAGAAAGAGCCAGCCTTCTTGTCACCGGAGGAGACGACAAGACGCGGTGTTAAGTCTTTTAAAAATTATTTTGCGCTTGGACTCCATGGGCCCAGAGTTTCAACAGCAAAGCAAACGGCACAAATATGTAATCTTTTAATATACTTACATACTTGCGCCGCTTGCTGGACTCCGCATTTTCCGCCAAGTTTCAATTGAATGTGATCTTGAAATTCGGAGTGGTACGACTTATGTGTTAAATAATTTTAACATATATATTGGGGTCAAGTTTACTGTGTTACCTTAGATGGAGGGTCACTACTCTGTATTTACGAAAATTTCAAAATGGTCCGGAATGTCTTTTTTTTTTTTTTAATTGTCTTTAAAGGACATTGTACAGAATACATAAGTCCTAAACACGTAATTTATTTGCATAATATATGTTCATAACAGAGTTCATAACCGAGTTGGGGATCATCAAATTCCAGATGCTGCAGAATTTGATGCTTTACTTGGAGTCACTCGCGGCATTATAGCCCAAACACGTCCGGTAAAATATGGGAGCCCACAACGCGGGAAAACCGCAAAAAATAAACTGCCCCTTGTGCCCCATATTTAAAGTCCAATTTATCGTTTTCCATAATTATTCACATTGTAGCACATTATTAAACAAAACAACACCATTTTTGACCAATAATATCCACAGCAAATTAATTTACAAAACAAAAACTTGCACTTGACATGTCCACGCAAAATGGCGCGAAGAACTCAAGCCGGAATGTCATTATCGGAATAAATCTGTTGCATTTAATAATAAAAGAGCATTTTTTTTAAGGCTTCAGATGTCAATAGTAGAACCTCTATTTTAAATAAAAAATAACACTTTTTTTAATGTTAAAAATATTTTTCCGAAAAACAAAACACTACTGCATGGCGTCTGAAAATCGCGATATCCATCGTGATAAATACCTAAAAGCTGGGGAGTGTTATTATTAATTAGACCGGTTCTGTATCTGAATAATGAGCCGTTGGAAATCGTGCAGTCCTTCAGATACCTTGGTCATATAGTATCTGAAGACCTTAAAGACAATTAGGATGTTGAGAGAGAGAGGCGTTCGGTTGCTGTCCGTGCTAACATGATCGCGAGGAGGCTCTTCAAGTGTTCCCGTGCTGTTAAAATATCCCTATTTAACGCTTACTGTCGGTCTCTGTACACACCGCAGTTGTGGTGCAACTACACCGAAGAGTCGTACAGAAGACTGAAGGTGCAATACAATGATGCCTTCAGAATTCTGTTTCGGCTCCCCAGGTGGTGTAGTGCATCCAGCATGTTTGCCGAGGCACGTCTGCCGGTATTAGACGCGGTAATCCGACATCGTATGGCCTCATTTAGAAAATGCATAATGGACACTAAAAATATAATTTTAAAGAATATCTATGAGCATTGCTTTATGCTTCAAAAATTATGGACAAATAAATTAGTATGTACATTTTAGATTAATTACTAACATAGTTTTCTTTAAGTTATTATTGTTACTAACACGATATGGTTTTTGTACCGAAATAAAGTATTATTATTATTAATTGATCACGCCACAGCCGAGAGAGAGAAAGAATTACGTAAGGGAACGTTCGCGCGATCGTCGACCTCTCGATACCTACTTGATTAGGCTGAGTATGAGTGGCGATATTTTTAGGAAAACTTCTTTGCAACGTAACTTAAGATTTTATTACTGAATAATTCAAATAAAAAATACGTAGGTCTTTATTTTTTTCTAGATTATAATAAATAATATTTACTTTTTAATAAATTCCACACAGTATAATAATAAATTATTTATTTATATTAAGATTACTGCATCCGTAGTCTAGTGGTTAAATCCGTGGATTTAGACTTGGAGGTACCGGGTTCGATTCCTGGTCGGGACACAATAATTTATTTAATTTAGTTTTTCTTTCAATATTTACTCTCGGCGAAGGTGTGCTGTGTTTGGATATAAAAGTAACAATTTAATTACATGCATAGTTTTAATAACGAGATATACAAACGAATAGTGTTAATAGTTGCTACTGCAGCACACAGTTGCCGAGAGGCTGGTTACAGTAAAACAATGTTTGATGAGGATGGGAATGCACTGTATTATTGATTAATATAAGTACTCGACATCGATGTATATAGATAAGCCTATTCAATACAAAACGCACTCTTAAAAACGTGCCGCTTGCCACGTGTACCTACCAACTTTGGGGGACAATTCTCAAGCAAGGATAATGCCACATGCTTTATTCATCGGAAATTATATCACAATGCATACAAAAAGACTAATTTTACTCGATATAAATATTATTATTAGGCGCTCTCGACGCTTGCTATCTCGCGACTGTTGGTGCAGCTACATGACTTCGATTGGTTTTACGGGAACGTTTTTATATCAGTGAGGGCCTATCTATATACATCGATGGTACTCGCATAGTTTTATTGTGTTAAAAATAGGGAAACTGCCTTCTGGAACCCAGAATATCTTTTCCAGAAGGCAGTGCTCACAAACTGAAATTATTTGATTATGATCCAATAAACGTTATTATTTATTTATTATATATATATTATTATTTATTTATTTGTGATATCTATCGATTTAGTAAGCTAGAGACATAGTTGAGCTTGCCAATTGTCATGATGAACCTATAGTAAAGTTGGTTAAATGTGATTCCGCTTATTAAAAAAAAAGCGTGGTTTCTGATCGCTCCAAAAGTTTTTAACTAAGTTTAACTTTTTTGAAAATATATTATCCAATCCAACTTAAACTTCTCGTCCTGCTAAATAAAATAATATTGAAAAAGCGGTTGTTAACTTCTAATTCAATGTAGCACTAACCTTAAACAGCACATCACAACTCCAAACACTCGCTGACCTCGTCCAAACTCATTCTATTTGCAGCGATGCAAATTAGATAATATTTATTCAATGCATATCGTTTTATTAAATCAATAATTACTTCTTGCGTAATTTTTGTGCATATAGATAGATGTAATACGTAATGTAGTACCAGTCAAATAATAGTCTTGCGCAAGACCAATACCAACACTAGGGTGTCAAAGTCAAAGTCAAAAAAAACTATATTCACGTAAACCTATTACAGGCATTTATGAAACGTCATTAATTTAAATCTTTTGAATGATTCTACTCCTGCTAGTGGAAGACTAAGCAGCAAAATGGTCCAACAAAGAAGCTGTTAGCAGAAGACCAGCAGCTTAGCAGATTCCAGTGACCTGTTAATGTTTAATCTGACTGAGAAAGGAATCTGCGAGGAAAACTCAGCTATATAAGATTTACAAAATAAAACATATACAGAACTGCACCACAACGATTAATTAATAACCTTTTAAATTTAGTTATCAGTACCTATGAGAATACAATACCTGGTACAGCAGTAACTCACCAGGCAAGTCAGAATTAAGATGGACTACGTGCCCATGTGCAACCCGAAATTCGGCAAAACGCAGTGAGTCTTGCTCTTCGTTCCGAGACGCGATAATAGTAACCTAAGCACTCTCAAAGGTGTTCCGAGACACGCTTAAACTGTTTTGCCAAATCTATGTGACGTCACAAATGACATCATTTCTCGCGCTTAGACTGCTCACGATATCGAGGTAGATCGCTCTGAGCGCTGTCACTTGTATGTCATAATGTCCCGCACCATTTTCAAGTTAATTAGGTTTTCTTTTAAATTATTTAATATTGTAATTCGTTTATACTGTTTATATATTACTTCTTAAACAAATCTATAATTAATATTTAAGTAGGAAGTGAAAAAAAAAATGTCTGTAACACGGCAAGTTATTTTAAATTACCAAAATAAGTTAATAATATTAAACTTTACACATATAAAGATGAATAAACGAGAGAGATGTATATTTCTTAGTATTCATACTCAAAGATGTGAAATCCGCAATTTATCTTCCATACATTTAAAAAAAACTAACATTTTATGAATGAAAACGAGATTTAGACCGTTCCGAAATGATATCACGCTCTGAGCATCCAAATCGCGATATTTGATTCGGAACGACGGTCAGATAAACAATAAATAAATTTGGCAAATATATACTTATATAATATGTATTTTTTAGGATTTAGTGTATGTATTTATTAGTATGTAGTGTATGTATGTCTTAGTACTTAGAACTCCTCTGACTAATACGGTTTTCGCCCACCGTCACTACGATTTTCTGGCGCCTTATCTTTATGACAGGTGTAACAAGCATTTTAATATTATCGGTTCCAACAGCTACCAATTAAAGAAAACATTGGATATATGGCTAAAGCAACTTGATTATAATGCAACGGAAGAGTTGCTTAAAGTTATGGCTTAATTCAACCTTACTTACTAATTGATAGCCCTATAACTTGTATATCCTCGTACACCACTTGTCTAAGGCTTCAGTCCACTAACTCCAAAACACTCACTAGTAACCGACAAATCATCGCAACTTACACATACTTTTATATACAAAAACATACACCCACATACATACACACGTACACTTACACACTCACGCACATACATGTACGCCCACAATCACACAACATACACACCGCATGCATGCATATATACTAATATAAAGTTTTATCTTTACTTTAATTTATTCTTTATTTTTAAGCTTTTTTTAAGGTTATATTTTGTTTAAGTTTATTTGTATTGTTTAATAATTTCCTTTTCTCTTAATTTTAGGTTGCATGCTTTGCTTTGTTTTGTTTTTTATTTTTGTCATTTAAAATGTCCTCTTATATTTTATTTTTAGTGTGTTATTCTAAGTTAATTCTAAACAAGCATGTCTGATTTTAAGATTTTTTTTATGTCATGAAAATTGTAAATTTTTTGTGATTAAAAGGGAGCAAAATTAAACGAACTGAATTGTCTGACAACTGTCATGGGAACATTCTTGGAAAAATCTAGCTATAAGTTAATATAATTGGTGACTCCTATCCTTATACAAATGTTACATAATATATTATGACTTTAAAAGCAATAGGTAATAAGGCGAAATGTTGTCAAGAAAATGTTAAATTTTAATTCTCTTTCCTCAAATAAAAAAAAATAAATAAAAAAAAAAAACACTATCATAATTGCAACGACAAGGTTTCTAGGGTTAACAGCGCGCAAAAACTATATTGAAGGTAGTTTGACAATTTAGGCCTGTTTTTTTACCACAATTTGTTCAGATAGTTTTTGTTTCAATGTTTACTCTCGGCGAAGGTGTGCTGTGTTTCGATATAAAAGTAGCAATTCAATTCAATTTAATTATATGCATAGTTTTATTATCAAATTATACAAAATAATAGTGTTAAAAGTTGGTACTGCAGCACACAGTTGCCGAGAGGCTGGTTACAGTAAAACAATGTTTAATGAGGATGGGAATGCACTGTATTATTCATTTATGTAAGTACTCGTATAGTATTATTGTGTCAATATAGGAAAACTGCCTTCTGGAGCTCAGAATTTCTTTTCCAGAAGGCAGTGCTCACTAACTGAAACTATTTGATATGATCCAATAAACGTTATTTTATTTTATTTTATTTTATTAGTATGTATGTGGCGGCTGATGGTCAGGTCAATGAAAGACTTCTTCAGCTCACCAGTATATTGGCAGAGCCCTAACTGCCTAGACATAGGCTAAGAATGTTTTTTGTTAAAAATTGTAATGAGTGGCGCGACCTCGCTCTTCAAGGCCGTAGGCTGCACTCCCAGCTGTCCACCGTCGTATCGCTGCCCCGGACCCCGCGCCCCGCGGTTAGTTGTCGCTCTGGCCGCAACATGCCGCCTCTGGAAGACTTAGTGGAGTCTTCCTGTCATCGTCGACTGGAAGCGGGCATAGCTTCACCAAAGCCCTCTTGAGAGTGCCAGTGGCAGTTTGTAAGTCTGCCACCCGTGCTACACCATCTTGACCATGATATAGCTTGGTCACACGTCCCAGTAGCCATTTGAGCGGGGGCAGTTGGTCATCCTTGATCAAAACGAGAGTGCCGCAACAATGTAGTATATTAGTCTGCCACCCGTGCTACACCATCTTGACCATGATATAGCTTGGTCACACGTCCCAGTAGCCATTTGAGCGGGGGCAGTTGGTCATCCTTGATCAAAACGAGAGTGCCGCAACAATGTAGTATATTGTTTGTTATCTTATTATTTCTTTTCATTTCTTACTTTTCATTGACGCCATCTTCTCTCTACTTCATTGTAATTATCATCTTTATGCAGACGATTTGCAGCTCTATGTGCAGTCAGATATCAACACAGTAAATAGTGCAATAGCTTGGCTTAATTCAGATCTTAGTAGTATACACACATGGTCGAAACGGTTTGGGGTCGTTGTCAATCCGAATAAGTGTCAAGCAATCATATTTGGGAGCTCACGGCTTTTAAGTAAAATAGACATTAACAGTATTGACCCTGTTCGGTTTGACAACGTCCCTATAGCGTATTCCAGCGAGGTGAAGAATCTGGGTGTATATCTAGATTCTAATCTGAGTTGGACTACGCATGTTACCAAAACTAGTAGTAAAGTTTTTGCTTCCCTGCACTCACTTAATAAGCTTAAAAAAAATCTGCCGTTAAAAGCTAAAATAACCCTAGTTCAAAGCCTTCTCCTTCCTCTCCTCGACCATGGTGATGTTTGCGTCTACCAGATCTTCGTTCAAAAAACTCGTCTATCTACACTTTCTAAATAGCTCCCAACAATGTTAATAAGTGTATATGTATATTTTTGTGTATGTATATTGATATGTATAAGTATTTAGTATATTGATATTACAGTATATGTTAAAGTATATTATGTAAGTATATATAATTATGTTGAATTTATCCTACTATTAATATTTATTTCATTGCACCTATAAATGTTATATTTGTCCCTAAGGTTTGGCTGTCAGAAAATGTCTACGGGCATTAAGTCCGCCTTTGTACTTTGTGCAATAAAGTTTTTAATAAATAATAAATAAATATTTTTTATCTCAGCACTACCCTTTCTCTCATACTCTCCCAAAGGTTAAATGTTAGAAAATGCCTTGTAGGCATTAATCTTCGCCTTTGTACATTTTTTTTCGTGCAATAAAGAATTTAATAATAATAATAACTATAAGGAAACTTATAAAAAAATACATAAATAAAATGCAGATATTTGCTCCTCAGGATCAAGTGATGGCTCTCCGCTGGGTGAAGGATAACATCGAGATGTTCGGGGGAGACCCCTCGAGAGTCACTATCTTTGGGGAGTCCGCGGGTGCTGCTTCTGTACATCTCCACATGTTATCAACAGCGTCAGAGGTAAGAAAAATCAATTTATTGTTTTACTCCATTTGTCCGCTTCATTTTGCTTTAAGTGTAGAATTAATTAATGTTATTTTTAATTTAAGATAATTATTTGTTAAAGTTTTATTTACTTTTTTTTATGGCATAAAATTTATTCGAAGTTAATTAATATAAATTAAAAGCTACCTAAATAATAAAATTAAAAATAAACTAAACTATAAATAATAAATGTCTTTTAGAGACGTCCCATCCGAGATAGTCCCAAGAGACTGGCAACAATTCCCCTCTGTATAGCGAGGCTAGAAATAATTGCCAGCCTTCCTGTCTCCAGACCTTTCTGTCAGCCGCTTTGACAACTCCTTGGCCAAGCGCCTCGCTTACGGTCCCCATGGGCCTATCGTCTCGACCCCAAACGGTGCAAATTCGTAACCGATACCAAAGTTGGCGTATTTGCGCAATTTGAGGTTTTACTAATTAAATCTAAGTGGGTGATCCTTATTAGGTTGTATTTTATAACTATTGATCACTGTAAAACTATGTTTTTAGGCCTAGTATTGTTTTCTATTCCTTAAATAAATAAATAAAAATAAAAAAAAGACAGCTAGCCTAGACGTTTCTAGTTCTTTCCGCAATAAGCTTAAAAGGGTTTATCGCTATATCATCTATCTCGTTCGCACAATTCAACAATTTAAAGGTTAATCAATATTGAGTGTACATTTTGAGATATGTAATCCATCAACTCCGCCTCCGTGGTCTAGTGGTAACAAACGTTACCGTGAACTCGGGAGGTCGTGGCTTCGATTCCCACCGGGGGCAAGTTGTACATTGTATAATTTGTCTCGGTCTGGGTGTTTATATGTATATATTTACAAAAAAAAAAAAAAAGTATAATATGTAGTTTATCAATCATCTAGTTTCCGTAACACAAGCCTCATAGCTTACCACGGAAACTAGATGGCGCTGTGCGCAGATGCGTCTGGAAATATTTATTTTATTTTATTTAACTTTCTAGGAAATCATAGAATTGTTTTTAGTAAAGTATATATATTTTATCATATTAATTTTTACCATATATATATTAATATAATATAAATATATGAGGCGCGGTGGTGGCCCGGCATGTACCAATGAGAAATACACTTTTCTTACGTACGTTTGTCAAAGATTTACAACACCACCGTTCCCGTGCCTCGGAGAGCACGTTATGCCGTCGGTCCCGGTTCCACAAACACCAACTTGTGGAATCGTTAATAAATTGTCATTCAAAAGTGACATCATATCCTCGCCAAGCCGTCTGGCCAGCGTGGCGAGTGTAGGCCAAATTCTCCAGATATATGTTCTGGAAGGCCCATCTCCAGCAGTGGAGGTCTAGGACGCTGTGTTCTAGGGGCGGTAATGATGAATATATATATATTAGGCACGTCATTTGATGAAATAACAAAAGTGACAAGCTAATAACATGTGTATATGAAAATATTAATCAGAGATTATTTTAATGGTCCTTTCTGCAACTGGCTGTAACTGTGATAGTTACAGGAAAATGTTACTAGGAGGAGGGTTCAAGACAAGGCTTTACGCAGTGGAAGTTGGTGCGAGAGGAGTTCCAACAAAATCTTTGCATCACTTACTGATAGAATTGGGCCTAAGCAGGTCTGCCGTCAATACATTTATGGAACGAGCTTCCAAGACGGCATTAACGGAATCATACAGTTTTTGGTTGGGTAGGGAGAGAAGTAGAATGGTGGATGGTGAGCGTATTATCGCACAATAAAAAAAAGGAGGCCTCCTTTTCTTAAACCAGCCTATTGTCGGTCGCAAGCCCGAGAGACACCATTCTTCTCATCTCTTACCCACACACGATGGACCCGGCACCCGCACGGTGAATCCATGGAATGCTTAGAAATTTGTCTTCTCTTCTTCTATAACTTTTCGAAAAAATGTACAGTCCAAATAGCATTACCATTTTAGCTTGTCACTTTGACTATTTCATCCAATGACTTGCCTAATGCCTGTAATAATAATAGAATCCGTTAACTTCATTAGACTTCTAGACGCTGGCCAAACGAGTTGGTTGGTATATATATATATATATGTACATATGTAGTTAACGGATTCCATTATACACTAGAGTTTTTACCAATATCCTTTTGCCCAGGGTCTTTTCCACCGTGCCATAGCCCAGAGCGGTGTTGCCATCTCTCCCTGGGCAGTGTCTGCTCAGCCCAAAGAGCGAGCCTTTGACTTGGGCAGAGAGCTGGGCATAGACACCAACAGTACAGCTGAATTACTGGGTAAGATCCTGGAATTCTTTACTAATATACTTGCCAACACGTCTGGCTGGCCAAGTGGCAAGTGATGATGATGTTCTGGAAGGCGCATCTCCATGGAGGTCTATACTCTTCAACTATTTTTAGGTTATCTCCGAGCTACACCAAGTGAATTACTGGTAAAGGCTGCTGCCAGGTTATCAGTATCAGCAGGACCAGTAGACGATTTGCAGAGTACTGTGGCCTTGCCTTTCGTCCCAGCAGTGGAACCGGACCTTCCTGATGCGTTCCTCACCAAACACCCGAAGAAAGCCTTGCCCGGAGTTGATGTTCCATTACTGACTGGATACAACGCCCAGGAAGGGATTATTCTATTTAGACGTAAGTTATCCTTACTATTTAAATATTCATTGCACCAAGTACAAAGGCGGACTTAATGCTAGGCATTGGCATTTTATGACAGTCAAACCTTCGAGACAACAAAAGCAATCAAACACTGAATGGTAAGTGCAATTACAGGCTTTTTTTTGTTTGTTTTCTCTTTTCCTGAGGTTTTTTCTTTTTTTTTCTTTCACTGTGCATCTGTCCATAATAAATTAAATAATTAATTAATTATTATCCTAATACCGCGTTCCAGTTATATTTATTTTTATTTATTTATTCGAAGAGAAAGAACCGAGACAGGCAGTATAAGAACAATTAAGAAACGATACAATAGGAGCCATTAGAATTATACCTGCCACAAAAATATTTCCCACTGTGAACAAAAATGTACCATTTATATTTTTAGATAAGTTAGTACTACATATGTATACATTGGCCAGGTATAATGGATAATACAATTGCAGTGTTCGAATTTATGGAACTATCAATGAACTCCGAAGCAAACCCCACCCAGCGAGCTAAACCGACAACAACAGCTTCTTCATTTTGGCCTTAAATGCGGCGCGAGAATTGCTAAATATATCGACGTCTAATAACCGACGTCTCGCACATTCGGCGTACTGGTGCGCGGAGACCGGCGACTTGGCGTTTGCGGGCTAACATCATAAACCAGCGCCACCTACTGTTCATTTAGGCTGCGTTACTTTTTTTAGCCCCGTTAGCTTCGATTATTGGAAATAAATAGAATAGGAATATAGAAAAATAGGAATGGAGCAGTGGAAATAAATAGAATGTTTATTGGACAAAAACAATGCATTCGTGCTATTTGTAACACACCTCCTATGACTTCTTGTCGTCCTTTATTTATAAAACTAAAATTACTGACTGTTCTTTCTATCTATATACTTGAATGCTATTTATTTGTAAAAAGCCACCCGGAACTTTTTAAAACTCTTGGGGATAATATTGCAATTTTAAAACGCGTTATCCTAGTAGAATAATTATTCCAGCTCATAAAAGTACTCAATATAGCCGAAATTGTTATGCAATGGCGACAAAGATTAAGAGTCAAACAAATGCTGGTTAATAAATGTTTTTATTCGACAAAAGAATACCTAGACACTAAGCTCGACCAAGTCATGTGACTAAATAAATATTTGTATGCTAGAAATAGCGAATCATGTGATATAATTACATATAATAATTTACATCCCTGTACCTACCATGTTTCTGACAAATAAATTATTTCATTCATTTCATTCATTCATTTGTTTTGGTTATTGACATTGACAAGTAAAAATGCATAACAACCAAATTTTAGTTTGTAATTGACATTTGTCCATCTGTCAAAAAGCAAACCACCTCCTGTAGCACTTTAATATTTATTTCCTTAAATAGCAGTGGGGTGAGGCGAAGTGCACAATCGTCCGAAAACGATATCGTCTAAGATCGATTACGTCTGTCAGAAATGTCAAATCTTGGGCATTCCGCATAGCTTTTGACATTTCTGACAGACATAATCCATCTTAGACGATTCGTTTTCGAACGATTGTGCACTCCGCCTCACCCCGCTGAGGTTTTGCGTTTTTTTGCTTTTGGGTTGCACACACAAGACAAGTAGCCTATCCTAATTCTGATATACCTGGTAGCGTACCACTGTACCGGGTATTGTAATCTCATAGGTACTCATAGATGAATTTAAAAACTGTTTTTATTTTAAATCTGTCATTATCATTTATAATATCGCTTTCGTATCTTCTCCATCCTTACTATCAATATATTTCTTGATTTACATATATATATATTTTTATTTTTTCTAATGGTTTGGTGGAGACGATGTGTTAGCAAAATTGTTAATTATTGGAACTCTAGGTCTAATTTTGGTTTAATCTGTTTCATGTATTTTTACTTTATGTGACTGTATGTTTCCAAAATAAAATAAAATAAAAATAAAATAAATCAAAATATTTATTGTTGTTGTGTAATTCTGTATTTGTTTAATTTGTGAATCTGATATTGCTTCGCTGCTAAGTTTTCCACTAGCAGAAGTAAAATAATTTAAATAGTGACGTGACCGTGTCACAAATGCCTGTAATAGGTTTACGTGAATAAAGATATTTTGACTTTGACTTTAATGTAATTTTTAAGCTTTTATCGCGGGCATTGAGCGCGGCGACCGAATCAAGAAATCCCGTAACGAAATTAAACCTAACACAGCACAAGCGGTGCGGCGTCGAAAGCCGTGCAATCGTCTAACGTCGTCGTCGTTTCAGTTCGGCAGACTTCGGCACGGTGTTTGGTGTCGACACAATGCTAGGTGAGACAGCGTGCTTTTTGTCCGCGTCCACGAGTAATATAAAAATATATATATATAAAAGAAAAAAAAATACTGCATAAATAAAACAAATAAATAATTATAATTGCATAAGTTGATAAAAAATGCTATGCAATAGCTTTATTTTAACATCAAAATTGGTAATGGAACAGTAATGTAATTTCTATAAACGGAACGCGAAGTACTTTAAGTCATCAGTGAAAGTGTAAGCAAAACCTGATATTCAATCAGCTGGCGTGTCCACGTATCACGACAATCACGTACAATGCACGTAATAAGTTGTTTTATTATATCTTAATTTGTAATCTTATTGTATAACATGACATCGCTCGCTTGTTTATAATTCAGTTATGGACCAACACCGCGTTACAAAAGATTAATTTACCCTATGTTCGACTTGTCATTAAGCGACTTGTAAGCGCTTTTTTTTCACTTTATTTCGCTCTGACAGGCGTTCGGGTAGCTTTTCCAAGCGCTTTGTGTTTTTGATAACGTCGAATAACCAAAATAAAGACGCGGCTGTTACAGTGAATGACGTCACTGGTGTTACTGCAAATGCTTTTTGTTTTCAGGTAGGGCAAAAAAAGCAAATTGTCCATGGTCAAAAATATTGTCATTTTTTATTTTTATTTTTTTTATACTAGCATGGCATAAAGCGCGGTAGTGGCTCGGTTGTAAGAACGCGTTCTTTGAATCCTACCCCCGGCATGTACCAATGAGAAATACACTTTTCTTACGTACATTTGTCATAGATTAACAACACCACCGTTCCCGTGCCTCGGAGAGCACGTTAAGCCGTCGGTCCCGGTTCCACTAATACCAACTTGTGGAATCGTTAAAAATTGTCATTAAAAATTGACACCATATCCATATATATATATACCATGTCTGGGGTGAGGCAATGGATAAATTTGGTGAATCATTGGCGGTCAGTCTGGACATCTCCAAGGCCTTCGATAGGGTTTGGCACAAGGCTTTGCTTTCCAAGTTGCCGGCATATGGTCTGCCCCCACGGCTGGTGGACTGGATAGCTGGCTTCCTGCATGAGCGCAGCATTCGTGTCCTTGTGGACGGGAATGCGTCTGATCTCATGTCAGTGAACGCTGGCGTACCGCAGGGCTCTGTGTTATCACCAACACTCTTTCTTCTGCATATCAATGATATGTTGTCTCTGGGCAACATTCATTGTTATGCAGACGACAGCACGGCCCACGGGAGGTATCTAAGTCCCCGAGCTTTGGGAGGTAGCCAACTAGAGGAATCACGGCGTATTATGACGGCAGAACTGGACGACACCCTTCACAAAATATATTTGTGGGGTGTCCAAAATCTTGTCCAGTTCAATGCCAACAAGACCCAGGCATGCGCGCTGACGGCCAAGAAGTCCCCCTTCTCTCCTCCCCCCACTCTTCAGGGCACCACGCTGGATCTACAGCCCAGCTTCAGCATCCTCGGGGTGGAAATACGCTCAGACCTTAACCACCGGAACTACATTGAGAGCATCACCAAAACAGCGTCAAAAAAGCTCGGTATACTGAACAAGGTGAAGCGGTTTTTCCCGCCATCAATCAGACTGTTGCTGTACAAAGCACAGATCAGATCATGCGTGGAATACTGTTCACACCTTTGGGATGGTTCAGCCAAGTACCTCACAGATGCTCTCAATGTCCTACAAAGGCGAGCTGTTCGAATTGTGGACGATGCCACTATATCTGGAACTCTCGAATCCCTGCAGCTTCGCCGAGATGTAGCTTCTCTGAGCGTGTTCTACCGGCTATACTATGGTGAGTGCTCTGAAGAGCTCTATAACCTAATTCCTTCCTCCCCATTCCGCAACCGAACCACACGCACAGGTCAGAATATGCACCCACATACCGTAGTCACTATCCCTTCGCGTACCTATAAATTTGGTGACTCATACATCTGTCGCACAATAAAGATGTGGAATGCTCTTCCAGCCTCTGTGTTTCCACTTTCCTATAACCTGGAGTCCTTCAAGCGAAGTGTGAAAAGGCATCTAGTCAAGCCGGCATAGTGTTAGGGACTGATGTCGGATATAAGGGTCTGATTTCAGTTGCTAACATTCATGGACCCTGCGCGCCACTTACCATCAGGTGGGCGCAGGGTCACATGTCGTGCCAGTATAAAAAAAAAAAAAAAAAAAAAAAATAAGCCGTCTAGCCAGCGTGGCGAGTGTAGGCCAAACTCTTCAGATATACATATGTTCTGGAAGGCCCATCTCCAGCAGTGGCGGTCTAGGACGCTGTGTTCTAGGGGCTGTAATGAAATAATGAATACTAGCACGACATGTGACCTTGCGCCAACCTGATGGTAAGTGGCGCGCATGGTCCATGAATGTTACAACTGGAATCATACACTTATGTCCGACATCAGTCCCTAATACTATGCCGGCTTGACTAGATGCTTGAAGGACTCCAGGTTATAGGAAAGTGGAAACACAGAGGCTGGAAGAGCATTCCACATCTTTATTGTGCGACAGATGTATGAGTCACCAAATTTATTTATTATTTAATTTCTCAATTTAAATAATATTAAACTCTGAGTGAACAACGAGGGCATAGTGATGTCTATGGGGTGAAGTGAGGTGAAGTTCCCTGGTTCCGACCAATGGGGCTTTGCCCCTCCCTCTTCTCCATACGGACGGATAAAGTAGATTTTTCACTATGCATGATTTTTCCCATGCGAAGGGATGGTGACTATGGTATGTGGGTGCATATTCTGACCTGTGCGTGTGGTTCAGTTGTTTTTGTATTAACCTCGCTATACAGAGGGAAAATGTATAGTTTTCTTGGGACTATCTCGGATGGGACGTCTTCAGAGGATTTTATTTATTTATAGTTTAGTTTATTTTTAATTTTAGTATTTAGGTAGCTTTAACCCTTTGACGACAGCAGGGACACGGTTGTCTCAAGCAAAAAAAAAAACAAATTATTAACATATTAAATAAGAATTAATTATTTCTTAGTCTCGGAACAAACCTTTTGTTATTTTTAAGCTGGCAAAACTACATCCAACTAACATTCAACTACATCCATATGTTATATCTATACTCATTGGAAGTTCATAATTCATTTGGCACTATAATATGATTTTTTCTTATAAAAGTGTTTAACGAATGCTTATTTTTTACAAAACAAACCTAATAAACAGTACGAGTATATCTAAAGATCTTAAGCAAAAAAGTCACTCGTAACGACTATAGGGACACATATGTCCCCAACCCCCACTTCAACCGCATTGGATTTTTTCGTGTTTTAGTTATCAAATTTGTTTATTTGATACCCCATAACTCATTTAACATAAATAAAATAAATAAGTTTTCATACTCTTATGGTCCTGAAAGGGTTAAATTTATATTTAAAGTATTAATTTACATTGATGGATCGCATACGTAATGACGAAATACGCAAAATGGTAGGTAAGAAAGAAAGGATAGAGACAAAAATAAGGAAAGGCATGCTCCGATGGTTACGGCATGTTGAAAGGATGAGTGAAGAGAGATTGACGAACCAGATGCGAAAGACCGAGACTCACATATTACGATCAAATAAATAAAACAATAGCTGAAGGTGCATTAAAAAGCCATCGAAACAAAAGGGTATCTATAAAGAGGTTGATAAATGTCGAAGAAGCGAAAGAGGTATGTCGTGACCGTGACAAGCGTCTCTGTCTACACCGCAAGGGATTTGGCGTGAAGATATGTATGTAATTTGCATTGAATAAAACAAATAAATTAAATGAATTATTGTGTCCTGACCACCGCGGTACCTCTACGTCTAAATTCACGAACTTAACGGCAAGGCTACTGAGACAATAGCTGTTTTGAAAACGAATTATCCTATAAACAAAGTCATTGTATTTAAGTATTTATAAGTAATTTTTTTTTATGTATTGTATGATTTATGTACTGACTATTTTATATTTATTTTATTATATAATTATTATCTTTAATAGTATAATTTATAGTAACAACATTTTATATTCAGGTTTTTTTTTTCTTTGTGTCTATCGTCGTTTTCTTGATGCCCCTTGTTAATTTAGTAAACCTGTACGTGAGCTAGGGTTTTGGCATAAAAACAGCGTTAGTTAGTGCACCACATTATGTGATGTACAGCTGACTGAAGCTGAGCCAAGACCCTTGCCACATCATATAAACTTATTTTAAAATATTGTGCTCTAGATCTTGTATTAATATACAATGTTTTATTCGAAGGAAATAAGGTACAATGATTTAAAAAAATATTAAAATATTAATTAAACTAAAAACTTACATCTTAAAACATAAATTACTATTAATAAAAATAAACCTAATTAATAAATAAAAATATAACTAAAAACTAAAATGAAGAAAAAACAAAATAATAATTATTATACATAATAAATTTGCTCCAAATCGCTGCCAATGGGCAAGGTGCCAAGGATACTGCAGCATTGCCACGTTGAATGGCAATACTGATCCTATGGCCCAAATATTGCCCAGCCCTTTTGTCTCCCGAGGTGTTGACGAGCTGTTTTGACAACGCCTTGAAAATTTCGTGTGCACTTGGTCCCCACGGCCCGAGAGTTTCAACTCCAAACGGCGCAAAAACACATCTCCCAATAAGCTGAGTGTATTTCCGCCGCTTGAGGTTCTCTGCTTGTAATGCAGCAGCGCCTGGGTCCTTAGAGGTCAAGGACAAGTGGGAAGGCGCCAGGGTGTCCACACAGGTGGCATCCCACACTAAACGCAAACCTATCCTCCATGGAACCAACGTCATTCCATCGGGCCGCTTGCCATCGTCGCGGGCCATGCCACTGGGTTCTAATATTGCTAATAAATTATAAATTTCTATTAATTGATGTGTCAATAAACGTTTTTATTCTTATTCTTATATTGTTTTAATATAGAACTAATAAATGCACGCCTCCGTGGTCAAGCGGTTAAGTCCATGGATTTAGACTCGGAGATACCGGGTTAATAATAATAAATAAATAATAAATATTTCCAGACAGGTCACACAGCGCCATCTAGTTTCCGTGGTAAGCAACGAGGCTTGTGTTACGGAAACTAGATGGTTGATAAACTACATATTATACTTTTTTTTTTGTAAATATATACATATTATACATATAAACACCCAGACCGAGACAAATTATACAATGTACAACTTGCCCCCGGTGGGAATCGAACCCACGACCTCCCGAGTTCACGGCAACGTTTGTTACCACTAGACCACGGAGGCGGTCTTGTTATATATATATCAATAAATATATTTAATTTATTTGTGATATTTCTCGAGTTTGGTACGCTCTGGAGACATCGACGAGCTTGCCACTTGTCATGATGGGCCGGCAGTAAAGTTGGCTAAATGTGAATCCGTATATTTATAAGCGTGGTTTCTGACCACCCCGAAAGGAAAACGGTCGTGATGATACTTTACTAACAAATACAATCGTTGTTTCCACAATCTGTGGAATTTCAACGGAGCAAGAGTGAAAGTAATAATATCCAGTAGTTTTTACGTTATGCGGTAACATACCGCAAATTATGATTATATGTCCCTTGTTTATGAAACAGAATCGTGACTGTCTGAAGATGGGATTGATTGAATTTATTTACCACCATTTTTTTTTTATATTCATGATAGCAGCCGGTTTAGTCTATGAACTTCATCATCTTAATACTTAATTTCGGTTCAATGAATAAAAAAAAAAATACGTTTAAAACATTTAATAAAAATAAGGAGTTCTTCGCGCCATTTTGCGTGGACATGTCAAGTGCTAGTTTTTGTTTTGTAAAATAGTTTACTGTGGATATTATTGGTCAAAAGTGGTGTTGTTTGGTTTAATAATGTGCTACAATGTGAATAATTATGGAAAACGATAAATTGGACTTTAAATGTGGGGCACAAGTTGCAGTTTATTTTTTATGGTTTTCCCGCGTTGTCAACTCCCATATTTTACCCGACGTGTTTGAGCTATGGTGCCGCGAGTGACTCTAAGAAAAGCATCAAATTCTGCAGCATCTGGAATTTAATGATGACCTCATTAACTCGTTCATCATCCATCGGGAGAAGAGAACAAAAAACAAACTATATATATTTTTAAACTTATTAATCGATGGCTTATACCTTATACCTAATGCATGACTACCTCTAATTGCAGCATATCATAGCATACAATTACTCTGTTCATCCTCGTAAAATATTTGTCGTATCGGATATCCATTATCGCTAATTTGATAGATTATATCGCGGAAGTCCTTCGGCAATAGTGACAGGGACATGTGCGCTGGCACCCATCTTATGGTATGTTTGAAAACAAAAAACGTAAAAAAAAAAGTCTAAATTGCAAAGCTATGGAACAACTTTCCACCATCACTGCACGACGTGCAGTCGGTGGTCGCTTTTAAAAACAAACTTAAAATATATTTGTTCACATCTCAACAATCATTGCAGCAGCACGCCTAATTAAGAAAACTAGGACTATTTATTTTTTTAAACTATTTTGTAAACATTATTTATTTATTTTAAAAATTAGCCAAATTATATAGCCATAATTTTATGTATATTATATTATTTATTTTAAGGACAAGTTTTATTTTATTTTATTCTTTATTGTATAGATTGCTTATTCTAATTACAGTTGTGTGTACATGTCATGATGATGCAATCTGCCCATATTGTGGGCATACACTATGCTTATGTCAATAGATATTTATTTACAATATTTATTTGTATATAGTATATATTTAATATTGTTCTTGTCAATTTATTGGAATACAATGTTAATGTCAAAATTATAAGGGATCAGCTGAAAATCAGGGCTGTGGCCGAGTGTTGCAGCTTATTGCTGAGCTGATTCCCTATTTGTCACCACACTATCTTGTTTGTTGTATTATCATTATTATTTTTTACTGCTTGTGTTTTTTTTTTGTGACAAATAAACTTTTTTCTTTCTTTCTTTCTAAATAAGTTTATTCACGTAAACCTATTACAGGCATTTATGAAACGTCAACAATTTAATTATTTTGAATAATTTTACCCCTGCTAGTAGAAGACTAGAGTGGTCCAATAAGTAAGCTGTTAGCAGAAGACCAGCAGGTTAGCAGATTCCAGTGACCTGTTAATGTTTAATCTGACTGAGAAAGGAATCTGCAAGGAAAACTCAGCTATATCAGATTTACAAAATAAAACATATACAGAACTGCACCACAACGATCAATTAATAACTTTTTAAATTTAGTAACACCATAAAACATGTTTATGAAGAAATAAAGGCTAAATTAAACCATGGAAAACTGTGGTAAATAATTATATTAACATCTGCATGTTAAGCTTGATAGTTAATGCGACTGCTACCCCCATTTCTTTCAATTCAATTCGTTTATATAGAGTCCATCGCGCCATTTTGCGTGGACATCTCAGATGCAAGTTTTTGTTATGTAAATTAATTTACTGTGGATATTATTGGTCAAAAGTGGTGTTGCTTGGTTTAATAATGTGCTACAATGTGAATAATTATAGAAAACGATAAATTGGACTTTAAATATGGTTTTCCCGCGCTGTCAACTCCCATATTTTACCCGACGTGTTTGAGCTATGGTGCCGCGAGTGACTCCAAGAATAGCATCAAATTCTGCAGCATCTGGAATTTGATGATGACCTCATTAACTCATGAATAAGAAAGATATATTACGTCAGACTTGGCTGTATGGGCTAGACCCTTTGCCTTCCCTATCGTCTCATTCATCATCCATCGGGAGAAGAGAACCAAAAAAAAAAATCAATTCGTTAATTTTCTGTAATTAGGCATAGGACAAAAAAAAATGTAAATGCACTTTTACATGTCAAATTTACAATAAGTATACTATAATATTAGGCTACATAATTTCACAGCATTCTACCAGGTAGACGCCATGAAACTACACAACCTTACTTAAATGTAGAGCAGTGCGTTACAATACAAACATAAAATAACACTTTTTAAAAAAACCTACGTGAT
This sequence comes from Tinea semifulvella, assembly GCA_910589645.1. NCBI lineage: Eukaryota > Metazoa > Arthropoda > Insecta > Lepidoptera > Tineidae > Tinea > Tinea semifulvella. The sequence continues at coordinate 8,147,343 of OU342620.1, forward strand.
TTATACACAATAATAATTCCACACAAAACTACACTTATAATTCTGTGGTGTCAAGGAAAAAGGGGATAAGTACATAACTTGAACCTTTTACTAGAGGCAAATTAAGAAAACAACTCATATTTATAATTAGAAATTTGTAATTTACGTGAGGTTCAATTTCTTTAGTCACATACTTTAGGTACGAGTCGACTCATCTCACTATGCATAACTGAATTTACTCATTTATAAGTACATTTTAATGTTACGACTAGCCCCTTTATGTACGTAGGGGTGTAAAAATAAACTGGACAGTTTATAGACTCATATCCTTATTGCATTGACGCATATAAATGTTTTAAACCAATAGGTGCAAAAATCTAATTTTTAAATTTTTCACTCATCTCCTTTTTCCTTGACACCACAAAATTATAGCTGCTGTAAATAGGCATTGACATCTTATCAAATAATATACAACTATAAAAAATATAAATGTCACTTAAGATTATAGCTGCTGTAAAGAGGCATTGTCATTCTTTACTTAAAAGAGTGCTTCACTTATCTTGGAGGTACCCATGACAAAACTCTCCGTTCTTCCTCTAATTCCACTCAGTCCATTCCCACTCACCATTCTTCTTTTGTCTCAAAGTCTTTTGCAGTTGTAGCCGTAAACCTCTGGAATCAGTTACCCGTAAAAATCCGGCAGGACCCGAGCAGGGCTATCTTTAAAAAACTTGTATATGCATGCTTCATGAAGTCATGATAAACTTGGTTTGTTTCTGGCGTTGCTGATACTTAGATTTGATATGGTTAAAGATAGTATTACATTTATCTGGTATTTTTAGAGGTGGTAGGCGGACTGATGGTGGTAATTTGTCCAGTCTGCCGGAGCGGGGAGGTATCCACCGTTCGTGCCGATAAGCCCAGTAAAGTGTATCCACACGTTTCGGGATCAGACTCGAATTGCCGTCATGCCCAGTCAAGCCGGCATAGGCTTAGGAACTGAAATCAGTCATGAGTGTCTGATTCCAGATACAAACATTCATGGACCACGCGCGCCATTTAACATCAAGTGGGCGCAAGGTCACATGTCGTGCTAGTATAAAAAAAAAACTTGTATGTATGTATGTATGTATATTATACAGCGCGGTGGGACTCGGTTGTAAGAACGCGTTCCTTAAATCCTTCAAAAGTCGGTTCAAACCCACCCGGCATGTACCAATGAGAAATACACTTTTCTTAGGTACATTTGTCATAGATTTACAACACCACCGTTCCCGTGAGTAGGAGAGCACGTTAAGCCGTCGGTCCCGGTTCCACTAATACCAACTTGTGGAATCGTTAATAAATTGACATTAAATATTGACATTTATATCCTCGATAAGCCGTCTGGCCAGCGTGACGAGTGTAGGCCAAATTCTCCAGATAGTATATATGTTCTGGAAGGTTCACTTCAACCATCTCCAGAATATCGCTCCGTCTTGCGCACGGCCCCCCAACGGGAGACCACTTCCTGGGGAAGTAGTCCTGGAGGAGAGCTGAAGCAGTTGAATCTAGCCCTCTGGGTTCGTGAGCCACACTAAAAGTGCATGAATTACCGGCGGCTGGTTACCCGCTGAGATCCTGCCGATCCCCATCCCCAACCCAGGCCCATTAGGCGTCCGGGCCTGGACGACTCCATTGTCTGTCTGTCTGTCCATCTCCAGCAGTGGAGGTCTAGGAAGCTGTATTTATATGTAAATATTATTTATTTAGGTACCTAAGTATGTAATGACAACAATGACCGCCTCCGTGGTCTAGTGGTAACAAACGTTGCCGTGAACTCGGGAGGTCGTGGGTTCGATTCCCACCGGGGGCAAGTTGTACATTGTATAATTTGTCTCGGTCTGGGTGTTTATATGTATAATATGTATATATTTACAACAAAAAAAAGTATAATATGTAGTTTATCAACCATCTAGTTTCCGTAACACAAGCCTCGTAGCTTACCACGGAAACTAGATGGCGCTGTGTGACCTGTCTGGAAATATTAATTATTATTATTATTATTAATTTATATATGTATGTCATTATATTATATAACCTGTAATTGCACCTACCTTTTATTGTTTGATTGCTTTTGTTGTCGCGAAGGTTTGACTGTCATAGAATGCCTCGCTGTATTAAGTCCGCCTTTGCACTTTGTGCAATATATATTTAAATTAATATTTTTTTTTTTTTTTTGCCTAGAGTTCTAAGACTTAAATAAAAACATATTCATCAACAATCTTAACAAAATGTTTTTACACGTGTGAATAAGCATCTTGATAGGCCGGCATAATGGTAGGGTTCCATGTCGGTCGTCAGTGGCTGGCATACTTGAAACTCATGTATCGCATACTAAAATAAAAGAATATTAATAAATAGGAAATTGTTCAGATATTTACAATTTATTATCGCGGAAGTCCTTCGTTACTAAGTGAGAGGGACTCAGCTTGTCCCTTCGCCTGTCACATACTTAGCTATGGACTCTTGTTTTGGCGCGGTTCACCTTGTAATAAAATGCAGTGATCTAAAACTTCAAGTAAGACTTCATTAGGTATTGATTGGGCATATTCATGGCAATGTCTGCGTAATTTAAGTCTAAAAAAGCAACCGGATGACTCTTGGTATTTGAGTTCCTGAGGCAATAATAAAAATGGACGGTATGAGAGAAAAATCGTGGGGGTTAAAATTTTTATAATTGTAAATTAAACTCCACATAAACGGCTAACGGAAAAGTCTGGAGACAGGAAAGCTGGCAATTATTTCTGCTAACGTATTAGCCGAGCTATACAGAGGGGAAATGTTGTCAGTCTTCTTGGGACTATCCCTGAAGGGTCTTCTCTAGAAGACACGTTTTACTTATAGTTTATTTTTTATTAGATTTAGTTTATATTTATTTTTTTACTTTTAAGTAGTTTTAATCATTTCTATTATTTAGACAGTAGGTACAATGAAATACAGAAAAATAACAGGCTCCAACTCCACATACGGTTATAGTAGGTACTTTATTTCACGGATCTTTATATCTTTTACAACCACGTTTCCACTTTTTTTTTTAAGTGCCTTTAAGTACATTGTACAGAATACATCAGCCCTAAACACGTAATTTATTTGCATAATATAATAATAACTAATGTACGATTGGTCTCCGGCGTTGCTAAAGTTCTACCTAAACGCTTTTCAAATGTCCCTCCCGGACCAGAGTAATCTGGTAAGGTGGGGAAAAGCTACGGAAAAGAACTGTACATTGTGTGGTGCTGCCATAGGAACTGCTAGACACACACTTGTAGGGTGCGTTACTCTCCTAGAAAAGGGCTATTACTCACGCCGACACGACAAAGTCCTAGGTGTTATCCGTGAAGCAGTAAGTCTTTCTATTGCAAGAGCCAGAAAGGGACTGACTACAAATAAAACTTTGACCACATTTGTAAAGGAAGGGCAAAGCACGAAAACTAAATGCAAGCCCACCTCGATCCTTGGCGCCGCATCAGACTGGAAAATTCTCATGGATACATTTGAACACCATTATAGGATCCCAGATGAACTAGCTGTATCAGGCCAGACATCTTAGTGTTTTCTCGGAACTTGAAAAAAGTTATCCTTATTGAACTTACCGTTCCGTGGGAATCAAATATTCCAAAAGACCACAACATGAAGTCGAATAAATATTATGATCTCACAGAAGAAATGATCAGGAACGGGTTCAAGACTCAGCTTTACGCAGTGGAAGTTGGTGCAAGAGGAGTTCCAGCAAAATCTTTGGAACGAGCTTCCAAGACGGCACTAACGGAATCATACAGTATTTGGTTGGGTAGGGAGAGAAGTAGAATGGTGGATGGTGAGCGTATTATCGCGAAATAGAAAAAAAAGGAGGCCTCCTTTTCTTAAACCAGCCAATTGTCGGTCGCAAGCCCGAGACACCATTCTTCTCATCTCTTACCCACACACGATGGACCCGGCACCCGCACGGTGAATCCATGGAATGCTTAGAAATTTGTCTTCTGTCTTCTTCATAACAGAGTTCATAACCGAGTTGGGGATCATCAAATTCCAAGTGTTGCAGAATTTGATGCTTTTCAAGGAGTAATTCACGTCAATATCGCCCAAACACGAAGAGTATACGGGAGTTCACAGCGCGGGAAAACCGCAAAAAATAAAGTGTAACTTCTGCCCCATATACTCGTCAAATTTATCGTTTTCTATTATTGTTCACAATGTAGCACATTATTAAACAAAATAACACCATTTTTGACTAATAATATCCACAGTAAACTAAAAATTTACAAAACGAAAAACGCGAAGAACTTCCGATATTATAAGTTGATATTTTCCCGCCCTTTTTTGTCAATCGTGTCAGGCCGTACCTACGAGTACATAATTTTAAATCCCTAGTTCCGAATACAAAATTATATTCGAATGCATAAAATAATTACTTATTGGGTTCTGGTATTAGTAATATAAACGCTAATCTGTTTTTACGGGCATTTTCTATTTTGGTTGATTAAAATGATGGCTTAATAAATTATTGTAAGTGCTTGATATGTATTAATTGTAACCTGTTAGTGTACCTAAATAAATACCATTTAAACTGTGATTACAAGATGACTGATGTCCTTTTCGTATTTTGTAAGTACATTCAGAGTAGCTCTAAAATATTTTATTATCACCATTTAAGATGCAGATCCGCGTATGCGCAACACTGTTCGTTTTCGAATATTTACAATACATAACATCCGTTCAAATCTTGCCTCATACATGACATTGCATTAGCTCTTTAGAACATCCTGTTATACTCATTTTGATTTAACGCTTAAACTACTAACCCGATTTTAATAATGTTTGGAAAATATATTCTGTGGAAATATGGGACAGACATAGGCTATATGACGTCATGAAGAAATCACAATTTACAACCCCACCGCCATTTCTCCGTCAGTCTCTGAACGGATTTTAAATTTGTTAAATATATTCTTTTTGAACCGACCTTTGTTCCTTAAATCCTACAAAGGTTGGTTCAAACCCCCCCGGCATGTACCAATGAGAAATGCACTTTTCTTACGTACTGACGTCATAGATTTACAACACCACGGTTCCCGTGCCTCGGAGAGCACGTGAAGCCGTCGGTCCCGGTTCCACTAACACCAACTTGTGGAATCGTTAATAAATTGTCAATAATAATTGACATCATATCCTCGCCAAGCCGTCTGGCCAGCATGGCGAGTGTAGGCCAAATTCTCCAGATATATATTCTGGAAGGCCCATCCCCAGCAGTGGAGGTCTAGGACGCTGTCTTCTAGAGGCTGTAATTTATTTATTATTTATGGTACACTAAGCGGTTACAATTAATACATATCAAGCACAAATTTACAATAATTCATAAGGTCGGAATTGCAACCCAAGGGCAGTGTACACGGCATGCTACACATAGCTACTTGGATGATTAGAGTCAACAGTGTTTTTCAGTTTTCAAATTTTAGGTTTCATCCATTTCATCATTATCAATATATTAATACTATATCGAGAATAAATATGTTATTATTAATGTCAATTTATGTTAAAAGTTACATCATAGGTTATATATTAGTATAAGTCAATATAAGAATAGTAAGAAGTCACTTTAGGTTAGTTTACAATCAATAACACTTGTCTCTTAAATATACTAACATTTGGGTTGAAAATGTCTAGATTCACAGTATCGCTGGAAAGGTCATTAAATAGTCGACACATACGGATAATAGGGTTATTATAAGAGCTGTTGATTTATGGGTACCAATAATAAATGTCCGGTTCTTTTGTCGGGGATTACGCCAAGTACTAAATCTGAGAGAAGACAGCAAAGTAGAGGATTGAAGCAATGAGTGTGTAATTTTGTGCAGGTAAATGAGATCTTGTTGACTGCGACGAATAAACAGCGGGGTGACCTCAAAAGCAGACAATCTGTCACTGTAGGAGACAATTTGTAATGATGATAATGATAAATATATTCTTATGAATATGGGACACACATTTGGCTATATGATATAATGATGAGATCACGATTTGCAACCCCACAGCCATTTCTCTGTCAGTCTCTTTGTCCGATTTTCACAGCTTAACTACTGAACCGATTTTAACAATAATTATCAGATAATATTAATTATAAATATTACCATGGCAAGCTTACAATATTTTAGTTCTTCTTGAAAGTCAAAATAGGCATTTGGAAATGGCAAATACTTTCGACGAGTGTAAGCGGACTGATGGCGGTATTTTGCCCAGTTTGCCGGGGCGGGGAAGTATCCACCGTTTTGGGATCAGGCTCGAATTGCCGTCATGCCCAGTCAAGCCGGCATAGTGTTAGGGATTGATACTCATGACTGACGTGTCTGATTCCAGTTGCTAACATTCATAGACCTCGCGTGCCACTTACCATCAGGTGGGCGCAAGGTCAGATGTCGTACTACACACGCACGTCAGAATATGCACCCACATACCATAGTCACCATCCCTTCGCGTACCTATAAATTTGGGGACTCATACATCTGTCGCACAATAAAGATGTGGAATGCTCTTCCAGCCTCTGTGTTTCCAATTTCCTATGACTTGGAGTCCTTCAAGCGAAGTTTGACTGATATCGGACATGACTGTCTGATTCATGGAACTTGCTCGCCACTTACCATCAGATGGTATCATTAATAATCGGTTCATTAATATAGGCCTCACGCCTTTACGCGAGACAAACATACATATATACATACATATATATACACATATATATTCGATCCCACGGGTGTTATTTTTTCGGACATCAAACGGCTCTAACGAAATCTAATATGTCGAAGTAGTATTTGCGTTGCGTTGGTATGCAATCTGCAAGCATTTTAGGCTGTGGATACGGATGGTCGCGGTCGGGTTCCGTGCTCAGTACAGACCAGTGCACCACTTTCCAACGTTTCCCAATCTCGCAGATTTGGGCGTCGCGGCCCGATGACGATACCACTGTATTTTATTGCTAATTAATACCTTTGGCTTGCAATATAATACAAAATACGGAAACAATTAAATTAACATTATTTATTAAAACATTAACTGTAACTAAATCTACGCTAATATTATAAAGAGAAAAGATTTGTATTTTTATGTGTGTGTGAAGTTTTGTAATGAATAAATTCAAAAAGTACTGTGCCGATTTCAAAAATTCTTTCACCATTAGAAAGCTACATTCACCCTGAGTAACATAGGATATATTTATTGCTAGAAAAGATTAGGAATCCTTACTAAAACTTTAGTAACGTAACCTGAGGTGTAAAAAAATGCTATAAAACATCTTTCGTCGCATGCGCTGCGGAAACTATTAATCATAGGACAAACGTATGTTCTACAATAGTATATTCTATATAGCAGTTCCACGGAAACAACGAAAAAAAAACGAGTCCATCGCGCCATTTTGCGCGGAGATGACAAGTGCAAGTTTTTGTTTTGTAAATTAATTTACTGTGGATATTATTGGTCAAAAGTGGTGTTGTTTTGTTTAATAATGTGCTACAATGTGAATAATTATGGAAAACGATAAATTGGACTTTCAATATGGGGCACAAGATGCAGTTTATTTTTTGCGGTTTTCCCGCGCTGTCAACTCCCATATTTTACCCGACGTGTTTGAGCTAAATTGCCGCAAGTGACTCCAAGAAAAGCATTAAAATTCTGCAGCATCTGGAATTTAATGATGACCTCATTAACTCTTAAAAATGAAAAATATTTTACGTCAGGCTTGGCTGTATGCTAGCTATGCTATGGCTAGACCCTTTGCCTTTCCTATCACCTCATCATCCATTGGGAGAAGAGAACAAAAGAAAAAAAAAGAGTCCTTCGCGCCATTTTGCGTGGACATGTCAAGTGCAAGTTTTTGTTTAGTAAATTAATTTACTGTGGATATTATTGCTCAAAAGTGGTGTTGTTTTGTTTAATAGTGTGCTACAATGTGAATAATTATGGAAAACAAAAAATTGGACTTTGAAATGAAAATATGGGGTTGCAAGTTGCAGTTTTTATTTTGCGATTTTTCCGCGCAGTGAACTCCCAAATTTTACCCGACGTGTTTGAGCTATATTGCCGCGAGTGACTCTAGAAAAGCATAAAATTCTGCGGCATCTGGAATTTGATGATGACCTCATTAACTCTTAAAAATGAAAAATATTTTACGTCAGGCTTGGCTGTATGGGCTAGACCCTTTGCCTTTCCTATCACCTCATCATCCATTGGGAGAAGAGAACAAAAGAAAAAAAAAAAAACAAGAATCGGACATAATTGCCAAGCTCTAGCCGAAATTACACTTCGAAAAATGCAATGCTTCACCAGCAAACCCGGGTCAAACAGCCAATTAACTCTCGTACGTCGAATTTATAATCACCGATTACGCTCGTTCCAGTAATTTTAGTTATTCATTGTTACTGAATCAAGAGCCATTACTGCATCGCTGTAGCCAATTTCGTCAACTTTATTATCAGATAAAAAACAAAACAAAAAAACAAAAATATTTTATTTCTTTAAATACAAGTTTATATAGTACATTTTCTGGATCCCCCTTTAAGTTTAGTTAGACCTGTATTGGGGGACCCGCTTAAAGTTAAACATAATAGTATTTTATCAGAATGTGTTATTTTAATTTTATATGAAGGAAAATATGTATATTATGTGTTATAAGGGTTAGCTTTTTTTTTTTTTTTTTTTTGTATATATATACATATATATATTATATATACATTTTTTATTTTATTTTATTATTATTAATGGTTTTGTAGTTTTTATATGTAGTAAGTAATGCGGTTTTTTTTTTTATCGTAAGGTTAAGTTAGTTTTTTTTTTTTTTTTTTTTTTTTTTATATTTATTAGTGTTTTTTTAGTTTTTATATGTAGTAATGTAGTCTCTTTTTTATCATATGTATTTTTTTTTATTTTTTATTTTTTTATTTTATTTTATATAACTTATATTTTAGTATATGAATTTGCTTTGAATACATTTTATTGTTACTTTATTTAGATTTATTTTAATAATATAGTAAAGTGTATAAATATGTCTTAATTATGTAAGCAAATTTTCCGTCTCTTCGTAATCTTTTGTTTTAAGCCATGATGTTATTGAATGTTTTAATTCTCTCGATGTCAGAGTGTGAATTGGCGTGATTCTATTCACTTTATTATACAGTTTGTTAGATGTGTGACCTAGCTGTTTTTCAGCGAATGTCGTTCTGATACTGGTCGTTGATATCAATGGTCTTGTATTCTTCCGCTTATGGTTTATTTTATCGGGAGTAAAGCTTTTGTGTATATACATAAGACAGTTCAGTATATACAGCTGTCGTACGGTTAGTACATTTGTTTCTATGTATAGATTTGTGGTACTGAAACGTTTCTTCTTAAAAAACATTACTTTTAGGATTGAGCGTTGCGCACGTTCTATTCCTATAAACTTACTTTTAGATGCTCCACCCCAGATGTTTAGACAATATAGAATTATGGATTGAACTAATGTCTTGAAGATGTAAATAATTAATTGTTTGTCAGCAATATGTCTGAAGTATTTGAAAATCCATATGAGTTTTCTAGCCCTATTAGTTATTGCCTGAATTTGTGGATACCATGTCAGGTTTTGGTCGATTATAACACCAAGATATTTAAAACAAGAGACTCTTTCTATGATTTTGCAGTTACATGCAGTTGATTGGGTTTCCTGACAGGTATGTGCTATTAACTTTAGATTTGGACTTGGCTGTGAAGAATTACGAATGGAAAATGTGATAAAGTTTGTTTTGTCTACATTAAGGGTGAGTAAGTTTAGCCTAAGCCACGTGGTGACAATTCGAAGACCCGATTCAGCAGTTAAAAATACTTCAGGCCAGGAACTACCATGAAAAAGTATGGCAGTGTCATCGGCGTAGGAGAATATGCTACCGTTATTTAGGTTAATATTAGTAAGGTCATTAATGTAAATTAGAAACAGGGTAGGTCCGAGGACACTACCCTGTGGTACTCCATATTGAGTAGACATATGATCGGTGCTAAAAATTGTGTCATCCAATTTAACTCGTTGTGTTCTATCACGTAAGTAGCTGGTAATTAATTCCAAGAAGCAACCGCGAATACCAATCTTAAAAAGCTTTTTGAGGAGGATGGGAACAGAGACGGTGTCAAATGCTTTTTTTAGGTCAAGTGAAATGCACAGTGTTTTTCTTTTCTTTTTATCTAAGTTGTTAACGATTTTAGTGGTTAGACCTGTGATAGCATCTTCTGTACTTTTACCTTGTTGAAAACCAAATTGAGCTTTAGAAAGAATACTGTAATGATTTAGGAAGTTGATGAGGCGCTTATTTATTAATTTTTCGATAATTTTAGAAATCACAGGAAGTACGGATATGGGTCTATAGTTATTAATATCGCCTCTGTTCCCATTCTTATAAATTGGGTGTATTATAGAACATTTTAAGAGTTGAGGAAAAACACCCTGATTAAAGCAAATAATACTTAAATGAGTTAAGATAGGGCTTAGTTCCTTTTTTAACATTTTAATAAAACTGGTGGGTATGTTATCCCAGCCAGCCGCTGATTGAGATTTTAAATTGTAGATTATTGCTTCAATATCTGATTGTACAGGTTCTACTACTCCCATTGAATTAACTTGAGAAGGAAGCGAGTCAAAATAGTCCAGATATTCAATTGAGTTTAAAGATGTGGGGTCATCATTTATCTGCTTAGCAAGTGAGCTGCCTACGTTATTAAAGTGGTTGTTGATATACTCAGCCGAGACTTCAGGTGTACTCTTAAGATTTATTAGGTCTACATTTTTTGTTTTTATTGCGTTAAGGCTAGATATACTTTTTATAGTTTTCCATAAAGTTTTGTTATTGTTCTTATTTTTATTTAATAATTCACGTTCATATTGTCGTTTTAGTTTTTTTATTAAATTATTACAAAAGTTACGATATCTACGATAAGTAATTTTAATTATTTCATTGTTTTTATCTAATTTTAATTGTTTTTGTAAATTGTTTCTATTTTGTATACATTTCAAAATTCCCGGAGTCATCCATGGTTTCAATAATCGTTTATTATTTGGTATAGTTACCACAGCAGTACATTCAGCAAGCGAGTCCGTTAACGCCGTAATTAGTTCTGTAGTCAATAAATTTGGGTCATTACAATCTAATAGTTTTGACAGGTTTTTATTCTGTAATGATTTAACTGCGTCTGAATAATTTGTTATTGTTTTTGTTTTTTGTATAGGTTTTTTTATATTTTTTGAGAATACATTAATGATAGTCATGTTATGGTCCGTAACCGTGGAGTCTAATACTGCTATAGCAGCATAGAACTTTTTAGGATCAAGATTAGTTATTATATGGTCTAGGCAGCTATTTATCCTTGTATCAATTCTATGTCCGGGCAGTAAAGCATGGCTAGCGAGCATATCCAAATATTTAACACTGTTAGTACTAACATTTTCCTTTATAATATTTATATTTATGTCTCCAGTTAGAATAACATTTTTGTTAAGATGCTTTAAATTTAAATATGAATCTAATGATATTATAAAGTCTTCAGGGTTTGAATTAGAAGGGGATCGGTAAATACAAATAATCGTACAGTTAGGAACAGACAGTTCAAGACAGGAAGCACCAGATAGGACGATTTCTTTTATTTTATGCTGTATCGAGTTTTTTATATAAACTACGACGCCATCATTTTGTGTGACTTTTCTTGTAGTGTAATAATAGCAATAATTGGGTTTATTTGGAAATGGTTTATTAAGGTTTATTCTACATTCGGTTAATATTATTATATCAATTGTGTTATGAATTTGATTTATATTTATGTCAAAGTCATCTAAGTTTTTATAGATGCTTCTTATATTTTGGGTAACAACTGAATAGGTAGGAATTTGTTGTGGCATACATTTGTGTAATTGATCTAAAGAGCATTTAAAACTTGTTATGTTATTAACAGAGTCTAGTTCATTGGTCAAGTATTTGAGGTCGTCCATCATTTTATACAATTGCAAGTCGTTTTGATATTAGGTTACAAAAATACTGTTAGTCGCATATATTTTGTAATTTTATTAATTAAGTAGTTTTTATCTGTTTTTAACTTACTTTAACTAAAATACATGAGTGACAATTTGCCATAAACTACAGTGTACTCTATTTCGTTTAGCTAAAGGTCGACTTTTCAATGATGCTATTACCTAGAATAGAATAAGATAAAAGTAAACTTTTTTTTTATTTTATTTTTTATTATATTGATAAATGATAACTTTAGGTTTATTTATAGCCAATTTATAAAATATACTTTTTTATTTTAATTGAAATATTTTATTTCTTATAATATATATATATATATATACATTTTTTTTTTTATTTTATATTTTTTGTAATATATAAATAGTAATTTAAGAGTTTAAGATTTGTATGCAAAATATTATCTATTTTACAGGTTAGGAGAATAATTACCTAATTTTAGTGTTCAGTTGAGTATTTTATATGTATAACTGTATATTAAAGTAATATTCAGATGGTTTATAATGAATATTAATTTGTAAAAAAATTCTTGTGTATACTAAGAGAGGCACTTCTGTTAAAATAATTAAAATAACACTTAATAATTTTTTTACACAAAATTTTTGCAACTGTGAGACTGATTTTGAGTCTATATTAATCGAGTAAGTAACAACTACAATAATAACACTTTAAATATAAATAGTAGGAAATAAGGTTTATCATTTATAATTAGTTCTATTAATTTTGTAACTGGTTCACTTGTTCTTCATTTGTGATTGTGATGATTGGTGACTGGTCGTCTTGTCGTAGGTATACTTTCCCGAAGTTTGTCCAGCAGTATTTGTAGTTTTTTGTAGCTTTTAGATCTCTTGCGCGGAAGTATAGCCTGGAAGATTTTGGGGTGAGGTTCTCAGATATGTATATCGGGGTATTTTCACTGGTAACAAGACCCAGATGCTTTGCACTCAGTTTATTATTGCTGTTATTAAGGTTGAAGGTTTTTGCCGCTTTCAGAGTTTTAGTTTTAATAAAGGTGTTTGTAAATTCTATTAAGATTGTGCTGTTTTGTTTATTGTTTTTAATCCGTATTATATCTTTAATATCTGATTTTTGTAAATCTAAATCGAGGCTTTCCGACAATCCAAATGCCATATTAAGTAGATCATACTTTGTCTCAGAGTTTTGTACGGGTACATTTTTGATCTCAATATTAGATTTTCTGTCCAGACGTTGATTATCCTCGAGCTTGTTTTCTAATAAAGTTATACGTTCCCTGTCTTTCTTAGCCTGTACCTCCAACTGATTAATTCTGTTTTTAAATTCCGTGTTTTGTTCAGACAACAGTACAATTGTATTTTGTATGGAACTATTTGTCTGCTGAATATCCTTCAATGTTGATATTATAGTATTTGTTTGTTCACTATTCTGAAACTGAAACTGTTGGAAGAGGTCTTTAATTTCATTTTTTATTCCATCACCAATTAGGTTCAAGTTTTGTTCCTGGGTTTCCAAAGGTCTCTTTCTTTTATTTTTGGCTGCAACGAAACTTTTTGGTGCTAAATCATCCAACTTTGAGAAATCAGGAACTGAGCTTGACTTTTCGGGAGTTCTAAGCATTCTGAATCCTCTTATTATTGTTTTTTAGTGTTAATTGCCGACGATGAATGACGAATTTCCACACTATTTCAATAATGTATACACGGTCAATAAAAGGGTAGACTTATGCACAATAATACGTCACTGGTTGTAGGGCCGCGGAGGAGTGGACACGTCCGTCGCTTGCGGTCGCTTGCCTCTAGACTGAATGATATTATTATTTAAATGAAGAGGTGAACATAATCTTGCAGATGTGTTGTGATCAATCAACCCGCTTACTTCATAAACTTGCGTAAAATCTATACCTTTTCGTAAGTTATATAATACGTGACCCAGCTACGCCCGTGTGGTAATTAAACATCTGGTAAAGATAAAAAGAATAAGATAAAAATATGCGGTAAATAAATAAATAAAAATATAATATCTGCCTGGCTATAGGGCAACAGTTCCAGTTTATTTTTTGCGGTTTTTCCGCGCTGTGGACAATGGGAGAGGATATATTTTACCCGACGTGTATAATGCCGCGAGTGGCTCCAAGAAAAGCATCAAATTCTGCAGCATCTGGAGTTTGATGATGACTTCATTAACTCATAAAAAAAATTGGTTGCCTGTAAAGTCGGTATACGGGCGAAAGTTTTACGTGACAACGACTTTGAGTGGTAAAATAATTTTAATGTGAATATTCATTCGTATAGTAGGAAGAAGGATGAAATAATAGTAACAATTTAAAACATTTATTTATACAAAGAATTATATTTAAAACATTAATTTATACAAAGAATCTCGCACTGAATTTCATATTAACAAAATTTTATTTTTACCTTTACACATACATACGTATTTATATACAAATATACATACAATAACTTACAATACATTTGCGTACCTACAATGAAACAGCGTTTACTACAACTTAACTTGTTCCTATCTGAGTGATTTTGTTGAGGATAGGGCGATGATAGGAGAAATATGAAATGAAAGGAAGTGTTTCTGCTGTAATGTGCCTAGAAAATGTCAAGTCAATGTCTTTCACTTTTTATGTCTGTCTCTCTCGCTCTTAGGCGGGCTAACCATGCCCGAGTGGAAGGGACGCGTGCCTCTCACTCGCTCTCATTGTGAGCGCATAACGTGAGCGGAGCGTAACGCAGTTTCTTGAAGTGTCACCCGGCAAACCAATTTATAAGACGTTGTCACGTCAAAAAGAAAGAAATATTACGTCCGACTTGGCTGTATGGGCTAGACGCTTTGCCTTCCCTATCACGTCATTTATCATCCATCGGGAGAAGAGAACCAAAAAAAAAAAATATATATCTGCCTGGCGTGGTCTAGCCCGTAGACGCGTAGCTACCGGGTTTAATATATAGTGCATTTTTAAGTTCATTATAAGGATATATCGCCGTGTTACAACAATAGCCATTTTTGCACAAAAAAATATGCATATTTATTATTTTCGTTTTCGGCTAAAACCATTCGTTTAATTGCTTCTAAGAGCCACTATCTTCTAAACTAAGCGTCACACTGCTTAGTCGATTTTATCACTGTAAAAAGCAGAAGTTTTTTAAACAAAAAAAGTAAAGTATCATCACGACTGTTTCCCTTTCGGGGTGGTCAGAAACCACGCTTATAAATAAGCCGATTCACATTTAGCCAACTTTACTATAGGCCAATGAATGAGAAATGGTAAGCTCGTCGATGTCTCCAGCGTACTAAACTCGAGAAATATCACAAATAAATTAAATCCCTCGCCGCGTCGCATCTCAGGGGGACAGTTCATTAAGCGGGAGCCGCGGCGGAAAATGCGGAGACCAGCAAGCGGCGCAACTATGTAAGTAGGTATATTAAAAGAATACATATTTGTGCCGTTTGCTGTAGAAGCGCCGGGCCCATGGAAACCAAGCGCAAAAAAAGTTTTAAAAAGACAACACCGCGTCATCAAGTGACAAGAGGGCTGGCTCTTTCTTCGCCCAGAGAATCAGTATTGCAATTCAGAGGGGAAATGCAGCCATTGTTCTTGCCACCATTCCACGCGGACGGGGCTTGTATATCCCTATTCTTAGTGTTAATTTTAATGAAATGAAATGAACGTTTATTTTGCTTGTAAAATACAATACATCAATTGTGTGCAAATTTGTTTACAACAACTACAAAGTAATAGATTAAATTATTAAAGAAATAAACCGCAACACAATAACAGACAAATACCTGTAACATCGAAAACAATAACAAAACAGGACGACACTAAATTAAAAAGATACCTACTTATAAATAAAATACCAAATGTCATTGTATAAAGGGTACCCTATATAAAATCAGCCATACTCGTACATCCTGTCGTAGTACTCTTTTAAATTATAAAAAGGTCTTACCAGAAGAAAAGATTTTAGTGAATGTGTTTATTTTATATGTTGTATATATTAATTAAATGTATTTATTTACATCCGACCAGGAATCGAACCCGGTACCTTCAAGTCTAAATCCACGGACTTAACCACTAGACCACGGAGGCAGTTTTTAGGTTTTAGATATAGGTATAGTTTGAGGTCGGTTTTTGTTTTTTTGTTTAAAATTAGGTATTTTGTAATTTAATTAATTAAAACAAGAGAATCGTAAATGAAAAACAACAATGTTTTCCAGGTCTCCAGCGGTACCCCAAGCTGCTGGGCGAGCTGAACCGTCAGTTCCAGCGCGCAGTCCCAGCAGACCTGGTCTCCGAGGATGAGGAAAAGACCAGGGCAGTGTCAGATGCTATCCGCAACTTCTACTTCCAACAAAGAACTATAGATATGAGAAGCATTGACAACCTAATTGATGTGAGTATAAAATTTCATTTTAATATGGAAAGACAATGAGCTCAGTTCTTCTCTTATTGATGAAGAACGTGCTTTACACTTCCGTATGCAGGTCGGCATATTATCAGTGAAAAAACAAAATCAATTTGAAAGTGCATGTCAATTCAATTCAATTCGTTTATTTTCTGTAATTAGGCATAGGACAAAAAAAAATTATTTTGCTCTTTTACATGTCAAATTTACAATAAGTATACTTTACTATTAGGCTACATAATTTTACAGCATTCTATCAGGTAGAACGCCAAGAAACTACACAACCTTACTTAAATGTAGAGCAATACAAACATAAAATAACATTAAAAAAAAAACCTACGTGATTTTTACACACGATAATAATTCCACACAAAACTACACTTATAATTATAGCTGCTGTAAATAGGCATTGTCATTCGCCAATTTTACAAATTAGTATTAGTGGAACCGGCACCGAAGTCTTAACGTGCTCTCCTCCTCACGGGAACGGTGGTGTTGTAAATCTATGACTGCAGTACGTAAGAAAAGTGTATTTCTCATTGGTTCACTCACTGGGGTTTGAACCGTCGTTTGTAGTATTTAAGGTACGCGTTCTTACAACCGAGCCACCATCGCTTTTGCAGGACTCTGTCACAGACTAATTCATTCTGAGACGATTGTCATAGCTTTAATTCTCATACCGTTAGGCTTTTAGCCCCGCCTTGTTATATTTTTAATGTATCTGAAGATGGCTACATGAATAATAATGGATTCCAGAACATATTTCTGGATAATTTGGCCTACTTTCGGCACGTCACAGAAGACAAATTTCTAAGCATTCCATGGATTCACCGTGAGGGTGCCGGGTCCATCGTGTGTGGGTAAGAGATGAGAAGAATGGTGTCTCGGACTTGCGACCGCTGTAACACCTAATTGGTACATATATTAGATAAGTTATAATTATACTATGTTATGTGTGTGATAATATATGTACTGCTGTGTGTACTAAATAAATACGCTGGTTTAAGAAAAGGAGGCCTCCTTTTTTATTTTATTGCGCGATAATATATCTCTAAAATATCCGTAATTGTATTTCCTATAAAGTTGATAATAATAATATTATTAATAATCTTTAAAAATGCTGTATTGTGCGAGTGAGAGGGAAGAGCAGGCGTTAAACACTCTTAAGTTTGTACATAATGTTCTCAAGTCATTTTTTTATTTTTTATTTATGTAAAATTTGTACCCTCATTTCCTTTTCAGCTATTTACGGACGTAATGTTCTTACGTCCAGCTCTGGAGACGCTAAAAACACAGGTGTCGTCAAACCGGACCACGTATTTCTACCGGTTCGCCTTCGACGGGGCCCTCGGGCTGTTCAAACGGATGCTGGGCATCAACCACCCTGGGGCCTGTCATGGGGACGAAATGGGATATCTCTTCTACTTCTCCAGGCTTAACTACAGGCTCGACGACAACTCCACGGAATCTATTGTCTCGAGAAGGATGATTCAACTTTGGACCAATTTTGCCAAGACTGGGTGAGTTTCTTAAAACTTTAGACAGGGACAGTCAACCAAAGAACAAGACCAAAGCAAAATTAGAATATTGTTTAATTTAAAAGCCAGAACCACAGTACGAAATTATTTTGTTGATGCCAAGAGTCACGTCTCTGTATGTATATAGTTGCTTACAGGAGGTTCATGCGAAAGCTAATAAACTTCCAAAAATATCTAGTTTGACTAAGTATAACCTAAGAAACAAGAATGAAATCTATATAAGGCAAACCAGGTTGAGAAAAACGTTTAAACAAGGTTTGCCGTTGAAAATTACATTATACAATAAACTACCTGAGATTATAACTAGACTACAACCAAGTGAATTTAAAACAAAATTGAAACTCTTTTTTTCAAAATAATGCTTTTTATAACCTGTCAGAATTTATTGACATGCCTTTGACGGAAAATTCTTTTAAATAGTTGTATAGTTTTGTGGCCTTCTACTGTATTGTGTTCCTATATTCCTTTGTCTACGATGCATGGTGTTAATAGAACTATTGTTATTATTTAAAAATTGTTAACTGACATACCAAAATATAACGATTGTTATATAGGTGAAATATACAAAAAAATATCAAAATACAAGTATAGTTTAAGATACGTAAGTAAGAACGACTTTAACCATTCGGTTACTTTAATAAAATAGAAAAGTAAAAAGTTTCGGAGTGGTCAGAAACCACGCTTATAAATAAGCGGATTCACATTTAGCCAACTTTACTATAGGCCAATCATGAACAGTGGCAATCTCGTCGATGTCTCCAGCGTACCAAACTCGAGAAATATCACAAATAAATTATATATTAATTAAATGTATTTATTTACATTAATAAGACATCCGTCAAAGAACCAAAGTTACCGATATAGCTTTTAAAATTAGCAAGCTGAAGTGGCAATGGGCTGGACACATATGCCGCAGAACCGATGAACGATGGAGTAGACGGGTTCTGGAGTGAAGACCACGTACTGGAAGACGCAGAGTGGGACGACCTCCCGCCAGATGGACAGATTACCTGAGGAAGGTCGCTGGTGGGGGATCGATATCGTGTGAAGTGGCGAGCCTTGGGGGAGGCCTACATCCAGCAGTGGAGAGACACAGGCTGATGATGATGATGATGATTTATTTACATTAATAAATATTTTTGTGTCCCGACCAGGAATCGAACCCGGTACCTCCGAGTCTAAATCCACGGACTTAACCGCTAGACCACGGAGGCAGCAAAATAGACTTTTATGAAAATGTACTATGTACCAATGAGACAACACTATTCTTAAGTACATTTGTCATAGATTAACAACACCACGGCTCCCGTGCCTCGGAGAGCACGTAAAGCCGTCGTTCCCGGTTCCACTAATATCAACTTGTGGAATCGTTAATAAATTGTCATTAAAGAAAAAAGACATCAGATTCTCGCCAACCCCTTTGGCCAGCGCAGCGTGGCGAGTGTAGGCCAAATTCTCCAGAACAGTGGAGGTCTGGGACGCTGCATTCCAGGGGATGTGATGAATAAATGAATAATGTAATATATAATTAAAATATGCTATTAAATATGGATAATAGTAATTATCTGAAATGAAAATATTTGAATTCAATTAAATTGAAAAATAAAAAATGTTCCAAAGACAACCCTTTTCAGGTATACTCCCAAGGAAACTGGCAACATTTACTCTCTGTATAGTAAGGCTAATACGTTGGCAAAAATTATTGCCAGGTTTCCTGTCTCCAGACTTTTTTGTTAGACGTTTAGACAACTCCTTGGCCAGAAACTTGTTGACCCCACAATAACAATTGTTTTTTTTTAAATCAGAAATCCAACACCACCTCACGACAATGATATGATGGACTTCGTTTGGAAGCCAGTAACCAATCTAACAGAAGTGGACTACCTTAATATTAACTCCAACTTTACTGCGGGAACGCAACCCGATGCCCACAGGGTCGCTTTCTGGAATCAACTATACAAGAAATATGGGAAGAATACTTGAAGATGAGAGAAAAAACTGTATCTTATGATGTTTACTCCAGATTTTTAGAGTTACTTTAAAAAATCTAAATCAATTATTTATTTATTTACTTTTGTAAGATTCATTTTAAAATCTTGTGCAGTTCAATGCCAACAAGGCTGAAGTCCCCTTTCTCTCATCCCCTCACTCTTTAGGACACCATGCTGGATCTACACCCCAGCTTTAACATTATTTTACGGAATTACGCTCAGACCTTAACCACATTGAGAGCATAACCAAAACAGCGTCAAAAAAGCTTAAAATTTGAACAAGGTGAAGCGGTTTTTCTCGCCTTCAATCAGACTGTTGCTGTACAAAGCACAGATCAGATAATGAGTGGAATACTGTTTTCACCTTTGAGATGGTTGTGCCAAGTACCTACAGAGACGAGCTGTCTGAATTGTGGACGATGCCACTATATCTGGAACTCTCGAATCCCTGCAGCTTCGCCGAGATGTGACTTCTCTGAGCGTGTTCTACCGGCTATACTATGGTGAGTGCTCTGAAGAGCTCTATAACCTAATTCCTTCCTCTCCATTCCGCAACCGAACCACACGCACAGGTCAGAATATGCACCCACATACCGTAGTCACCATCCCTTCGCGTACCTATAAATTTGGGGACTCATACATCTGTCGCTCAATAAAGATGTAGAATGCTCTTTCAGCTTCTACTTTCCTATAACCTGGAGTCCTTCAATCGAAGTGTTAAAAGGCATCTAGTCAAGCCGGCATAGTGTTAGGGACTGATGTGGTAAGTAAGACAAATCCATGATATTTAGAGGCATTCTATTGTGACTATTGGGTCATTTGACTCCAGAATTCATTTAACTTTGAGCGGATTTCCATTTAGCCTTTACAACCGGCCCATCATGACAAGTGGCAAGCTCGTCGATGTCTCTAGCGTATCAAACCTGAGATATCACAAATACATTAAATAAATTATTGTGTCTCGACCAGGAATCGAACTCAGTCTAAATCCACGAACTTGTGGCAATTACAACAATTTGCATCATAGCAGTAATTTAAATAAAAATAACATTTAAAAGAAATTTCTTATTCACCGTGCGGGTGCCGGGTCCATAGTGTGTGGGTATGGGGGAGAAAAATAGTGTCTCGGGCTTGCGACCGACTATAGGCTGGTTTACGCGCTCACTCCCCATCATTCTGCTCCTCTCCCTACCCAACCAAATACTGTATGATTCCGTTAATGCCGTGAACTGCACATGCTAAGGCCCAATTATTTTAGCAGGTGCAAAGATTTCGCTGGAATTTCTTTCGCTCCAACTCCCACTGCCTAAAGCTGTGTCCGTTCCTTTATTTTGTGAAATTATAATATTTGTTTGACTTCATGTTGTGTGGTCTTTTAGAATATTTAATTTCCACGGGACGGTAAGTTCAATAAGAATAACTTTTATATCGTAAATAGTATTTTTATCAGTAAATAAAGAACTTGTGGTTAGGTTTAATATACCGCTGATTTATACTTTAAAAAAAATGGAGTAAATATTTAAATATACATAGGTGTAATGTGTTAACTTGTGATATTTTTTGGATTTATTATAGAGAATGTTTTGCGCATGGATCGTCATTTTAAACAAATCGAGTTAAAATGTTTTTTACATACTTAAAAGAGTTTAACCCGGAAAAATATCTCGCCTTGTGCTAATATTTCCAAAGATTTATCAAGTCAAACATCCGTATTCATCGTAAAAAAGAGCAATACAATAGAATTTACATAATATGAATATGTTTTAAACATTTAAGTATTCGTTTATTGTATAAAAGACATGTGACAGTTAATAGTCTTTTAGTTTTCGTCTAAATGACATTTGAGGTAACAATTTCAGTTCATCAGGTAGCTTGTTATAAATTTTAATACACAATTTCTACATTATTACGAATGACCGTTAAATTAGATCATTCTGATTCCGAACTCATTCCGAATCATGCTCAGAGCGCTTAGAACGAATATGACACTGACCGTCGTCGTTCCGAATAAAATATCGCGATTTGGATGCTCAGAGCGTGATATCAATTCGAAACGGTCTAAATCACATTTTCATTCATAAAATGATAGTTTTTTTTTAAATGTATGGAAGATAAATTGCGGATTCCACATCTTTAAGTATGAATACTAACAAATATACATCTTTCGGTATATTCATATTTATATGTGTATAGTTTAACTTATTTTGTTAATTTAAAATAACTTGCCGTGTTACAGCCATTTTTTTTTTTACTTCTTACTTAAATATTAATTATAGATTTGTTTAAGAAGTAATATAGAAACAGTATAAACGAATTACAATATTAAATAATTTAAAAGAAAACCTAATATTAAATTAACTTGAAAATGGCGCGCGACATTATGACAAACAACTGACAGCGCTCAGAGCGATCTACCTCGATATCGTGAGCAGTCTAAGAAATGATGTCATTTGTGACGTCACATAGCTTTGGCAAAACAGTTTAAGCGCGTCTCGGAACACCTTTAAGCGTGCTTAGGTTACTATTATCGTGTCTCGGAACGATAGCGTACACTTTAGCAACCCATTTGTGCTCTTGTTAGAAATAGGTAGTAGTAGTCTCGGATTTTTTGACGATCCATGCGCTCAAAACCCTGTATACTTAATTGTACCAACCGTATTTAAAGACGTTTCACTTAACTATTCCTTCCAGCTGTCAAACGGATTTCGTCAAAGAATTCTTAAAATCGATTATAAACTCTGCAAACCTCGAAAGGCATAAATGTTACCATTTTAAATACGTTTAGTAATTTAAGTTTTTTTTGTGGCAACATTATAATATAGATTGCGTTTCCGTATTTTTAATATTCATTTTGTCAGAACTACTACATTTTAAAATCCATTAGTCTAGACTCTTTCATATTATCAATTAATTCATAACCTCATTGTAACGTGAGTTTTAATTGTTGTTTGTTCTCTTGGATAATGAATGAGGTGATAGGGAAGGCAAAGGGCCCATACAGCCAAGTCTGACGTAATATATCTTTCTTTTTTATGAGTTAATGAGGCCATCATCAAATTCCAGATGTTGCAGAATTTGATGCTTTTCTTGGAGTAAATCACGTCAATATCGCCCAAACACGAAGGGTATATGGGAGTTCACAGCGCGGGAAAACTAAAGTGTAACTTCTGCCCCATATAGTCAAATTTATCGTTTTCCATAATTATTCACAACGTAGCACATTATTAAACAAAATAACATCACTTTTGACTAACCATATCCACAGTTAACTAATTTACAAAACGAAAAACTTGGACTTGACATGTCCGTGCAAAATGGCGCGAAGAACTCTTTGACAGTTCTATTTCTCGAGCGTAGTGACGTGCCGAGGCGTTTGACAGTTGAAAGGTATAATGGGGTGTATCACTAACTTTTTATCACGATAGATGGCGCATGATAGATGGTACCTAATATAACTGTCAGTTGCATAGAAAACTCGTATTTTTATTACGATGATTATTATTATCTGGATATTATGCCGAAGTGAGCAGCTTTTAAGTGTACAAATCGAAATTTCCAAGCGAAATCAAAGATATGGTGATCTCAAAATTACCGTTCTATTAAAAACAACTTTTTTCTTTTTAAAGACGGTGTTCGCTTTCCGAATTCGTAATTTAAGGTAGGTAACTTTAAGTTAAAATATATTTTTCTGTTATAAGAATAAAAAACTACAAAAACATTTTAAAATGGTGCGTCATAGGTGTAAACAAGGTACCATTGCCGCTAGCGACATCTACAAAAAGCTTTGCCTGATACACCCCATTGAGTGGAGCAGACGTTGAGGAAGCGCCTAAGAATACGGTTGTAATAAGTAATTATTTAATAAGTTTCTAACTGATTTACTAAGATTTCTTACAGTTTTACAGTAAAACTTAATAATAGTTTATAAATTGTCTCTGTGAGATGTTAAAAACTGTTAAAAAATTATAGAAGATGTAATTTGGGTAAGTACAGGTCGGGCGGTGAAAGATGAGCACTTCACACTAGTAAACAGTTATTTTATCCACGCACGTATCCAGAGTGGAGGATAGTTAGGATGATAATCCAAATCTTTTGTTGTGTCATCTTCATCCCTGTGGAACAACCTTCCTGTTGAAGTCAGACAAGCACCCAGCAGACCAATATTCAAGAAAAGAGTGTACAGTTATTTTTATAAGTTACTAGCTTAACTTTTTACTGACTTTAATTGTAGGTAGTTATTATTAATAATAAAGTATTTATGTATTATTATATATATTATAGTTGTCTATGTATGTTAATATTTAATATTATTTATTTTTTATTTATTATTTAAATGTCGCTATGTCCCAAAGGTTAACGGAAAGAGAATGTCTTGCGGCATTACGTTCGCTTTTTGTATAGATTTACAATAAAGTTTTTCAATTTAATAAAATAATTCCCTCTGAACATCTAGCTTGACATACAGTATGCCTAGTGTGACAGTGAAGTTTCGTAAACTAAACTATAGTAGTAGAGTTTTTTTTACTGAATTTTCGATGTTCATTGCTTGTTATTATAGCCAAACTTGCAATAACACGCAATGTAAAACAAAAAACGTAACTACAGCAGTTACGTGTTCCGAAACTTGTATTTTACACTAAGCACACAGAATCGTTTTTTATCTGCTACCAATTACGGAGTCGTAATCGCGGCTCCGCGGCCAGGCTTGTATACTAAATGATCGGATAAACTCGGGCTAAAAGTGGTAATAAATAACAGAATTCACTATTTTGACAATCCTAACGTTTGCGACTAAGTAACAATTCAAATTCAATTCTAAATTCTTTATTGCATAAAAAAATGTAAAATCGTCTGTCCCTATTTGTGCTGCTAACAACGTAGGGATACTGCTGCGGGTCTTCGATGGCTCAATTAAAGATTGTTTAGCGGACTGTATATGGTTTATTGTAGAAGTAGAAATATAAGTTAATTACTTGAGTAAAAACGACTATGAAATGTGAGAGAAAAAAAACGTGTGACCGCGCGCGGATGGATTCCACTCTCGTGGGCGCCGCTCGGAGCGCTGGCCAATGATCCAACGCTGGTATTGGCCGAGCGGCAATAATGTCGCTGTGATCACGAGTAAAACATCTTAACCTAACCCTTTCAGCACGGACAATAACAAGCGTGCGTTATTTTTTTATTTTTAATTTTCTTTAAAGGACATTGTACTGAATACATCAGCCCTAAACACGTAATTTATTTGCATAATATATGTTCATAACAGAGTTCATAACCGAGTTGGGGATCATCAAATTCCAGATGCTGCAGAATTTGATGCTTTACTTGGAGTCACTCGCGGCATTATAGCCCAAACACGTCGGGTAAAATATGGGAGTCCACAGCGCGGGAAAACCGCATAAAATAAACTGCACGTTGTGCCCCATATTTAAAGTCCAATTTATCGTTTTCTTTAATTATTCACATTGTAGCACATTATTAAACAAAACAACACCACTTTTGACCAATAATATCCACAGTAAATTAATTTACAAAACAAAAACTTGCACTTGACATGTCCACGCAAAATGGCGCGAAGAACTGATCGCGTGCGTTATTACAAAAAAATATCTAGCCGCTCCGAAACAGCCTCGATAGATCGAGCACTCATCTAGGTACTTAGTGATTATCATTATTAAATTGTTAGAATCCTAGTCCTAGTCTTTTTTTAAGAAAAAAACATACAATAGTTATTTTTATTTTCATCACATTAGAAAACAACAACGAACGAATATGCGAAAGGGGCTTTGTGCAATTTGCTAGTGGAGGATTTTAACTATTTTTATGAAATATTTTAGACCTTAAGTATTTTAAAATTACTAATATAAAAATACCTATTAATATTCAAAATATTTTTTGTCGTGCTCAAAGGGCTAATATGTTACAACAATAATAAATTAATTTTAACATTTTTATATATTATATATCGGCTTTGTGATACTTCTCGTCTTACTGAGCCTCAGCATGCAATGTAGGTATGACTTGATGTCAGCACCTTATATGAGTACATTAAAGGGTACTTATGTCAGAGAATTTATGTAAACAAAACGTAAATCTAAATAGCTATACCATGTCAATATTTCATAAAGTTATCAAACTAATTTATTCGGAAAAAAATAATTAGGAGAATTTATTTGCATATTATTATTAGTGCGGCGGTTTCTGCTGAGAACTTCAAGCTGCGCAAATACGCCAACCTCAGTACAGGTTACGAATTTGCGCCGTTTGGGGTCGAGACGATGGACCCATGGGGACACTCAGCCAAGCGTCTGGCCAAGGAGTTGTCCAAACGGCTAACGGAAAAGTCTGGAGACAGGAAGGCTGGCAATTATTTCTGCCAACGTATTAGCTTAGCTATACAGAGGGGAAATGTTGCCAGTCTTCTTGGGACTATCACTGAAGGGTCGTCTCTAGAGGACATTTTTTACTTATAGTTTATTTTTTATTAGGTTTAGTTTATATTTATTTTAATTTTTTCTTTTAAGTAGTTTTAATTTATATTGTAATTATTTTATACTGTTTGTATATTACTTCATTAAATAAATTCTCCTAATTATTTTTTTCCGAATAAATTAGTTTGATAACTTTAAAAAATATTTCATTTTAGTTTTTTATTTAAGAATGCATTTATGGAATATAAACAAAACTCGCACAACCAGACGTAAATTACTTAATTTTTTTTAATTTAATTGTAGGCAATTATTGAAATGTAGTAGGTATTTTATTGTACAATTTTATTGCCATATTGTAAGAGTTGTTGTCAAAAACTCTGCTCTTCGGTATGATTTCAGAGATTAGACTGTTAGCGTACCTAGTGTTATACTTATTAAATATTGTTGAGCTTTTAACGAATAGTTCAGGGTGTTGTTTAACAAACAATACTGTTTCATAAATATATAAACCAGAGAGGGTCAACAATTTTAGCTGTTTAAAGAGGGGTTCACATGATTCAAATGGTGGAACCCCACAAATTGCGTGAATACATTTTTTTTGAGAACAGAATAGCGCTGCTGGATATAATGAATACTGTGACTTAACTTCTTTCATGAATTTGTCTATGTGTTGTGCTCGTCTTCCATCGCGTAATCAAGTAATGTTACTATTGTATTTAAAATTATGTAAGTGTTTAACTTTTTGCATCCCTCTCACTCGCACAATCCAATATTTTCAAAGATTTTTCAAGTTCCATCCGTGGTCTAGTGGTAACAAACGTTGCCGTGAACTCGGGAGGTCGTGGGTTTGATTCCCACCGGGGGCAAGTTGTAAATTGTATAATTTGTCTCGGTCTGGGTGTTTATATGTATAATATGTATATATTTACAAAAAAAAAAAAAAAGTATAATATGTAGTTTATCAACCATCTAGTTTCCGTAACACAAGCCTCGTAGCTTACCACGGAAACTAGATGGCGCTGTGTGACCTATCTGGAAATATTTATTATTATATTATTATTATTATTTTCAGTTTCATATACTAAATTTTGGACATAGTATAATAACAAAACAATATATTTCTCTTTGTGTGGTATGTCCATAATTTTATTTCCTGAAAAGTTAATATCTATATATAAAATATTGGATTGTGCGAGCAAGAGGTATAAGCATTAATCCATCTTAAATGAGCAGATGCTCGTGCTTAGATCTTAATAAGCCCTTAATCATTCTTAGAGAAAGTGGGGTCATGTATTACGTATTATAGGAAATGTAAATATATTTTAGCAGGGAATTTAGTTTTTAAAATTGTAAATAATAATTAGACACCGAATCTTCCTAATTTCTTCACAAAAGGAAATGTTAATAAATACCAAATTTTATATATTGTTGTTTTATTTACCTCCCAATAGGAAGCTACTTGTGTCCGACACTAATAGACAACTAGTGTTGCCCAAAGCAAAACCAAAGCCAGGACTAACAGCCGGTTTCTTTAAGTTCTACTTAATTATTTCCTAGCTAAGGAATATCGAATGGCAGTTTACCATTTTGTGCCATTTGCCGTAGAGACGATGGGCCCTTGGTCTGAGGACGCTAAATCGTTAATACGCGACATAAGCGTTGCCATCCCAGCGTCAATAGGTGATCCTTTGAGTAGGGAATATCTTATTCAGAGGATCAGTGTTGCCATCCAACGAGGTAACGTCGCCGGAGTCCTCGGAACATTGGGTTCATCTTCTCCTGGATTCGATGACATGTAGATTATAATCAAGATATTTGTAAGTATTTAGTTTTTATATTAATTAGGTTTATCTTCTAGTTTATTTAACTTAAGGTTTTGTTTAGTTTATTTTTAATTTTATTATTTGGCTAAGGAATTATTAACTTAAGTTTTTCTTAAGTTAAATCGGGTTTCACTAACAATTTTCACAACACTTAATTTTTTTTAGTTAATAGTTTACTTAAGATTTATGACTTTCCGTTTTTGGTGACAAAAAAAGGAATATTTATATTTATTAAAAAATACACATTATTGTTCAAAATAATAGAATATGGATTATTTTATGGTACATTTGTAAGAAACATATATATTTCAAAATATAAACATGTTGTACAGATAAGTGCTTTTGGGGTAAAACGAAACAGGAAACAGGTTCGTTCCAAAATTTATATTTGACATTTATTGTTATAATTCGCCGATTTAGTTGTGTATTATTTATTATTCAATTTAATTTTACATAGTCATAATTTTAAATAATCACAATTTTTATAGTATGTTTTTATAATTGCCTTGAGATTTTCAAACAATTAATAATATTAAATAATATTAATAGTGAAAATTTATCATATTGTCGTGGCTATGAAGATAATAAGAAATAATTAAAATTAAGAAAAAGTTAATGTACCTTCGGCTATTAAGAAATCAGTTTTCAAAAATTACTTAATTATATGTTATTGCTTTGTGAAACGCAAAATGACAACTTCCCATCCAATTGTGTAAATGACAGTTCCCTTCTTAATTACTTCTTTAGTATTTCTTAAGATATGTTTTTGAATCTCATTTCTTACAAAACCTGTTAATTTTTATTTAAGTAATAATTAAGTACCAAAAATACTGGTCTACAGACCACAACAGAAAGAAAAGTCTGGAAACAGAAAAGCTGGCAATTATTTCTACCAACGTATTAGCCTCGTTATACAGGGGAAATGTTGCCAGTCTTCTTGGGAGTATCCCTGAAGGGTCGTATCTAGAGGACATTTTTTATTTATAGTTTAGTTTATTTTTAATTTTATTATTTAGGTAAACACAATTATACTCTTAATACTTAATATATACATAAATACAATATATACATATGCAATATATAGCGAGAGAGATTCAACCCATTTAATAGTATATAGAAAGTTATAGGTGGTAACTGGCAAACTATTAGAAGAGTCAGACAGATCATAGATCAATCACAGAAACACGAGTAAAGATAAGAATTGGTTGTGATTGCCTACACTCAATACCAAATTGATTTGCACATAACATAAACAAATGATTTATTTATATATTCAGTATTTTTCTTTGTATTTCGTGGTTTCATCTTCGGCTGGTTTCTATAAAAGCTGGGGAAGAAGTCAAACTGTATGAGTTTTTGTTATGTATAGCACGACATGATGGTAAGGGGCGCGCAAGTTACATGAATGATAGCAACTGGAATCAGACACTCATGACTGACATCAGTCCCCAACACTATGCCGGCATGACTGGGCATGATGGCAATTCGAGCCTGATTCCGAAACGTGTGGATACACTTTACTGGGTTTATCTGCACGAACAGTGGACACGTGCCCCGGCAGACTAAGCCAATTACCACCATCAGCCCGCCTAGGTGGTTTGTTGTTCTCGTTGAAAGTATGTGACATTTGCTATGATCTTAAATGCCAATTATTACTTTCAAGGAAAACTAATATTGTAAGATTGCCATGATGATATTTACAAAAAAATTAACACCGCTTTAAACAAGACGTACTTCTCCTTAAAGCTAGGACAATCGTCTCAGAGTCAATTAGTCTATGACAGTAATTTGCCGGTTATGGTCGTGTTCGATGTGCAAATTGTTTCTGTTGTTTTTTTACTGACAATATGTCGCGCTGCATTGAAGTGCAGAAAACACGTTGTGATTGGATGGGGTAAAAAAAAAAGTAAAGAACATTTTGTATGATCTATTTTATATTTATAATTTATTTGGAAAGCCCTCTTCTCTTTTTATTGCGTAATAAGATGCTCACAATCCACCATTTTGCTCCTCATGCTACTCAATCAAATACTGTATGATTCCTTTTTTCATTAAATTAGTCCAGAAGAGCTTTCCAGCATTTCGGAGTACAAAATGGTGACCTTAAATCCCATTCCTATTTTAAAATTAATGAACTTCTGTTAACCTGTACTATTGTGCTGTGCATAAAAAAAAAATTAGCAGGTTCGATACCCTATCCATACCATATTATAAACCTTCTAACCGCATTATTTCTTGAGAAACAAAATGTATGTCTCTCGAATTAACGAAGTTGTTTGACATTTTTTTTATTTATATTGTATGTTTATGTATGTATGTATATATTCTTTAGTATGTATGCGTATTGTTTTTTATATTGTGTACGTATATGTATTTTTGAAATGAATTATATGAATTATATGAATGAATTATATTTATTTTACTAATTTAAGTTATATTAATATTTTTACCTTACCTTACATGATCCCCAAGGTTAGCTGGTGAAGAATTCCTTATGGCGTTATAGCTCGCGTATGTACTAGTTTTTTAAGTGCAATAAAATATTTAAATAAAATAAAATATCCCATTCTTCTAGCAGATATTTAGTTTTTTTCACAGTTTCCGCTGCTCGAGAGTGGACAAAACTTCTTCTGGTTATCAGACGGGCGAACGTCTATTAATGTATTAAAAAATCTCCTTATCTATCACTCACTTTCTCAAAAAACAACTTAGCTCTTTTTAGTACCTACATCTATTATACTATTTTGATTGTGTGTAAACTTTACTATTTTCGTATGTATATGTTTCGTATAATAGTATGTAACGATTATTATGTATGGTGTGTAATTGAATATTTATATTATGCACCCCGCGATCCTCTACCACATTCCTAAATGTTAGTTGTCATAAAATGTTTAGGTACGCCCTTGTACATTATTATGAAGTTTTTTGTGCAATAAATAAAATGATGACGCGAGTATATCATAGTATAAAATGCAGTTTATTTACACTTTGTGTTACCGTTATCGATATTGACTATCTATAATCAGCGGTAACAGAATATTTTGCGTTAATGAAGCTTATCTAAATCTGTGACATTATCAATTTATCTACTAAAGTGAGGAGCATCAATCACGGCAAAGCGCCGAGGATCAAAACATTACCAAATTGCAATCTTACTACAATAAGATTAACGGAATAAAATTGCAGAATAACTGATTAGTAATATTTTTTAGACTTCAAATACTATGACGTTGTGCCTTCGTCTCGGAGCACGGACTGTCCACAAGTATACCGGTGTCGGTGTGTAGACCCTGACAAACATCTTGGATACCATGGGCTTCTTGCCCTGGAAGTGCTGGCTGCTCTCAACGACATTATCCGAAGAGCTCTTGTCACTGTTAGAGTGCCTGCGATCTAGGATTGAGCGGAGCGATGGCAAGAGACCCAACGGCATGACGGCCGTGGAATCCAGGCGACCTCGTCAAGAGCGGGAAATGCAGTAACCTCGGTACAGGTTACGAATTTGCGCCGATTAGGGTCGAGACGATGGGCCCATGGGGATCCTCAGCCAAACGTCTGGCCTAGGAGTTGTCCAATCGTCTATCGGAAAAGTCTGTACGAGTAGTATATGTATGTGAATATACATTATATACACGTATAGTCTGAAAAATATGTATTATTGCGTACATATTATATTAATATGTATTATGATATCATAGAAAAAAAATATTTTATTATTGTTTAAAATTAAGTTTCATATTTGATCCCTTCGCACAAGGGCGTACCCAGGTAGGGGCAGGGGGGGCAGCTGAAATAAACCTCAGTTTTCCCGGCAAGTGGGAATTAAAAACGTGTTACCTACTCTGCGCAAAATGAAGTGTTGGAAACAAAACATCTTTTCAGTCAGATATTTTGATTTTATATATTTTATCTATAATTCAATATTCTACATTCTACAACATTCGATATAGTATACTGTTAGCGATGTAATATAATTTAAATCTCCCGTGAAACCGTCGCACCTCGTAGTTTCCGCTCCCGAGTTCCCGACGAGATAATCAGAGCCATCTAGGATTAAAGCCGAATATAATTTGGAGAAAACAACATCTAGCTCTAGTTACGGACGACACTCGACAGTACTTTTTCCAGTAAAGAGAGAGATTATAACAGTAATGAATATATATATATATAATATTACATCGCTAACAGTATACTATATCGAATGTTGTAGAATGTAGAATATTGAATTATAGATAACTGACACTCGACAGTACTTTTTCCAGTAAAGAGAGAGATTATAACAGTAATGAATATATATATATATATTCATTACTGTTATAATCTCTCTCTTTACTGGAAAAAGTACTGTCGAGTGTCGTATATATATATATATTCATTACTGTTATAATCTTTCTCTTTACTGGATTTATTATATATATATAATATTTTGTTTTGTGTGATAATCAAACTAATTAGTAAAAGTAAATTTTTATGATCTTTTGTTTCAATATACCCGACCGACCATCTTCTCGAAACAGGTATGAGCTGCGCCCGCCTAGCTGAAATCCTGGGTACGCCCTTGCCTTCGCACCTACCTCGTTATAAAATTTCTTTGTATTGTCCCAAAGGTTGGTTGCTAGAGAATGCCTAGCGGCATTAAGCCCGCCTCTTGTACATAGTGCAATAAAGTTTTTAAATAAATAAATGTCTGTGAATTCTTGTAATCGTCTTTATAGTATTTTTTTCTACTCGTACATGTATCTTAGTTGTAGGTTTTCATAAATAAATTAGGAAGCAATTAACTAAACATTACACAGTTAAAAAATCAGTGCTTGAAAACACAGATAAAATAAGATTATGCGGAATTCGGATAATCGATTTTATCGATAGAAAATTTATAAACAAAATCAAATTAGATAATCCATGGTTACCTACGTAAGTGATTACGGATATGTTACAAATTAAATGCGCCATAGATAGGTAAAGGTCGCGTGAAATAAAACAAAACGACACGAAACGAAATGAAGCCAAAATAAATATAATATTTTATTTGCCATTATAGTATTGGCGATTAAGTAAAAGAAATAAGATAAAGTACAATTTACCACCTATACAAAATTTACATTAAATATTTATGGATTAAATTATTTTTATTCGAAGGAAGTAAGGTACAACGATTTCAAAAAAAATATACTAAATTATTAATTCTGTGGTGTCAAGGAAAAAGGAGATGAGTCGAAAAATTAAAAAAATAGATTTTTGCACCTATTATTACTGCCATTACCTCTCTTTTTCATTGCGACTACCACCTGTACGCGAACGATTTGCAGCTTTATGTGCGGTCAGATGTTAACACAGTCAATAGTGCAATAGCTTGGCTTAATTCAGATCTTTGTAGTATAACTCTCTTGGTCAAAACGCTTTGGGGTCGTTGTCAATCCGAGCAAGTGTCAATCAATTATAGTGGGGAGCTCCCGAACATTAAATAAAGTAGATTTTAACAGCATTGACCCTGTTCTGTTTGACAGCGTCCCAATTGCTTATTCCAGCGAGGTAAAGAATCTAGGTGTTTATCTAGATTCAAATCTGAGCTGGACAACTCAGTTGACCAAAACGAGTGGTAAAATTTTTGCTTCTCTGCACACTCTTAAAAATTTTCTGCCCTTAAAAGCTAAAATTACCCTTGTTCAAAGCCTCCTCCTTCCTCTCCTCGACTATGGTGACGTGTGTAGCATTAATATGTCGGAGATATTACTCAATAAGATGGACCGGTTACTGAACGCATGTATCCGGTTCATATATTGTTTACGTAAATATGACCACATATCTGAATATCGTGCTAAGTTAAAGTGGCTACCAATTCGTTGTCGCAGAAATCTTAGAGTTCTCTGTCTCCTGTTCTCGGTTTTAAATGAGCCTGCGACACCGAAATACCTTAAGGACAATTTCGCCTATCTCTCTTCTTTCCATGACATATCTCTTCGCTCTTCTCACAACTCCCTTCTATCTGTTCCCTCACATCACACTGCATTTGTCTCCAACTCTTTTGTAGTAGTTGCTACAAATTTATGGAACGATCTTCCCGTCATCATACGGCAAGCAACTACCAGGTCATCTTTTAAAAAACTGGTGTATTCACACTCCTTAAATAGCTCCTGACAGCGTTAGTAAGTAGTATATATGTATGTTTAGGTATAATAATGTGTAATATTAGTATGTAGTATATTGATATTATGATATATATGAAGATATATGATGTAAGTATATATCAATCCTATGAAATTAACCTTTATAATTATAGTATTATTATTATTTCTATGATTGCACCTAAAATTGTTCAAATTTGTCCCTAAGGTTTGGCTGTCAGAGAATGTCTTCGGGCATTAAGTCCGCCTTTGTACTTTGTGCAATAAAGTTTTAAATAAATAAATAAATAAAATAAATAAATGAGTCCATAAACTGTACAGTTTATTTAACATCCCTACGTACATAAAGGGGCTAGTCGTAACATTAAAATGTATAAATAAATAAAGAGTTCAATCGAGTTATCTCAGTATCGCGCTTTTACCGCCAATAATTTAGTTATGCATATTGAGATGAGTCGACTCGTACCTGAAGTATGCGACTAATAAAATTGAACCTCACGTAAATTACAATTTTCTAATTATAAAAATGAGTTGTTTTCTTAATTTGCCTCTAGTGAAAAATTCAAGTTATGTACTTATCCCCTTTTTCCTTGACACCACAGAATTAAACTAAAAACTAAAATTTCTATTAATAAAAAATAAAATAAAATAACTACTTAATAATTAAAAATACAACTAAAAACTAAAATAAAGAAAAAACAAAATGAAATTATTATTAAATACATGCTCCAAATCGCTGCCAATGGGCGAAGTGCCAAGGATACTGGGAGCATTGCCACGTTGAATGGCAATGCTGATCCTTTGGCCAAATATTGCCCAGCCCTCTTGTCCCCAAGGTGTTGATGAGCAGTTTTGTTTATTTTATGGATTAATTTACACTACCTTTTTTGCGATTATATGAATGTTTTTTTATTATTGCAATTTCAAAAAATCATATCTCAATAACTAGACGCGAGATCACCCAGGGCCTTTTATCAGCGATGAGTATTGATGCCTTCTTTATAATGTAGTACGTCATCATCCCTTACACAGGGGATTGAGGAGTCAAATGGCGTATTAAACTTAAAATACTTTTAAAAAATATTAAATTTTAATTACTGATTTGATTCTTTCAATTTATTAAAAGCAAGGCTCATCGTTTACGAAAGCTTTTAGCTTTGGATTAAATATTAAAAAGATATACCTAGGAAAAGTTAAATAAAGTCAGTACGCCTAAAGATTTAATGCGCATAGATCCTGTTGAAGTCAGACAAGCACCCAGCAGACCAATATTCAAGAAAAGAGTGTACAGTCATTTTTATAAGTCACTAGCTTATCTTTTTACTGACTTTAATCCATTATAGGTAGTTATTATTCCAATTTCTTCGCGACTCCCACACACGTTCTCTTCGTTCTTCGCACAACAATCAACTTGCGATTCCTCTGCACTCTTCAAGCAGATATTCAGAATCTCTCACTGTTTCTGCAGCTCGTGAATGGAACAAACTTCTATTGTCAATCAGACTGGCACCGTCGTTGAACATATTTAGGCATCTACTAACTTCTTATTTTCTTAAAAAGCAAAATGAAATATAATTCCTAAACTTAACATGGATTGTTATTTATGTAAGTATTATATATAAGTATATTTATATTTATGTATTATGTGTATGTATATATAATGTGTATATTTAAGTATATATTTATTGCTATTATTAGTTATCATACATTTTTCCTTTTAACTCTGCATCCCACAATATCTTTTGTCGTTCTCCCAAAGGTTAGCTGTTAGAGAATACCTTGAAGGTAAAGCTTGCCTATAAAGATATTTATTGTGCAATAAAGATTTTTTTACTTTACTTTACTTTACTTTATTATTAACATTAAGGTATTTATGTATTATTATATAATTTTATTGTATTATATTTATGTAATATATATAAGCCGTCTGGAAGCATGGCGAGTGTAGGCTAAATTCTCCAGATATATGTTCTGGAAGGCCCATCTCCAGCAGTGGAGGTCTAGGACGCTGTGTTCTAGGGGCTGTAATGATGATATTTATGTAGTATTAGTATGTATGTGTATATATTATATATATGTATATATATATTATAGTTGTCTATGTATGTTAATTTTTAATATTATTTATGTTTTATTTTAATATTTTATTTCTCTATTTGCACCGTACTCATATTTAAATGTCCCAATGTCCCAAAGGTTAACGGGAAAAGAATGTCTTGCGGCATTACGTTCGCCTTTTGTATAGATTTACAATAAAGTTTTTAAATAAATAAATAAAAAATAATATCTTCGTCATGAAAAGTATCATCACGACCGTTTCCCT
Source organism: Tinea semifulvella (assembly GCA_910589645.1). Taxonomy (NCBI): domain Eukaryota; kingdom Metazoa; phylum Arthropoda; class Insecta; order Lepidoptera; family Tineidae; genus Tinea; species Tinea semifulvella. Next base: position 8,184,024 of record OU342620.1, read on the forward strand.
TTCGGAGTGGTCAGAAACCACGCTTATAAATAAGCGGAATCACATTTAGCCAACTTTACTATAGGCGAATCATGACAAGTGGCAAGCTCGTCGATGTCTCCAGCGTACCAAACTCGTGAAATATCACAAATAAATTAAATATTAGTTTATTTATTAGTTTTGTGTCCCGACCAGGAATCGAACCCGGTACCTCCGAGTCTAAATCCTCGGACTTTTAACCGCTAGACCACGGAGGCAGTTCTGATCTTCGTCATGCTTTATCAAGGAATACCTATATCTGTCTACGTTTGATACATAGAAAATAAACCATGTACTTATTTTTTATCTTTGTGATAATTTTAATGTATTTCTAAAATTTAGTTTTATTGTAAAACTCATAATAATGATGCATAATGAACCTATTTACTGGTTAGTAAGCTATGCCATTGCGCTTTAAAGTGCTTAATAGCATAGCTGGGCATTAACTCGTTAATCCGTTAATCGTTAATTAACGAAGTTAACATTTTGATTAACGGGTTAACTTTTAAGTTAACTTTTAAAAATGTTAACGGACACGTTAACTTCCGTTAATATGCAGAAGTCCGTTAATCGTTAATCCAATGCCACCATTTACCGCACGGCACCGAGGTGTGGCGCGAAAAACAGGTTCAGACAAGTAACAAAACGACAAGTGCCGGGCGCGGCGGCGCGTGAGACAAAACAAAACTAGATATATTTTGCCGGCGCGTGCGAGTAAGAAAACTGCGAAGTACTAGCGCCAGTGCTTAGAGTGACAAGTGTTGTATTTGTTGTTATTATAAATTACTGTCAGTGATAATTTGCGTGTTAATAAAGAAGAGTGCAATGTAATTAGTTAGATAGAAAAGTGTACTTCTCAATGCTGAGCTGATTCCCTATTTGTCACCACACACTTTTAAATTTAAGTTTTTTTTTTTTTTTTTGTTTGTTAATGTGACAAATAAAATATTTTTCTTTCTTTCTTTTCTTTTCTTTAATCGATTTACGTGTAAATCATCAAAATCGGCTCACGCATTTGATCACCAGTGTGCTACAAAGGAACAAACATACAGACATACATACATTTTTTTTTTATACTAGCACGAATTGTGATGGTAAATGCCGCGGAAGGTCCATGAATATTAGCAACTGAAGTCTGACACTCATGACTAATATCAGTCCCTAACACTATGCCGGCTTGACTAGATGCTTTTTCACACTTCGCTTGAAGGACTCGCAAGTTATAGGAAAGTGAAAAATGAGTCCCCAAATTTATACGTACGCGAAGGGATGGTGATTACGGTATGTGGGTGCATATTCTGACCTGTGTGTGGTTCAGTTGCTAAATGGAGAGGGAGGGAAAAGGTTATAGAGTTCTTCGGAGCACTCACCATAGTATAGCCGGTAGAACATGCTCAGAGAAGCCACATCTCGGCGAAGCTGCAGGAATTCGAGTGTTCCAGATGGCATCGTCCACAATTCGAACAGCTCGCCACTGTAGGACATTGAGAGCATCTGTGAGGTACTTGGCGGAACCATGCCAAAGGTGAAAACAGTAGTACATATAGGCTTATAAAGAATAACTATTCTTTGCGTCACGCAGTTGGGTAAAAAGACATAACACCACGACTTGTGATCTTCTCCTGTGACAAGAGTGTTGGCTCTTTCTTCGCCCATAGAATCAATACTGCAATTCAGCGGGGAAATGTAGCCAGCGTTCTTGCCACCATTTCACGCGGACGGGACTTACCATATTCATCATCCACCACTTATCCATAGTATTTTATTAATTTATTTTATTAATGTATTAAGTAATGTATTATGATGGGCCCATGGGGACACTCAGCCAAGCGTCTGGCCAAGGAGTTGTCCAAACGGGTAACGGAAAAGTCTGGAGACAGGAAGGCTGGCAATTATTTCTGCCAACGTATTAGCTTAGCTATACAGAGGGGAAATGTTGCCAGTCTTCTTGGGACTATCACTGAAGGGTCGTCTCTAGAGGACATTTTTTACTTATAGTTTATTTTTTATTAGGTTTATTTATTTTAATTTTTTTTCTTTTTAAGTAGTTTTAATTTATATTGTAATTATTTTATACTGTTTGTACTTTTTACTTCAATAAAATTTATAATATAAAAAAAAAAGTATTTTAATTTTATTTTATATTCGAATGTTATATATTAAATTAAGAATAAAAACAAACGAATAAGCGCCAAACCCAAATCTTTGTAATTATAAACGACTAAAGTTTTTTTTTTATCAGGGCTTTGGACATAGTAAGTCCATGCCAGCCCTATTGTAAGATTCTGACAGCTTACAACTTACGGCACCGCGAAGAGTTCTTCGCGCCATTTTGCGTGGACATGTCAAGTGCAAGTTTTTGTTTTGTAAATTAATTTACTGTGGATATTATTGGTCAAAAGTGGTGTTGTTTTGTTTAATAATGTGCTACAATGTGAATAATTATGGAAAACGATAAATTGGACTTTAAATATGGGGTACAAGTTGCAGTTTATTTTTTGCGGTTTTCCCGCGCTATCAACTCCCATATTTTACCCGACGTGTTTGAGCTATGGTGCCGCGAGTGACTCCAAGAAAAGCATCAAATTCTGCAGCATCTGGAATTTGATGATGAACTCATTAACTCATAAAAAAAGAAAGATATATTACGTCAGACTTGGCTGTATGGGCTAGACCCTTTGCCTTCCCTATCATCTCATTAATCATCCATCGGGAGAAGAGAAAAAAAAAATACGGCACCGCGCGGCTCCTCCGTCCACACAGATAAACCTGTAGAGATATGACCTTTAATGCACCTTTTTATATTTTTTTATAGACGGTAAATCGATAAATCATCAATGATACGCCCCCTGCATGAAGGGCCAACGCGGGTGGGGGTCGCATGCCCGACTCATCCGTGAAGCTTCCTAAGGAAGCCCCAGGGCGCCTTCGGACTAAAACCCTATAAACCGTCCAGCCGAGCGAGGCTGACTTTCAAAATAAATCTGGTACCTCTGAGTCCTTGTCCACGTTTAAATCTTAATCAATGATTGCAGCATTTTGTTATCGCTATTCTCCGCGAATGTGGTTTAAAGGATTCCAATAATCGGATATGTATAAATTTCCTTAATAATTAGAACTGGTTTGGGGTAATCAATCAACCGAAACAGATACGCAATGAAATTATCTTTAAGTTACCTATAGTCAGTGCCATTTGTCTTCACAGACAGGTAAGTGCCAAAATTGCAAAATTGATTAAAAAAAAGGTTTTTAAATGTGATTATCGAAAATAATTATAATAACTACTTGAAGTAGTTCTTAAATTATACAATATTTTAAATTAAAAAGAAATAAAATGCTAAAATAATGGTAAAGTTTTCTGTGGCTCTTTTAATTGTAACTGTATTTTGTGTTGTGAATATAAAAATATTAATTTACTTCCTAAGTTATTAAAAATAAATGAGTTCAATCGTATTAAATCGTAATTTTAGCAAACTTGAAGTTTCTACGACTAATTTACCTACGTAGTTTTTCATTTTTTTTACCTTTGTGTGGAAGAGTTTGATTTTTGAGCAAAGCACGCACGGTTTATCGATCTGTAGCGAAAACTAAAGGATTAATCCCGAGCTGTCAAACTTTATATATTTATTACATCCAAGCTGTCAATTTGTAGTTCCGTTACGTCGCAGAATCAATTCAAGAATAAACATCAAGATGCAATAACGAGGATTGTATGTGTAGAGCTACAGCCTTAATTGATATATTTTTTATTCGAAGGAATTAAGGTACAATGATTTAAAAAAATGAAATAAAATATTAATAAACTTAAAACTTACATTTTAAAACATAAATGACTATTAATAAAAATAAACCTAATTAATAAATAAAAATACAACTAAAAACTAAAATGAAGAAATAACAAAAAAAAAAAATTATAAATAAAAAACTTGCTCCAAATCGCTGCCAATGGGCAAAGTACCAAGGATACTGGCAGCATTGCAACGTTGAATGGCAATGCTGATCCTTTGGACCAAATATTGCGCAGCCCTTTTGTTATTGTTGAAACATATCAATGGTTTTTAGGATTTTAGTTAGGGTTGAAAAAATACAAATAAATTAAAACTACTTAAACTGTAAAAAAATAATCTACATACATGAAAATTAATGACTGTGTGTATATAATTATGTTCCCTATGCATTTCAAAACTACTTGACCGATCGGGATGAAACTTTGGGAATATGTTGTGTGAACATCGGCCAAGGTTTCTGACATAGTACTACTGTTGTCTGATAGGTGGCGCGCATCAGCGCTAATTTGTGGGGCATACCGTCTTCTGAGGAAACATTCACTGACTGTCAGGCGGTACGAAGTTCGCTGGGTTAGATAGTTAAATATAAACTAAACCCAATTAAAAAATGCTCTGTAGAGACAGTAGATCCTTCAGAGATAGTCCCAAGGACACTGGTAATATTTTCCCTTTATATAGCGAGGCTGATACGTTGGCAGAAATAATTGCCAGCTTTCCTGTCTCCAGACTTTTCCGATAGTCAATTGGACAACTCCTTGGCCAGACGTTCGGCTGAGGGTCCCCATGGGCCTATCGTCTCGACCCTAATCGGCGCAAATTCGTAACCTGTACCGAGGTTACTGCACTTGCCGCGCTTGACGAGGTCGCCTGGATGTGTGATGGGGCTAATGTGTCTTTCTGCCAAGTTTCCACGGCCGTCATGCCGTTGGGTCTCTTGCCATCGCTCCGCTCAATCCCAGAGGGTTTTAGGATCGCAAGAACTAAAACAGTGACAAGAGCCCTTCGGATAATGTCGTTGAGAGCGGCCAGCACTTACAGCGCAAGAAGCCCATGGTATCCAAGATGTTTGACGGGTTCCACACATCGACACGGGTATACTTGTGGACAGTCCGGGATCCGAGACGAAGGCACAACGTCATAGTCAGTGTATTTTGATCAAAGAGTGTACCAACCGATGTTGAGGGAAAAGTCTGCAATCAGAGAACCGACTCCCTAGTGAAAAAGGTCATGAGACGAGCCCGCTCTTTTATGTTACTGGCAGATAAAATATCTTCCTGGTCCAGTTTGCAGAGCAGCTCGTCCCATAGTCGTTGGATTTTTGGTTAATTTGGAACCGAAACATTTGACATGCTAATGACCAGCAGGCCTATTCTGTTACTTAGTCGGAAACGTTAGATTGTCAAAATAGTGAATTCTGTTATTTACTACCGCTTTAAGCCCGAGTTTCTCCGATCACAGCCGACCTTACGTCAAAATAGCGTTTTCCACTATTTCAAAGGTCACCCATGGGGTTGCAACTTCAAAATCATTGCGAAAACGTGAATTAAATACTTAATTTGTCCACCGCGAATTTATATTAAAGTTAACAACATTTATATTAATCAAACTAAGATTATATATTTACATTAAACATAGTTATATAACACACATTAGGTAATAAATCAAAAATATGGCAAATATTAATATGTATATATTTTTTTAAATGAACGCATCGTAACATTATTTTGCTGTCGTCTGTAGTGGAAACCTTTCTACGAGAATACCAATTTTAATAGCGTTTTACATAGACAGTTTCGTTATTAAGGGATTTTACTATATAACGTTGGCCCTTAGGTAACAGAATAGGGCTACAGGCATCTCTGGAAGAGACCCGACTCCCAGTGGGAGCGGTCATGTGGCCCGGAGCCCGCTTATTTATGTTAGGTACCTACTGGCAGCGGCTCGTCCCACAGTAGTAAAAATTTTGCTAAATTTGCAATTATAATATTGAGGCATTAAATAAGAATAAACTTAATATTAAATAAGTTTATTCAAAGTAGATACAAAAATATTAAAATAAATTAGGTTAAAAAACTAATTATAAATAAAACTAAACTAAAAATACCTATGAAATTAAAACAATTCTACAAAATAAACTAAGGGCTAATCACCAGGGAGGGTACCTAAAACGCTCGCATTTCCTCGTTGAATTACAATGGAAATATTCTGTTTTAGTTAGTTATGGCATTTGGGATCGCCAACCTCTTGAAAAATTTGTTTACCCATCTTTTTTACGAATTTTTGGGTATCAAGATAATATCATAATAAATAAATTTTATTCGAAGTTAATTATAGTACATTAAATATAAATTAAAAGCTACCTCAATAATAAAATTAAAAATAAACTAAACTATAAATAAAAAATGTCCTCTAGAGATGTCCCATCCGAGATAGTCCCAAGGAGACTGGCAACATTTCCCCTCTTTATAGCGAGGCTAATAGGTTGGCATAAATAATTGCCAGCAGAGAATATTAAATTATAGTAGTTACGGCACTATTGATTTCAAATTACCATATCTTTATATGAATTTATTTCTATATAACTTTTTGCACAGCATGTCGATCATTTTATTATTTATAATATTAATCTTTTGGATATAAATAGAACGTGTGGTGCATTTTTTTTAGATTCTTTCGCCCTGTTGGACCGATACTATACTGAAACATTAAAACTTCACAATGGCCAGCCGGGAAAAGAAACCGGAATATCCCTACAAATCGACTATCCCGGATTGGAAACAACTGTAAGTATAAATGCGTGCACAGAATTTAATTCATTTTTTTTGTAATTTAATTTGCAATAGACAAAAAGTTATGTACTCTGCGCTTTTATTTATTTAAAAAACTTTATTGCACAAAGTACAAAGGCGGACTTAATGCCCGAAGAAATTCTCTGACAGCCAAACCTTAGGGACTTTAAACAATTATAGGTGCAATCATAGAAATAATAATAATACTATGATTATAAAAAGGTAATCGTAGGTAATAGGCCAGATTAGTGTTTTCTCGGAACTTAAAAAAAGTTATCCTTATTGAACTTACCGTTCCGTGGGAATCAAATATTCCAAAAGACCACAACATAAAGTGGAATAAATATTATGATCTCACAGAAAAAATGATCAGGAAAGGGTTCAAGACTCAGCTTTACGCAGTGGATGTTGGTGCGAGAGGAGTTCCAGCAAAATCTTAGCATCGCTTACTAAAAGAATTGGGCCTAAGCAGGTCTGCCGTCAATACATTTATGGAACGAGCTTCCAAGACGGCATTAACGGAATCATACAGTATTTGGTTGGGTAGGGAGAGAAGTAGATTGGTGGATGGTGAGCGTATTATCGCACAATAATAAAAAAAAAGGGAGGCCTCCTTTTCTGAAACCAGCCTATTGTCGGTCGCAATCCCGAGACACCATTCTTCTCATCTCTTACCCACACACGATGGACCCGGCACCCGCACGGTGAATCCATATAGAAATTTGTCTTCATAGGATTACTATATACTTACATCATATATCTTCATATATATCAATATACTGAATACTAATAATACACATTAATATCATATATACTACTTACTAACGCTGTCAGGAGCTATTTTTTTAAGAAGAGAATTTATTTAAGAAGTGTAAATACATCAGTTTTTTTAAAGGTGACCTTGCTTGCCGTATGATGACAGGAAGATTGTTCCATAAATTAGTAGCAACTACTACGAAAGAATTAGAGACAAATGCAGTATGATGTGAGGGAACAGATAGTAGGAAGTTGTGAGAAGAGCGAATAGATTTGTCATGGAAAGAAGAGAGATAGGCGAAATTGTCCTTAAGGTATTTCGGTGTCGCAGGCTCATTCAAAACCGAGAACAGGAGACAGAGAACTCTAAGATTTCTGCGACAACGAATTGGTAGCCACTTCAACTTAGCACGATATTCAGATATGTGGTCATATTTACGTAAACAATATATGAACTAAAAACATACGTTCTGAAACCGGTCCATCTTATTATTTTATTTAATAACGAGTATTCGATGTAGCTTTCAATACTGTTATTGTATTATCATCACAGCCCCTAGAACGGAAAGTCCTAGAACTCCACTATTGGAGATGGGCCTTCCAGATAGTTCTGTTTTTTTTTTTTTTTTTTTGTATTTGTGATCATAAATTAAGATTTACCGACCTTGTCAAACGAGTAATTGCCATTAATTATAGAAGACTTAGAGTTCTTCGCGCCATTTTGCGTGAACATGTCAAGTGCAAGTTTTTGTTTTGTAAATTAATTTGATGTGGATATTATTGGTCAAAAGTGGTGTTGTTTTATTAAATAATGTGCTACAATGTGAATAATTATGGAAAACGATAAATTGGACTTTAAATATGGGGCACAGTTGCAGTTTATTTTTTGCGGTTTTCCCGCGTTGTCAACTCCCATATTTTACCCGACGTGTTTGAGCAGTGGATGGTTCCGCGAGTGACTCCAAGAAAAGTATCAAATTCTGCAGCATCTGGAATTTGATGATGACCTCATTCATCATCATCAGCCTGTATCTCTCCACTGCTGGATGTAGGCCTCCCCCAAGGCTCGCCACTTAACGCGATCTTTCGCTACCCTCATCCAACCCCCACCAGCGACCTTCTTTAGGTCATCTGTCCATCTGGCGGGGGGTCGTCCCACTCTGCGTCTTCCCGTACGTGGTCTCCACTCTAGAACCCGTTTGCCCCATCGATCGTCGGTTCTGCGGCAGATGTGTCCGGCCCATTGCCACTTCAGCTTGCTAATTTTAAAAGCTATGTCTGTAACTTTCGTTCTCTGACGAATATCAACGTTTCGAATTCTATCCACCAGAGATACACCAAGCATAGCTCTCTCCATGGCTCGCTGAGCGACCTTGAATTTATGGACCAGACCCACTGTTAGTGTCCACGTCTCTGCTCCGTACGACATTACCGGGAGGACGCACTGGTTAAAGACCTTAGTCTTTAAACATTGTGGTATAGACGATGAGAGGATGTGCCGGAGTTTCCCGAATGCCGCCCATCCTAGCTGAATGCGTCTGTCGGCTTCTTTGCTGAAGTTGGCTGCTCCTAATTGGATAGTCTGCCCGAGGTATACGTAATTTTGCACAACTTCGAGAGTGTCGTTTGGCCTCGGCTTGACATGATCATTGAACATGACTTTCGTCTTGTCTAAGTTCATTTCGAGACCAACCCGCTGGGATGCTACGTTTAAGCCGTTCAGCATTCCGCTAAGATCCTTGAGTGAACTGGCCATAATGACTATGTCATCCGCAAATCGGAGGTGTGAGATGAATTCTCCATTGACCTCATTAATTCATAAAAAACAAATATATATTACGTCAGACTTGGCTGTATGGGCTAGACCCTTTGCCTTCCCTATCATCTCATTCATCATCTATCGGGAGAAAAGAACCAAAAAAAAATATTATAGAAGACTTATTTGAGCATACTAATAACTACCAATTTAAAGAAAATATAGTGGATAATTACCAAAAAAGAGAGGTAAGGCAGCAGGAACCGTTACCATAATATTCAATAGTGTAAATGCCCGGCAAAGTTTCTCTCGTCTAAAGTCTAGACTCGGAGGTACCGGGTTCGATTCCTGGTCGGGACACAAAAATATGTATTAATGTAAATATACACATTTAAAGAATATTTAATTTATTTGTGATATTTCTTGAGTTTGATACGCCTGGAGACATCGACGAGCTTGCCACTTGTCATGATTGACCTATAGTAAAGTTGGCTAAATGTGAATCCGCTTATTTATAAGCGTGGTTTCTGACCACCCCGAAAGGGAAACTGTCGTGATGATACTTTACTTTTAGAATGGTAATGTTTGACGAAACAGTGATATCACCCTTTTATTTCTTTTAGCGATAACTGCAAGGCATTTGACAGTATCCTGGAAACCATCGGCAACACCCCGCTGGTCAAACTAAACAAAATCACAAAAGACCATGGCCTAAAGTGTGATATATGTAAGTACCAACATAAAAAAACATCACAACCCCTCTACTGCTGGAAATTGGTTTCCAGAGCAAATTTCTTGCAGAATTTGACATTCTCTCTCCAGTAATTTGATTTAAACCTAGTAAGTAATTTGTTTTAATTATTGAATACCAATTCGACGATATATACATAGTTCATCAACTGTATTTTTTTCTTTTCCACAATATTGCGTCTAGTTGTCGCACTCTGAAATTTAATTAATGTCAAATATCAGTGACACTCGTCACTCAAATCGATTGTCGTGAGAATCATCAAAAGGAACAAATATACATACATACATATGATGCAATCTTAGAACCATTTGGGATTGTGCGGAGCGACGGCAAGAGACCCGACGGAATGACTGTTGGGCCGTGGAAACTTGGCAGGTCTCTGGTGTTCGCAGCTCCATCTCACATCCAGGCGACCTCTTCAGGCGCGGGGAGAGCGGCGTTTTCTGCGGACAACCTTAAATTGCCCAAATATGGCCAACCTTGGTATCGGTTACGAATTTGCGCCGTTTGGGGTCGAGACGATGGGCTCATGGGGACCGTAAGCGAGGCGCTTGGCCAAGAAAGAAGTTGTCAAAGCGGCTGAGAGAAAGGTCTGGAGACAGGAAGGCTGGCAATTATTTCTGCCAACGTATTAGCCTCGCTATACAGAGAGTATATGTTGCCAGTCTCTTTGGGACAATCTCGGATGGGACGTCTCTAGAGGACATTTTTTGTTAGTTTATTTTTTAACGCAGTCGAGTAAAAAAGTGTATTTCTCTTTGGTATATCAAAGTTCGCGGACCCTAAAATTGAAGGACAGCGCGGCCCTTTACTTAGTCGCAAACGTTATTAGTGGATTTCATTATTTGCGTCAGAGATTGCGTCATAATTACAAAATATTATTCAATTCTCAACTCTATAAGCGCTCGACCTTGACAGGAGCCGTGCAAATATCAACTTTAATAGCGTGATATACGCGAGTATATATAGTTAACGGATTCAATTATATAATGTTTGCGTTTAGAATAGGGTTGCTGTTAACCATCAATTGACAAACGGTTGAGAAATAAAAGAACTAAGGGAATTAAATTACGGACATTTTGGATATTTGCGACTAAGTGACAAAATAGGGCCGCTGGATGACCGGTGGTGTATCTATAATATTATCTATGCAATAATTATAATAACTGATGTAAGTACATATCGATTATCCATTTAATAATTATGCCTAATAATATGTAAGTACATAAAGATTACCCATATGATAATGATAAATCGATGGTATTTTTTTATTACTTTTTATTTTATTTAAAAAATGCCTAAAAGGGAACAAACAAAATTAAATAATTAACAAATAATTTAAAACTACATAAATAAAATTAATTATAAACTAAACTAACAAAATGTCCTCTAGAGACGCAGAAATAGTCCTGGAAAGGAGGGTGGCAACATTTCCTTTCTGTTATGGCAAGACTGACTCTGACTACGTTGGCAGAAATAATTGCCAGCCTTCCTATCTCCAGATTTCACCGTCAGCCTTTTGGACAACTCCTCTGGCCAGGCGCTTGAGTTTAACCTGTACCAATATTGACATATTTGCGCAGCTTAAAGTTTTCAGCGGAAACCACCGCACTCTTCGCGCTGGACATGGTCGCCTGGATGTGAGATGGGGCTAATGTGTCTACAGATCTCGCATCCCACAACAGAGACCTGCTAAGTTTCCAAGGCTCAACGGTCATACCGTCGGTACTCTTTCGATTGCTCCGCGCAATGCCTGAGGGTTCTATGAATGCGGGTACTCCATCAGTGACAAGAGCCCTTTGGTAAAATTGTACATCTTGATTTTACATCCTTATGTGTATTGTTTTTTCTTTATTATTATTTATCCATCGAGGCATGAAGTTAGTGGCAAAATATTTCTGCCAGCCAGACAGTTTGGGGAAGGGAACATTGAGAACACCCACCTGCCAATAATTCATAAACTGGGCAGGGCACCGCTACTGATAACATCGTCCATGTGGTTCTTGCTGGCTTAAGCTGTCCTCCAAGAGTCTTGCAAGACGGTGCGATATTCTTGAGCTATGGCGGAATTACGCACGAAGCATAATGCTCGGGAGATCACTCTGAGCGATATGTTCTGCTGGATTTCAGTCAAGATAACCTGACCAATTAACTGCCGCACAATGGCTAAAAACCCCTTAATCCATCTTACTGACATACGTCTATAATAATTATTGGTGGTAATAGTAAATAAGGCGCTTTGTATAAAAATATTAGGAGTATGTGCTAACACTCTACTGTAACCCACGAACATGATTTTGTGGTTGGAGAGCGTAATTAAACTCGCGTGGCCGGAGCACGGAGACGGAGCTCAACGCTGTGCACGCTATACACAAGAATCGCGGTTGCAGCGTAGGATGTGCGTGCACGCAACGCACAGCACGATCGTGCGTAGCAATGGAATCATCATCATTATCAGCCTGTGTTTCTCCACTGCGGGATATATGCCTCCCCCAAGGGTAGCCACTGCACTCTATCTTTTGCAACCCTTATTCACCAGCGACCTTCTTTAGGTCAGCCGTCCATCTGTCCAGGGGTCGTACTACTCTGCGTCATCCCGTACGTTTGCCCCATTGGTCAACGGTTCTGCGGCAGCCACTTCAGCTTGCTAATTTTAAATGCTATGTCAGTAACTTTGGTTCTCTGAGGAATATCAACGTATTGAATTCTATCCATCAGAGGAGGATTACCTATGTAATGCCACCCATTCTAGCTGAATGCGTCTGTCAGGTTCTTTACTGAAGTCTGTCCAAGGTAGACGTAATCCTGCACAAGTTCGAGAGTAGCATTTCCCACGCAAATTGTATATACGCATAGCTCTGTCACATGATATGCTAGTTTAAAAAAATAAACATAAATATATGTCCTAACAATTATTAATTTGCCTAGGAACTTAGTAAGGCAACGACCATGAATATGACATATCAAAAGAAAACGCGCCAAAATCAAATTAAGAGATATTTGCTATGTGTCGTTTTGATGTATATATTAGTTATGTAATGAAGTTCGATAATTAGCTATCTTATAAGTTAATACCTGGTCTTAAAAATAGATAATCTTATACATTAATTCGTCTTCTATCTGACCAATCCAGCGATTTCGCTAAAATCTCGTGATTATCGTCATCCCATTTCTGGATTCTTATTTTTTTTTTTAATTGTCTTTAAAGGACATTGTACAGAATACATCAGTCCTAAACACGTAATTTATTTGCATAATATATGTTCATAACAGAGTTTATAACCGAGTTGGGGATCATTAAATTCCAGATGCTGCAGAATTTGATGCTTTACTTGGAGTCACTCGCGGCATTATACCCCAAACACGTCGGGTAAAATATGGGAGTCCACAGCGCGGGATAACAGCAAAAAATAAACTGCAACTTGTGCCCCATATTTAAAGTCCAATTTGTCGTTTTCCATAATTATTCATATTGCAGCACATTATTAAACAAAACAACACCACTTTTGACCAATAATATCCACAGCAAATTAATTTACAAAACAAAAACTTGCACTTGACATGTCCACGCAAAATGGCGCGAAGAACTCCTTTTGCTGAATTCTTTTATTTTTTATTTCTGTCAGTTTTCACGTTAGTGATGTGCTTAGCCAAGTACCTACGAGGGGCGTTCAAAATATTCTCGGTATGTGGATAAAAACAAACAAGTACGAAAAGTTTGATATTTTTATTTTTCAATATACTCCCCCCCTATGTTCATACACTTATAAGATCGATCAATTATTTTTTTTAATCCCTCATAAAAATATTTTTTATCTTTGGTGTAAAAATGCTCCTCCACGGCCGTCTTCAACGCTTCATCGTCAGAAAATTTATTTCCACGCAGATCCTTTTTAAGATTGGAAAACAAAAAGAAGTCGCTTGGGGCTAAGTCCGGACTATAGGGTGGATGAGTAACAGTTTCAAACCCACATTCAACAATAGCTGCCTTGGCAATATGAGCAGTATGGACAGGGGCGTTGTCATGCAGAAGCAGAACACCTTTGGTTAACTTTCCTCGCCTCTTTTCTTTGATCGCATCTCTTAATTGACGTATAACGTTAGCGTAGTACTGCCCTGTGATATTTACACCTTTTTCTTTATAATCGATAAGCAAAACTCCTTCACAATCCCAAAATATTGTGGCCATGACCTTGCCAGCTGACGGGATTACCTTGAACTTCTTGGGATGAGCTGAACCCTTAATGTGCCACTGCATGGACTCCTGTTTGCTCTCTGGGTCATAATGATGAACCCAGGTTTCATCTCCAGTAACTATTTTTTGCAGCACCTCATCGGGATTTTCACCACACAGGTCGATAAAATCTGAACAGCAAGCCACACGCATATCCTTTTGAAGAAGCGTCAGCATTCGCGGAACCCATCTTGCACTTACTTTTGACATATTAAGATGGTCATGTATAATGTCATGTACGGTACCAATAGAGAGATTGGTTACTTGAGCTATAGATTTTACCTTCACTCGGCCGTCTTCCAATATAAGTTTTTCCACTTTATCAATATTTTCTTGTGAGGTAGCCACTACAGGCCGGCCAGGTCTAGGGTCATCTTCAATACTCTCCCTTCCACGCTTAAATTCGCTTGACCATTTTTGAATAGTAGATAAAGAAGGAGCAGACTCACGGTAAACACAATCCATTTCCTCTTTTATGGTTTTTTGATTTTTACCCTGTTTTGTCAAGAATTTTATGACGGATCGGTGCTCTAATTTCGTTAAAATTGTTAATTCGCTCATGGTGTTCATGTTTGTTCGGCAATTGCAGAAAAACAAAAGAACATCTCGGTTCCAATTTTACTTTTTTTTAATGTCAATGGATGAATCTTAGCGGCCAGTAACAAATATATATATAAAAGAGGTTGTAACGTATCAATACCGAGAATATTTTGAACGCCCCTCGTAAGTACAAGTAGCGCAGTTAAAAATGTGTGAGAAAGAGAGGTGAAAAAAATGGTGTCACGGGCTTGCGACTAGTATTGGCCAAAGCAACATCAAGACCGGCACTTGGCCAGTCTTGATCTTGGTCTTGCACTCTTAATCTGGGTCAAAGTCAAAGTCAAAAGTCAAAGTCAAAATATCTTTATTCACGTAAACCTATTACAGGCATTTATGAAACGTCATTAATTAAAACGACATTAAAAGGTCTTGCGCAAGAGTCTCGCAAAATTCTTAATCCGACTGGAAACAAAAAATCTTTCTAATTGTTATATAATTAAAGACTTTAGTGTTTATTCGAAGTTAATTAATATAAATTAAAAGCTACCTAAATAATAAAATTAAAAATAAACTAAACTATAAATAAAAAATGTCCTCTAGACCATCCGAGATAGTCCCAAGGAGACTGGCAACATTTTCCCTCTGTATTGCGAGGCTAATACGTTGGCAGAAATAATTGCCAGCCTTCATGTCTCCAGACCATTCTCCTTGGCCAAGTGCCTCGCTGACGGTCCTCATGGGCCCATCGTCTCGACCCCAAACGGCGCAAATTCGTAGAATATGTAAAATCTCTAGTGTAGAGATTCTCAAAATTATTTCGACTTTGACCGAATATAACCAAATAATCGACGTTGTGTAATAGATAGGTTTTAAAATATAAAGTCGCCCCCCAAAACCATACCAACGCCTCCCATTTCTTTCTGGGCCCCTTACCGCCTCCCTCTAAGCGTCCAGCGCCAACAAGAGGGCGTTATGGTTTGAGAAAGACTGCTCTAATGTAACTTCTATCTCGAGAACTACTAGTCTCATTTACTTGAAATTTTAAATAGTAATAGATCTTGATGACATACATAAATGTATATAAATGTGATATTAACTACCTAATTCCAGATGTAAAATGCGAGTTCATGAATCCAGGAGGGTCTGTAAAGGATCGCATAGCTCTAGAGATGTTAAGAGACCTGGAAAGAAAAGGGATCTTGAAGGAAGGCACGCGCATCATCGAACCCACTTCTGGAAACACTGGCATCGGATTGGCTATCTCAGCTGCTGTGTGTGGTGAGTAGGAAAATGCGAGTATTGGTATTTGGGAGGTTATGTGAGGGACATGCATCGAGCGCACTTCTGGAAACACTGTCATAGGATTGGCCATCTCTGCTTCTGTATGTGGTAAGTAGAAAAACACAAGTTCTAGAATCTTATAACGTAAAGGATTGTATTCAAGAATTTTTAAATAATGAACGCACATCATAGAGCCCACTTCTGGGAACACTGGACATTACTGCTGGTATATGTGGCGAGTAGAAAACGCAAGTTCTAAAATCTTATAAGTTCTGTAAAGGATTGTATTGCTTTGGAGTTGCTTAGAGACCTGCAACTGAAGGGCAGAACGCAGAATAGAACATCGAAAGGAAAGATTTGGACTTATGAGACCTCTCTCAGACAGAAGACAAATATCTATAGATTCACCGTGGTCCATCGTGTGTGGGAAAGAGGGATGGGAAGAATGGTATCTACGCCCGCAATATTTTTTCGTATATTTTATAACTATTTCTCTCATAACCTACAAGTATGTAATTTTCTTACGACAGAGAACTGTTTCTGAAACTAATTCTCTTTTCAGAAGAACTTTCGTTCTGCTGGAACCGGTAGCGTTTCGTTTTAAAAAAAAATCGAGAACGACCCACCACTAGAGCTAACTAGTGGGATACGAGATGATGTATTCTTATTTCCCAGGCTACCCCAACACGATTGTGACGGCCGAGAAGAACGCCGGAGAGAAATTGGACACGTTGACAATATTGGGAGCGGACGTGGTCACTACTCCGAACGTACCAACAGCTGACCCTCGCAGTTTCATGTCCGTAGCCGATCGATATTTGAAGGAATGGAAAAATGTTACAACTTTAGGACAGGTGAGATTTTAGCCAAATCGTCTTTAATCAATCGTAATTTCTTAAGGTAACAAGTTTGCACAGTTTAGGGTGGAGACGATGGGACCAAGGAGTTGTCGAAGCGGCTGACGGAGAAATCTGGAGACAGCAATTATTTCTGCCAACGTTTAGCCTCGCTATACAGAGGGGTAATGTTGCCAGTCTTCTTTGGACTATCTCTGATGAGTTGTCTCTTGAGGACATTTTATATTTATAGTATTTTTTATTAGGTTAATTTTATATTTATATAATTGATTATTTTTATTTAGGTAGTTTGTTATTTAATCTCTTTTTTATTTCGTAAATATTCTTTTGAATAGATAAAAAGTATTTTTTTAAATTATATTTTTCTTGTATATCTTATGGTCCTGAAAGGGTTACAACCTTTCAGGACCATAAGATTATTGTGACTTATTTATTTATTTTAGTCATGTAAAATTAGTCATGGGGTATCAAATAAACAAATTTTATAACTAAAACACGAAAAAATGCAATGGGGTTGAAATAGGGGTTGGGTATATATGTGTACAAGTGACTTTGTTTAAGATCTTTACATATACTGTTTATTAGGTTTGTTTTGTCAAAAACTTATTTTGTTAAAAACTTTTATAAGAAAAAAACATATTATAGCGCAAATGAATTAAAAATTTCCAATGAGTATACAAAAAAAATGGCGCCATGGATCTAGTTTTTGCCAGCTCAAAAATAACAAAGGGTTTGTTCCGAGACTAGAAAATAATTAATTCACATTCAAAATGGAAATAATTATTAAATAATTTGTTTCTTCTGGCTTGGGACAACAGTGTCCCCGCTGTCGTCAAGTGGTTAAAGCAAGTTCTTTTAATTCTAATTTACCATATTTGGCAAAGGATTTGCCCAGCAGTTTATTAAAAGCCTTGCATTGTTTTTTTAAATAACTTAACATGGTATTTTCTGTGTATCTTAAGGTTAATATATCCGATTATGGCGGAGATCATTGATATAAATAATTACGGGCATATAAAGCTATACAATTTTTACAGTTCGACACATTCTATCAAACTACAGTTAAAATACAATCTGGGTATTCTATTGTTTTTTTCAAATTGGCATCACAAATTCAGAAAATCAGCTATTTTGGAAAGTGTCCAAGAAAAAAATCTATATCAAGTATGCGAACTGAATAATTTTGTCTGTGTCATTGTGATGTGTTTACTTTGCGAACTGTTTACCTTAAACCAATGTGCACTAGATTGACAAAGATAGTTGACACTAATGACTTATTTTTTTTTTTTTTTTGTTTTCTTCTCCCGATGGATGATGAATGAGATGATAGGGAAGGCAAAGGGTCTAGCCCATACAGCTAAGTCTGACGTAATATTATCTTTCTTTTTAATGAGTTAATGAGATCATCATCAAATTCCAGATGCTGCAGAATTTAATGCTTTTCTTGGAGTCACTCGCGGCACCATAGCTCAAACACGTCGGGTAAAATATGGGAGTTGACAGCGCGGGAAAACCGCAAAAAATAATTTGCAACTTGTGCCCCATATTTAAAGTCAACTTTATCGTTTTCCATAATTATTCACATTGTAGCACATTATTAAACCAAAGAACACCACTTTTGACCAATAAAATCCACAGTAAATTAATTTACAAAACAAAAACTTGCACTTGACATGTCCACGCAAAATGGCGCGAAGGACTCTTGAACCGACTTATTTCTTTAAAGTAGGTAAAGACAGTTCAGACAGAAGTAATTATACAGACTCAGATGTTAAATTAGCCTTGGCGCAGGATGGTAACATTCCCCTGTTTCCCCTCTCTGTGCTGAGACAGTTGAATGTCATTTCTATCTATTTTACCGCCCCAATCATATCATCAAATCATAGGACCCAATAACCAGGGTCAAAACTTTATTAATTTGATAATTATAGCGAATTGATAACACATGTAATTTATACATACATACATACATATCTTGACGCCAGGTCCCTTGCGGGGTAGGCAGAGAGAGTTGAGCGCTATTTGTCACGATCTCGACATACCTCTTTCGCTTCTTCGACATTCATTAACCTCTTCATACATGCCTTTTTGTTTCGATGGCTTTTTATTATATTGTAATTTATATTCATTATAATCCATTAAAATACATTGACCATAGCATTGTGCCTTCGTCTCTGAACCCGGACTGTCCCAAGTGTCGCTGTGTGGAACCAGTGGAACACCTCGGACACCACGGGCTTGCTTGACACACGGCTCTCAATGACATCATCCTTAGGGCTCTTGTCACTAGTACCCGCAATCCTAGAACCCTCTGGAATTGCGCGGAACGATGGCAAGACACCCGACGGCATGGGCCGTGGAAACTTGGCAGGTCACTGGTTACTGGTGTGTGTGGGATGCGACATGCCCTATCTCACATCCAGGCAACTCGTCCAGCGCGTGTGCGGCGATTTCTGCTGAGAACCTCAAGCTGCGCAAATACGCCAACCGCGGCACAGGTTACAAGTTTGCGCTGTTTGGAGTCGAGACTATGTGACTATGGGGATCCTCAGCCAAGACCAGGAAGTTCTCCAAACAGCTGACGGAAAGTTTGAAATCTGGGGACAGGAAGGCTGGCAATTACTTTGACCAACGCATTAGCCTTAGCGAGATAGAGGAGAAATGTTGCCAGCCTTCTTGGAACTTACTCTGATAGGACGTCTCTGGAGGACATTTTTTATTAATAGTTTAATTTTTTATTAGGTTTAGTTTATAGGTATTTAAGTTGTTTTTAATTTATATTAATTATAATCCTTTAATTTCAGTTCGAAAACGAGATAAACCCGATCACGCATTACATGTCGACTGGTCCTGAAATCTTGACAGCTCTGAAACAAGTCGACATGTTAGTGGGAGGTGTTGGAACTGGAGGCACAATCTCTGGTATCGCGCACAAGATCAAAGAACAGTGCCCCGAGTGTGTCGTGGTTGCTATGGACCCTGTAGGATCTACCATGCTGACTCCCAGCGCTAAACCTGCTCCTTTCAAGGTATATAAATGCTAACATTCCGGCAATCGCTGCAAGTATGTATCCATATTAAAAGATTACATATTTGTGCCGTTTGCTGTAGAAACTTAAAAAGCGTTAAAAACACCGCATCTTGTTGTTTCCTCCGGTGACAAGAGGGCTGGCTCTTTCTTCGCCCAAAGATCGCAATTCAGTGGGGAAATGCAGCCAGCGTTCTTGCCACCATTCCACGCGAACGGAACTAATATCCGTATGCGCAGTGTTAATATTAATTGTATATAATATTTTGTAAATATCTTTTTCGGATAAATTATTAACTAGAATGCTAACTTGAATAGTTTTCGGTATTGTATTAAAAATCGAAGAACAACAATGTCCTAAATGCGCCACATCACGATTGCTATAGTAAACCATGCATGCATTCGTTTTATAGAATTTTGTATATCTGTCAAAAAGTAACATCAATAACCCTCCTTTCAACACGGTACTGACACACAGCATCAAATGTTAGAATTTTCATTAAACGAACGACTTGTGCTAAAAAATGTGGTATTATTATGCTAACATTACTTAAAACGAACGCGGCCTAACTCTTAAAGCTAAATCAGTTCTTTTCAAGATAAAGGATATTAGCTACAAAACTTGCCAATAATAAAAAATCTGTTGATTTCATTCTTGGACTTTGGTCTTGGACTCTTTCTTGCCTTACCTGATCAATCAAGCCAAAAATAAAAGTTAAGTTGTACGAGAAATGCATCGTGAGATTTTATGTGTTATACATTTTCAGATTGAAGGTGTTGGAGGTGACTACGTACCTGAAACCTTTGACCCTAATACCGTGGACAAGGTTGTTAACGTGGGTGACAAGGAGGCGTTCCTGATGGCTAGAGAACTCATCAAGAAGGAAGCTCTCTTGTGTGGTATGTTTATTTTCACTTAATTGTTACGTTGATTAAAAAAAAGGTTATCAATGTTTTATTAAGAATAAAAAACAGTAGAATGATTTAAACAATAATAAAAATTAAGCTAATATAAATATATAAACTAAATTAAAAATAAAACTATATATAAAAATATTCACCCATGACTTGATTATGTGGCAGTGTGCCAAGAACACTCGCAGCGCAGCAATGCTGACTTGCTGCGCGAAAGAACTGCCAGCCCTCTTGTCACATACAGCGTTAACCAGCAGCTTGGTGTTCTTTAAAGAACTCCTTAGCGCTTGGTCCCCACGGTCCCATTGTCTCAAGACCAAAAGGCACAAATACGAAGTCATTAGCAATAGACTCGTATTCGTTGATTCTTTGTTTTTCCAGAAATTTCTTACATTGAGGAATTCTATTTGTGATTGCTTGTTACTTCATAAGTCACAGTTTTCTTCGGAAACAAACCCAATATAATTGTACAGTTCAGGTTCAAATCAGGCTACTTTTAGCACTACAGCATAAACTTAATATAAATGTTTTTTTTTTTTTATTATTTGCAAAATTTACAGCCATTGCAATTAAATATACAATATAAGTAGGATTCTATAAGTCAATTACAAATTTCACTGGTAAAATTTACAAAGTAACTTTACCTATATTAATTAATTAATTAAAAATACTTTATTGCACTTTAACTTAAAAGTATGTACAAAGGCGAACTTAAAGCCATTTCGGCTTTTTCTACCAGCTAACCTTTGGGAGAGTGAGACAGTATAATATGTGGGGTGCAAATTTAACCTTATTTTAAATTTGAATAAACTACATAAATAGTATGTATACATATCTACTTAAATACTTATTAAAATATATTGATAAATTTTACTGACTTTACATATATTTTTTTCGTTATCAAATATATATTGAAGTAATATACAAACAGTATAACACAATTACAATATAAATTTAAACTACTTAAAAGTAAAAATTAAAATAAATATAAACTAAACCTAATAAAAAATAAACTATAAGTAAAAAATGTCCTCTAGAGACGACCCTTCAGTGATAGTCCCAAGAAAACTGGCAACATTTCCCCTCTGTATAGCTAAGCTAATATGTTGGCAGAAATAATTGCCAGCTTTCCTGTCTCCAGACTTTTCCGTTAGCCGTTTGGACAACTCCTTGTCCAGACGCTTGGCTGAGTGTCCCCATGGGCCCATCGTCTCGACCCCAAACGGCGCAAATTCGTAACCTATATTTGCGCAGCTTGAGGTTCTCAGCAGAAACCGCCGCACTTTACATATATTGAATAAATTTACAATCTAACATTACCTATACTAAATAAATTTACAAAGTAACATTACCTATATTGAATAAATTTACAAAATAACTTTACCTATATTGAATAAATTTATATTATTAATTAATTTCGATGTCCGTTCTTATCAGAGTGAATTAATGATACGTGTAAATTGTCACAGTTAGTGCCCTAATGATATATGCAATATTGCGTTGTCATCTGGCGCCTCAGCGCGCTTGGCTTAGTGCAGAATACATATATCTCTTGTTTGGAGCAAGATATGAGCTCGTTAAATCCGTTGCATGCTATGCTGATATTTAAGGTTTTTTTTCATTAACAGGCGTTAATGAAAAAACCTACAACACAGCGTCCTAGACCACCACTGTTGGAGATGTGCCTTCCAGAACATATATGAGTTCGTTAAATCCGTTGCATGCTATGCTAATATTTGAGTTTTGTCTATAGTTATTCGAAGCCGCGGGCACGCACAAATCAAAACAAATCAAATCATTTATTTCCTTAGGTTAGTACACAACACTGGATATTGTCAATACATTCATTTTTATACAATACAAGCTTGGCTATACCGAATCTAACAGCAATACAATTTATAATAAATAAAACATTGTTGCCATAAGCGAGGATTTTGTACTTATTTATAACTAGATACTTAAAATTTAATTCGTGGCTGTAAAAAGGCCGTGTCAGCTTAGAATCTAATAACATTTATGTCCATAAATATAGATTCGTGGCTGTAAAATGCCCGTGTCTGCTTACAATCTAGTAATAACAATATTTATGTCCATAAATAAAAAATAAAAATCAGTAAGTATAGTGTATGACCTGCTTGTTCATAGACGATCAGTCAAGTCAGTTTTACAGATAAAATAAACCTTGCTGTTTTAAATGTTTTCTTATAAATTCATAGGTGGAAGTACTGGTGCCATCCTGGTAGCTGCTATAGAGGCAGCTAAAGAGTTGAATTTTGGTGCTGGCAAGAGTATAGTCATCATTGCGCCTGATGGCATCCGCAACTATATGACAAAGTTCGTGTGTGACCAGTGGATGGAAGCCAACCTCTATATCGAACCACCACGACGTACCTGGAGGTAAATAATAATACAAGGGATGTACATTGGTCAGAAAATTTAAAATTTTGCGAAATATATAAAATTAAAAAAACTACTGTTTTTTAACCTTATTAAAGATTTTTTTCATTAAATAAAAAAATTGGAGATGTGCCTTCCAGAACATATATCTGGAGAATTTGGCCTATACTCGCCATGCTGGCCAGACGGGTTGGCGACGATGTCAAATTTTAAAAACAATTTATTAACGATTCTACAAGTTGGTATTAGTGGAATCGGGATCGACGGCTTAACGTGATCTTCTCCTCACGGGGACGGTGATGTTGTATATCTATGACAAATGTACATAAGAAATGTGTATTTCTCATTGGTGCATCACATGCCAAGGTGGTTTGAACCGACCTTTGTAGGATTGTAAGAACCCTTCCTTACAGGTCGGTTCAAACCACCTTGGCATGTGATGCACCAATGAGAAATACACATTTCTTACGTATATTTGTCATAGATATACAACATCACCGTCCCCGTGAGGAGAAGAGCACGTTAAGCCGTTCGCTTTTATTATTATTAATATAAACTTTTACAATTTATTAACGATTCTACAAGTTGGTATTAGTGGAACCGGGATCGACGGCTTAACGTGCTCTTCTCCTCATGGGAATGGTGATGTTGTATATCTATGACAAATGTTCGTACGAAATGTGTATTTCTCATTGGTGCATCACATGCCAAGGTGGTTTGAACCGACCTGTAAGGAAGGGTTCTTACAATCCTACAAAGGTCGGTTCAAACCACCTTGGCATGTGATGCACCAATGAGAAATATACATTTCTTACGTACATTTATTTATTTAGAAGAAATTACAGACATTAAGGTTTTATTTATTTATTTATAAACTCTTTATTGCACATAAATCTTAAAAGTAATGTACAAGGGCGAACTTAATGCCTTTCGGCATTTTATAACAGCTAACCTTTGGGAGTGTGGTAGAGGATTTGCGGGGTGCATTATTATAAATATACAATTTACATACAATACATAATAATCTTTACATACTACTACTTAAATACATAAATATATATATATATATATATACAAATACGAAACTAAGTAAGTATATAGTACTGTTTACACACAATAAAAATAGTATGATAGATATAGGTACTAGGAAGATCTGTTGTTTGTTAAGAAAGTGAGCGATAAGTAGATTTTTAAATATATTAATAGACGGCGCCCGTCTGATAACCAGAGGAAGTTTGTTCCACTCCCGAGCAGCGGAAACTGTAAAAGAATCTGAATATCTGCTGGAAGAATGGGTAGGAATTTTGAGCTGATTGTTATTAGCAGAGTGAAGATGAAGATTATGACTGTCTCCAAGGAACTGGAAACGAGTCTTAAGGTATAAAGGAGTTTGGGGATTGTAAAGAATGCCGTAAAGTGAAGTCAAGAGATGTGCAGATCTGCGGAAGCGGATATTGAGCCACTTTAATTGAATACGATATTGGGATACATGGTCATCCTTACGCAAATATAGAACTATTTGTCATAGATATACAACATCACCGTTCCCGTGAGGAGAAGAGCACGTTAAGCCGTTCGCTTGTTAAAAGTTCGCTTTTATTATTATTAATATAAACTTTTTTTCTAGGTGGTGGAATGACCCGATCACAAACTTGAAGATAAACGAAGAGATACCGATTTTGAACAAAAACACCACCTGTCACAATGTTCTTAAGGCAATGGGAAAAGTACATTCCGTATCCATCATAGTTGATGATAACAGGTAAGAAATCGAGCAGGCAGAGTAAATATTTTTCAAACTATTAGTTAGTTTTTTTTTTTTCTTTTTTTTTTCATTGTTCTGTAATTAATGTAAATTAGGACGTAAAGAAGTGTTCCGATAGGTCCCTATGGTGATAAATAATAATACGAGTAATAATACATTAAAAAAATATATAAAAAATGTAAAACAAAATTATTGTAAAAAACAAACTATAAAATATTAAGAAAGTATGCTGCTACAGTACCTGTTGGTATGTCAAAAGAGATATTTTATATTTATTTTTACGTTACGCTTAGCGAGACGGTTTGAGTAGAGAATATTTTGTTCAAAGTGTAAGCCTCGCTGTTGAATGGGTTGAACGAGTTTTTTTTTTTTTTTTAATTTCTAATTTAAAATAATGTTTAATTTTATTTTAAGAAAAAAAAATCTCGAAAAAACGTTTTATCCCACTGTTACGTTTACCAACAGCATTTTAGATGTTGGAATTGATTATAAATTACGGTCTCTTTTAGAGAGTATGGCTTGCTCTAAACGCCATGATCTCTACATTCCATATTATTGGCAGTGACGAATTTTCCCATGGAGAAACTAGTCATCTACTATATGTTTTGTAGATGTAGATGATATGTACATATAAATTTAAAAAAACTTCAATTTTATTAATGATATTATATTAATCAGTTGCAGTAATAAATGTTTTATGTAATAGAAAAAAAACTATGTTTTCATTGTAACAATATTTATGGCAAGAGTATTTAAAACTTAATATCTATACTTAGGTTGACGTAGGTACTAACTTGTATAAAATAACTCTACTAAAGAACTAGCTTTAAAAGACTTTGTAAAAAATATTTAAAATATTATTTCAGTAATTTCCTCGGGGCGATATCCAAGGACAGTTTACGAAATAAGACATCGACAACAGACAGGGAAGACTTCGATTTCAACGATAAGGCCATCGTACATATTATGAGAAATTGCTATAAATTAGTGAGAGATGGCAATCAACCCAATGTAGGCCTCATCACCAGGGTTTTGGACATCACACCATTCGTAGTCATAGTGGAAAAAGTCACTAATGAAGATTATACTGGCTGCGGAATTTGCAATCTGTGCTGCGGCGGCTCGGGTAAGATTTAAAAAAAAAATGTCATTAAATAAAAAACACAAACACAACTTTTGACTAACATTATTCAGAGTAAAGTAATTTACAAAACAAAACTTGCACTTGACATGTTTGTGCAAAATGGCGCGAAAAACTAATTTTCTTTCTTATCTTCAGGCCGCGAGAAACCGAAAGATGACAAGAAACCGGATGCCTTTAGTATGACAAATATGATGGGCTCCATCGGCCGTGGTGCCAGGAGGATGTGCTGCGGGAGGAATGTCACACAA
Organism: Tinea semifulvella; assembly: GCA_910589645.1. Lineage (NCBI taxonomy): Eukaryota > Metazoa > Arthropoda > Insecta > Lepidoptera > Tineidae > Tinea > Tinea semifulvella. The sequence continues at coordinate 8,210,291 of OU342620.1, forward strand.
ACCGGTAGGTATTCAAGTTTGTATTAGTTAGGGTTGCCATTTAAAATTTTGAAAACCAATAGTTGAACGTAGAAATTGCGGGATATTTAAATTTTAAGGTAAGTCTTGTTTCAAGCGGTTTTATTTTTATATAAATTTCATCATGGCAAGCTTATAATATTAGTTCTCCTTGAAAGTAAAAATTGGCATTTGACATCATTGCAAATGTTGTATGTTTTTTTAATTTTTTTTTTGTTTGCCCATTATTTTAATGTATGTACATTTTATAAATTGTTCAAACTCTTGCAGCACTTATCTATTACTTAAGCGCAAACGTTATATAATAGAATCCATTAACTATATATATATCACGCTATTAAAGTTGATATTTGCACGGTAAAATGAGCGCTTATAGAGTTGAGAATTGAATTTTGTAATTACGACGCAAGCGACGCAAATAACGAAATCCAGTAATAACGTTTGCGCTTAAGTAACATAATAGGGCTGCAGGTTTAGCTTAAATGTTTATATATAATGTTTTTGTGACCGTCTGCCTCCAAATAAATTTAAAAAAAAAACGAATAATTTTGTACATGCTAAGTACCAAGCCCTAGTTATAAGAATTAGTTCGGTGAATGCCCTTTGCCGGACGGTCATTAAACGCAGGTCTGTATGCAAACGGAGTTGATTTCATAAATGTTATTACGAGGTACAGTCGGAAAAATTACGGATTAACCTACTAGTATTGTAAAGAAAAAGTAAGTTTGAAGATCGATGCAAGTATGGATGTGTGATAGAGAATTTGACGCTTTTTCTTCAGATACGCAGCAATATCGCTTATCGATTTATTATGATTATTATTTATATAATGGGAGTTTACAATGCCGGAAAGCCGCAAAAAGTTAACTAATAAATCCGTATTCGAATACCTTATGCTTTTAAAAATTTGTTCAGTTACAAATTAGAAATCAGTCAGTTAGAAATTCGCTTTAAAGCGAATGTGATGATAAACTGTACTTTGGAAGATTAAAAATTATTAATTTTATTCTCACTATCCCACCCGACGCAGGGCACTGTGAGTTCCTAATATCTAACCTGGGTTGGAAATATGGAAGTTAGTACAGGAAATTCTCAAAAAATAAATTGCAATTTCTGCCCCTTATTCAAATTTATCGTTTTCGCTAATTATTTACTTAAACAAAATAACACCACTTTTGACGTAATATACAAAACAAAAATTAATAATAAATAAATTAATAAAAACACGTAATTTATTTGCATAATATATGTTCATAACAAAGTTCATAACCGAGTTGGGGATTATCAAATTCCAGATGCTGCAGAATTTGATGCTTTACTTGGAGTCACTCGCGGCATTATAGCCCAAACACGTCGGGTAAAATATGAGAGTTGACAGCGCGGGAAAACCGCAAAAAATAAACTGCAACTTATGCCCCATATTTAAAGTCCAATTTATCGTTTTCCATAATTATTCACATTGCAGCACATTATTAAATAAAACAACACCACTTTTGACCAATAATATCCTCAGCAAATTAATTTACAAAACAAAAACTTGCACTTGACATGTCCACGCAAAATGGCGCGAAAAACTCACACAAAACAAAAAACTTGCTCCTGTCATGTCTGTGCAAAAGCGCGGGAACGTTTTTTTTTTTTTTTTAATTGTCTTTAAAGGACATTGTACAGAATACATCAGTCCTAAACACGTAATTTATTTGCATAATATATGTTCATAACAGAGTTCTTAACCGAGTTGGGGATCATCAAATTCCAGATGCTGTAGAATTTAATGCTTTACTTGGAGTCACTCGCGGCATTATAGCTCAAACACGTCGGGTAAAATATGGGAGTTCACAGCGCAAGGAAACCGCAAAAAATAAACTGCAACTTGTGCCCCATATTTAAAGTCCAATTTATCGTTTTCTATAATTATTCACATTGTAGCACATTATTAAACAAAATAACACCACTTTTGACCAATAATATCCACAGTAAATTAATTTACAAAACAAAAACTTGCACTTGACATGTCCACGCAAAATGGCGCGAAGAAATCCACGCGGGAACGTTTTCCCAAAATAAAAAATAAAAAAACTACCCTTAAGTGATGTATATAATGACTGATATAACTGATAAAGATTTTTTATTTTTTTCAGATATTCTTTTGGCAAGAGGTATTTTGACGTCCGAAATGGTCTGGGAATATATCGCAACAAAAGAAAAGTTACAAGACTGATCTAAATTAGTTAGTACCATAATCTCTTTGGGTCGGCAGGAGGTCGATATATATTTTTCTTGACATATCTTAAATGAATATTATATTTTCTATGGCCTTCTTAAGTGGCACAATAATGTTAAATAGTCTTAGATTAAAACAAAAGGGAAAGATACACGAAGACATCATGTGTAAACCAGCAAACTACGTCAACTGACGCACTTAAATCAGTAGTAAGCTAGCTATCGAGCCGTAAGGCGCGTAGTTGTCTATCAGTTCCGTATTTTGTAGTGAATTATACAGCGCGTGCCATATTCTTTTGGTTTAATTAAAGTAAAAAGGTGTATTTATTATTATGCATACCTTTGGTCTACGAAAGGATGATTAAATAATTCGTATTTAACTTTTTTATACGCTACTAGATTGATAATTCGCTTTTCACTTTACATGTTGAGCAATCACGTGCCTTATAAATGTTAAACGTACGTTAATTTAATCTACCTTTTGGAAATCGGCAGATAGTAAGGTATGATGTACTATGTATGTTGGTTTAAGTAAAAATGATAAGAATAACTTGTAATTTTAAGGTTTATATTAGTCGAACTTAATATTGGAATAGATAGGTAAGTTCTATAAATTTTATAGGCTATTTACGCCTAACAGGCACTAGATTTACTCGATGCACAAATATATTTTTTTTTCCTTACATGTATTTACTATAAACTAAGTTTTAATACAATTATATATATTTTATATCTCTATGATGTGTTTTTTTTTTCAATCCTTCTTACCAACCTTTTAAAAGCAAGTTTTCTCATCATATTTTTAATATACCTCATTTTGGTCAATTGTCGCTGTAATTTATAATTCTTTATACAGTAAAAATTAGTTACAATAATTAGTGCAATATTTTGATATTAAATGACGTGATGGGTACAAAACTGTCCCTACATATTTACAATTGTAACGATTAAAGTTTAAATCATTGTATCAGTTTTATTTTAAAGGTCAACCATAGAAGTATACTCAGATTAAACCCCAATTTCATTTCATTTTCAATTTAAAAGGATGAATATTATAATGAAGTTAAACTGTGGTACATACCCGTAAATAACTAAACGCCCAAAAAGAAAGTACGCGATCAATAGATATAACGACTCGGTTACTCAAGATCTAGAATTAATATCGTGCTAAAAACTCTCGTAATTTTAGGACTCAACTAGCAAAGTCACAATTCAATTATCAATCACTTGACGTTGCTAACAAAAAAGGTAACCTACCTTTTTTGACGTATTTTAGAAAACCATTAGAGAAATAAGCCCCTATTCTAATGTATATGCTATGCCTGCTGCACACACCAGATTTTACTAGTCAGTTCTTATTTCATTGCAATAAGAATTCTTTTGCACTAAACTTAGCAAAGTAGTATGTGGGCGACTGTACTCAGAATAATTCGTATTTTATTGTCACGCGGGTACAAAAATAGTATATTTGAAACATAGTCGCGCGATAGTACCTAAACGTTTGATTGCAAAAATAGAACGATATCGTCTATTTTTAACGAACTATTCAAAGTTGCTTATCAATACTTATCATAGAATCCAAATAAGACTGCTAAGTTCTTCTTCACCGCAAATATTTACATAAAACGATAAATTAAACATTATATCATATTTAATCGATATAGGTCGATGATAAGTAAACATAGTTCTATGTTTACATTTATGTAAAACCTTATCACATTTCTCTTATGGTCATGTTTAAATTCAAACCTATTGCATATAATAATTTTGTAAATATTAAGATCATCAATCAAAAAAAGTTCATTTTCAACGCTTTATACATCACTAATAAATCTGTCACCAGCTGTCATCAGTCACTCAGTTTTTTGTAGCGTGGCGCCCGGTGCGGTCGTGTTGTTTTGTTGTTGTTTTAACGCATCGATATATAAAGTTTACAAAAATATCATAAAGTTATACCTACCTATTGTTAATAATTGATTTAAACGTAGCGGTGAAATTGTAAGTTCTAATAAATTAAACACAGTTTTTAGCTAAACTTTGTAGTTTTCCATAGTTAAACGTGGTTTTTCTCAATTTCGCAGATAAAATAATATGACAAACCCTGTAAGTTCAACAAACGGAGTTGGAAATGGTGAATATTTCAAACTTAAGGATTATCCTCACGTCGTGAAAGCCTTGTAAGTAATTGAACTAATATATTACCATGGCATATATAATTTGTTTATGAATATGAAACTTTGTTTTTTTCATTTGCAAAGCCTTGTAAAGATCTGAATTTACATCATGGCTTGCCACTGTTTGCGATCTTTTGCTAGCCTTATCTAACTCCAACCAGCAGCTTTCTTTAGGTCATCCTTCCGTCTGGTAGTTGGTCGTCCTGTATGTGGTCTCTACTACAGGACTGGTTTGCCCCATTGTGCATAATATACATATATAAAACAATGGTGATTCAGTAGTTAAATGCTTTCCTTCAATCCAAAAAAGTTGAATTTCGAACCTCGGCATGTATCAATGACAAATGTATTGTCATGGATTTACAGCACCACTGTTCCTATGCCTCAGAGATCACTATAAGCTGTTATATCACGGTTTCACAAATACCAACTTGGAATCATTAAGAAAACATACTTTAGAAAGTCTATCAGTATGGGTATTTTACGTAATTAGTCTATTGAGACCATTTTAATGACACGGGCTCCACTAAGCTATCTCCTCCAGAAAGGCCAGCAGCTCTATTAGGTTACTTAATCGGAAACTTTCTTAGTGGATTTTGTTATTTACGTCAGAGTTTGCATCATAATTACAAAATATTATTCAATTCTCAACTATAAGCGATCAATCCTGACAGCTTCCATACAAATATGAACTTTAATAGCGTAATGTATATATAGTTAATGGATTCCATAATATAATGTTACGTATAATAACAGAATGGACCTGTCACTTTCCTGCAGACCTCAGTACATAAGTACTTGCATGGCCTTCTCCTCCTCTGCCATGCATCTTCTACACAGTGGGCCATCTTTAATATTCAGAGTGTATATCTTTTCTTGAGTATTCAGGTAATTTATTATTATACAAGCAAGGTTGTTGTTTAATATTGTGAACATTTTGCCGAGGCAGTTATTCTCTATAACAAATAGGTGTTTGCAAGTCGCTTGCACAAACGCATGTATTGTCAAATGAGACATTCCTGCACTGTTGACACAGTTCTGTTTATTTGTACGCAAGATGCAAGCCTTTATCAATTGACGATAACATGCGGTTTATGTGGATAGTACAGTTACTGACATGTTTTTTTCTTTTAGGGACAGACATCAAAAGTTTCAGCCAGACATTCTGAATGTGATTGGCAACACTCCTCTTGTGAGGCTAAACAATATTCCCAAAGCTGAGGGAATACAATGTGAAATGTGTAAGTATAATAACTATAATTAATAACATAAAAGAGTATTGTATTGCTCATGGTTTACTAGCAAACAGCTAGCGGGGAGTGTCCATGTAATATTGTAGTCAAAAAGAACATCTGTTTCCGTCTAGTGGTTAAGTCTGGGTACCTCCGAATATACTTCTAGTGGGTTCTCAGGATTCGCTGCTGTTAAGTGTCTTTATCGGCTTTCCATTTTATTCATTATCATCGATACAGTACAATGATAATGAGTCCAAGTGTACTTAATATTACATGTGCGTATACCGGTATAGTAGTATGGTAGAGGAATATGTCTGCCTTGGGTTTAAATCTTAAGGCTTCTTGCATCTTAACTTCGTTATTTTAGATGTGAAGATTTTCTTAATAGTTATTATTATTATTATTAAATTCTTTATTGCACGAAAAAGTTGTACAAAGGCGAAGATTAATGCCTTCCAAATATTGGAGGTCTAGAACTCGTGTGTTCTAGGGGCTGATTGTTATGATTTTTATATAACTTTTTAGATGCAAAATGCGAGTTCCTGAACCCTGGCGGTTCTGTGAAAGATCGGATAGCCTTCAGGATGGTTGAAGATGCTGAGAGGACTGGCAAACTTATTCCTGGAAAGTCTGTTATTGTGGAGCCTACATCTGGCAACACTGGCATTGGTCTGGCACTGGCTGCTGCTGTTAAGGGTAACTATTACTTATATTAGAAGCCAAGTCTGACGTAATATTAACTTTCTTTTTAATGAGGTCATCATCAAATTCCAGATGCTGCAGAATTTGATGCTTTTCTTGGAGTCACTCGCGGCACCATAGCTCAAACCTGCAACTTGTGCCCCATATTTAAAGTCCAATTGATTGTTTTCCATAATTATTCACATTGTAGCACATTATTGAACAAAACAACACCACCTTTGACTAATAAAACCACAGTAAATTAACTTACAAAACAAAAACTTGCACTTGACATGTCCACGCAAAATGGCGCGAAGAACTCTCCCTTTTTTTTTCTTTAAAAAATGCAAATGATCTGCCCTAGTTAATTGCTAACAAAATCCTTTAAAAAAACGTAATTCCTAGGATACAGATGCATAATAGTCCTTCCGGAGAAGATGTCTGATGAGAAGGTAAACACTCTCCGAGCTCTCGGAGCTGAAATCATCCGGACCCCCACTGAAGCTGCCTCTCTGGACCCCGACAGTAACATCTCTGTTGCACACCGAATGGCTAAGGAGATCCCTGATGCCTTGGTCCTGGATCAGGTGAGATTCAACTTTAAACTTCAAAGGGCGTAGAACACACATTCCTAGACCTCAACTGTTGGATGGGACTTTCCGATTTAATAATCTTTATTTTCATTTAGTTTATATTTTATTTTATTATTTAGGTTGTTTGTTATAAGTGTGTTTAACTATTAGGTTTCGACTTTTTCAGTACAACAATCCAAACAACCCTCTGGCTCATTACGACGGAACAGCTGAAGAAATTCTGTGGGCCTTGGACGACGAGGTCGATATGGTAGTTTTGGGGGCTGGGACTTGTGGGACTATCTCTGGGGTGGGACATCGGGTCAAGGAGAGAGTCCCTAACTGCCAGGTGGTAGGCGCAGACCCTTGGGGATCCATACTGGCGCATCCACCAGAAATGAATGCTACCAATGTGCAGTTCTATGAGGTAAGAATATTTTTGGAGTGGAAATAATCTGGGTTGTTCCATTTCTAGTGTGGAACTGTTCTACGTTACGTTATTTCCAGGGTGGGACATTTCTAGTGTGGAACTGTTCTATGTTACGTTATTTCCAGGGTGGGACATTTCTAGTGTGGAACTGTTCTACGTTACGTTATTTCCAGGGTGGGACATTTCTAGTGTGGAACTGTTCTACGTTACGTTATTTCCAGGGTGGGACATTTCTAGTGTGGAACTGTTCTACGTTACGTTATTTCCAGGGTGTGACATTTCTAGTGTGGAACTGTTCTACGTTACGTTATTTCCAGGGTGGGACATTTCTAGTGTGGAACTGTTCTACGTTACGTTATTTCCAGGGTGGGACATTTCTAGTGTGGAACTGTTCTACGTTACGTTATTTCCAGGGTGGGACATTTCTAGTGTGGAACTGTTCTACGTTACGTTATTTCCAGGGTGGGACATCTGAATGTTCTATCCATAAGGTTACTTGCCAACTTGTTTTGATGATTTTGTATGCGTTTGCCATAATTGGTAGCTTGAGTTTTAATTTCTTCTTTGACTGTTGGGATGGTCATGGTGAATTATATCATTTGTGACATACCAGGGTGCATTTGCAATCATTTGAATAGTTTTTGATTGAAAGCTTTGCAGTATTTCCACATTGGATTTTGCAGATGTACCCCATAATTGGAGTCCATAGGTCCATATCGGTTTTAGAATGCACTTATAGAGAAGAAGCTTGGTTTCCATTGATAGTTTGGATTTGGTGTTTATGAGCCAATATAGTTTACGTAGTTGCAGTCCAAGGGCTTTACGTTTCATGTGTATATGCTTCCTCCAAGTAAGTCGTCTGTCCAGGTGTAAACCAAGATATTTTGCATCATCTGATTGGGTGATTTGGACACCATTAAGTTTAACAGGTGGACAAGTCTCACGCCTTGTAGTGAATGTTACTTGAACCGATTTGGTTTCATTTGCCTTAATGCGCCATGTATTTAGCCAGTCTGTTAGACTCAAGACTGCATTGAATTGATTGGGGCCTTTATTCACTGCTAGTATGGCTGGGTCGTCAGCAAATGTCCCAACAATAACTGTAAATAGTTACGATGTAAATAGTAGGTATAGCGTTGGTCCCATCACACTTCCTTGTGGCACACCAGCTTTGCAACAAAGTTGGGGCCTGGTTTCAGGCAATCTCTTTTGTCTACCCAAATTCTTTACTCTTTTATGTCTAAAATGTCCCTAATTCTCCTTAATAATCTTATTTCCTAAAATCTAATAGACATTTCTTAAAATCTTTGATTATGTTGGATTGTGCGAGCGAGATGCAACACCCTCATAACTTAAATGACTTGGCTTTATACTTGTAAATAGTACATCATATATTAAAAAAAACACGTCGTATCTTTCATCTCTGTGATAATTATTTCGCACGACAGTGACGTCTCCAAATTATCACTTGAGCACAAACAATGCCTGTATATTCCGGTTAGTGCCACCAGAGGTCGTAGCTGATAACATTTATCATTATTGTTATTTTTTTGTGTGATCATGATTGTAATCTGTTCATTTTCGCGGTTGATGATTAGACTCACCTATAAAACAGAATCCTCCTCGCCTCGGTCTCCTCACTGCTGGGCCATCCGGGTCTGTGAATCTGGTCAGTCCAGCGTATGGGGCCTTGGTCACGCGGTCTTTAGCGCCTTCGATAGTCGCTGGCATAACAAGCCTTTCCAGCATCGATGTATATAGATAAGCCTATTCAATACAAAACACACCCTTAAAAACGTGCCGCTTGCTTTGTGTACCTACCAACTTTGGGGGGCAATTCTCAAGCAAGGATAATGCCACATGCTTTATTCATCGGAAATTATATCACAATGCATACAAAAAGACTAGTTTTACTCGATATAAATATTAATATTAGAAGCTCTCGACGCTTGCTATCTCGCGACTGTTGGTGCAGCTACATGACTTCGATTGGTTTTACGGGAACGTTTTTATATCAGTGAGGGCCTATCTATATACATCGATGCCTTCCAGGTTCCCAAATCTTTTACGAGCTATATGGCCGAAATACTCAAGGACTCGTTTTGGCAGATGGAAGACAGCCTAGTAGAGATTTTGGGGCTTAAGTTGGGAGTTTTTTTTTTTGCGGTATGAACTCCCATGTACCCGACGACGTAAGTCAGTCCAGTAAGCTTTGTTTCAAGCGAAGTAATTTTAATATAAATATCACTGGCAAGCTAACAATATTAATTCTCATTTAAAGTAAAAATTGTGGGAAGTATCCACCGTTCGTGCCGATAAACCCACATATATATATTTATTTTTTTATTTCCATGAAAATGTACATAACAGATTATACGTCTAAACAATACATATTTCATAACAACATTAAAACACAAGTGACTAGATGTGCGAATTAACATGGCTCCAAGTACTTTAGGACAATGTTTTTACTTTCCACATCCGTTGATGCGAACACATCAAAATTCTCATCGGACTGCACGATTTTGTTCAATAAAACGATTGCACGGGGAACGGGGGCGCTCTGGAGTATATAGGAGACATATATATTGTATAGATACGCACACGTTTCGGGATCAGGCTAGAATTGTCAGTCATTAGTGTCTGATTCCAGTAGTTGCGCACGGTCACATGTCGTGCTAGTATTAAAAAAAAAAATAAGAAATCAATCAAAGAAAAAAAACCGTCACCCGAACTATTCGAAACTTATACACGGGCGTAGCCGGGTGAAACAGCTAGTAAGAAATATGTTTACAAATTTAGTAGATATATTTTTGCAAGATAAACTATATGTTTCGTCATTGATAACATAACATGAAAACCGCTTCGAAACGGTATTGTTGTTTTGTTACTGTTTATTATAAGATAAGTTGTTAAGTGTTATTATAGCAACTAATGTTTGTGCTATATCTAATGATAAATAACTTTTGTTTTGTAACATTTTATTTTCTAAAAATATATCTTTGATAGATAGATAGATATTAGCGAGCTTAATGTCTAAAAACATTTTCTAACAGCTAACCTTTGGGAGATGTGAGCCTGGGATTGTAAGGTGATAAATATTTGAGATAAAAAGATTTATTGAGTTGAAAACTTATAACAAAAAAAAATAACGATATTAAATCTATAATATAAATAGATGATCGCCTCCGTGGTCTAGTGGTAACAAACGTTGACGTGAACTCGGGAGGTCGTGGGTTCGATTCCCACCGGGGGCAAGTTGTACATTGTATAATTTGTCTCGGTCTGAGTGTTTATATGTATATATTTACAAAAAAAAAAAAAAATATGTAGTTTATCAACCACCTAGTTCCCGTAACACAAGCCTCGTAGCTTACCACGGAAACTAGATGGCGCTGTGTGACCTGTCTGGAAATATTTATTAAAAAAAAAAAAAAAACATACAATACTTAGATAACACATACATATACTCGTTACATACTATATTTATATATATATATAAATATACATACATTAATATACCGATTTAGTCAAGTTACGTAGACTCGTCTTGCTTTTTGTGAAAGTGAGCAAATTGTTATAACATATAAGTGATGGTGCTTTACGAATATAAAGAGGGAGTCGGTTCCATTATCTTTAATCGTTTTTCTTTAAAAAAAATGTATGTAATAATAATAATAAAGTATCATCACGACCGTTTCCCTTTCGGGTGGTCAGAAACCACGCTTATAAATAAGCGGATTCACATTTAGCCAACTTTACTATAGGCCAATCATGACAAGTGTCAAGCTCGTCGATGTCTCCAGCGTACCAAACTCGAGAAATATCACAAATGATTTAAATATTAATTAAATGTATTTATTTACATTAATAAATATTTTTGTGTCCCGACCAGGAATCGAACCCGGTACCTCCGAGTCTAAATCCACAGACTTAACCGCTAGACCACGGAGGCAGTTATATATATATAATAATAATAATCATCATTTATTTTCTTCACAATAATTGCCTTATAGCTAGTTACATCAAAGTACCTTAAGTGTTAACACTTATGATCTACAATATTATTACAGCCCCTAGACCTCCACTCCAGATGGAACTGGAGAATTTGGCCTACACTCGCCACGCTGGCCAGACGTCTTGGCGAGGATATGATGTCAATGTTTATGACAATTTATTAACGATTCCACAAGTTGGCATTAGTGGAACCGGGACCGAACGGCTTAACGTGCTCTCCGAGGCACGCGAACGGTGGTGTTGTAAATCTATGACGTATCTAACAGGCAATTAACAAATTATTGGAACCCTAACCTCTGTATAGAAAGTATAGTATACTTCAGGACCACAGAGGTTAGTTATACCTATAGTATATATATATATATATATATATATATATATATATAGTATACCTATATGACTACGCGTAGTGATATGGGTCATTATAACAGTTATTTTTTTTGTAGGTGGAAGGTATTGGCTATGACTTCTTCCCCAAGGTGTTTGACCCCAGTGTGGTGGATTCGTGGGTGAAGACAGACGATAAGAACTCTCTTGATATGGCCAGGAGACTGATTAAGGAGGAAGGATTGCTTTGTGGTAAATATTTAGGCCCAAAATGCCAATTTCGGAAATCATTTGTAAGAATATAACATGTGACCTTGTTCCCACGTAATGGTAAGTGACGCGCAAGGTCCATGAATGTTAGCAACTGGAATCAGACACTCATGACCAACAACAGTCCTTAACACTATGCCGCCTTGACTGGGCATGACGGCAATTCGAGCCTGATCCCGAAACGTGTGGATACACTTTACTGGGTTTATCAGGACGAACGGTGGATACTTCCCCGCTCCGGCAGACTGGGGAAATTACCACCATCAGTCCGTCTACCACCTATTGTTTTCGTTGAAACTATGTGCCATTTTATAATACATTAAAATAACACCTCTTGAACAAGACTACAAGAGGCAATCAATCGTCATCGATCAGCCCCGGCGTAATGTCATGATCTCAGTAAAAAAAAGCAGTTTATCGTACTAACGTCTGGACATCAAGTGTGCGTTAGCTAGCCGGCTCAAACCCAATACTATATAGTTACTATATCTTCTGGATTCGATCTGGAGGCTTCCAGGAGGAAGGCAGGTGACAGCCGGACCCACGTGAAAAACCTTTCTTTTCCTTTCCCTAAACTGTCTCCGTCAGCCAGTAGCTATTTTCCCATACAACTACTATAAGCTAAAACTACACTGTTGGATATAGGCCTTCCAGAACTGTCTCAGTAGGCATTTTCCCCTACAACTACTATAAGCTAAAACTGCACTGTTGGAAATAGGCCTTCCAGAACTGTCTCAGTAGGCATTTTCCCATACAACTACTATAAGCTAAAACTGCACTATTAGAGATAGGCCTTCCAGAACTGTCTCAGTAGGCATTTTCCCATACAACTACTATAAGCTAAAACTACACTGTTGGATATAGGCCTTCCAGAACTGTCTCAGTAGGCATTTTCCCCTACAACTACTATAAGCTAAAACTGCACTGTTAGAGATAGGCCTTCCAGAACTGTCTCAGTAGGCATTTTCCCCTACAACTACTATAAGCTAAAACTGCACTGTTGGAAATAGGCCTTCCAGAACTGTCTCAGTAGGCATTTTCCCATACAACTACTATAAGCTAAAACTGCACTGTTAGAGATAGGCCTTCCAGAACTGTCTCAGTAGGCATTTTCCCCTACAACTACTATAAGCTAAAACTGCACTGTTAGAGATAGGCCTTCCAGAACTGTCTCAGTAGGCATTTTCCCATACAACTACTATAAGCTAAAACTACACTGTTGGATATAGGCCTTCCAGAACTGTCTCAGTAGGCATTTTCCCCTACAACTACTATAAGCTAAAACTGCACTGTTAGAGATAGGCCTTCCAGAACTGTCTCAGTAGGCATTTTCCCCTACAACTACTATAAGCTAAAACTGCACTGTTGGAAATAGGCCTTCCAGAACTGTCTCAGTAGGCATTTTCCCATACAACTACTATAAGCTAAAACTGCACTGTTAGAGATAGGCCTTCCAGAACTGTCTCAGTAGGCATTTTCCCCTACAACTTCTATAAGCTAAAACTGCACTGTTGGAGATAGGCCTTCCAGAACTGTCTCAGTAGGCATTTTCCCATACAACTACTATAAGCTAAAACTGCACTGTTAGAGATAGGCCTTCCAGAACTGTCTCAGTAGGCATTTTCCCATACAACTACTATAAGCTAAAACTGCACTGTTAGAGATAGGCCTTCCAGAACTGTCTCAGTAGGCATTTTCCCATACAACTACTATAAGCTAAAACTGCACTGTTAGAGATAGGCCTTCCAGAACTGTCTCAGTAGGCATTTTCCCATACAACTACTATAAGCTAAAACTGCAGTGTTAGAGATAGGCCTTCCAGAACTGTCTCAGTAGGCATTTTCCCCTACAACTACTATAAGCTAAATCTGCACTGTTGGAGATAGGCCTTCCAGAACTGTCAATTTTCTTATTAGGTGCCAGCAGTGGGTCAGCAATGTGGGCTGCATTACAAGCGGCTAAGACGCTGAAAGCTGGACAACGTTGTGTGGTGGTCCTACCTGACAACATCCGGAATTACATGACCAAGTTCATCTCCGACCAGTGGATGGAGGCCAGGAACTTCAAGGCACAACACAAAAATAATGATGTTTGGTAAGAAAACAAACATTGGACACATTGGACCTGTTGTCTATACCTTGACAGTTGAGAATGACAAACTGTGTTGATATTTCTGTTCAGTAAGGTTTAGCAATTCATCATCGTTTATTTCAAACAAAACCTTAAATTAAATAAACTATATTACAACAAAAACTAAATTTAATCAAAAAAATAATAATATATAGAAAATAAAAATTAAATACTTACAAAAAAAAATAGCTCCTCCAAATCGCTGTCTTGTGGCATGGTGCCCAATACACTAGCAGCATTTCCCCTTTCAATTAAGATACTTAATTTTTGTGAGAAAAAACTGCCAGCCCTATTGTCAGCAGAGACATCAATGAGCCTTGGAACAATTTCTTTATAGAAACCTTTCAGTTCTAAATGATGAAAGTTTTATCATGAATCGTTTAACGCCAGAAAAAGCTTCGAAATTGTGAAATTTTACTTTAAAAAAGTATGCGAATTTCATAGATTACTTCGTCCATTTTACGGTCAACATAATCACCCTAGTGAGTAAGCAATTCGTGCTTTTATTGATCGTTTTCACACTAATTTTACACTTCTCGATTCAAAACCATCAACAAGGTAAAGTCATGTGCGTACTGAAGAGAATATTGCTGCTGAAACGCGAAGTGTTGAGGAAGACGCCGAAATGTCAAATCGCAAAGTAGTAAACAATTGGACTGATCGAATGGACTATGTAACTCGTAGCCGCGGCGGACATATGCCGGAATACATATTTTAAAAATAAATGCCATGAAATTATCTACCAGATTATAATAATTTCATTACAGCCCCTAGAACACAGCGTCCTAGACCTCCACTGCTGGAGATGGGCATTCCAGAACTGGAGAATTTGGCCTACACTCGCCACGCTGGCCTTGGCGAGGATATGATGTCAATGTTTATGACAATTAATTAATGAATCCACAAGTTGTCATTAGTGGAACCGGGACCGACGGCTTAACGTGCTCTCGTCCTCACAGGAACGGTGGTGTTGTAAATCTATGACTGCAGTACGTAAGAAAAGTGTATTTCTCATTGGTACATAATTGGGGGGTTTGAACCGACCTTTGTAGGATTTAAGGTACGCGTTCTTACAACCGAGCCAAATCTTTTAACTAAATCATTTCAACAATATTTCTGTCTTTATTATTATTTAAAGTTCTCAAGCTATTGAAATAACAGCCTATACTTGGTTTACATAATAATAAATTATATTTAATCATTATCATATTAAGATCAGTTTATAAATCTTCACACCTAAAACTGAAATTCTTAATTACACGCTGGATCATCGACCTAGGAATATCTTTAATTTTGTCTGTGATTATGTGCTTTAAAACATAAAAATTGGGTTGCAAAGGGTTGTAGACTCTATTCTTTAAGTAGCCCCACAGGAAACAGCAGGAGTTAGGTTTGGGCTCCTTGGTGGCCAGTTAATGTCTCATCACTTTGTCAGGGGATAACTCGTGAAGAGCACCGTTATACCGCATTTAAGACAAAAATATACAAAGTGTAAACTCCAAAACACAAACACTCGATTTAAGGAGTTGTTAAGCTTTGCATCCCTCTCGCTCGCACTCCCAACATTTTCAAAGATTTTAGAATCATTCAAAATAATTTAAATAGTGACCTGTCACAATTGCCTGTAATAGGTTCACGTTTTTCATTATTCTAAAGGTTTACGTGAATAAATATTAACTTTGACCCGCCACTCTTACGAAGAATCCATTACTAAGTGTTATATCTTTCAGGTGGTGGAACAAGCCTATTCCTCAAGACATTTTACTTCCAGCAGTGACTTTGTCTGACCAGAGTACACCATCTGAAGCGTTAAAATTACTTCAAAAATCCAACGCACCACTTCTTACTGTCACCAATGAGAGCGGGTAAATATCCTTTATTATTATTTGTTTGTGCTGTTGTTTAATAATAAAATAAATTGTATTTGCTGTCGACCGGATAAAACAAAATGGTATGCTACGACCTGCAGCACGGTTGCCATCAGTGCAGGTCATTGAGCATATAAAAATGTAATAGATTTAAGTTAATTGGGTCAATAGATTTTTATTTATTTATTTTTTATCATCACAGACCCTCAGAAGCAATAATAATTTCAATAGTAGCGTTTACTTTTTTGTAGTTCATACTGTGCGAACATTTAGTTTAAGGTGCTGCAATACTTGGTAGTTGAGGAGATGAGGGCTGTCGCTCGGTAGGCGTCTTTCTTGATATCAAGAAGGCGTTTGACAGAGTCTGACAAAACGGTCTATTGTAAAAAAAACTAGGCACGTCAGTCTCAGCAATGGTAGTAAGAATCCTGGCGATTAACTTGAAAATGGCGCGGGACATTATGACAAACAACTGACAGCGCTCAGAGCGATCTACCTCGATATCGTGAGCAGTCTAAGCGCGAGAAATGATGTCATTTGTGACGTCACATAGCTTTGGCAAAACAGTTTAAGCGCGTCTCGGAACACCTTAAGCGTGCTTAGGTTACTATCATCGCGTCTCGGAACGAAAGGTATAATAAGTCTATTATTTAAAAAAAAACAAATCATGTGTCAATTCTAAATTATTTGTAAAATGTCGAAGTCATGTTTTTATTTATTATTTTTATGATTACTTTCCTTTTATTACTCATGTGGGTAGTTACTACTTTTTTAATTCAGTCGTCTGAATATTCCTAAGATAAACATTGAAGGTAGGTTTACTTGACCAACTTGCAATTTTGAATCATTTTATAATAATTTATTTTAACCAAATTTGTAAAGGAAGGGAAAAGTATGAAAACCCCACCTCGATCCTTAGCTCCGGATCAGATAAGAAAATTCTCATGGATACATTTGAACATCATTATAGGATCCCAGATGAACTAGCTGTATCAGCCTATAGGCCAGACATCTTAGTGTTTTCTTGGAACTTGAAAAAAGTTATCCTTATTGAACTTACCGTTCCGTGGGAATCAAATATTCTAAAAGACCACAACATGAAGTCGAATAAATATTATGAACTCACAGAAGAAATGACCAAGATGGGTTCAAGACTCAGCTTCACGCAGTGGAAGTTGGTGCAAGAGGAGTTCCAGCAAATTCTTTGCATCACTTACTGAAATAATTGGGCCTAAGCAGGTCTGCAGGATATAAATTTATGGTACCAGCTTCCAAGACGTCATAAACGGAATCATACAGTATTTGGTTGGGTAGGGAGAGAAGTAGAATAGTGGATGGTGAGCGTATTATCGCACAATAAAAAAAAGGAGGCCTCCTTTTCTTAAACCAGCCTATTGTCGGTCGCAAGCCCGAGACACCATTCTTCTTATCTCTTACCCACACACGATGGACCCGGCACCCGCACGGTGAATCCATGGAATGCTTAGAAATTTGTCTTCTTTGGTTGGGTAGGGAGAGGAGTAGAATGGTGGATGGTAGGCGTAGACCATTTTTCTTTTTTCTCTTTTCCATATACGATGGACCCAGCTCGGTGAATCCATAGAATGCTTAGAAATATGTTTTCTTTTTATACAGGTTGTGGCGTAAATAGTGGTCCAAATAGTGGTGGCTATAGTACAGTTAACCTATCACATAAAAAAAACTTTAACCACCAAACTTTTTCCAGGTCAATCGTTGGAGTCTTCACGGCTGATGAAGCTCGACGTAGAATCGCCAACCTGGGGGGTTCAGCTTCTCAACCCCTTAACAAGTTTCTGCTCAAAAAGTTATACAAATTGGATCTGTCGGAGAAAAGCTCTACTTTAGGTCTGGTGTCCCGACTGCTGGATATAGCACCCTTCGTTGTTGCTGTCAACACTAAGGACAATGGTATGTATCCATACTATTTTTTTTATACTAGCACGACATGTGACCTTGCTCCCACCTGATGGTAAGTGGCGCTAACACTGCTGGCTTGATGACTGGACATGACGGCAATTCTAGATTGATTCCGAAACGTGTGGATACACTTAAATGGGTTTATCAGCACGAACGGTTGATACCTCCCCGCCCCGGCAGACTGGGGAAATTACCACCATTAAATTACCACCATTAAATTACCACTATTAAATTACCACCATTAAATTACCACCATTAAATTACCACCATTAAATTACCACTATTAAATTACCACCATTAAATTACCACCATTAAATTACCACCATTAAATTACCACCATTAAATTACCACCATTAAATTACCACCATTAAATTACCACCATTAAATTACCACCATTAAATTACCACCATTAAATTACCACCATTAAATTACCACCATTAAATTACCACTATTAAATTACCACCATTAAATTACCACTATTAAATTACCACCATTAAATTACCACTATTAAATTACCACCATTAAATTACCACTATTAAATTACCACCATTAAATTACCACCATTAAATTACCACCATTAAATTACCACCATTAAATTACCACTATTAAATTACCACTATTAAACATGATAAAGATATTAAATGACTGAATAGTAAAATACAAGTCTTAAGTTAGACTAATATGTTAATCTATTGATATGATATATATATTTTAATTAACTTTCCGTTACGATACGATCATGCGATCACCACCATAATAATCCCGCCTCCTTTTCTGACGCCCACCTGTGTGAACCCCTTTTTGTGTTCCGCAGCGCCATCTTACCAAACTCGGTTACACTACGAGGCCAAAAGGCCAACAACCTCACATCTTAGTTCTAATTTAACACACGACGCAAGTGTCTTTTGTACAATTGTAAATATTATCTTACAATATATATATATATTTATTTATGTTAGGAAAACTTACAGCTACTATACATATATAAAATAAAAGATTAAACACAATTAAGCTTATAACAAATTTTCACATATAGGTAGACAGAGTTACATTAAAAAAAAAAATATTAGAAAAATGGAGACAAAAAAAAATGCTAAATAAACCAATATTACTCTACACGGATAAGCTGAACACACTTCCCTACCTGAAGTGCTCATTTGTCATTGCGCGTCTAATAGATATGGTACTGTCATTAAACATATCAACATCAATGCTCATATATATATATACAGTCAAACCTGGATAAGCGAGAGTTCAAGGGAGCACAATCTCATTCTCGCTTATAGAGGTTTCTCACTAACCCGAGTTTCTCGCTAATGCAGGTACATGGGTAGCGTTTCTCTCTTATAGGGGTACGCAGCAATAACAAGTCACAGCAAGTACGAATGTAGTAAATATGTATGTCCACGAAATAGAATACAGGTACAATATTGACGAGAATACAAAAACAATGGTAGGAAGTTCCACGAAAGTTAAGAATGGGTCATAAAATTTGTAAATAAAGCTCGACTGTCCCTTATAGAGGTATAGACCGCCTCCGTGGTCTAGTGGTAACAAACGTTGCCGTGAACTTGGGAGGTCGTGGGTTCGATTCCCACCGGGGGCAAGTTGTACATTGTATAATTTGTCTCGGTCTGGGTGTTTATATGTATAATATGTATATATTTACAAAAAAAAAGTATAATATGTAGTTTATCAACCATCTAGTTTCCGTAACACAAGCCTCGTAGCTTACCACGCAAATCAGATGGCGCTGTGTGACCTGTCTGGAAAAAAAAAAAGAAAAAAAAAAAAAAAAAAAACGACTCTTGCTTACAGAGGTTTCTGTTTCTCGCTAATAGAGGTTTTGGGAGCTTAAAATGACGGGTCCTGGCTATTACTCTCACTTATAGAGTTTTCTCACTTATCCAGTTCTCACTTATCCAGGTTTGACTGTAATTATAATTCAACATATATATTTCCCTTATAATTCAACGAGGAAATGCGGCGAGCGTTTTAGGTACCCTCCCTGATGGTAAGCCATTAGTTTATTTTGTAGAATAGTTTTAATTTCATAGGTATTTTTAGTTCAGTTTTATTTATAATTAGTTTTTTATTTTAATATTTTTGTATCTACTTCGAAAAATTGCTGCTAGGAAAATTAAATTAACATAATTTAGTAAACGTTACAATTCTGTATGTAGTTTTATCCTTTACAAGGATAAGATAAATTAAATTGTAATACAAATTTAATTTCTCTTATCCTTATAAAGGATAAAACTACATACAGAATTGTAACGTTTGCTCAATTATTTTAATTGAATTTTCCTAGCAGCCATAGATTTCTTATTATTCTGTGTATTATTATTTCCAGGATCAGTTCGTGTGGAGGAGCCGGTGGGGGTGATAACTTCTCAAGAGTTCCTCACCCACATCACCTCCGCCAAGCAAATGAACGGAAACTAAACTAATAAAGGGTGATTCAATTCGAGTTTCCTAACTTAAATTTTATAAAAAACATAAAATGTAATTTATTTTATTTTATTAAAAAAAAAAAATATATAGCTTTTTTTTAGAGTAGCGGATTCATATTTAGTCAAGGGAAACGGTCGTGATGATACTCTTTTACTACGATGTCTCTCGCGTACCGAACTCACGAATAATCACAAAAATAGATATGTTATCCGACCAGGAATCGAACTCGTTACCTCTGCGTCTGAATCCACGGACTTAATTATTAAGTAGAATGGCTACGAAGGCAGTATTTTTATATATGTCCTATAAAATGGTCAACTCTCTATAGAATTTTTTTAAATTCACACATATTGATATATTTTTATTTTTACATATTTTATAATTAATTATACATATATAAAACAGACAATTTTACACGTCAAATATATATATATATAGAAATATACATATAAAACAAAATTAAATGAAAAAAATTACCTAGGTCATATTTATAACTGCTTATAGTCTAAGATACGTAGTAAGAACGACCTTCACTGATATGTTATCCAAATAAAATTATTTTTTTATATAATCAGCAAAACTCGGGCTAAAAGTGACTTGTTGTCACTACTATCCACTATTTTGACAAGCTAACGTTTGCGCTTAAGCTTATTTATTTAATTATATTAAATATTATATAAACATATAGACAAAAAGTAAAAGAAAAAATAAAATAAATAAATAAATCTAAACTATATATAGTTTTATTTTTAATTCTGTTTTTTAGAATAATTTTATGTTTTCTGTCTTTATAAAATGATGGATGAAAAGAAAAGGAACCTTGAGGCAGCTAAAATCTAATGACCTTATTCATAATAACTTATGGATTTTAATTATTAGAATAAATAAAATAATATTACATTTTGTGTGTAAATGAAATCCTAATCGGATCATCCTTTACATCTTAAGAATCTATATTTTTCTATAAACTTTTTGTATTATGATATTTAAGATATGTGTCACAATTTTCAGGTGCAATTTGTATAATTACATATTAAATTAATATTTTTGAATATATCGCAGCGCGCCTCAACTATATACAATTTAATAATCATAACAATTACCCCGCGTTCGTTTTTTAGCATTTCCAACATTTCGTAGCAACTTCATAAACTAGCGCGAAATGTCGTTTTTGTTAAGAAATACCACTTTTTTTAACAATGCTAACATTTCTTAAAAAAAACGAGCGGTGAGACTACTTTTTGAAAAGTATTTTCGTTCATGTTTTATCATACCATGGCATCCAACACACATGACATTATTATGGTCTTTGAATTTATTACATAAAATCGTTTAAAATACCTTTTTAACTATAAAATGGTAAACAAACCATTTTATATGTTAATGATGTCAAAAAGTAACATCAATCTTTCAACACGGTACTGACATACGAAATTAGCATCAAATGTTACAATTTTTATTAAACGAACGAATTGTGCTAAAAAAAAGGGGTATTTTTATGCCAACATTTCTGAAAACGAACGCGAGTTTTCTTAAAATTTAATGTATTATTTTAATAATTTATTATTAACTTATTTTGGTCTTCTAAAATAACTTGCCGTGTTACAGACATTTTTTTATTTACTTCCCACTTAAATACAAATTATATATTTGTTTTAGAAATAATATACAAACAGTATAAACGAATTACAATATTAAATAAACTTGAAAATGGCGCGGGACATAATGACAAACAACTGACAGCGCTCAGAGCGATCTACCTCGATATTGTGAGCAGTCTAAGTGCGAGAAATGATGACATTTGTGACGTCACAAAGCTGTGGCAAAACAGTTTCTACACGTCTCCGAACGGCTTTAAACGTGCTTAGGTTACTATTATCGTGTTTCGGAATGAGGGGTAAAACAATCTTTATATTTTTTAAATAATATTTATGTAAAATTATGCATTCCCAGTGCATTTGTAGAGTTTTCTATTGATGAAATTGTTATGTATTTTTTATTATGACTTATGATATTATTTATTACTTTTAATTTATTTAATTCTCCAAGGTTTTTGGGTGAAAAATAAAATGTTTACATGTTTCTAAATTGTTTTATTTATTAAATAATATTTAATCACTTAACAAAATAATTTATGGACAATTGGACGTAGTTACGCAAAATGTTTCCAATCCATATGTTAAAAAAAAAATCTAACAGGAAGGTATCACTCCTGCTACCTAGTCAAAATGTTTAGGTTGAATCGGGATTGATTCCTGGTCTGGTGATTGATTTTGTAAACTTCCTGTAGTAGCTGTTTCCCTATATACATAATAGTACTATTTAAGCGGCTGGTTGCAGAAAGGCTGACTGCTTATTATCTTTCGACATGTTTAATCTTAGCGCGGTGGTGGCTCGGTTGTAAGAACGCGTTCCTTAAATCCTACAAAGGTCGGTTCAAACCCACGCACATGTACCAATGAGAAATACACTTTTCTTACGTACATTCGACATAGATTTACAACACCACCGTTCCCCAGTGCCGCGGTGGTGGCTCGGTTGTAAGAATGCATTCCTTAAATCCTACAAAGGTCGGTTCAAACCCACGCAACTTGTACCAATGAGAAATACACTTTTCTTTTCGACATAGATTTATAACACCACCGTTCTTGTGCCATGGAGAGCATGTTAAGCCGTCGGTCCCAGTTCCAATAATACCAACTTGTGGAATTGTTAGTAAATTGTCTTTAAAAATTGACATCACATCCTCGCCAAGCCGTCTGGCCAGAGCGTGGCGAGTGTAGGCCAAATTCTCCAGATATATGTTCTGGAAAGCCCATCTCCAACAGTGGAGTTCTAGGATGCTGTTCTAGGGGCTGTAATGAATGAATGAAAAAATATATATAAGATAGGATAGCCAGTTCACAAGACATGATGAGTGAAACCTTTTTGTTGTATGCATTTTGACAGATACTTAGATCATTTTTTTATAATTTTAACTACCCGTGACCACGGCCAATGCAATTCGGGAGAAATATGGCTCTAAGGTAAATCGCGTAAAGACCCGTTAAAATTATAAAAACTATTATGAATGTGGCGAAAGTTTAAAAAGTTTACTTAGATCAATGTTGAAAGCAACATACATCTCTATAGCTCATGAATTGTCCCCTCTGGCCTACAACTTGTCTGAACAACAGGCTGAGCCAGCGTTAGCTTTTCTGTTGGATGAGCACCAGAGGATTAGTGAAAACAGAGCTTAATTTTAGTATAAATCGAGTCTGCAATTGCATTATATTTCTGGGCTAGGATCAACTTATATCACGCAATTATTTAATGTAGTCTTAGATTTAAGGAGAATCTTCATTAGAAGCATTACGTTTACTATTAGCTTTAGCATTCGCAGCCAGGATGGCTCCCGGAGAAGGATATGGTCTCATTTGATACAGCGGTCCCGATGCAGTAGTATCTGCTCCGGACTTGGACCTTGTATCTAAACCGGACGCCCAGCCACCCCGAGGAACATCAGAGTATGCTGCTGGGTCCATAGGATCTAACACGTCTTTACGACTGCGTTTTTTATCCTTAAGCGGTGCGTGTTCTTTATGCTCTCGTCGTTTCTTTTCCTTTGGAGGTTGTTGAGGCACCTCCTGGTCCGAAGCTTCACTCTCCTCTTCGCTGTCATCTCCTTCCTTTAATAGTCTTTCCTCTCGCAAATGCGCGGCACTTTCCCCCGGACTTGCTTTGGGATGCAGGGGCGGTAACCATGACACCTGATTGTTATTAACATTCCAAAAATAATGCTTCCCAGTACCTTCATCGTATACTTCTTCCCAACCAGCTGGTAGAGGCCATAATTCTAATACTTTTTTCTTATTTTCCAAGTAGCTTTCGTCTGGAACTAAATTGCCCTTTTTCCAAGTTTTAACGCAATATTTAGAACACTCATGGTAAATGTTACTCTTGTTTGGACAGCCATTATGGCCTTTAATAGGGTCTACATTGACTCCTTCGATTCCTTCCCAATATTGCTCCTTATTTTGTTCATCGGGTCGAGGGTCGTAATCTTCTGCTATAATTTCTTCATTGCCACCAGTAGGGACATCAGCCGGTGGACCCCCACTACCTTGTATAATACCCCGTTTAGCTAAACGTGCAGCTAAAGCAGGAGGAAGCGGCATTTTTATTTATTACAATTTATATATTAAATATATATTTTAATATATAAAAAAACAAACAGGCACTCGCAACTGACAGTTATCAATCAGTGTTTCCAACATCAAAAATAAAATTATTAGAGATTAGTTATTGATCTATCGATTATTTTGTTGCTAAAGTACATTTTTTACCGTGCGGTGGTTGCCCGATTGTAAGAACGCTTTCCTTAATGTCTAAAAAGTCGCTAAACTTAGGTAATATTACCAATGATAAATATCCTTTTATTACTGCTATGTTTGACTTAAAAGCAAATATAGAAAATGTTGCTTTTTTACCGAATTTTGTATGAAAACCATAGAGCAACGCCAAGTCGAACGACTTTCAAAGCGAGATACAGTAAAAGAAAACGCCGAAAGCGAATAGTCAAACATAGGGTACGACACTCCTTGTTTTGGTGTTTGACTTGTCGCTTTAAGCGCTTTTCTTTGGTTTTCATACACTTTAAGCAAAATTCGGTAAAGAAGCGAGCTTTGCTTTGCTTTCAAGTCGAACATAGCATTAGTATTCAAGTTAAGCGTTCCCGGTTCCTTCTTCTTTTTTTAAAAACTAATAAACTAGTAATGGCAATCGCCACTAAGGCATTTGTGCCAACATCACTTTTGTTAGATTAATAGACAGAATTATTTTAATAGTTAATTTTAACCCGGTTCCACTAATACAAACCTGTAGACTCATTAATATCATTAAAAAATTACATACTCTTATATTATGTTCCTCGACCCTTGCTTAAGGAACAATATACAAACCCTTGCTGACCCGTCTTGTCAACATTGCCAAGTGTAGGCCAAATTCTTCAGAAATATGTTTAGCTAATCTCCAGCAGGGGAGGTGTAGAATTCAGTATTCTACGGTGTAACGATTATCAGTACGATTACCTAGGAAATATTTTATGCAGGCATACTCGATCTGTTATAAAGTGGATCAGACACGGTCAGTTTGCGTTTCTACCAGGGTAGTTTTAAAATTAGAAAATAAAACAAATGTGATAAGTATTCGTGATATAAATTATATTTAAAATTAATCAAAATATTTCTTTTCTTAATCCATTACATAATAATTATCTATTTTACCGATACATGATACCCAAGCCTAACCTCTAACAGCATACTATATAATATAACGACCAAAACGATGTCTCTTGTGTTCGACTTAGCGCTCTAAGCGCTTTATTTACTGATTTTTCTTTGACGAAAAATTTTCGTTCACTTGGTAAAATGGCGTCGATTATACTAGACGTCTAGCTGACCTTTAGGTAAAATAAAACTGATTCTAAGCCATTTATACTTAAATCGTTTTAAGAGACTTCACTTTAGTTCAAACTCAGCCAAAACTTTGAATAAAACATATTTTTCTGCTGACGATTTTACAGTAAAATTATTTTAAATATAAAGCTGTGATAATATAGAAATCTCTACATCTATGTTTTCGTGAAGAATTACGAATTATTCCAAAGTAAAAAATACACCAACACACTCTTGAACTCTGAAAAAAAAAAACTTATATAATTTTCCTGTTACTTTATTTCGCTTTGAAAGTTTTGTTGTTTGTTTTGTTTATGGTTTTCATACAAAATTCGGTAAAAAAGCAAGGTTTGCTTTATATGCTTTAAGTACCTATACTATGTTGGTAAAAAGATAAAAAAAATATAACGGGTGTTTTTTTAGAGGTATAGAACTTTAAGTTGGTAACACTGTTTTAACTGGCGGCCATTTTGTCAGTTGTTAATTGATTTGAAATTGAGTGTGGTAATTAGTTTGGTTTGGCATTTCAACATGAATAGGATATGTGAAGTCATGAAGTCATTAGTCTACGCCGATAAGCCCGCAACAATCGATCACTTGGGGGACAAGTTTTGCCGCGTTATTGCAGATATATGGCCACAATGTTGAAAAAAGTGATTGGAAATTGGACCTCCAGATTAGATTAAGTCCGAGCCAGCCGTTGCGGTCATATGCCAGAAATCATATTTAAATTATAATGCCAAAAGATTATCTTTTGAATTAAGTCAATTTAAAAATTCATCCTTGTTTTATTCTATTTCAAAGTTCTATACCTCTAAAAAAACATACTTTATTAATACAAATTGCTACTAGCCAGCAGAGCTCGACTTGTACAGATCATTTTTTCTAGGATATTGAGATTTTTTTAACCATAAATATTGTATTTCCTAAAATTTAAATATAGGAAAATAGGTTAGCAATAAGAAGCTCATTACAAGGTATTTTAGGCATCTACTGGGGCTGCCTTAACCATTGCTTTGTCTTTGTGGAATTAGTTTTTAAATGATACTTGCATCTACTTCTAGATTTGTCTTTAATCACTGTCTTGTCCCAAAGGTCGGTTGTCAAAGCTTCTAACTGCTTTAAGCTTCCCCGTTTGTACTATAGTGCAATAAAGTTTTTAAAGAAATAATAATTTTTTTCATGGGCAGAGATGCCCTGCTCGCCACACCCAAAGGACGCCCCAGCCTATCTAACTTGTATTAACTAACTACAGGGAACTATGTAAAATACAGCTGGCCTGCCTAAAAGCTGAAGCTAATGCGCTTTTGCTTGAATTACGTAAAATGTTATCACCTGAAATACAAGATGTCTTCACTCACCGCGGGCGACAGACGAATCGGTTCTGGACAGTCGAGTTGGGAGCAGAACATCATGGAACTCCCCAGAATGCAACAGCTTAGTTTCTGAAGCCGCGTCGCTAGGCGTAACAACATCCATTTCATCTGAGCTCATTTTAATTAACCGTTTTCGACGTTCCTCTACATCAGTTTTTTTCTGATCTTCAACAATTTTAGACGCATACAAATCAATTACTGTATCAGCTGTTGTACTTTTTGTAGGTGTAGTCTCGCCACTGACAAGGTCTAGCTCCTTATTCGTAGCGTAACCATCGTCTTCCTGAGCTGAAGTTTCATTCTCAGTGACTTCGCTTTGAAGTGGCAATTCTTTAACAGATTCTACGTCTTCACTTAGTTTGCCGCTATTATTACTTGGGGGTGAAACGGATTGTATCGCGTCTTCTCGCTTTAGCTGTTTTCGTCTTTCGTTGATATCTGATCCAAGAGAGTGGATATTTGTCTGACGTGGACTGACGTCAAATGGAAGATCTATAGATGTGCCAATGCTTTCGTCTCTACTTACAAAATGTCCACCTTCCGGCACTATATGAATGTTTAATACAGTTTTGTTTTTAGGGGTTTCGTTATCCATGTCAGAAGATGTAGCATGGCTGTCGTTAACAAACGAGCTGTTAGAATTAGTTTTATTGGAATTCAATCTGTTTCTTACTAAAAATCCTCTTACGTGCGCTTGGATCGTTGTTGCTGCGCTGGATAAGGAAGAATCATCAGTTGATAGTGATAAAGACTTTTCTTCATTCACAGTTTGTAGTACCGTGTCCATTCTGCTTATACCTAGAGTTCTTCTCTCTTTTGGAATAGCATATTCATCATCAGCTTCCTTACTTTCAACTACTTCTTCTGCATTATCAATGGGCATGTAAGGAATATCGATCGACCCTTCATAGTTAGGTATATCATCTAATGTCGAAGCTCTGCTTTTAAACATGAATGTTCTAAAAACTTTTTGTATTGTAATTGCTGCTGTTTCCAAATCCATTGGCGTTTGAGTTTTGGATAAGTTATCTGGTAAACCGTTCCCTACATCAGAACTAAAATTGTTTGTACTTTCTTCAATACTGCTCTTCTCTGGTGTAACTTCCGTATCTGTTGTTTCATTACTGGACGGAATATCAGATTCCAGCGACTTTACTGATAACATTACAGGAAAATCTTTTACACATTTTTCAGCTTTACTTTTCGGTTCATCATTTTCTTTATTTTCTTGCTTGTCCTCGGTTTTTATTTTTTCAGTACTATCTAGAACGTTATCAGTGACGTATGACTCTACTTCAGCTTCCCTAACTTTATTTTTTGTCGAAAGATCTTTGTCATTTTTGACGTTAGATTTGACGTTGTTAGCAATGTTGTTTTCGTTATTCGTTAACACTTCCGATTTCAGCGTTGAAACATGTATAACATCAGGTATACAGGTCTTAAGCTCTTCTAAAGATTCCTTATTTATAACATCTCCAGCCTTTATTTCATCTTTATCCGTAACATTAATTGCAGTTATTTCATCTTTTAAATTCTGTTTTCCTTCAACAGATTTGTTAATATGTTCTACAGAATCATTTTCTTTAGTTTCCTTTAATACCACACTCTCTGGTACAACATATTTTTTTTCATCCGCAGACGGCTTCAGCTTCTTGTCTATAATATTATAAGAACTCTGAATATCTTCAACTGTTTTAATAATATTTGTTTCTTTTGGTGGGATTCCTATAGGAACTTCAACTATTTCTTGCAAAACTTCTGTAATTTTTACTTCCACAGTGTTATTACCGTCAATTGAAGATGACTTTGGTTTAGCATTAGCGAGTTCAGTAGTATCATGAATGGTCTCATCATCTTCACCTGGTTTATTAACATCAGAATCTTTTAGATTATTTTCTATAGAAACCGTTAAGCTACTTGTATTTTCTTGTAAAGCTTCTGCATTTTTTACTGTTAAGCCCAAGTTAAACTCTTTAGTAAAAGTAGTCTCATTATCTTCAACTAATTGGATTAGTTTGTTTTCTTTCGGATCTTGGACTTCAGCGTTCTCTAATAAAGCTTCAAGCTTTTTTACGTCAACACTGTTTTCTTGTCCAATTAAAGATGACTTTGGTGTCGAGTAAAGAACTTTACTGGCATTATAAACGGTAGGATTCTCTTCAACTGATTTGATAAGATTATTTTCTTTTTCTTTATTTTCTTCAGTATATTTTACTTTATTATTTTCTATCAAAGTTTCTGATTTTTTAACCTCGACAAAGTTAGCAGTTTCAGCAGTATTGTAATTCATTTCACTATTATTAACTGATTTAATCACGGAATTTTCTTCTAGTTGTTCGCTAAGTAAAGTACTTGATTTTAATTTGTCACTTTTGTCATTATTATCATCTGATATTGACTTTGGTTTAGACTCAGGCTGTGCAGCATTGTTCTTAACACATTTTATTGTATTTTCTGTTGTTTTGATTTCTTTAGCTTCTTTTAGTTGTTTATTTTCTTGTAAAGTGTCTAAATTTATATTGTCGATACTGTTGTTAGATTCAATTAAAGATGTCGTCGTATCTGAGTTATTAACTTTATCAGATTCTGTAGTGAAAAGTACATTTTCTAAAACTGTAGACCTTTCGTCAAAAATTACTTCAGTGTGATCATTTGCTTTATTTTCTTCTATCTTAATTTGGTCTTGAGTTCGTATTACTTGATCAGGTAGGTCTTTATTAACAAATGTTTTACTTTCTTGTTTCTTGTCTGTTTCTTGAAGTACTGTTACATCTACAACTTCATCTTTCTCTATTTTATTTTCGATATCTTGTGTAGGAGATTTATGTTTTACTCTTTCACTATCAGATGCAGCACTTTCATCAGTTACTGACGTTTCAGTTGAAATTAGCTTATGTTCATATTTGACTTTGTTAGTTTCTAAAACTGGAAGTTCTGTTACCAAAACAGCATTACTTATATTAGAAATGACTTCAGTGACTTCTTTTTCTGTAGTCTGTTCTTGGATTGGTGTCATTTGATTGGAATTGACAATGGTGTCTGTATTGGTAACTGTTTTAGGGTTTTTAACTCCTTCTACCTGTTTTTCAACATCATCAGACTCCTCTTTTAAAATTTTGTTTTTAACATCATGTGATTGTTGAGTCTCACTTGTATTGTTTTTAACAGAAGTAATGACATCAGCTGTAGTTATTTTAGACTTACTAATTGCCTCAACATATACAGTATCTTTATTTTCATTTTCAATATGCTCGCTTGTGCTCTCAGTTTGATTATTAATAGATTTTTCTTCTATTTGTGAAGGAATTATCTCTTCTACGTCATATTTAATTTCGTTTATGTCATTAACTTTAGGGACAGAATTAATCGCTGGTACAACATTTTCTGCGATTAAGTATTCTTTTATTTCGTTATCAAAATTTTGTATACGCTTTATTGCTCTTTCTTTAATTTTATCTTGAGCAGCCTTAATTTTATCTTCCAAAGTAACAGATCTTGCCGATTTTACTGTAATAAATTATTTATTATTATATTATTTGTTATTGTTAAATGTATTATGATTTATGTAGCTGTTAGTGTAAGCTGTGAGTCGTATTCTAAGGCGTTTCCTCGACGGCTCCTTTTCTCCATCAATCCCTCCAGCTGTCAAACGGGTTCCATCAAGGGATCCCGAAATTGGTACCCATTCTTATTTGTAAACTGTAGCACTTTTGACATCCATAAGTCTGTCTCTTTCATATTATGAGCAATTATGTTACACGAAAAATATTTATAATTTTGGAACGACGGATTCGTTTCGACGTTAAATGACTTTGATTTTTATTATTATTATATTGTTTGACTAAAATAATCAATTTTACAAATTATTAATAAGTTATACAAGTTTTAATATAATTACTACTTTAATAATAATTTTAAGGTATGTCGCAATGTACCTTGAGTTTGACTATTCCTTGAGCATAAGGACGTGCCAAGGCGTCTCTCCGTTTGACAGCGGGAAAGAATTACTAAGTGGAGGAGCCATTGAGAAAACATCTAAGAATACGGTTGTTAGTTTTGGATACCCACGATTTATGAAATTATCATCATTACAGCCCCTAGAACACAGCGTCCTAGACTTCCACTGCTGGAGATGGGCCTTCCAGAACATATATCTGGAGAATTTGGCCCGCACTCGCCACGCTGGCCAGACGGCTTGGCGAGAAAATTTATGAAATCATTGTGTTGAAATAATCTCGTTAAAAATATTTTCTAAAAATAATTTGTGTTTGCCCAAGTTTTAGAGCGCTAAAATTTATATTCATTTTGGTCTAACCGAGTACAAATGTCAAATTTTATAACCTTGCAGTCCTATTCTGTTACTGAAGCACAAACGTTATATAATGGAATCCGTTAACTATAGATTAAGATGGTGAGGCATGTGCTAAGCAATCTGTTTTTTACTGAAAATGATTTTGACTAATTCTCAACTACTTATTATTGTTTAATTGTATTTGTTTGTGGATGCAAGTATTCATTAGTAGTACGTTGTGTAGTGTTTATATGTTACTCTGTATGTTTCAGTATGTTTTTTTTTATCTTTGTCATTGCATAGGCTTTTTGTTTTTTGTGTTTTTTTTACATTGTTAATATATTTATATTTGTGAAAACTTATAAATGACACTCTGTTGCTAACGTTTAGTTCTATTTGTTGTTGATATTGTCAATAGTTTTCCTTAAATAAATAAATATATCACGCTATTAAAGTTCATATGTGCACGGACGCTGTCAAGGTTATAGAGTTGAGAATTTAATAATATTTTTAATTATGACGCAAGTACTGATGTAAATAACGAAATCCACTAATGACGTTTGCGACTAAAGGAATGGAATTGGGATGCTGGCTTCAATAGCGTGATATACATATAGTTAACGGATTCCATTATATAACGTTTGTGCTTAAGGATAGGGCTGCTGGCCGTGATATGTCAGTTACTACGACCCAGAGAATTTTAAACGTACCTAATAATTATATTTTTCCTAGGTACTTAAAAAAAATGATTTAAGAATCAACTCAACTTACAATGAGCATCTCTCAAATGCAATAACTTCTTCATATGGTCTGCGCAGAACCTGTCGATATCTAGGGGGTTGTGTTTCAGCACCTCTCGCGTGAGGCCTTCCATTAGCTCCTCCAGCCCTGCCGGTAACTTAGGCGTGGGCCCAGGCCTTAAGTAGGCCCGAGAACCAGACTGTAACTGCTTCATTTTCTGTAACACTATGTTTTTTTTTATAAATATTGGCAGTTTCGTGTTGAGGGTTTATAAAAAACGGTAGCACTGTTGCTTGTATAAAATTTGTGTAAGTGTGTATGCTATTTTTGACGAAAGGTGATTTTGAGTCGCCGACTCTCGTTTTAAGATTTATTTTGTTGTTGTGACAAGCACTTTGAAAAGCATTCCACATTTTCAGCGAGCGACAGATGTACGTGGTCTCCAAATGTATATGTACGCGTAAGGATAGCGGCCACGGTATGGGAGTGCTCGCTCGTAGCCACGACTCAGACTGAGCTGTAAAGGCACACAAGGCCAACTTTGAAAGAGAGATTGTTATGGGGTTTTAGTCCGAAGGCGCCTTAAGGCCCCAAGGTGATTGGGGCAAGCGACCACCTCGCGGGCGATGGTCCTTCAGGCTGCGGTCGTATCGTCAAACGGTATTGCGATTCAATCTTTTTTTTTTAAAGTACATATTTTGGCATGTGCGTGTCGTTCGGTTAACAAATTTAGAAGAGATAACGTAAACTTCTTACATGATGTTTCAAATTCATTCGTAGTTGTTGCCATATATCTGTGGAATAATCTACTACAAAATATAAGACTAGATTTGCATTCAAAAGAATTGTTTAATCTTATTTCTTATCTCAACGGTTGTAAGCATATTATTAGTATATATCTATGTATATATAATTATTATTTATGTATTATTTATATGTAGTTATAATAAAATATAATTCATAATTTCTATTTTAATAAGTGTACACCTATTTTTCATTTAAGTGTTTAAAGTTGTCCCAATGGTTGGCTATGATAGAATGTCTCGCGGCATTAAAGCCCACCTTTGTCTTTGTACATTAAAGTGTTAAATAAATAAATAAATATACCTAATTTATAAGTGTAAAATGGTACTTACCTTGGTACGTTCGGCTGAGTATTCCGTTGTGTAATAAATGTACCTTACCACTGGACAGTGTTTTGTCGTTAGTTACCATGGTTTCCGAGCTAACTTGAACTTGCTTCAACTATCGTGACGCAAATATATATTTGTGTCCGGAGACATAACTCGTATACCACGCTATTCATGCAGGGTTTCTGAGGGGTTCAATATGATGATGTTAATATTTTTGATTGAACCTGACATAGCTATAGATGCGTGCATTTAGACGCAGAGGGTACAGATTCCTGTTCGAGACACAATAATTTATTTGTGTTTTTTCACGAGTTTGGCAAGCTAGAGACATTGACGAGCTTGCCACTTGTCATACTAACGTTTTGGCTAAATATAAATCAGTTTTTCTAAAAAGCGTGGTTTCTGACCACGAAAGGGATACAGTGATGATACTTTTTTGACATAATCAACATATCCTTATTTAATGTCATTAGGCTAAATAAATTAAGGTTTTTTATTAGGTGGACTGGATTGATAGTGGTAATTTGCCCAGTCTACCGGTAAAAACGTAATAAATATTAGGGGTGATGGGTCGATCTTTTTTTTTACGTCGGGGGGAGGATGTCAAAAACTAAAAATTATCGTGTTACGTACTAATAATAACTGGTTTATATCTAACAACTTATTGATGGAATAACTAAATTGTAATAAAGGATTTGACTTTGAAAAAACTTGCAGTTGTCTCGATCACATCTATTTTATAACCAACCGTTCCTCCGAACCAAGACGATGGCAAGCGTCCAGACGGAATGACATTGGTTCCGGAGATTGGGTCAATCCCTGGTATGGGATTTTACCTGTTGGGATTCCCTAGCCCCTTCCCACCTTCAAGGCACTTCCGTTAGAGCTGGTGTTGCAGCGGAACAAGCGCAGATCAGCAAGCGTCGAAAATATGAAACGATTTGCAATAGTTACTTTTTTTCGACGTATGCTGTAGAAACAATGGGCCCGTGGGGATCGGAACTGAAAGCCTTTTATAAAGAATTTGCTCCAAGGCACATTGACGTCTCTGGTGACAATAGGCAGTTTTTTCTCCCAAAAATAGAGTAGGTATCATATTTCAAAGGGGAAATGCTGCTAGTGTATTGGGCACCATGCCACAAGACAGCGATTTGGAGGAGCTATTTTTTTTGTAAGTATTTAATTTTTATTTTCTATGTACCTATTATTATTATTTTTTAGGTTAAATTTAGATTTTGTTGTAAGTAATTTTATATAATTTATTATCTGCAACAAATAAAGTGTGTTAGATGTTATTCTTACTTGGTAAAATATATAAATTGAAGCTTAAAAATTTTATTGCCAAAAATTTCGCCTCTCTTTGGAGCGGCGTCATTTGGTCCGCTCCAAGGAGAGGCGAAATTTTTAAGCTTCATTTTTTATATAATTTATTTAATTTAAGGTTTTGTATGAAATAAATTTATTTATTGCTTTGAAAAATGATGTCGCGTTAGTAGTTAGTACCTACTCCTTTGCTAAGAATCAGAATTAGGATACTAATTACTAGTAAATCCTTTAAACATATATCACGTCCATGGTAGTGGCTATTGATTTGGACCAGTGTCAACGAACTGGAAAGTTTTTACCTGACAAGGTCTTCTATAATTAGAATTAAAGGTTTTATTAACAAGTAATAGGGATCATAGGTTGTAAGAACCCTTAAAATATGAAAAGGGGGTGATAGCATCCCCATTTCCCTACATTTCATTATTTCTTCCAGTTACAACCACATTTTCCTGCTGGTCTCGGCATGTTATACTATTTTGTAGTACCTTTTCCGTGCTGCCTGCCTAACACCCATATTCTTAGATAGTGCCTCAACAGCACCTCCCCTCAACAATATCTTCCAGCTGTCAAACGGTGGGACGCCTCGGCACGTCACTATAGAACTGTCAAACTCAAGGTACATAGAGAGTTCTTCGCGCCATTTTGCGTGGACATGTCAAGTGCAAGCAAGTTTTTGTTTCGTAAATTAATTTAATGTGGATATTATTGGTCAAAAGTGATGTTGTTTTATTTAATAATGTGCTACAATGTGAATAATTATGGAAAACGATAAATTGGACTTTAAATATGGAGCACAAGTTGCAGTTTATTTTTGGCGGTTTTTCCGCGCTGTCAACTCCCATATTTTACCCTACGTGTTTGAGCTATGGTGCCGCGAGTGACTCCAAGAAAAGCATCAAATTCTGCAGCATCTGGAATTTGACGATGACCTCATTGACTCATTAAAAAGAAAGATATATTACGGCGGACTTGGCTGTATGGGCTAGACCCTTTGCCTTCCCTATCATCTCATTCATCATCCATCGAGAAACAAAAAAAAAATCAAGGTACATAGCGACGTACCTTGAAACGTCCTTGAAGCGTCCTTGAAGCGTGTTTATCTTACTTTCGGCTAATATCTATATTATTTTAACTTTTATTTCTATTTTTCTTAACAATAATTAGTTAAATTAATTATATTAGTTAAGAACACATTTTTAAACAAACTTACTCAAATCGGATTTGTTCCAAAATTATAAAAAATAATAGTGACCATCACTTACCTATGTCAAAAGTGCTACAGAGTGTAATAATTTAAAAACAAAAAAAAACTTAGATCAGTTGCACCAAAATTAGGTCTCTGTAATTGTAACGATTAATGGGGTGTATCACTAAATACACAAAAATTATTATTTTCTGGATATTATGCAGAAGTGAGCAGCTTTTAAGTGCACAAATCGAGATTTCCAAGCAAATATGGTGATCTCAAAATTGCCGTTCTATTAATTCAACCTTTTTTTTATTTTAAAGACTGTGTTCGCTAACTTAATTCGTCTTTTAAGGTAGGTAACGTTAAGTTGAAATACATTTTTCTGGTATTAAAATGTAAAACTACAAATAAATTTAAAAAATGATCAGTCAGGTGTAAACAAGGTACCAGTGCCGCTAGCGACATCTACAAAAAGCTTTGCCTGATACACCCCATTGTATTAGTTTTATTTTGAAGGTCAGCTGTCAGATACGGGTTTGCAATATTCAATGTTGCCAAAAATAAAACTTATCTTACCAGTAATATTTAAGATGGTAACATTTATGTCTTTCGAGGTTTGGCGAGTTTACAACTAGGATTTCCGATTTCGAGGAAGCCGTTTCACAGCTGGAAGGAATGGTTAAGTTGAAACGTATATACATAATTGCCAGGGTTTTGGGGTTAGGCAGAATTTTGATACATACGTTTCCTCATATTACACCTTGTGGTGGTTTTCGTTTTTAGGGAATGGAATAACCGATGTAAAGGATCTAGTAGCAGTAAAATGGAATAGGTCGACTGACATAACCCAAAAACAAGTGATTTTCAATATAAAATTTATTGTTGTCAAATAAATAACAGTAAATACTCACTACTGCAAAAACAACAATAAAAAACATAAACCTATTGATTCTATAATATTAATTTACTCTCAAATTTGTATTTCTTTTTTATATAATATAATAATAAAACCTAAATATAATTAATTCTTCACGATATTTATAGCCTTTTAAAGCTATGCCAACATAAATTTAGTTACATTTATGGCGGCGTCTATTAATTAAGTGAGGCGTTAAGGGGGGGCGCAAATTTCACCCAATTAATAAAACTCGACAAATATCACGTAATATTTTTCATCTGTAAGAAACACTATATATTTATTTTAATAAATCCAAAGACATATTAACATTTTGAAAAATCTCATGCGAGATTTGAGAGGTTGGTAAATTTAAATCATACGACATCTCACCAAAAGGAAAAGGGGATTCAAAATACGACTCACGTAATTAATAAACGCTATTTAAAGGAAATAACTTTTTTTAGTATTAAGCAACGAAAATAAAAAGCACGTTACCTAAAGTATTTGCCACCATGTTTTTTGTAGGGGACCCAAAACGTTATAAAATTATCAAACTTGCAGTAAAAAACGATCTCTGGCATATCACAATCAATATATGTTAAAGATGGTTTAACGATTTCGCATTCTTCTCGTTCGCACAATCGAATATTTTCAAAGATTTTTCAAGTCAAAGTTGCCCTTTGATAAATTTAGTTCATCAAATTACGGTCATTTTTAGATATATTAATCATATATTTGATTTAGAATAACAGAAAAATCGTTATGAACGTTTTTGCTATTTTAAGATTAATTCATAATTCATTTATTTCTTATAAACAATAGGTTTTACATTTCTGTGATAGTATACAGTGTAGTTAGTGTTGTACTCTGTTTTGCCGGAGGGCGTTGAACAATATTATAATGATAATTTGTAGTAATTCGTATATTGCCGCCAAGAGTTGCGCGTGGTCGACTTCCGGCGCGGTTCATCTTCGACTTGTAGATTTACCCATCGTTCCGATACGCGATAATAGTAACCTAAGCACGCTAAAAGGTGTTCCGATACGCGCTTAAACTGTTTTGCCAAAGCTGTATGACGCTTCAAATGACATCATTTCTCGCGCTTAGACTGCTCACGATATCGAGGTAGATCGCTCTGAGCGCTGTCAGTTTTTTGTCATTATGTCGCGCGCCATTTTCAAGTTTACTTAAATTAAGTTTTCTTTTAAATTATTTAATATAGTAATTCGTTTATACTGTTTGTATATTACTTCTAAAACAAATCTATAATTATTATTTAAGTAGGAAGTGAAACAAAAATGTCTGTAACACGGCAAGTTATTTTAAAAGACCAAAATAAGTTAATAATATTAAACTTTACACATATAAAGATGAATAAAACGAGAGATGTATATTTGTTAGTATTCATACTCAAAGATGTGGAATCCGCAATTTATCTTCCATACATTTAAAAAAAAAGGTAGCCTATTCGAGACGCACCAAGGCTACATCGCCGACGACAGCACGCGCGCGCGCCAAGCTTAACATTTAATTTTATTTTGTATTTTTGTTGTAATGGGGTGTGTCACTAACTTTTTATCACGATAGATGACGCATGATAGATGGTACATAATATAACTGTCAGTTGCATAGCTAACTTGTATTTTGATTAGGAAATTTATTATTTTCTGGATATTATGCAGAAGTGAGCAGCTTTTAAGTGTACACATCGAGATTTCCAAGCGAAAGCAAAGATATGGTGATCTCAAAATTGCCGTTCTATTAATTCAACCTTTTTTTATTTTAAAGACGGTGTTCGCTTACTAAATTCGTCTTTTAAGGTAGGTAACGTTGAGTTAAAATACATTTTTCTGTTATAAAAATGTAAAACTAAAAATAAATTTAAAAAATGATCAGTCATAGGTGTAAACAAGGTACCAGTGCCGCTAGCGACATCTATAAAAAGCTTTGCGTGATACACCCCATTGTGAAGTTGTGAAACTCATTAAAATAGTTTGGTATTGAACTTTATCGTCTATCATTCATCCCTGAGCAAGCTCTACCATAAATTATATTCATATCTATGTACATCAATTTTTAAATACTAACTTATAAATAAATAGAAATGTCAAAGTAGGAAATTATAATTTTAAGATTTTCTTATAGCAAGCGATTTATCTTCTACAAAGTCCCGCACTGAACAGTAGCACTTGTCTATCAGCTTGTCAGTGAGTTTTTTTTTTTAATTCATGATTCGGAAGTAATTTATTTTGTTATATATTTTTGGAGCCAAACAAAATACACTTTTCTGCATGTGTGTTGTTTTGGCTATATTAACTTATTTTTAGTATTTATATTTATATGTCGTAAATGTCAAAATAGACTACATTTCTCAAAAAGACTAGAAAAATCTTTGAAAATATTGAATGGGCGACCGAGAGGTATGCAAGAGTTAAAACCTTTTAAGGCTGAGATCTACAAAGCGTTCTTATAGTTCAAACTCAAACTCAAAAAAACAACGGCCTAACCGCTAGACCACTAAGACAGTAATGTTAAAAAACTATAAATATATTGTCTTTTATTGGACTTAAAATATCAACCAAATTACCAAAAAAAAAAAGTAGAAGTAACACATTTATTTAGCTGATAAACGAGTCGTGTTTTGGTAACAGAGTTGTTTTTCAATAAGCTATCGCTATACACCTTTCTGCACTCAAAAAAATAAATTACCCGTGCTACACAGGATTGTAGAAACTATTTTTTTTTACGTAAAGCTACGCAATAATGGTATCTAATACCAGAAATAACGGACAAGTTGGCAAAACGTTTTCTATACTAAATCAATTTTACGTAAGCATGTAATATGTTAGAAAAATAAGTACGCTTTATAAATCTCAGCCAAAGATTCGGTAACAGACCGCAATTTTTTCCCAAATTTGTAAAAAAATTACCTCGAAATTATTGTAATATAATTTTATTACAAAAATTAAAGATCCCCTTGCAATTACCTACAAGATTTTGCAGAACTTTGCTTGGAAACTATTAGGGGCCAAGTTGTACATTGTATAATTTGTCTCGGGCTGGGTGTTTATATGTATAATATGTATATATTTACAAAAAAAAAAAAGTATAATATGTAGTTTATCAACCATCTAGTTTCCGTAACACAAGCCTCGTAGCTTACCACGGAAACTAGATGGCGCTGTGTGACCTGTCTGGAAATATATATTTATTTATAAATTTTGTCAAACGTTGAGATGAAATCTCTTATAACAAGGGGTGGGAGTTTTACAAACTATGTACGTGACAATCTTATTACCTAGATAATTGATACTATATTTAAAAGTACCTACAGTACTTGAAATATCTTTGAAAATATTGGATTGTGCAAGCGAGAGGGGTGTAAAACCGGTAAACTCTCCTAAACATTTCTAGATTCACAAATGCTATGCTAGATATGACAATCAAAAATCACTGTTCAGTGTGATCTAATTTATAGATAACCCTTTACATGGGCCTACACATGTAAGGGCAGGAGGGGACAGCTGCAATTTTCCCTGGATTTTGTTTACGTCAATACGAACTATCTACTTTTGTCGCTAAAAGTTAAGAAAAAAAACCTTTTTGCCACATCATAAACAGTTTTGTTGTCACTTAGTTAAAAGTTACTTCTAAAATAGCTAATTTATATAAATACATTTATGTTTATTTATTTGGCTACGTGCTTATAAAACATCTGATTTGCCCACCCCTGGCCCAGAACCTGGGTACGCCCATCCCTTATGAATCTAATTTATATACGAACATTAATTTTTTCTCATTTTTTTTTTAATTCCTCAAGTTTATCAGCTCAAAAATTGCGGTCTGGTACTGACTCATAATGGAAAGCCGTATCACGTTTCTCCGACACTTAGAACTTTAATTATATTTTTAGCTGAGCACGACATGTGAGCAGCTGCCCCCCCTTAGAAGAGCTTCTTGTAGATTTATTGTCAAGTAATAAAGCTATTTCTGATTTATATATATATATATATATTACTACCTCCACTGCTAATGTGAAACTCATATGTTAAAAACAAGGATCAAAATAATATAGATAATATTCTTAATAAAAAAATCTTGACCCCCTAGTCGATGTCTCTAGCCTACCAAACTCGAGAAATACCACAAATAAATTATTGTGTCCGGACCAAGAGTCGAATCGACTTCACTGCTAGAACACGAAAGCAATTCATAAATAAACAACCTTAGAGGTGGTAGGCGGACTGATGGTGGTAATTTTTGGTGGTGGTGGTAATTTGTTCTTGGTGAGTACTTTTTATGGAATCTGGCTCACATATTGTTAATATATGTTGTTAAATGCTTACTTTAGCCATGATCTTCGTTTGTATTTCAAATGTTAAATAAATTTTAAACATATATCACAATGCTAGTGGGGCAGGTGTTCACATGTCGCGCTTAGATGTTAGCGTCATATTGGTTACGAGGAAATAAATAGAGACAGACAGAAAAATAGTTTCTTTCGCATTTACAATATTAGTATCGTTCAAAGTATGAGGAGAAACGTGTAAGGTCTTCACTAAGGACTTTCACAGACACAAAACACAAGTCACCTTTTTTATATTAAAAAAACCTATATTTGACTATAAAGGGTTTTTAAAGTGCGCACGTCCATCAATTCAACATGAATCTGGGATTCATGTTAATATTATTATGGTTTAACTCTTTGCAACCCCATCGCTCAGACAATACAATTTTTTTAAAGATAATTTAAGTCTAAGTAAACTTTAAGAAATGTCCATTAATTTTCTAGGAAATATATTTGGGCATTAATAATCGTAGGTTTGTTTTTAGTAAAATAGATATTATTCAATAATTTATGAATGTTTATGCTATTTTACTGTCTAAGATGTTTATAATTTTATTCCCTAGAAAGTTTATAGACTATCAGCCAGTTTCTCGAACGTATTTTTGATACTTAATTATTTCTTAAGTAAAAAATAACCAGGTTTTGCAAGAAATGCGTTTCACAAACATATCTTAAGAAATAATTAAGAAGTAAACTGTCATACTAATGTATTGGGAGTTATCAATTTTCCGTTTCACAAAGCAATAAGATATATTTAAGTAGTTTAAAAAAAAAAACATTCTTTAATTTTAAACATTAAATGTGTATTTTTTTCTAAATAAACTTAAAGTGTTGTGAAATTTGTTCGTGAAACCCGATTTGACTTAAGGAAAACTTAAAGATTAATATAAACTTAACTTAAAAATTTATTAGCTAGAGAATAATTATGTAGAGTTTTGAGAAACCGTCTGTTTATTTCTCAAAAGTACACTCAGACTTGAAAAATCTTTGAAAATGTTGAGTTGTGCGAACAAGAGGGATGCAAGTATTAAACCCCCTTAACTCTTATAATAGGCCGAGAGCTCGTGAATCCTCAAGAGTAACAATATTTATGTAAGGCAAGAAAACTATTATGGGTACAATCATTACCTGTTGGTCTCAATCCACCACTTCATCAGACAATATATATCTATATATTTAATACTTGTTAGACATGTGACCTTGCGCCCACCAGATGGTAAGTGGGGCGCAAGTCCATGAATGTTAGCAACTGGAAACAGACACTCATGACTGACATCAGTCCGTAACACTATACTTGACTGGACATGACGACAATTCGAGCCTGATCCCAAAACGTGTGGATACACTTTACTGGGTTTATCGGCACGAACGGTGGATACCTCCCCGCCCCGGCAGACTGGGGAAATTACCACCATCAGTCCGCCTACCACCAATTACTTCAATTTTCAAGCCGCATAGTGTTAGGGACTGATGTCGGATATAAGGGACTGATGTCGGATATAAGGGTCTGATTCCAGTTGCTAACATTCATGGACCCTGCGCGCCACTTACCATCAGGTGGGCGCAAGGTCACAAATCGTGCTAGTATAAAAAAAAAAAAAAAAAAAAAATTAAAGATTCTTTGTAGGTACTAACAATAGGGGGGAGGAGGGGCGTTAGTCTTAACTACGTATCATCAAGTGGGGGTTAAAAATTCTAAAAAAAACATGTAAATCATAATTTTTGGACGGCCCCTATGGCCCTATATTATATTATTAAGTGCAATGATTACAATAGTTAGTATAGTTTTTTTTATACGGATAGAAGTCTTTTGGAATGGTGACAAGAACGCTGGCTGCATTTCCCCGCTTAATTACAATACTGATTCTTTGGGCGGAGAAAGGGACAGCCCTCTTGTCACTGGATGAGACAAGAGGTGGTGTCTTTTTAAAAATTTTATATAAATAAATATTAATTTTAAAAGATACTAATTTTTATTTTAAGTTACCTTGGCATCTGCCTCATAATAAGTATTTAAAATATACTGGTCTAGCCGCAGCATTGGTTACCGCCATCTAGTCTTATTTGTAAGAACCATTTACAAGGCTAGCCACTAATTGTTGCATTTCATGCGCCCGTGTTGCGCTAGATGGCGCTGCTGTCGTCGATGAAAGAACCGTGTTGCTCGCTTCATTAGAGTGCTTCTGATTACCGCTCGGAAACGTTGGTGAGCCTTGTGTCCTCAGAAAGACCACCTCTATGGAGTACGTTTAAGCCGCGCCTTCAGGCTGATGCGTGGCTGAATTCCTCGTCATTGCTAGTTCAAGTATGTGGATTTTCTACAGATAATTCTAAACTTATTCTAAACTCGGTAGTCGAAGGCTGCAAACCAGCATTTAAAAAATCGCTTAACCGCTACAACATTTACTGAATTACCAACTCCTTAAAGCTAA
The DNA here is from genome assembly GCA_910589645.1 of Tinea semifulvella. Classification (NCBI taxonomy): domain Eukaryota; kingdom Metazoa; phylum Arthropoda; class Insecta; order Lepidoptera; family Tineidae; genus Tinea; species Tinea semifulvella. Next base: position 8,253,797 of record OU342620.1, read on the forward strand.
AAACAGCTTTTTCTGCCGGTCTATCTTTGGGCACACTGATATAATATAAAATTTCTTGGTAGAAGATGCCTCATAGCATAAAGCTCGCCTGTGCACCTAGTGTCAAGATGATCGATCGTGCAATTTTTTTTTTTTTATTATTATTCTTAAATGAACCCATTTTACACTTTGAACAAATTATTGTCTGATGATGTTGAGAGCTGAGACCTGCCAAGTGATGGTTTATATACTTCGCATGTTAGGAATTGTTCCAAAAAAAATGTTTCCAAGGTTACAGAAAAACTGTTACTCGGATTTCACGGAGCTCTTGGACTATAAATATTTACAAGACATTCAAAACGTAACGATATAAATTTCAGATGAACTCGTATATTTTGGGTTTATGTCCGGCGATGGGTTCTCAATAAATACTCATCAATTTATACTCGAGTATTTATCCTAAAATACGATATTTTTACTAAGTAATATTTTATCATTACAGCCCCTAGAACGCTGTTGGAGATGGGCCATCCAGAAATTTCTGGAGAATTTGGCTTACACTCGCCACGCTGGCCAAACGGTTTGGCAAGGGCCTAATGTATTTTTTTATTTAATAAAAAAATATTAACGATTCCACAAGTTTGTATTAGTTGATTCAGGACTGCGACGGCTTAACGTGCTCCCCGAGGTACGGGAACGGTGGTGTTGTAAATCTATGACGTAAGAAAAGTGTATTTCTTATTGGTACATGGCGGGGTTCGATCCCACCTCTTTACGATGTTGTTAGGAACGGTGGTGGCTTGGTTGTAAGAACGCCTTCCTTAAGTAATATTTCATAAGTTAATATTATACGAAAAAAAAAAGCAATTGAGGTATCCAATTTCTCTCAATTCTTTACGAACATAGAGTTTTGTCAAAAACATCAAATGATATTGATCGAATAATGCGCAATTGTAAAGTAAAGTATCATCACGACCGTTTCCCTTTCGGGGTGGTCAAAAACCACGCTTATAAATTAGCGGATTCACATTTAGCCAACTTTACTATATTATATTATATTGGCCAATCATGACAAGTGGCAAGCTCGTCGATGTCTCCAGCGTACCAAACTCGAGAAACATCACAAATAAATTAAATAATAATTAAATGTATTTATTTACATTAATCAATATGTTTGTGTTCCGACCAGGAATCAAACCCGGTAACTCCGAGTCTAAATCCACGGACTTAACCGCTAGACTACGAAGGCAGTAGCAGACGTAATTGTACGTAGACAATTTAAAAAAATTTACAATAAGTAAATAACTAAGTAGGTATTACTTATACGATAAAAATATCTGATTAATTCATTTCATGTACTATTCATTTATATTTACGATATAAATGTATGGATTTATATTAATACTCTAGTATTTAAGAGAAACCAAAAGGTCGCAGTTCGAACCCCGGCTTGTACCAATGAGAAACACTTTTCTGACGTACATTTGTCATATATTTACAACACCATGTTCCCGTGCCATAGAGAGCAAAAGCCAACGCTCCCGGGTCCACTAATATTAATTCTCCAGATATATGTTTTGGAAGACCCAACTCCAGCATAGGGGTTCTAGGACTGTAATAATAATAATGATGGAAGTAATAAGGGTTTTGTATTAGGTAGTATTTTTCTTTTAAAGATAAATACTCGGGAGTATTTTTTTACGTAAAATACGCTAGTATGGAGTATTTATTTATTGCCCATCACTATAAAGGTTAGGTTAGCCGGCGCAGGAGTCTCCAATACCAACACTAGTAATTTAAGTGTTTTATTTTATACTGTGTTCTATAATAGTAATTTATATGTAAATTATATATAAATTTTGCGTATTAGGCGCCGCCAGTTAGGCTTATGCATACAACTGTCATATCAATACTGTATGTGTTGTGTGTCCACCTTTGCAGGTAGGGTTTGGTGTACAGGGGACACAACTAAGAACAAGCAAGTTTAGTAGACGGTTGAGGGTAAAAAAAGTAACGTATCATCACGACCGATTCAGAAACCACGCTTATAAATAAGCGGATTCACATTTAGACATTTTTTACTATAAGCCAATCATGACAAGTGACAAGTGGCAAGCTCGTCGATGTCTCCAGCGTTCCAAACTCGATAAAAAAAATTGTGTCCCGACCAGGAATCGAACCCGGTACCTCCGAGTCTAAATCCACGGACTTAACCGCTAGACCACGAATGCAGTTAGGCAGACGGTAGAGGGTACTAAATTTAATGTCTGTGGTTTGAACATAATGAGTTGTCATTCATTCATTAATTCACTCAACAATTCGGCCATTGTTGTCACCAAGCGAGTACAGCCTTAGCAAAAATAAATAAAAAAATGTATTGTGTAAGTTCTTAGTACTTGCGTATGTATCGTATAGTAAACTAATAACAAAATACACAATATTTAAATATAAAATAAACACAGTTGAAAATTAAATTGTCAGTTGTAAGCATAAGCCGCGCTAATATATTTAAAATAACAACCATAGTGTACATACATATATGCGCCGGCCGCGTCAAGCGACTACGTGATGGCTCTTAAATAGGGTATACCGATTTTGCATGCCTCTCTCTCGCACAAAGATATTGTCAACCAAGAAAGTGGTCTATCAGTTCGGACAAAGCTTTGTAATCAAAATATTGTTAAGGTCGAGTATTCGAATGATCGTACTATATTCAAGGGAAAATCAACCTTATTGTTAAATCTCAACCGTATGGTGATAGACCACTTTTTTCGTGACTGTACCTTTTTTGAGAAATATAATCTATCAGATTTCTAGGAAATAAAATTAGACAAGAGAAAAATAGCAATAACAATTTTCCTTTATTTAAATAAAACAAATATATTATCCGTAATTTGATAGACCTGTCAGTTGCAGAAATAATGATTAAGATAATAGATACGCTACGTGATTGGTAGTTCGCTTGTCACTTTGGTTATTTTAGCCAATACCGTGCCTATAAGCATACGTTAACATGTCAAAAGATAATTTGACATAGATACGCAAAAAGGATCCAATCCACATTAAGTAAATTTTAAGTCATAGGCCATTAAAGTTGAAATTTATTTATTATATGATAAACCTCACAGCTATATCCCCAGATCATTAAAAAAAACAGATTAAAATTGCCTCAGCCAACATAGGTTCCACTATTTACTTAAGAGTTATGCATGATGAATTTAAACAGATATTAAGAAAAGAAAATAATAATAATAATAACTAACTTAAACATAAGAATACTAGATATTGGGTAATAATTTTGAGTAAAGTTGAAGGTTAGTCCATCGATGGTTTAGTCCAACATTTAATACATTTAGAATAGGTATGTCAAAAACAGTATTTTTATATAAGATATATCATCCTAAGGACCTGATTAAAATTCATATATATTTAATATAGTGGATTGGATTATTTTTGCGTATCTGCGTCCAATTAGCCTCTCTGCAACTGGACGTACATTTCTTAAAAGTTACATTCAGACTTTGAATATATTAGATTGTGCGAGCGAGAGAAAGCAAAATCCTTAAACCCTATTAAGGTGAAATCATACACATTTTCATACAAACTTCTATACAAAAAATCCCTTTTATTCTGTGCATTAAATTATACAGAGTTACTGGTTAAGTGGACCTAGGTCCGCTAAGGGCGTGTATTCATCGTTTGTGACTAATTCGACTATGACTATTTAACACCCTATCCAAGTATTTTTGGGGTTCAATAATGAGCATTGTGGTAGTGGGTTATCCCATATTAATAAAACTTTCCACAAGAATTTTTAAGCATAGTCGGGTCTTCTACATCAGCAACTGATTGAAGAGCGAGTTGATTCTATGAATTTAAATAAAATCCTGTATTGTTTGTTATACCTCGTTGGATAGCTGATGAAACGTAGATATTTTTAGACACATTTGCAAACCCGGTGCCATATTTTTTTTCGATATCCTTTAAAGAATAAACTAGTTTTATTTTTTTTTATCCAACGTCTACAATGACCTATTTAGTAAACTTGCGTAAAATTTTGGTTATTAGGGTCATAAAGCATTTTATTGTACATGCAAAAACCAAATAATATAAATCACATAGGTATTTTATATTTATTAAAAATAAAAAAGCTAATAATTTGAAAACGGTTAGGTAGGGTGTTTCATAGTCAAATCAGTCAGAAACGATGACTACAACACGCCCTTACCGGTTCTAGTTCGCCTAACAGGTAACCCTGTATATAAAGTATCATCTCAACCGTGATCACAGTAAAGTTGGAAAACACTATTATTAACAAGCGAGTTCACATTTACCCAACTTTGCAATAAGGCCCATCACAAGTTCCTAACGATTTCGTCGTATGAAGTATGTATGAAATCGCTTGCTTCCCCCTTCGAGGCTACATTATTATCATACAAATTAATGACTATTCCTTACATTACCTACTTTAGCATTTTGTCGTCACGGCCGGCGTCCGCAATTCATGTCCGTTATATTTAAATGCCTATGTACACTAAACACTATACAAATCAAATCAGGGTCCCAAGTCTACTAAAAACAGCGGCCATTTTGAATTTATGTCGAAAGCTTTACGTCGTTCGTTTTCAATACAATCGTTTCTCACCTTGTACGATGCATGCACTGTTTCCCTTCCGGGGTGGTCAGAATACACGCTTATAAAGAAGTCAGACATTTATCCAACTTTACTATAGGTTAATCATGACAAGTGGCAAGCTCGTCGTTCCGAATCGTGCTCAGAGCGCTTAGAATGAATATGACACTGACCGTCGCGTCGTTCCGAATCAAATATCGCGATTTGGATGCTCACAGCGTGATATCAGCGGAACGGTCTAAATCACATTTTCATTAATAACATGATAGTTTTTTTTTATGTATGGAAGATCAATTGCGGATTCCACATCTTTGAGTATGAATACTAACAAATATACATCTCTCGGTTTATTCATCTTTATATGTGTAAAGTTTAATATTATTAACTTATTTTGGTATTTTAAAATAACTTGCCGTGTTACATACATATTTTTTTCACTTCCTACTTAAATATTAATTATAGATTTGTTTAAGAAGTAATATAGAAACAGTATAAACGAATTACAATATTAAATAATTTAAAAGAAAACCTAATATTAAATTAACTTGAAAATGGCGCGGGACATTATGACAACCAACTGACAGCGCGAGAAATGATATCATTTGTGACGTCACATAGGAATCCCTTTAAGCGTTCTTAGGTTACTATTATCGTGTCTCGGAACGACGGGGATGTCTCTAGCTTACTAAACTCAAGAATATCACAAAGAAATAAATAATAACTAAATTAATAAATTTTATTGTGATCCGACCAGGAATCGAACTTCTCGAGTATAAATCCACAGACTTAACCGCTAGACCTCGGAGGCAGTTTTTGCTTTTAATCCTTTTGCATCCCTCTCGCTTGCACAATCCAATATTATAAAATATTTTTCAAGTCATTAGTGGAATTTAGAGAAATGTTATCCTATCAACTTTATAGGAAATAACATAGAAAACGTCCTAGACCTTTATTGTTGGAGATGGGCATTCCAGAAATCTCTGGAGAATTTAGCCCAGACGGGTTGGCTTCTAGAGAATTAAAACTTCTATAGATAATATATAATACAATATAAATTTTAAAAAAGGTTAAATAAAGGCGTTGTCGGATTATTGTGCATGTCATTTTTAATAATTAAATTTAATTTTAATTAAATTTTTGTCTCTTTCTAATAATATTTTTTAGTTTTAATTTTTGACATTCAATAGCTATTTTGTTTAACATTTGTATTTCTTAGTCTTAGTGACATATTTTTTGTTTTAGTGACATCCAACATTGCCAATGGGGTGTATCACTAACTTTTTATCACGATCGATGGCGCATGATAGATGGTACCTAATATAACTGTCAGTTGCATACAAAACTTGTATTTTTATTACGAAATTTATTATTTTCTGGATATTATGCCGAAGTGAGCAGCTTTTGAGTGTACAAATCGAGATTTCCAAGCGTAATCAAAGATATGGCGATCTCAAAATTGCCGTTCTAGTAATTTAACCTTTTTTCTTTTTAAAGACGGTGTTCGCTTTCTTAATTCGTCTTTTAAGGTAGGTAACGTTAAGTTAAATTACATGTTTCTGTTATAATAATAAAAAAACTACAAAAACATTGTAAAAAGATGAGTCGTAGGTTAAAAACAAGGTACCATTGCCGCTAGCGACATCTACAAAAAGCTTTGCCTGATACACCCCATTGAAATTTTTAGTGTCATTTTTCTATTTTATTTGTTTAATATTTTTTATATTAGAACTGACATGGCCCATTTACAGCCAATTCAGCCAAACCTTAATTCAACTTTATGATGTCATCACTATCTGGCCAGGTTTTCGACTATTATATTGTTGTGTGTAGTGTAGTGTATAAGTATTTTAGCTTTAGTTGCTAGTAATAGTTCAAGATTTATATTTTTTATTATTAAGCTGCTCACTTCGGCATAATTTCCAGAAAATAATAAATTTCGTACAAAAAATCCAACATTTCTATGCAACTGACAGTTGTTATTAGGTACCGTCTATCAAGCGCCATCTGTCGTGATAAAAAGTTAGTGATGCACCCCATTGAGGACTAACACCCGTAGACGTTTACTCAACGCCTCCTACACTCAAATTCCCTTCCAGCTGTCAAAATGAAGTTCCTGTAATAGTTAGTAGAGTTACAAATAGAGCCAATCCGTCAATTTTATATTGAAGGTCAGCCGTAAGCTGGTATATTAGACGCCATTTTTTATTTAAATCGTTTCAATTACAGTGAGATACAGCCGTATTCAAAAAATGAATACTATATTTTATCTATTCTTTTTTTTTTCTTTATACCAGCACGACTTGTGACCCTGGGCCCACCTGATGGTAAGTGGCGCGCAAGGCCATGAATGTTAGCAACTGAAGTCAGACACTTATAACTGCCATCAGTCCCTAACACTGTGCCGGCTTGACTAGATGCTTTTCACACTTCGCTTGAAGGACTCCAGGTTATAGGAAAGTGGAAACACAGAGGCTGGAAGAGCATTCCATATCTTTATCGTACGAAAGCATCCCAACTTGTTATTATGAGACAAGATTAAATGATCATTGGCAAATGTGCGCAGTTTTTATTTTGTCGGGTTACCATGCATGTTTGGTACAACAGCGAAACGGCTGCCGTCCATCCCTTTCTATCCCTTGTCATTTTACGTATTTCCCTCTCTTTCTCACCACGACCTGTCAAATCCTCTTCTATTCCAACCGGCTGCCTGAAGCCGCGTGCGCGCATCAAAATATTGCTAAATATCATAAATTAACTAAATAATTGTGTCAATCCTGGTATCCTGGTGCTTCCCTGCTGGATCGGTAAGTCTGTGTTTGTATAAAACAGGTCATTATGTGGGTGCATATAAAATTCAATATAAAAAAATCTTTCCTTAAAGTTCATTCTATATATATTTATTCCATATCACAATGCATATATCGAATCATACTCATTCCGCACTCAATGAATACTGCTTCCCGGAACACAGGTACTCTTCGTTCGGGTTGCATTGTTTTACAAATACTGGTGGATAGTTTACGTCACTCTATGATCGCGTTAAATATTTGTTGTAGGATATTATAAATAAATAAAATAAATATTTCCAGACAGGTCACACAGCGCCATCTAGTTTCCGTAGTAAGCTACGAGGCTTGTGTTACGGAAACAAGATGGTTGATAAACTACATATTATACTTTTTTTTTTTTTTTTGTAAATATATACATTACAAATTTTATTCGAAGTCAAAAAGTTCAACTTTACATTTAATATTCTTATTCTTAGTGTATCACCGTACATTCCCACCGGAATTTGGTTAAGTCAATATAATTTAAACAAAATTGTACACAATATATATTTAACGTTAAAATATCTGTCTTGCTTGGAGAGTGCAATGTGAAGACAAGGAGCAGAACTGGTAGTGTCATAGGAACATCAATACAATAACAAAAAATATACCTAGGTACCTCCTCCGTGGTCTAGTGGTAACAAACGTTGCCGTGAACTCGGGAGGTCATGGGTTCGATTCCCACCGGGGGCAAGTTGTACATTGTATAATTTGTCTCGGTCTGGGTATTTATATGTATATATTTACAAAAAAAAAGTATAATATGTAGTTTATCAACCATCTAGTTTCCGTAACACAAGCCTCGTAGCTTACCTGTCTGGAAATATTTATTATTAATATATTTATTGTCATACCATTAATTTATGAAGCATTATGAAATCAACAACATCTTTACAAAAAAAATCAAGTCTGAGTGTATTCGCAATTATGTAGTTTTATCAACTTTCTAGAAAACTAAATTACAAACATTTAAGACATGTTGTTCAAAAAGTAATGCATTTTTTTTTATGTTGGTACTTATGTTGATAAAGTCGGCCATATTGAATTTTTGACAGTTGTTTTGATTGGACGTGTTTTGGTTCGTCTTCGATATTTGCTTATTCCAAAAGATGGATCAACTTTGACTTGCATATACCCAATTATAGACAGGGAAAAATAGCTAAAACATAACGTTTTTCCTCTATTTTACAACAAATAAAAGTAACACAAGGGCATAATACGAAAAAGCATTGTTTTTTTGGGAATTGTGTTTAAAGATTTTTAATTCCAGATTATTTTTTGCTTAAAAAAATGTTGACTTGATGATATTATTAAGGGTGCGATATGATTAATAGATCTCAAAAATGTATATTTCCTAGTAAGTTGATAAGACATATTATAACTGCCTCCGTGGTCTAGCGGTTAAGTCTGTGGATTTAGACTTGGAGGTACCGGGTTCGATACATGATAAATACATTTACGACGAGCTTGATTATGATATGATTGGCCTATAGTAAAGTTGGCTAAATGTGAATCCGCTTATTTGTAAGCGTCGTTTCTGACCACCAGACTAGAAGAACCTTTAATAATTTCGGATTGTGCGAGTGAGAGGCATGGCCTTATTATTAATTGTTGATTAGCAGACTTGTTACCCAGGGTCGGCTACGGGCAGGTTCTAGACAACACAATTATTTTTCTCTTTACTTTGTACAAATCGGCCGAAGCTGGACGACCGAAGCATAGAAATACATTTAAGAACCAGCCAATTAGTCTTCTTATGCTGGATTCCACGGGAACCAATAAGATATCAAAATATATATATACAAGGCACTGGGTTGCCTTAACTATAAAACTGTAATCAATCACGTAACAGATACATTGTTTTTTAAAGAAACTGTCGTTTGTCACTGACGACTGACATTAGTCCCTACCACTATGCCGGCCATCAAGATGCTGGTTGACACTTAGCTTGAGGGACTTCAGGTTATAGGAATAGGGAAACGCACTGGCTGGGAGAGCATTCCACATCTTTAGCGTACGACAGATTTAAGTCTCCAGAGGACAACATCCATTTTGGTGCTGTAGTAGTAAAATAGTGTGGCGGCAAAACGGTACCTTTAACAAAAGGGTCACGGGTTCAATGTGTGCTAAGTTGAATGACCTGGGAAGTAGTGGGGATACCACACTGGTCTGACCAACTACTTTCCAATCCTAGTTTCTGATTTATAATAATAATTATTATTTTTTAACCAACAGTTGACAATATTATAGTAAATAATATACAGTAAGTTCACTCAGAACTATTAAAGGTTTTCACATATAGATTTAAAGTTAAGTAATAAAGAGCAAGAGAACCATAAGTTGATAATGAAAAACAAATCACTCATTAGGGATTGCTGCCGATGATCGATTCAACGTAACGAAGCGTCGTTAGACGTCTAATATATGTTGCTTTGGAGTTAAACATGTCTATGTCCAAATCTTCCGCAAGAGTATTATAGTTATTAATTATTGACATTTGACCAACTACCGAAGGGCAGGAGCTTTCACGTAGCAGTGGAGGGCGTGGCCTCGAGTCCACGTCCCATACGAGCCGACGTTCCCCAGGGTAGCTGCCCTTCTCCGTCCTGTTACTCCTGGTTCATCAACGACATACCGCTGGCGGAGGGGGTCGAGCTAGCGCTGTTTGCTGACGACACCGCGTAATTCACAGACTCTAGATCTCCTCCCCGAGTGGCTCTCCCGTTGGAGGATTGTCGGTGAACGCCAGGAAGACTCAGGCCACTTCCTCGAGACTGGACTGAGAAGGCTAAAACCCGACCTTCTTCTGTTGAACGGCGAGAGTCTATCGTGGACTAATCCAGTAAAATACCTGGGCGTCACGATAGACAAACGTATCAACATGCCCACGTGACCGCCACTGTGAACTTGGCGCGGGTGACGAGAGCCAAACTTCGCCCAGTGTTAGAGCTACGCTGAGAGCACGTTTACAAGCTCAACAAAACCTGACGCTCCGTACCATTGTCGGCGCCTCGCGGTACGTGAGGAACGATGTAATCCATAGGGATATGCGGATGGAAACACTGGACGAATTTGTGCGTCGTCTGGCGGCTGGCACTTGTGAGAAACCTGGCCCCTCTGCACGCCCAGACAACAATAAATATAATAATAAATATTTCCAGACAGGTCACACAGCGCCATCTAGTTTTCGTGGTAAGCTACGAGGCTTGAGTTACGGAAACTAGATGGTTGATAACCTACATATTATACTTGCTCGTCACCTGCTACCAATCACGGAGTCGTAATCGCGGCTCGTATACTTCAACCTTTAATGGTTACCCCATGCCCTGTCCGTAGTTACGGAAGGCGAACGCAATCTCTGTTAGAAGGCAAATACCTTGACACAGATTCCCCACTCCCCCTGCGGGGGGTGTGAGAAGACCAAACGACGACGATTTAATTTTTTTTTACGCAACCTCTGTAAGAAGGCAACACAGATTCCCCCCTCCCCTTGCGGACGGGAGTGTGAGAAGACCAAATATTATTATTATTAAATATTAATGAATTCAATCAATTCGTTCCTTTCATGCAACATGTTAGCCATTGTTAGTCAACAAGCGAACTATACAAACTTAGTAAAAAAAAATTTTAAATGTATTGTCTAACTTTAAAAAAAAAAGTAAAGTATCATCACGACCGTTACCCTTTCGGGGTTGGTCAGAAACCACGCTTATATAGCGGATTCACATTTAGCCAACTTTACTATAGGCCAATCATGACAAGTGGCAAGCTCGTCGATGTCTCTAGCGTACCAAACTCGAGAAATATAACAAATATAAATATAAATTCATAAATATTATTGTGTCCCGACCAGGAATCGAACCCGGTACCTCCTAGTCTAAATCTACGGAAGCAGTTATAAAATAGGAAAAAATTGTAAATTTTCGCGCGCAGGTAATCCATTGCACACTCAAAAATCAAATTTTGGATATATATATATATATATATATAATATATATTCCTATATATAAGCAATATATTTAACTTATAACATCACATTGGATATTTACTTGTACGAATAAAGAGGCAACAATTAAAAAATAAATTACATTATTCACCAATAATTTGTCAATAGGTATGTGCCAGATTAAATATTTTTTAAACGTAAATTGATTTGAATACCTTTAAGCCGTGTATTTGTGTAAATAGTAACTTAAATTATAATAGTTATGTATCCTACCATCCACCTGGCGGCGCTAGTGTTCAAGTGAACGAGGGTTTTTGCGTAAGTTGCCACTGTTTTAATTAGTTACTGGTCTTTGCCGCGAGTGCTTCCAAGAAAAGCATCAAATTCTGCAACATCTGGAATTTGATATCCTCATTGACTCATAAGAAAGAAAGATATATTACGTCAGACTTGGCTGTACGGGCTAGATCCTTTGCCTTCCCTATCACCTCATTCATCATTCATTGTGAGAAGAGAACACAACAAAAAAAGAGGTGACAATCGCGCCATTTTGCGCGGGCTGTCAAGTGCAAGTTTTTGTTTTGTAAATTAATTTACTGTGGATATTATTGGTTAAAAGTGGTGTTGTTTTGATTAATAATGTCCTACAATGTGATTAGTTGGAAAACGATAAATTGGACTTTGAATATGGGGCACAAGTCTGTCTACTCCCATATTTTACCCGACGTGTTTGAGCTATAGTGCCGCGAGTGACTCCAAGAAAAGCATCAAATTCTGCATTCTGAAATTTAATATCCTCATTAACTCATAAGAAAGAAAGATATATTACGTCAGACTTGGCTGTATGGGCTAGATCCTTTGCCTTCCCTATCACCTCATTCATTGTCAGAAGAGAACACAACAAAAAAAAAATACTATATCTTATTGATTCCCTCGGAAACTAGATGTTAATAATCAAATCCTTGTGCCTAGTGCCTTTTTAAAGTTTTAAAAATACAACTACAGTAGTTACTCAATTATTGCGGAAGCCATTTTGTTTGTCATACAAGAAAATATTCTTCGTTTTTGTGGCAAATCATTATATGAGAATAATGTACCTAATTTATGGCACACACTTTGCATTCTCTTTGTCAATAAAAAAAATACCTTTTTAGGACAAATTACGGACATTTTAGACATAAATTAGATTTTACACATAGATTAGATTAGTTTTAGTAAAATATAAGAAAATAGTCATAAATGTTTTGGCTATTTTTCTCTATTTGAAATTAGGTATATATAAGTCTAAAATGACAGTAATTTTATTTACTAAAAAGCTGATAGACTATATTATAGTACAGACTTGAAAAAGTTGGAGTATGCGAGCGAGAGAGTTAAAAAGCGTGTTACCTTCTCTCTCTTAAGTATTTCTGACAATAAACTTTTTCTTATATTTTTTATTAGGGCTTGTAATAACATGCAATTTAAAAAAAAACTACAGCAGTCATATTTTCTGAAACTTGTATTCAAAACTACAGGCACAGATTATGCGTTTATTTATAGTAATAAGACATGTGAATGCATCCCTACCTGATGGTAAAGGACGTTGACTGAGGACGTCAGCCATTTTTTCACTATTAAAGTTAAGAAATAATTACGAATGTGTTTTTTTGTAAAATGTCTATATTTTAATGTATGTATATAACACAAAATTAATTTCTATACTTTATTTATGGTCCTTAAACATAGTTCTATGCCCGATAGATACAAATTATCCGAAAATGCGATACAGTCAATGGTGAATCAATACATACAACTTTTAACTTATTTAAACAATTTAACAATATTACAAAAATAGCTAAAGTAAACTAACGAACCTAGTTTATATAAAATACTAGTACAAGAACAATAGTGCACTCGGGACAAAGATTTGGTAGCACTATGCCGGCCAGGAGTCGTGTGGAAACTACAACACAAGTCGGCCACTGCGCAATGGAAACTACAACACAAGTCGGCCACTGTGCAATGGAAACTACAATATAAGTCGGCCACTGCGCAATGGAAACTAAAAGACAAGTTGGACACTGTGCAATGGAAACTACAATATAAGTCGGCCACTGCGCAATGGAAACTAAAAGACAAGTCGGCCACAGCTCAATAGAAACTAAAAGACAAGTCGGCCACTGCGCAATAGAAACTAAAAGACAAGTCGGCCACTGCGCAATAGAAACTAAAAGACAAGTCGGCCACTGTGCAATGGAAACTACAATATAAGTCGGCCACTGCGCAATAGAAACTAAAAGACAAGTCGGCCACTGCGCAATAGAAACTAAAAGACAAGTCGGCCACTGTGCAATGGAAACTACAATATAAGTCGGCCACTGCGCAATGGAAACTAAAAGACAAGTCGGCCACTGTGCAATGGAAACTACAATATAAGTCGGCCACTGCGCAATGGAAACTACAATATAAATCGGCCACTGCGCAATGGAAACTACAATGTAAGTCGGCCACGGCGCAATGGAAACAAAAAAGAAAATAGTCGGCCACTGCTCAATGAAAACTACAATATATGTCGGACACTGCGCAATAGAAACCAAAAGACAAGTCGGTTACTGCGCAATGGAAACTACAATATAAGTCAGCCACTGCGCATTGAAAACTGCAACACAAGTCGGCCACTGCGCAATGGAAACTACAAGTCGGCCACTTCGCAATGGAAACTACAATACAAGTCGGCCACTGCGCAATGGAAACTACAATACATGCCAACGGTTGACCATTGCGCTATAGAACTAGACTTTATACTCTAAAAACACAAGCCCAATCTGTAAGATGACCATTTTGGAAACATACAAGCTGTTAAATGTACATTACCCCTAACAGATTAACAGAGCCAATATAAGATAGTTGTCCATTGCACCCTAACAAGACACATCCCTCTAGTGTAAACCGACTAACTGCTAGTTCCCAATCACGCTATTAAACCTGACTGGTAATTAGTTGTCCATTGAGCTATGAAAACAAACAAGCCTCTAGTTTACCACAGTTCTACGGAGAAGCCAACATTTAGCCACTTTACTGTGGAACACACAAGTAATATGTTCTATGGGTAAGCCATCAATTAGTTGTCCTTCACGCAATAAAAATAGACAAACTCACAGTTTGCCATCGCGCTATAGAATCAAACAAGTTACTAGCTGGCCAGAGTGACAAGTCGTAATTTAGCCATCACGCTATATAAAAATAAGACTTATTGCCATTGCGCCATAGAACCCGGTTTACAAACAATTTAGTTATAAATAGTTGTCCATTGCGCTATGAACTCGGACAAGCAATTAGTTGTCCATTGAGCTAAAGACTCAGACAAGTAATTAGTTGTCCATTGCGCTTTATACTCGTAAATATACCACTCTCTAGAAGTCCATTAACAAAACTTTAGTTGGCCATAGCGCTATTAAAATAGACTACTTGCCGGATGGCCATCGCGCTATAGAATCTGACAAGTAATTAGTTGTCCATTGCGCCGTAGAAACAGACAAGCTATCAGTTGGACAGCTCGAGCGAGGCGAGTCGCTTCCATAACTCGTCACGTTCTTTTTCGCGCTTCTTCTCTCTGAAACAAACAATCATTATTACCACCACTAATACGTAATTTATTTACATTTTATTTTATTTTAACGTTAAATGCTGTCAAAACATGATTTGGTATTCTACTACCGATTCTATTTCCATAAGTGGAAATAAAATGGAACTTTTGACAAATCCATATTCTACTATTCGCTGCAGATTATTTATTATTTCAAAACTGGATTCTTGTAATAGTTTTAAAATAACACTATTGGAAGAACTAGTACTGCAATTCTTATTGTTTTTATAGTAAAGTATCATCACGACCGTTTTCCTTTCGGGGTGGTCAGAAGCGGATAAACATTTAGCCAACTTTACTATAGGCCAATCATGACAATTGGCAAGCTCTCCAGCTTACCAAACTCTAGAATTTCACAAATTAAATGTATTTATTTATATTAGTAAATATTTTTATGTCCCGACCAGCAATCAAACCCGGTACCTCCGAGATGTACCACGGACTTAACCGCTAGATCACAGAGGCAGTTATTTTTTTTATGTATGTTTTAATGAGATATTTGTGTTAGATTTGGGTTCGTGGAACTTTTCCTCGTTATTGATATGATAAATTATTGTATTTAGCTTAAAAATGTTATTTACCTTTATCTTTAAATATTTTTTTAGGGATAAAGTTATTTTTATAAATTTTTAAATTGATTTAGTATCTGGGCCTCATAAAAAATATTTATTTTATTTTATTATGGCACAAAGAGTAAATGAATTTAAATAATTAAAAACATAAAACAAGCCAATACTTAAAACAAATAGTAATTAATTATTAGTGGAATGCTTAAAAAAAAATCATATTGTATATGTAATATTATTATTAGCCCCGCTATACAGAGGGGAAATGTTGCCAGTCTACTTGGGACTATCTCGGATGGGACGTCTCTAGAGGACATTGTTTATTTATAGTTTAGTTTATTTTTAATTTTATTATTTAGGTAGCTTTTAATTTATATTAAATGTACATATATTAATTAACTTCGAATAAAAAATATGTAATATTATATGTATTTTTTCCTTCATTTTATTATGATATATAGCAGAGAGTGTATTAAACTTATGGTAAATTTAAATAGTGCGCATAGTTAATTGTATATATTATTATTATATATTTTAATTGGTATTTGTGTATTAATATGTAAATTATTATTATGTATGTTCATAATATGTATTTTTATTTCTAATGCACCCGCAATCGTTTACCACACTCCCAAATGTTAGCTAGTATAAAATGGCGAGAGGCATTAAGTTCGCCCTTGTACTCAACTGTTAAGTTTTTAAGTGCAATAAAGAATATATAAATAATAATAAACCGCCTCCGTGGTCTAGTGGTAACAAACGTTGCCGTGAACTCGGGAGGTCGTGGGTTCGATTCCCACCGGGGGCAAGTTGTACATTGTATAATTTGTCTCGGTCTGGGTGTTTATATGTATATATTTACAAAAAAAAAAGTCAATATGTAGTTTATCAACCATCTAGTTTCCGTAACACAAAGCTTACCACGGAAACTAGATGGCGCTGTGTGACCTGTCCGGAAATATTTATTTATTTAATATCCTTACTTTTGTCGCTCGGCTTTATAGCTAGCGGTGAGCTCGTCGAAGAGCTTGGAGTTCATCTCCATGAATGTCTTGAGCACGTTGTAGACGAGCGCGACGATGGTTTGGTTCCAATGTTCCTTGCTGATGCGGTAGAGCGCAGGGAACATGATGGGCATGATCACGTGGTTATTCTCCTCCATCAGCGACATTATGTATTCGTTGTTCCAGAAGTATAGTGCTCTTTCTGCCACCTGAAAGCGATTGGCACGGTCACAAAACTAGCTACATACAACTAGTCATCTCAGACCCCCCCCCTTCCGGGGGAAGACGGGAATTTGTAACGAGGTGTTGGCCTCCTAACAAAAGTAGCATTCGCTGCACGTAACTACGGGCAGGGCGTAGGAACCTTTATTATAGGTTAAATTTAATACGAGCGGGCGCGGCGGAGGCCGCGGAATGTCAACGTGACCAGGCTATTAAATCGCGCGCCATGCGCCGTGGAACCTCGGGAGGTCTGGCGTGCAGAGGGGCCAAATCTCTTACGAGTGGGAAATTTGACCTCTCTGCCCGTGCAAACATTCCCTTGGCTAGACGGCGCACGAACTCGTCCAGTGTTTACATCCGCAAGTCGCGGAGGATGACGTCATTTCTCACGCGTAGCGCCGACAATGGTGCGAAGCGTGAGGTTTGGTTGCGCAAAATTAGCTAGTTGTTATATTATAATCTTTATTTTACCAGAGTTTTAAGTAACATCAGCGGCGTGACGTCACTAAATAGTAAATATTGTAAACTGCCACACAAGTATGCCACACGTTTCGGGATCAGGCTCTAATTGCCGTCATGCCCAGTCAACCCGCCATAGTGTTAGGGACTGATAAGTTTCTGATTCTATTTATACAACTTATATTAACGATTCCACAAGTGTTAGTGGAACCGAGACCGACGTCTTAACGCGCTCTCCGAGGCACAGGAACAGTACAAAAGTATATCATTGGTACATGCCTATCTACAGTTAGTAGGCATAAATGAGTTACATACCTGAAAGTGTGGACTAGATACACATTTAGCTATCTGCCTGAACAGGGGCTCTTGAATCTTAGAGAACTGAGCCGGCTCAATTACGTCTAGAATCTCTTCGATTTCACCCAAAAACATAACCTGGAAAGAGAACATAGGAAATTAATAAACATTTAATTCAAAGGAAAGCCACAGCTTGATGGTAATGCGCCGATGGTGTTATCTATTAACGCGTTGTTAGCAACTTTTTAAAGGGTTATGTTGAAGACAAATTTCTAAGCATTCCATCGTGTGTGGGTAGGAGATGAGAAGAATGGTGTCTCGGGCTTGCGACCGACAATAGGCTGGTTTAAGAAAAGGAGGCCTCCTTTTTTTTTTTATTGCGCGATAATACGCTCACCATCCACCATTCTACTCCTGGTTGGTAGTTTGTTGTATCCGTAATTAGTATTATAGCATCTGTTAATTTAAGTATCTTTTATATCATGTTTTCGTTATTACTCTATCCTTGTCTTTATTTTTATATCCAGTTTTTTTTTTCTTTCCATAGTGTTTGTGTTTAACTTCTATTATGTATAAAAATATTTTTGGCTCTTAATGTGTTCTTATTGTTATTAATTTATTACACAGATGTTCAAACTTGTCACGTGCCGCCTTCAAATGGGGGCCCATTAGTGATTCATATTATTTATCAGTTTTCAATTTCAGTATCTTGCAAGCCACAGTGGCAATTTTGTTTATTTTATATTTTATATTATTAGGTAAACCATACAGCACTTAATATTATAATTGGAAGAATGGTAACAATTTGCCTTTAGAGGTTCACACAAGTAGCATGCATCTGGTTTTTGTACGAATATGTAGCGAAAATAAAGAGAAACGCGCTGCCGACAGACAACCCAAACCCATAAATACATACACTTTAACCCATATAAGCTCGGGCCATCCGCCAGCAACACGCCCCTCCCCACAACACCACAGAACTATATGTATACATATTTGTATCCTAGATTTAGTTGACAATAGATAGTAGAATACATTAGACATATCTGAAATATTAACCCACTATTTGCCCAATCACAAGTTATCATTGCTCAATTTACCAATATTAATATTTATCCAAAAGTGACACGGCAAGGTAACGCTTGCCTAGATTATCTTATTATTATATTATAGATCTGTGATATTGTTTGTGTATGTTGACTGTTTGTTGCCTAAATAAATGAAACTAAATAAATAAATAAAATAAATTATTTATCTTGAGTACCTACGGATGAAAACTATTTTTTTATTTAAAAAAAAAATACTAAACAAAGTCCAAAGGGGGACTTAATGACTGAAAACATTCTCTGACAGCCAAACGTTAGGTACAAAAGAGATTGCCCAAAACCAGGCACCAACTTTTATGCAGCATGCATCAACTAAATACAATTCAATAATCATAACAATTATTTGTGTTTTTTTTTTAAATTTAATTACAACATCTCTTTTACTAAAAAATAGTCAGTATCATCATCACGACTGTTTCCCTTTCGGTGTGGTCAGAAACCACGGTTATAAATAAGCGGATTCACATTTAGCCAACTTTACTGCCGGCCAATCATGACAAGTGGCAAGCTCGTCGATGTCTCCAGCGTACCAAACTATAGAAATGTCACAAATAAATTTAATATTATTTAGATGTAATTATTTACATAAAAAAATATTTTTGTGTCCCGACCAGGAATCGAACCCGGTACCTCTGAGTCTAAATCCACGGACTTAACTGCTAGACCACGGAGGCAGTTAATTAAGTAGTCAATTGGTTAAAATTTATTTAGTATATATATATATATACGATTAGGTTCTTTATTACTGGATTTCAGATTGGTGGGATCAAAACAATGTAATTATTAAGATAAAAATTTTTTTCACTCAATTATCGTTGTGCTAAGGTAAAATAAATAAAAATCAATTGGCTTTGGTTGGTTTATCTTGTCTTCCAATTCTGATTTTTCTTCTCTCCAATTAACGACAACTCTCTATAACGCCATAAAATGCACAGTCCCTTCAGTGTCGTTATATAGAGTTTACACTATTTATTACATCACCATAGTCGAGGAGAGGAAGGAGTAGACTTTGGGCAAGGTATTTTTTTTTTTTTAATATTAGCACGACATGTAATCCTGCGCCCACCAGATGTAAGTGGCGCGCAGGGTCCATGAATGTTATCAACTGGAATCAGACACTTATGTCCGACATCAGTCCCTAATACTATGCCGGCTTGACTAGATGCCTTTTCACACTTCGCTTGAAGGAATCCAGGTTATAGTAAAGTGGAAACACAGAGGCTGGAAGAGCATTCCACATCTTTATTGTGCGATAGATGTATGAGTCACCAAATTTATAGGTACGCGAAGGGATGGTGACTACGGTATGTGGGTACAGTATTTTAGCTTTTAAATTATTTGAGTTTATTGAGAGTGCAGCTTTAATAATATTTATAAATATTTGGGCCATATGGTTACAGAAGATCTGAATGACGATATGGACATTGAGAGGGAACGCAGAGCGTTGGCGGTACGGGGGAACATGCTCGCACGCAGATTTGCACAATGTTCAGATGGTGTTAAAATCACGCTTTTTAAAGCGTACTGCACGTCTTTCAACACCAGCAGTCTGTGGGTGAGCTACTCTGGTCGGGCCTACAACGCTCTGCGCGTCCAATACAATAATATCTTCAGAATGCTGATGGGACTGCCTCGACGCAGCAGTGCATCGGGCATTTTTGCGGAGGCTCGTGTGGATGGATTTCCGGCCATCATCCGCAAAAAGGCAGCGTCGATACTGCATAGAGTAAGAGGTAGTGACAACGGCATTCTAAAGATGATATCGTCGCGTTTTGACAGCGCTTTTGTTAAGCGCTGGATTGGCGTTGTAACTGGGAACGTGTAAATCTGTACAGCGTTTGCGTTACCCAATGTTATGGGGCTGTGACTTAATGTCACACACAATAAACAATAATTTTTACTAAATTGTTACTAACATATATGGATCAAATCCGAAATAAATGAATTATTATTATTATTAATGTCAATTTTTTTTTTAACTTCATTTACCTCTTTCTGGGAACAGGTTTTGGGCCAAAACTTGAGCAATCCCCGGACTACGCTTTCCGTGAGTGTGGCATCCTTCTCCAGGAACTGCACCACACAGTACGCCAGTTGTGCGTGGTACAACGACAAGCACTTAACCTTGTGTAGTGGAAGCAACACTTTGACAAGGAATTGCTTGTGCTCGCTCTTCAGGGGCAATGCAAAGCCGTTTATTATACTGAAAAGAAAATAAATTATTAGAAATACACCCCTCATTCCGAATCGCGCTCAGAGCGCTTAGAACGAATATGACACTGACCGTCGTTCCGAATCAAATATCGCGATTTGAATGCTCAGAGCGTGATATCAATTCGGAACGGTCTAAATCACATTTTCATTCATAAAATGTTAGTTTTTTTTTAATGTATGGAAGATAAATTGCGGATTCCACATCTTTGAGTATGAATACTAACAAATATACATCTCTCGGTTTATTCATCTTTATATGTGTAAAGTTTAGTATTATTAACTTATTTTGGTAATTTAAAATATCTTGCCGTGTTACAGACATTTTTTTACTTAAATATTAATTATAGATTTGTTTAAGAAGTAATATAGAAACAGTATAAACGAATTACAATATTGAAAAATCAGAAGAAAACCTAATATTAAATTAACTTGAAAATGGCGCGTTTATTTGTCAGAAATATGGTAGGTACAGGGATGTAAATTATTATATGTAATTATATCACATGCTTCGCTATTTCTAGCATACAAATATTTATTTAGTCACATGACTTTGTCGAGCTTAGTGTCTAGGTATTCTTTTGTCGAATAAAAACATTTATTAACCAGCATTTGTTTGACTCTTAATTTGAACAGTTAGAGTGGCAGCTCCCTTATAGTAACTGGAAGCTTATTAAATATCTTTGTTGCCATTGCATAACAATTTCGGCTATATTGAGTACTTTTATGCGCTGGAATAATTATTCTACTAGGATAACGCGTTTTAAAATTGCAATTATCCCCAAGAGTTTTAAAAAGTTCCGGGTGGCTTTTTACAAATAAACAGCATTCAAGTATATAGATAGAAGGAACAGTCAGTAATTTTAGTTTTATAAATAAAGGACGACAAGAAGTCATAGGAGGTGTGTTACAAATAGCACGAATGCATTGTTTTTGTCCAATAAAGATTCTATTTATTTCCAACAATAATATGCCGTAACTTATATTTGACGCAACATATCCATGGTATGCCTGAGGGCGGTTTTTGCGTTAGCTACTTTAGTTAATCGCCACAAAGCGTAGACAATATGACATATAGATAGACCAGGGTGGTCAGAAAGAAGAGGATTTCATTTATTCATTACAGCCCCTAGAACACAGCGTCCCAGACCTCCACTGCTGGAGATGGGCCTTCCAGAACATATATCTGGAGAATTTGGCCTACACTCGCCACGCTGGCCAGACGGCTTGGCGAGGATATGATGTCAATTCATAATGACAATTTATTAACGTTTCCACAAGTTGATATTAGTGAAACGTCGGCTTAACTTCCTTTCCAAGGCACGGGAAAGGTGGTGTTATAAATCTATGACGTCAGTACGTAAGAAAAGTGTATTTCTCATTGGTACATGCCAGGGGGGTTTGAACCGACCTTTGTAGGATTTGAGGAACGCGTTACAACCGAGCCACCACCGAAGAGGACTTACATTTAGCCAACTTTACTATGGTCCGCCCATAATGATAAGTGACAATCTCGTCGACGTTTCAACCGTACGAGACTCAAATTAGTGTTTCCCGACTAGCAATCGAACCCGGACTTAACCGCTATAGACCACGGAGGCAGTTTCTTTTTTATATTATTGGATTAATATGCAATAAATTTATCTACGTTGTAGTGTCGTCACTGTTATCATCGTGGTTTATGGTGACACTTAAGATATTATCTACTGGTGCAGTCGGGGAGCTGATATATTTACGATGATAATGGCACGGTTTATGAGCGATAACCTTTTGTGAGCGATGATTGTCTTTTATAGAGTTGCAAATGCTTTCCTTAAATGTCCTTCGATTAAAACACCGGCATGTGTACAGCTACAGCTTAGTCATTTTAATATTCTGTTTTACCGAATATTCGGCAGATTTAACCGAAATTCGGCACACCCTTATTACCTGTTACGGTCCAATTATTATACAGGCTGTCCCCATAAGTACTTTAAAATTTAAATTTCAAATAAAATTCAAACGGCGCGCAGGAATGGAGCGCGGGGTGCGGGGGAAGCACCAACGGTCTTTCGGAATTCAGTTGCCATGGAGCGTTTCACCGGAGCGGACCGTGCTTTCTGTGTGCGTGAGTTTTATCGCAACAATAGATTCGGTCACCATTGCGCGGCGTAAATTTAGAGAGTATCGCAATTTACGCACGTTTAATGACTGTCCTAGTGCACATACGATTAAGAATTGGGTTCAAAAGTTCGAGGAGACTGGCTCTACGTTGGATAAACAACGATCGGGCCGATCAAGCTTCGCCTTTTGTACTATTGTGCAATAAAGTTTTTAAATAAATAAATAAATCAAGGACATCACGAACGGAAGAAAATATCGACGTAGTGCAAGAGTCAGTTCGTGAAAATCCTATCCAATCCATTTGTAAGCGTTCCAGTGCATTGAATATACCCAGATCGACGTTGCAGCGCATTTTAAAGAATGATAAGAAATTTCATCCATACAAAATTCAGTAAGCATAGGAATTAAAAGATACTGATCTTACCAATAGACTTAATTTCGTGAATAAAATAACCGCTTTATTTTAACAACGTGTTATTTACTGATGAGGCTCACTTTCACACTAACGGCCATGTCAATAGCACTGGAGTAGCGTAAGCCCACGTCGTCGCAAACATCAAAGGCCCTTACATAATAATAATAATAATAATATAATTCTTTATTGCACACAAAATATAACATATAAAATAATGTACATAGGCGAGCATAATACCGTATGGTATTCTCTACCAGCTAACCTTTGGGAGAGTGAGAAATTATTATAATGGGTGCAGAGTACGAAATAAGAATAATAATAATAGTTAAAATCAATCATAAATATACCATAGTAAGTACAAATAACATACCAATATATAAATATGTCATACGATATAATAAATACTTAAATTAAATAAATACTAATATAATAATTATCTATGTCAAGATGTGGAAATTAGATGTCATTTTGTTTTTTGAGAAAGTATGTAATTAATAAATGTTTGAATATATTTAAAGACGGGGGGCCTGTCTAATAGATAAAGGTAGCCTGTTACATAGCCCTAAAGTCACAGTTTGGGCGCTATGTCAGCGCATGGCATAGGCCCATACTTTTTTGAAAACGAACATGGTCGTGCGGTTACTGTTACTTCGGAGCGGTATGTGGCAATGATCGAGGTTTTTTTTACACCAGAGTAGCAGAATTTTCCAGGTTTCAATACCCGGACCTGGTTTCAACAAGATGGCGCAACTGCCCCATACCTCTAACACCGCTATGCCCGTCGTCCGTAAACTTTTCCCTAACAAAGTGATTTCTTGAAGAGGAGACATTCCCTGGCCACCACGTAGCCCGGATTTGAGTCCAATGGACTTTTTCATATGGGGTTACCTTAAGTCTAAAGTCTACGAAACAAATCCGCGGTCAATTGATGAACTAAAAGTAAATATCCGTCGAGAAATGTCAAGCATTTCAGAGCGTACTTGCCGTGCAATGATAGAAAATTTTAGGCGTCGTTTACAGGAGTGCCAAGAACGAAATGGAGAACATTTAGATGAAGTGAAAAATAATTCCGTTTTAATGTAAATTACTAAACAAAAAACAAAAATTTCATATTGTACATAGTTTTATTTTTATATATTTTTTTTTCAGTTCAAAGGACTTATGGGACAACCTGTATATATATAGTAAAATTAATAGTTTTCCATAATTATTCACATTGTAGCACATTATTAAACAAAATAACACCACTATTGATTAACAACCCACAGTAAAATAATTTACAAACGAAAAAAAATAGACTTGACATGCCTGTGCAAAAGGCGGGAATGCTGAAGTGTCCCTCCGTTTGACAGTTGAAAGTTGAGTGAAGGACCCGTTAAGGCAAAGTGTAAGAATATAGGTGTTAAAGAAAAGAACATTGGACATACCTTCCAAGAATTTCTAAGAGCTCACCGACTCCATTAAAGTGTTCCGTTTCGTAGACGAATCGCAGAAATATGTTGTTGATTTGCTTCCGGATGAAAGCTCGCAGTCCGAGGAACTTCCCGTAAATACGGTGCAGCACCGTTTTCAGGAAGTCGCGCTCGCGAGGGTCTTCAGAATCAAATAGGTCTAACAACTGGAAAGAAATAATGTGTTTAAGCACAGTTAAATTATGAACGAGTGAAGCAAGGTATGCAAAACTTGCTAAATCATTGATCTGTCAGTTGGATCAGTGCGCCAGCGCCGCTCGCACGCTATATTGAACCTTAAATGAAATGAAATAATTTATTTGTCAGAAACATGGTAAATAATAATAAATAAATATTTTCAGACAGGTCACACAGCGCCATCTAGTTTCCGTGGTAAGCTACGAGGCTTGTGTTACGGAAACCAGATGCTTGATAAACTACATATTATACTTCTTTTTTTTTTGTAAACATGTATATACATATAAACACCCAGACCGAGACAAATTATACAATGTACAACTTGCCCCCGGTGGAAATCGAACCCACGACCTCCCGAGATCACGGCAACGTTTGTTTGTGGTAGGTACAGGGATGTAAATTATTATATGTAATTATATCACATGCTTCGCTATTTCTAGCATACAAATATTTATTTAGTGACATGACTTTGTCGAGCTTAGTGTCTAGGTATTCTTTTGTCGAATAAAAACATTTATTAACCAGCATTTGTTTGACTCTTAATTTGAACAGTTTTAGTGCCACAGCTCCCTTATAGTAACTGGAAGCTTATTAAATATCTTTGTTGCCATTGCATAACAATTTCGGCTATATTGAGTACTTTTATGAACTGGAATAATTATTCTACTAGGATAACGCGTTTTAAAATTGCAATTATCCCCAAGAGTTTTAACCCATTTCAATACGTGATACCGCTTTTATTCGCTTTTTATGCTGTGCTTATTTTTTATATAGACTTTAACCCATCGCTTGTGTCCAAGAAATAAGTATTTTTGGTTTGGTAGTTTTTTACTTTTTCGTAAATTAGCTGTGCAATTTATGTTTTTTTTCTAAGGCAAAACCACCCCGCTAAGATAGAAAGTTATAACCTTACTATTCTTATCATAATGCATATTGTCATAATCGAAAAATCGGTAGAACAGCCCTATTCTGTTAGTCGCAAACGTTATTAGTGGATATCGTTATTTGCGTCAGAGATTGCGTCATAATTACAAAATATTATTCAATTCTCAACTCTATAAGCGCTTGACCTTGACAGCGGCCGTGCAAATATCAACTTTAATAGCGTGATATAATATAATAATAAATATTTCCAGACAGGTCACACAGCGCCATCTAGTTTCCGTGGTAAGCTACGAGGCTTGTGTTACGGAAACTAGATGGTTGATAAACTACATATTATTATATTTTTTTTGTAAATATATACATATTATACATATAAACACCCAGACCGAGACAAATTATACAATGTACAACTTGCCCCCGGTGGGAATCGAACCCACGACCTCCCGAGTTCACGGCAACGTTTGTTACCACTAGACCACGGAAGCGGTCATATATACATATACATTTATATATACATATAGTTAACAGATTCCAGTATATAACATTTGCTGTAGTAACAGAATAGGGCTGCAGGAATCTATAAATATGATTAAGTCAATCTAATCAATTAAAAATATATATATATATATGTTATTTATTTATTATCAAAAAAATCACAGCTTATAACTAGGACATAAAATTACAGTATTATAGATGATTAGATCTTAAGCCAAAAAGATTTTATATTATTTCTACAGTACATTTCTCTTTAACTGCCTCCGTGGTCTAGCGGTTAAGTCATTGGGTTTAGACGCGGTGATACCAGGTTCGATTCCTGGTCGGGACACAATATATATATATATATTATTTTTTAATAATTTTTAAGCTGGTACATCTTCAAGACATCGACGAGCTTGCCACTTGTCATGATGGGCTTATAGTAAAATTGGCTAAATGTGAATCCGATTCTCTAAAAAGTGTGGTTTTTGACCACCCCTATATTACTACAGTGTAACGACATTGAAGGGACTGTGCATTTTATGGCGTTATAGAGAGTTGTCGTTAAATGGAGAGAAGAAAAATCAGAATTAGAAGACAAGATAAACCAACCAAAGCGAATTGATTTCGACGCTTTAGGAAGTTTGTCGTTAAATCGAGTGACGTTACTTGGGAGTTTACGCTGTAATTAAATTTAGTGTTCCGGGAATCAAACTTTACTAGACCAAGGAGACAGTGTATATATTTTTGTTTAATAACTAACCTGCAATACAAATTTTTGGTCGATGACTTTTTTCCCGATAGTGGGCTGGAAGTCAGTGGACTCAAGGAAGCGCAGGAAGATCTCGTAGACCAGCTGCAGGTGGGGCCACGTCGCCTCCAGCGTGGGGTCATCCTCCTCCGGGTCGAAGTCGGGGTTCTCGCTGGGTGGCAACGTGCGGAATAGGTTTGCTGATATCTGAAAAATTGAAAAAAAAATACGTTATTTTTTTAATAATGTTTTTTATTTTGTTGTTTACATACATACATACATACATATCTTCACGCCAGATCCCTTACGGGGTAGGCAGAGACAATTGAGCGCCACTTGACACGATCACGACATACCTCTTTCGCTTCATCGACATTCATCAACCTCTTCATACATGCCCTTTTGTTACGAAGGCTTTTTAATTCTCCTTCAGCTAGTGTTTTATTTATTTGATCGTGATACGTGTGTCTTGGTCTGCCAGGGCCTCTTTTACCCACAACTTTCGCATTATATTCGTCGTCAATCTTTCTTCGCTCATCCTTTCAACATGCCCGAACCATCGTAGCATGCTTTTCCTTATTTTTGTGCCTATGCTTTATTTATTATACTATCTTTTATACCTACCATTTTGTTGTTTAAGGTATTTAAAATAGGAAAGCTGGGTTGTACCAAAACAAAGTCACTGTAATTGTAACGCGTCGATTGTACCAGCTGAGCTTACCTTTATAATAATAAATAATAATAATAAATATTTCCAGACAGGTCACACAGCGCTATCTAATTTACGCGGTAAGCTACGAGGCGTGTGTTACGGAAACTAGATGGTTGATAAACTACATATTATACTTTTTGTAAATAAATACATTTTATACATATAAACACCCAGACCGAGACAAATTATACAATGTACAACTTGCCCCCGGTGGGAATCGAAGCCACGACCTCCCGAGTTCACGGCAGCGTTTGTTACCACCAGACCACGGAGGCGGTCTTTGCCGGGGTTGTAAGAACGATTTCCTATAAACTAATTTGTTACAACTTTCTACTAACCTAATGTGATTGATTTTTTATTTAGTGACAACAATAAAGTTAATTTCTTTCTTTCTATAAAACTAAAGTAACAAAATGAATAGGTATGTAAATAAATTAAATTGAGCCATATCAAGTCAGTATCAGGCGCGGTGGTGGCTCGGTTCTAAGAACGCATTCCCTAATATCCTACCCGGATTCCGTTCAAACCCACCCGGCATGTACCAATTAGAAATACACTTTTCTTACGTATATTTTTCATACAACACCACCGTTCCTGTGCCTCGGAGAGAACTCTTATCCCGGACTGAATTTGAAAATACACTTCGCTTGCTAATATACGAATACTGCTATACTGGTATATATAGTATAATTTTGCTTCTGCCTCTCATTCATTCATTTTGTCTTAGGTAAATAATCATTAACCTGTAGTGTGGAATCGTTAATAAATTGACATAAAAAAACTGACATTAGATCCTCGCCAACCCGTCTAGCCAGCGTGGCGAGTGTAGGCCAAATTCTCCAGATATATGTTCTGGAAGGCCCATCTCCAGCAGTGGAGGTCTGAGCCATGATGACGAGCCATATCAAACGCAGCCAATTACTATAACCAAGTACCTACTGGTTTCTCGTAGATAATGACATCAAGGAAAATAATAACATAGCAACGTATGCATATAATATGAGACAGTTTGCCTCATGCAAGTGGTACTAACAATAGTTAAGAATCGTGCATTTTGTTCATGATTCTTATCGCGATGTCTTCACAATTTTATTAAATTATAGTGCGTTGGAATTTTATTCGAAGGTACAATGATTTAAATAAACTAAAAACTAAACATTTAAAACATATAAACCACTATTAATAAAAAAAACTACTTAATAATTAGAAATATAACTGTATCACTTATGACCATGTTAATAGCGACTTTAAATAAATAATAACAATAAAAATACATCTAAAACAAAAATAAAAGGAAAAAAATTAAATAAATGAAAAATAGCTCCAAATCGCTACCAATGGGCAAAGTGCCAAGGATACTGGCAGCATTGCATACACAATGATTAACTCACTAGGCAAGCTTACTCTCCCACGGCCTCCCTTCCCTACAAAAAACACATAAACTTTTCTTTCTATACCTTCTCATCACACCAACTATGTCTCTAAATCCGTTGTCGTTACTGCCTCCTCTCTTTGGAACAGCCTGCCTGTCAGCATTAGACAAGCTCCTAACAGAGCTTTATTTAAAAGGAGAGTTTACACTCAGTTTATTAAGTCCTTGTAGATTTCTTTCACTGTCACTGTCAAACCTGGAGACCCTGGTGTACCCAACTTGGTTGGTCTTGTGGTGTTATGTATAATAAATATGATTATCTTAAAACCAGTAGTTATTTTTATGTATAGTATTTATAATATATGTTTATGTATTAATGTCATCTATATGTGTATGTATTAATGTTATGTATATAGTATTTAAGTATATGTATGTTTATATAGGAATTGCTTACTTTTATGATATTTATTGGAATAAAAATAATTTATAAATATAATTTTCACTATCCTCGATCTAACAAAGAAATCTCATTTGTCCCCACGGTCAACGGTCAGAGAATGCCTTACGGCATTATGATCGCCGATTGTAAATTACAATAAAGATTTTAAATAAAATAAATAAATAAATATCGTATAATCGTAGCGCTGGTCCTGAGCTCTGACGACAAAGGTTTTCGAGTTTCGTAAAAGATCTGTATTAAATATTTAGTTGAATACAGATTGATAAGATAACATGAATCTTTTTATGAGAGAGTTCATTACCCTGCGGAATCTTACCAACTATTATTTTAATATTTTTATTGCAAATTTAAAAAGATATTTGTTTAATATTGGCCGCGTTCGTTTTTTAGCATTTCCAACATTTCGTAGCAACTTCATCAACCAGCGCGAAATAACGTTTTTGTTAAGAAATACCAGTTTCTTTAACAATGCTAACATTTCTTAAATAAAACGAGCGGTGAGGCTACTTTTTGACAAGTATTTTCGTTCATGTTTTATCATACCATGGCATCCAACACACATGATATTATTATGGTCTTTGAATTTATTACATAAAATCGTTTAAAATACCTTTTTAACAAATATAATAGAAAACTATAAATATTGTAAACAAACCATTTTATATGTTAATGACATCTGTCAAAAAGTAACATCAGTAACAGCAATAATAATAATAATAAGTACTTAATTTAATTTATATAAATTAAATTATTTTCACCACAGAATCCTGCTTGGAGTTGATTTTAGTTGAGTTAACACTTGGTTTGGGGTCACCACACCAACTCTCTGTCAAAAATCTCGGTGTTAAAAGTCTTACACAGTGTTACCCCTCATTCCGAATCAAGCTCAGAGCGCTTGGTACTAACAGCCGTTCCGAATTAAATATCACGATTTGGATGCTCAGAGCGTGATATTAATTCGGAACGGTCTAAATCACATTTTCATTCATAAAATTATAGATTTTTTAAAAATATATGGAAGATAAACTGCGGATTTCACATATTCGAGTATGAATACTAACAAATATACATCTCTCGGTTTATTCATCTTTATATGTGTAAAGTTTAATATTAACTTATTTTGGTATTTCAAAATAACTTGCCGTGTTACAGACATTTATTTTCACTTCCTATACTTAAATATTAATTATAGATTTGTTTAAGAAGTAATATAGAAACAGTATAAACAAATTACAATATTAAATAATTTGAAAGAAAACGTAATATTAAATTAACTAGAAAATGGCGCGGGACATAATGACAAACAACTGACAGCGCTCAGAGCGATCTACCTCGATATCGTGAGCAGTCTAAGCGCGAGAAATGATGTCATTTGTGACGTCACATAGCTTTGGCAAAACAGTTTAAGCACGTCTCGGAACACCTTTAAGCGTGCTTAGGTTACTATTATCGTGTCTCGGAACGACGAGTTAGTTACCAAACGCGACTCCGAGGCGTCATTTCGTTTGACAGCTGAAGGGATTAATTAGTGGAGTTGCGGTTGAGGAAACGTCTAAGCTAGAGATT
Source organism: Tinea semifulvella (assembly GCA_910589645.1). Classification (NCBI taxonomy): domain Eukaryota; kingdom Metazoa; phylum Arthropoda; class Insecta; order Lepidoptera; family Tineidae; genus Tinea; species Tinea semifulvella. Next base: position 8,285,066 of record OU342620.1, read on the forward strand.
TTTTTATAATTTTTTTTTTCATTTATTTAGGCAACAAACAGTCAACATACGCAAATAATATCACAGATAAACAAAATTGTCACTCTGCAAGATACTAAAATTGAAAACTAATAAATAATATGAACCACTAAGGGGCCCCTTTGAAGGCTTTGCCGGCACGTGACAAGTTTGAACATCTGTGTAATAAATAATAACAATAAGAAGACATTGAGAGCCAAAAATATTTTATACATAATAGAAGTTAAACACAAATACTATGGAATGGAAAAAAAAAAACTGGATATAAAAATAAAAACAAGGATAGAGTAATAACGCAAACATGATATAAAAGATACTTAAATTAAGTAATTTATAAATACATACTTATAATACTAATTACGGATACAACAAACTACCAACCATCAACAGCAACCCTTGTATAAACTTGAATTAGAAATAAGTGATTTTACTATTCATCAACAATGAGATTGTAGTAGGATAATATTATCTAGCCAACTGAAATATGCAATGATGAATGCATAAATGCTTGGGACCCGGCAAGTTCAAGTTCAGAGCAGCGAAGAAAATACACTCCTCTTCACTACTCTGGAACTGGTACCGAACATGTCTACCGAAGATGAAACGGATAGTGGTTTGGCCGAATACCGGTTACCGAATATTCGACAAGCTACGAGGCCGGAGCGCCGGATATCCGGCAACCGAATATTCGGCCCTTTATCGCGTTACATGACAGATCGGAAATCTGAAAGCGAAAAGCTATTGTCTGGTATACGTGGCCAAACGGAGTCGCCTATCACCAACAAATGCATAAAATTTGGTATTCATTCACCATAATTTGCCACTTGTTAATTTTGAGTATCAAGCTAATTAATAAAATAAACATTTTTGTCGAGTGATTATTTAAGTAAACTGTGTCCATAACGTAGTGTGGTATCATTTTCGTCGTATAAAATAATGAGAATGTTTTAAATATAACTATCCGGCATCCGACCGCATTCAGCTAGGATGGGCAGCATTCGGGAAGTTACGACACATCTTCCTATCGAACATACCACAGTTTGAAGACAAAAGTTTTTAACCAGTGTGTTATTCCATTAATGTTGTATGGAGCAGAGACGTGGACACTGACGGTGGGTCTGTGTCAAGGTCGCTCAGCGAACTATGGAGAGAGCTATGCTCGGGATTTCTCTGAAGGATAAAGTCAAAAACGTTGACATCCGTCAAAGAACCAAAGTTACCGACATCTCAAATTAGCAAGTTGAAGTGGCAATGGGCTGGACACGTCTGTCGCAGAAGCGATGAACGATGGAGTAAACGGGTCCTGCAGTGGAGACCACGTACTGGAAGACGCAGTGTGGGACGACCTCCCGCCAGATGGACAGATGACCTGAGGAAGGTCGCTGGTGGGGGATGGATGAGGGTGGCAGAAGATCGTGTAAAATGGCGAGCCTTGGGTTTGGCCTATATCCAGCAGTGGAAAGACACAGGCTGATGATGATGATGATCCGACCGGATAGGCCGGATATCGGATAGTTCCCGGATATCCGTTTCATCTCTAGTCTAAGCATAGACCAAAGGTTAAAGTAGGTATAGAAGTTTTTTTTTTTTTTTTCTTTGTTATAATCTTGCAATCAGTCATGAACTTTAAGCAGATGATTTGAGTAGTATGACATGTAGATCATATTCCCCATTGGGAATATCTCCCTATTTGCTCAGCAGCTAGAATCTTGCTGGCTGTCTGTTTCTAGCACTCTACGTCTTTTTAGACGCCTGACTTCTTGAGGGATAGTGAGGTCAACTGGGTATAGAAGTAATTAAAAATATAATTACACGACTTTATTATCTTCAGTTAACGTCACCAAAGTTCAATACTTGTTTTTGTTAAATTGCGAATATTTTCACACGCTTTGAAATAAACCCTACACAAACGTAGCTATAATTGGCAAGGACTTACAATGAAAATTTTTCTTATATTGACATATTTTATTTACCTATATCGTTTAAAACAGAAATAACTAAAGTTTAATTCAGAGGATTACATAGTCACACACAAATTACACTCTTATCCACACTGTCACAACTACACATATTAATCCCGCGGGGGGATTATTTTTTATTAAGTATTTATTATTTTCCCATTTTTCATTTTTGTTTCAGTATATTCATTTTATTATTATTATTTTATTTATTTATTTATTAAGTAGGCACACAAAACAAATTTTAGCATTACAGTTTCTAAAAATAATGGATATAGTGTATAGACATTGCTAAAACTCAAAGCATGTGTACACAATATCAGCCATGTATTATAAACAATCACGTATAACGTGTTTTTTTTTTTTTTTAGTTATTTAGTCATTAATTGGCTTTAGTTACGATTTTTGTAGAATAGATTTAGTGTTAAGCGCTGTTGATGCTGTATATGAATATTTTTTTCTTCCGGGGTGGTCAGAAACTACATCACAGATTTCACATTTAGCCAAAATTACTATAGGACAAGTGGCAAGTTCGTCGAAGTCTTTAGCGTAACTCGAGAAATATTACAAATATATTATTGTGTCCCGACCAGGAATCGAAACCGATACTTCAGAGTCTAAATCCACGGACGTAACCGCTAGACTACAATAAAATACGCTACGTGTGTGCCGGACTTAACGCTAAATGGAGCCTTTTATGAGGGTTGAATTGCATTCTAGGAATGCATTACCGTTAAATGTGTTAATAAGTAACTACTTGTTTAGATAAATAAGACGTAATGGGGTGTGTCACTAACTTTTTATCACGATAGATGGCGCATGATAGTTGGTACCTTATATAACTGTCAGTTGCATAGAAAACTTGTATTTTTATTACGAAATTTATTATTTTCTGGATATTATGTCGAAGTGAGCAGCTTTTAAGTGTACAAATCGAGATTTCCAAGCAAAATCGAAGATATGATGATCTCGAAATTGCCGTTCTATTAATTCAACCTTTTTTCTTATTAAAGACGGTGTTCGCTTTCTTAATTCGTATTTTAAGGTAGGTAACGTTAATTTAAAATACATTTTTCTGTTATAAAAATAAAAAAAACTACAAAAACATTTAAAAAATGATGCCTTAAAAGGTGTAAACAAGGTACCAGTGCCGCTAGCGACATCTACAAAAAGCTTTGCCTAATACACCCCATTAGGTACCTATGATTATTGCATTAATAAGTACTTGTAAATAATGATATACGATATACGAGAATGTATATAATAGATATAGTGTTGCCCAAAGGTATTAAAACCGGTAGTTTTTGGTTGATTTTAGCTTTTATTGATTATATTTTTGTGCGTTATTTTTTCTTAAAACTGTTTTTTTTTTTTTTCATTATTAAAATATTTGTAATATTCTGACATTTATTTAAGTACTTAGGTAGGTATTAGTTTTATTAATTATAATTTAATTTAATAGATTAAACTGTTAGGTAGGTAAATTGTTTGTTTATATAATGTAAAGTAAAAGTAAAGTATCATCACGACCGTTTCCCTTTCGGGGTGGTCAGAAACCACGCTTAAAGAAGCGGGTTCACATTTAGCCAACTTCACTATAGGCCAATCATGACAAGTGGCAAGCTCGTCGACGTCTCCAGTGTACCAAACTCGAGAAATATCACAAATAAATTTAATATTAATTAAATGTATTTATTTACATGGACTTAACCTCTAGATCACGGATTCTAACAAAAATAAAAACAATAAATTGAACTTAAGGTAAAAATATATATTTTTCGAGTTTAAAAAAATCGAATATCTAAAAAAGTAACAGTAAAAATATTCCATCTCTCAGTTTGGTGCACATAGAATATTGTTTGCATATATTATCTTTGGAACCTGTTTACACGGCTTAGTATGTGTCGGCATATATTTAATCTACGGCTGCCCAAAGCTACGGTATTCTAATCACGTAATTTCGCTACTGTTAGATTTTTTTCGCATTTCTATCCATACTTTTTAATAACTTACCAGAAAATATCAAGGTATTACCGATTAACCGTTTCAAAAAGGATCTGTACAATTACTTAATAAAATAATGTTTTTATACAATTAAAGAATATCTAAGCAATAACTAATGCTAAAGTTTGACCGCCTCCGTGGTCTAGTGGTAACAAACGTTGCCGTGAACTCGGGAGGTCGTGGGTTCGATTCCCACCGGGGGCAAGTTGTACATTGTATAATTTGTCTCGGTCTGGGTGTTTATATGTATACATATTTACAAAAAAAAAAAGTATAATATGTAGTTTATCAACCATCTAGTTTCCGTAACACAAGCCTCGTAGCTTACCACGGAAATTAGATGGCGCTGTGTGACCTGTCTGGAAATATTTATTTATTATTATTATCTGGACTTCATCTCAAAAATTTGAGCATACAGCTTGCTTTTTTTACAATCATTCCAATGGTAAGGTTAGGATGTGGTTTCTTAATCATATTGCAGTAATTATACATAGGTATATGGATGAGAAAAGGAGGTGATTTTGAAACCGACCCCCAATCACAATTTATCATACATTTGCTTCGTTATGAGAATTAATTATAAAAAAGTAATTGTCAGTAGGTAATTAATGTCAAAAATCAAAACAATATAAAGGTCAAAATTAAATTAAATTGGTAGAAAAATAATAGTAATATTTCTAATAGGTATATGTCCAATGATTTATTTATTTCCCTTTTCCCTTCTATTTGTATTAGGTTAATGAAATTTTGATCTATTCTTATAATGTCTTAGATACTTTTCTTAAGGTGCACAAGCCTGGAGTTAAATATGTCAATTAGGTCACTATGTTTCCTATTTATGTCATCAAAGAAACGGCACATTCTAACTATAGGGTTGAAGTAAGATGTGTTGTTAAAGTATGTTTTAAGTACAAAAGTTCTAGGTGTGCGCGTGCGGTAGTATATGTTGAAGTTCAGCAGGGATAGGAGGGCTTCTGAGTCAACTTGGTAATGTATCAGTTTGTGCAAATATATTAGGTCATATCTTTTACGGCGATTTTCGAGAGACATCATTTTGAACCAATTTAGTCTATCACTATAGTTGGTCAACTTACAGCAGTAGGACATAATTTTAAGACATTTGTTCTGAATGCTTTCAACATTTGACACATGAACGTTGTAGTGTGGTGACCATACAGGGCAAGGATATTAAAGTACTGACCAAACCATACTACAAAACTATACGCGAGTAATTGTCAAAAGAGCAAATATTTGTAGGCTTCAGGTGTCATTAGTAGGTCATTAATTTAAAATAAAAACGCAATTTTTTTTTTAAGATAAAAATCATTATCTAATAAACAAATATCAGTGATAGTAAAGTAAAGTATCATCACGACCGTTCCCTTTCGGGGTGGTCAGAAACCACGATTATAAATAAACGGATTCACATTTAGCCAACTTTACTATAGGCCAATCATGACAAGTGGCAAGCTCGTCGATGTCTCCAGCGTACCAAACTCGAGAAATATCACAAATAAATAAAATATTAATTAAATGTATTTATTTACATTAATATTTTTTTGTGTCCCGACCAGGAAACGAACCCGGTACTTCCGAGTCTAAATCCACGGACTTAACCACGGACCACGGAGGCAGTCAGTGATAAATACCTAAAGGCTGGGTAGTGTTATTATTAATTGATCTTGCCCACAGGCGAGAGACGAAATAAAGAGTGAAAGAATTACGTAAGTCACGTTCGCGTGATCGTCGACCTCTCGCTATCTACTTGAATAATCTCTGTATGAGTGGCGATATTTTTAGGAAAACTTCTCTGCACCGTAACTTAAGATTTTATAACTGAATAATAAAAATGAAAAATACGTAATTCTTTATTTTTATTCTAGATTATACTATAAAGAAATTTGCTGTTTAATAAATTCCACTTGTATAAAAAGTACAAATATTTATCTAGATCGATCGGCTCAAAAAGCTCCCCTGAAAACACTATTGACAACGATCCTAATGTTAATGAATTCCGAGAATTCCAAATTGATGCTAAGACGAAATGGTTTCATTAATCAAAATCAACGATGGCCAATGGGTTTACGAAATATTGTTACCTAGATTGCTACAATTATTTAGAAAATCTTATCTTAAGCATAAACTAACAATGAATGAGCAATTATCGTATTTCTGTTATCTTATTTGAATTATTACATTCCTGTGTAATCAAAATTTTGCATTATTTTTATTTAAAACTTAATTGCACGTTATACAGGGGGCGGACTTAATGCCGCTAGACATTATCTGACAGCCAACCTTAGGGACAGTGTAGATTGTTTTAAATGTAAGGTAGGTGCAATTTTTTTATATTTAACTAATGGTAAATATTATAATAATTAATATTAAATAAGTCTATACACATATTTATACAACTAAAATACATAGTAATAACTATGATATATTAAATACATATGTATGCTAGGCAAGCTCCAAATCGAGTATCTTCAAAAATATGGTTTACAAACACTTTCTGTCTAACTATTCGTAGATTGTCCCAAATTTATGTCTCTTTTTCATGTCCTCACTATCCTCAATTGCAGCAACATGATATTTCACTTCCCTCATCATGTAAGTAGTTTTATTTTTATATTATTGTTTATTTATGATGTAATGTATGTTTATATATATATATATATATTTATATATTGCGTATTTATGTATTTGTGTATGTATTAGCATGTAATATTGTTATGTATGTATTAATACTGTTAAGAATAACTTAATTAATGATTGCACCTACCATCTATACTGTCTATGTCCTAAAGGTTTGGCTGTCAGAGAATGCCTAGCGGCATTAAGTCCGCCTTTGTACATAGTGCAATAAAGTTTTTAAATAATTAAATCAATACTATATATGATACAATTACATAACTTATGAACCATTAAAATATTTTTTTCCGAAAACATATATTTTTTTAAACATTTTTAATAAAAAAATAAGCCGTCTGAGAGTCGTCTTTCGGGGCGGATTCACGTTTAGCCAAACGTTACTATAGGCCAATAATGACAAGTGGCAAGCTCGTCGATGTCTCCAGCGTACGAAACTCGAGAAATATCACAAATAAATTAAATAATAATTAAATGCATTTATTTACATTACATAAATATTTTTGAGTCCCGACCGGGAATCGAACCCGGTACCTCCGAGTCTAAATCCACGGACTTAACCGCTAGACCACGGAGGCAGTTTATGAATTTATATAAATTAAATTAAGTACCTACTACGTTATTATTATTATTATTTTTGCTGTTTGTTTTTAACTTTTTAATTAATGTGTATACCTACTAACATAGTTCTAAGTTAAAATGTTACTAATAATTATGGGATTAATTCTGAAATAAATAATTTATTATTATTATTATTAATCTATTGCTAAGTGTTACTTACCATTTTAATAATCTCTGGATAAACGGGTTCAGTGAGAACCCCTCGGCCCCCGCTGATGTATTCAACCAGTTCATTAAGAGTAGCGCGTTTTATCTCTTTGCCTTTAAGATCGGCCATAGGGTCCATAAAATCGAATGCCACGCAACATTGTCGCAATTTTCTAATAAATAATTCTTCTTGTTCATTGCTCGGGACCTCTGAAATACAAATATATGAATTAATTAAGGGCATTGCTGACGCTCAAGATTAGGTATGTAACGAAAAAGTAATAGTACAGTGTTACTGGTAATTCGACGTATCCGTCAGGATCTGATAGGGGCCAAAATGAACCTACCATATGTTAAGTATCATCACGACCGCTTCGTTTACGGGGTTGACAAAGTCGTCGATTTATCTACAGTAGCAAACTCGAGAATTTTTTTTAGATTTAGCGAAGCGAACCTAAGACATACATAAGGTTTAAGACCATAAATCAAAGAAGGCTTATTTTTTTTAACTATAATAGTTTTCTGATGAAATATTAAAATCAGTCATTTTCGATTTATTTATTTTTTTGGCCAAACGTGCGAAATATTGCTCAGCAGCGTGTGCTAGGCCCGCAAGTTGTGTAGGCATCACATTTTAACGTAAACACATTTCAGTTTAATCGCTATGTCGTACCAATAATGACTATAGTTTCCAACAAGTTTGGTACTTGCGCAAATATTTTACTGTAATCTGTTACAGTAGCGAAAATTGATCAGTGTGCTTAGTGTAACATGCAAGTTTCGGAAAACGTAACTGATGTAGTTACGTTTTTTTATTTTACATTGCGTGTTATTGCAAGTTTGGCTATAATAACAGGCAATGAACATCGCGTTTACGAAACTTCACTGTCACACTACATACAGATAGTTGTTGTCGCTACTGATTTTTGACGTGGCAACACTGGCAGCGGATGACGTGGAGCGAAAATGGAGGGAAAACATCGAGCCCGTACTGGCGCGGGCGCCTATATAAGCTGTGCGCGGGCGGATAGTGTTATAGTGTGCAAAGTAATAATTAAGTACTACTTAATTATTCGCAAGTAAATTATTGTAAACATAAGTATAATAAAAATATATTAATACGTAATATGTGTACTTTTTCCATATAGTGTACACTAAAATTTCCTGTACTTCGTTTAGCATCGATACGATATTTGTTAATCTGATATATCTGACTTTTCCTTGCTATATATGACTGAAAACACTTTTTCTTCAGTACAGCCCCTAAAACAGTGTCCTAGACCTCCACTGCTGATGGTGATGTTGTAAATCTATGACAAATGTACGTAAGAAAAGTGTATTTCTCATTGGTACATGCCGGGTGATATACACTTTACAGGGTGTATCGGCACGAACGGTGTATTCTTGCCCGCTCCGGCAGACTAGGCGAGTTACCACTATCAGTCCGCCTAGCACCTATTTGTTGTTCTCGTTGAAAGCAGGTGTCATTTGCAATGATGTCAAATGCCAATATTTACTTTCAAGGAGATTGTAAGCTTAACACAACCCTTATTGATATCCGAACATGCAAGTTCTTAGAAAATATTTCTGAGCAAGGGTAGGACAACAAAAGCCCTGTCTCTGTTTCGTCACAGACCCTAGAACACGAGAGTCCTAGACCTTCACTGCTGGAGATGGAACTCCAAAAAATTTCTGGAAAATTCCGCTTACACTCGCCAAAATAGACGGGTGTGGGTTAATGTTTAATGACATTTTTTTTAATGATTCCACGAGTTGGTATTAATAATAATAATATAATTATTTATTGCACACAAAACATAAAATAATGTACATAGGCGAGCATAATACCGTATGGTATTCTCTACCAACTAACCTTTACTATTATTAGTTGACATAATAAACTTAGCGACTATTTGTTATTGCTCATTGTTTATTTTATTTATTTGACATTAAATTTTAAATTATTAAAATAACTATTGACTTAAATTAATAATAATAATATTTATAAAGTAAAATAAAAAAGTAATTGTATATGTTGAGTCCAGCAAGCGGCGGCGCAAGTATGTAAGTATATTAAAAGATTACATATTTGTGCCGTTGCTGTGCTGTTGAAACTCTGGGCCCATGGAGTCCAAGCGCAAAAAAGTTTTTAAAAGACATAACACCGCGTCTTGTCGTCTCCTCCGGTGACAAGAGGTTGTCTCATTCTTCGCCTATAGAATCCATATTGCAATTCAGCGGGGAAATGCAGCCAGCGTTCTTGCCACCATTCCACGCGGACGGGACTTATATCCCCCATCTTTAGTATTAATATTAATTTTATTTTTGTAAATATTTTTTTCGAAATAATGTTTTAATTATGGTTGTTATTGAGATATATGTGTACATACGAGGGGCGTTCAAAATATTCTCGGTATTGATACGTTACAACCTCTTTTATATATATATTTGTTACTGGCCGCTAAGATTCATCCATTGACATTAAAAAAAAGTAAAATTGGAACCGAGATGTTCTTTTGTTTTTCTGCAATTGCCGAACAAACATGAACACCATGAGCGAATTAACAATTTTAACGAAATTAGAGCACCGGATCCGTCATAAAATTCTTGACAAAACAGGGTAAAAATCAAAAAACCATAAAAGAGGAAATGGATTGTGTTTACCGTGAGTCTGCTCCTTCTTTATCTACTATTCAAAAATGGTCAAGCGAATTTAAGCGTGGAAGGGAGAGTATTGAAGATGACCCTAGACCTGGCCGGCCTGTAGTGGCTACCTCACAAGAAAATATTGATAAAGTGGAAAAACTTATATTGGAAGACGGCCGAGTGAAGGTAAAATCTATAGCTCAAGTAACCAATCTCTCTATTGGTACCGTACATGACATTATACATGACCATCTTAATATGTCAAAAGTAAGTGCAAGATGGGTTCCGCGAATGCTGACGCTTCTTCAAAAGGATATGCGTGTGGCTTGCTGTTCAGATTTTATCGACCTGTGTGGTGAAAATCCCGATGAGGTGCTGCAAAAAATAGTTACTGGAGATGAAACCTGGGTTCATCATTATGACCCAGAGAGCAAACAGGAGTCCATGCAGTGGCACATTAAGGGTTCAGCTCATCCCAAGAAGTTCAAGGTAATCCCGTCAGCTGGCAAGGTCATGGCCACAATATTTTGGGATTGTGAAGGAGTTTTGCTTATCGATTATAAAGAAAAAGGTGTAAATATCACAGGGCAGTACTACGCTAACGTTATACGTCAATTAAGAGATGCGATCAAAGAAAAGAGGCGAGGAAAGTTAACCAAAGGTGTTCTGCTTCTGCATGACAACGCCCCTGTCCATACTGCTCATATTGCCAAGGCAGCTATTGTTGAATGTGGGTTTGAAACTGTTACTCATCCACCCTATAGTCCGGACTTAGCCCCAAGCGACTTCTTTTTGTTTCCCAATCCTTAAAAGGATCTGCGTGGAAATAAATTTTCTGACGATGAAGCGTTGAAGACGGCCGTGGAGGAGCATTTTTACACCAAAGATAAAAAATATTTTTATGAGGGATTAAAAAAAATAATTGATCGATCTTATAAGTGTATGAACATAGGGGGGGAGTATATTGAAAACTAAAAATATCAAACTTTTCGTACTTGTTTGTTTTTATCCACATACCGAGAATATTTTGAACGCCCCTCGTATATATAACATAAATGTTTAATATTTTCGAATGCGTCGGAAATTATTAATTTATTATTTATTAATTAATTCATTACAGCCCCTAGAACACAGCGTCCTAGACTTCCACTGTTGGATATGGGCCTTCCAAAACATCATCATCATCATCAGCCTGTGTCTCTGGATATAGGCCTCCCCCAAGGCTCGCCACTGCACGCGGTCTTTTGCAACCCTCATCCGACCCCCACCAGCGACCCTCCTTAGGTCATCCGTCCATCTGGCGGGGGGTCGTCCTACTCTGCGTCGTCCCGTACGTGGTCTCCACTCCAGAACCCGTTTGCCCCATCGGTCATCGGTTCTACGGCAGATGTGTCCGGCCCATTGCCACTTCAGATTGCTAATTTTGAATGCTATGTCAGTAACTTTGGTTCTCTGACGAATTTCAACGTTTCGAATTCTATCCATCAGAGAAATACCAAGCATAGCTCTCTCCATAGCTCGCTGAGCGACCTTGAATTTGTGAACCAGACCCACTGTCAGTTTCCACGTCTCTGCTCCGTACGACATTACGGGGAGGACGCACTGGTTGAAGACTTTTGTCTTCCAAAACATATATCTGGAGAATTTGGCCTACACTCGCCACGCTGACCAGGCCTGTTGGCGAGGAAAATTAATTATGTATTCCTCTTGGTCGCTACTCTTGGCAGAGTGGTAGTGGTTGTCGTTTGAGTGTCAGTGGCACGCTTAACAAGCCGTTGCCACTCCTCTCGACCTGCAGCACTCATGTAGGGGGTTATCCATTGCTGCTTTAACCTGGTCGGTCCACCTAATCGAAAACCTACCACGCATACAAGGCGCTCAAAGGGTGTCTCTAATCTCCACGCGTCCAAAGAAATTGAAAATGCGTGATTGTACGATTGAGGAAAGGCGCAGTCTTATTCCCAGTTCCTTGAGAATGGACTTGTTGGTTCAAAACTCCGCCAATGACCGTTACCTTCCGGGGTAGTCAAAAACCACGCTTATAAAGAAGGGGATTTACATTTAGCCAACTTTACTATAGGCCAATCATGACAAGTGGCAAGCTCGTCGATGTCTCCAGCGTACCAAACACGAGAAATATCATAAATTAAATATCAATTAAATTTATAAGTTTTATTAATTTAAATTAATAAATGTTTATGTGTCCCGACCAGAAATCGAACACGGTAATTATGTAGAAGACTACAATATTAATTTGTACATAGAATTCTAGAAATTATATTTTGATTTAATTATGATTTGAACACACAACAATTATTTGATAAAGAACAGATAAAAAGAGGAATCGGTTTGGTCTAAACCATGGATGCACAGACCGCGGCCCGCGGGCCGCATGCGGCCCGTGGGTCGAATACTGGTGGCCCGCCGACAGCAAAAATAATACTCTCGTGCATTCGAAAAATATTGAATTCTATTCCAGAATAAAACAAAAAAAAAATATGTTCGAAAAGTAATGTGAAACTCGCGCGCGCGCAATTTGAATCTAGCGCCCAAAATTGCTAAGTCAAGTAACATCGCTCGCTATAGAAATCAAGAATTTTCTAGCGCGGTGAGCAAGCGAGATAGATATAGTCCCGTATTCCCGATTGCTCGCGTATCTACACGAAGCTTCCAGAGTCGTTTGCGCGGTATAAAAATCACGTTAACCGCAGCGGCCGAACAGTTCGCTTTTCATTTGAGTGAAGTGTCAACAACAGAAAGAAATAAGCGCGAAAATACAAAGCGAAGTAATAAGTGATTGAGAATAAGTGCAGTTTATTAGTGTTTTTGGGAGGCAATAGTTCTAGCCGGTGTCATATATTTTGATCCACATTCAACGTAGATTTCCTGTTGCAGTGTTAACCCGTCAAGTGCCGTGTATAATTGTGTTGTGAAAACGTAAGTAAAACTCTGTTATTAATAAGTGTTTCCCTACCTATTTAATCAATTTTAATCAAATTTAGCTTTAATGTTGGCTAAATATTAAAATAAACAAAGAAATTACTATTTTTATAAGAATTTCTCTAACTGTAATAATTACGTCATTATTTCAGATAAAATCTGTATAAAAATCTTAAAATTTCTGAGAAATAATATTTAATCAATTATTTTTGATAATTTAAAAAAGGATAGGTAATTTAAGTGGGTACTGTAATTGTTTTTAGGTGCTGTGTTAATCCTAGCCAGGATTAGAACGCAACATGGAGAAGCCAGGACCTAGTAAAAAACGTAAGGTTAAAGATGAAAATCGGCAGTTTCAAGAAATTTGGACTGAGAAATACTTTTTTGTATGGTCGCATAACAAAGTCGTTTGTTTAATTTGCAAGAATTCTGTTGCGATTGCAAAGGATTATAATGTAAAAAGGCACTATGAAACGCAGCATCCTTCTTTTACCAAGTTTACAGGCGAATTAAGAAAGCAAAAAATGTTGTCTTTAAAACGGGAGCTTATTGGTCAGCAAGCTATGTTTACAAAACACATTCAAGATTCAGAAACGGCTACAGAAGTTAGTTATGAAATTTCTCGAATGATAGCAAAGCGAAGTCGCCCCTTCAATGATGGCGATTTTGTAAAAGAATGCATGGAAATTGCCGCTAAGAAAATGTGTCCAGAAGCAGCAAAAAAGTTTGAGAAAATTCAACTGAATCGTATGACTATCCAAAGACGAATTATGTCCTTGTCAGGTAATATTGCGGAACAATTAATTGAAAAAACTAAGATCATGGATTTTTTTTCATTAGCACTCGACGAATCGACTGATATTAGTTCCACAGCTCAACTTCTCATATTCATACGAGGTGTTACTCAAGATTTTGAAGTCTTCGAAGAGTTATTAGGAATGTGTTCATTGAAAGGTCAAACCGAAGGAGTTGATATACTCAATGGACTTTTGGACGAGTGTTCAAAAACTGATTTGGACTTATCTAAGTTATCGGGAGTTGCGACTGACGGTGCTCCTTCCATGATTGGTATCAATTCCGGGCTAGTTACTTTGCTGAAAAAGCACCTGCAAGAAAAAAACATAAACACTGAAGATCTCATGCAGTTTCACTGCATTATACACCAGGAAGCCCTCTGTTCTAAAAAAAATGAATTTCAAAATGTAATGAAAGTAGTAGTTTCGACTGTAAATTTCATAAAATCACGAGGACTCAATCACAGACAATTCAAACAATTCCTTGATGACATCGAAAGCGAATACGGAGATTTACTGTATTATACAGAAGTAAGGTGGCTAAGTCGTGGATTGACACTGGAACGATTTCTAAATTTAATAGAAGAAATTGGAATATTTCTGGCGGAAAAGCAAAGGGATGTCCCGGAACTTAAAAATCCTGATTGGTTGTGTGATTTAGCTTATTTAGTTGACATTACAAATCATTTGAATGTCTTGAACACACGGCTTCAAGGCAAAAATCAACTGATATCCCAGCTCTATGCTCATGTAACATCCTTTCAATGCAAGCTGACACTTTTCAGATCACAATTGAATTCTGGAAATTATAATCATTTTCCGAATTATAAGAAAATGGCTGAAAAATTCAACAAAACTGCGATTAATTTCAGTTATGTAGAAAAGCTAGATATTTTGATTCAATCTTTTGAAGACAGATTTTCGGAGTTTAAAAAAGTGAAACCTCTGTTGGACATATTCAGCAATCCTTTCACTATTTCAGTTGAAAATGCGCCAGAGTCAATGCAGTTAGAAATTATCGACATTCAAAATGATCAAGATTTACGCAACAAATTCAACGAAGGAGACTTGCTGAACTTTTACCGCTGCATTGATAAAAATATGTACGAAGAGTTGCGCATAAACGCTCTGAAATGTGCCAGCTTATTTGGTTCTACCTATATATGTGAACAAACTTTTTCAATACTAAATAATAATAAAACAAAAAATCGAAACCGCCTTGCAAATGAAAGTTTGGAAGCAGTTTTACGTGTTGCTACAAGTAAATTTGAGCCAAATATAAAAAAGATTGTAAGCACTATGCAGTGCCACGCTTCAAATTAATAATTTCTTTTTTAATTTTAATAAATTTTTATCAATTCTTTATTGTCTTTAACTACCTATACCTACTTCTGGCGGCCGGCCCGCTATCAGTTCATGATTTGGCCGAGTGGCCCCTAGTATTAATAAGTCTGTGCAACCCTGGTCTAAACCCACCTTAAAGCAAACTTCATTTGCGAGAAGCCTTAGTTGTTGGTGTGCACTAACAGGCACTGACCTTGTTTAGATAAGAATCCACGTAAAATAAGATTACTAGCCTAGAATCATTAATCTATGACTTCTACTGAACTAACATATTAGAGGCAACAAAAGATACGCTGGATATTTATTTATTTATTAGATCTCCAACAAGATGTACAGCAATTCATTACAACATAATAAGAATAATATTGGGGCTAAGTGCCGCCATAATTATAGGAAATTATACCATTTAATTTTAATATAAATTAGATTAAGTTCAATTGTTAAAAAAATCTATATTCAATTCAATTCGTTTATTTTGCAAGTAGGCATAGTACAAAAAGAGATGAATTCTGCACTTTTTTACACGTCATTTTTTTCGATATTAATATAAAAAAATATTTTTTTTTA
Organism: Tinea semifulvella; assembly: GCA_910589645.1. Classification (NCBI taxonomy): domain Eukaryota; kingdom Metazoa; phylum Arthropoda; class Insecta; order Lepidoptera; family Tineidae; genus Tinea; species Tinea semifulvella. Next base: position 8,300,754 of record OU342620.1, read on the forward strand.
TAGTACATATTGGTGTATCTGGAGCAGTACATGATAACCATCATTTGGAAAGAGAAACAATAAAATATTAAAAATAACAAAATTATAAATACAGAATAACGCTTAACATTATAGCTGCTGTATACTGTTGTTGACCGCCTCCGCGGTCTAGTGGTAACGAACGTTGCCGTGAACTCGGGAGGTCGTGGGTTCGATTCCCACCGGGGGCAAGTTGTACATTGTATAATTTGTCTCGGTCTGGGTGTTTATATGTATATATAATAATATGTATATATTTTCAAAAGAGGTAACGCGCCGGAGTCTTCGGAACATTGGGTTCATCTTGTCCTGGATTCGATGACATGTAGAGATTATAATCAAGATATTTGTAAGTATTTAGTTTTTATATTATTAATTAGGTTTATCTTTTAATTTATTATTTCTATTTTAATGTTTCAATATTAAAATGTAAAGTTTGAAGTTATTTTATATTATCTTTCAGAAAATCATCAATTTATTTTACAAAAAAAATGTATATATGTACCCCCTATTCCGAATCGCGCTCAGAGCGCTTAGAACGATTATGACACTGACCGTCGCGTCGTTCGGAATCAAATATCGCGATTTGGATGCTCAGAGCGTGATATCAATTCGGAACGGTCTAAATCACATTTTCATTCATAAAATGTTAGTTTTTTTTTTTAAATGCATGGAAGATAAATTTCGGATTCCACATCTTTGGGTATGAATACTAACAAATATACATCTCTCGGTTTGTTCATCTTTATATGTGTAAAGTTTAATATTATTAACTTATTTTGGTAATTTAAAATAACTTGCCGTGTTACAGACATAATTTTTTTCACTTCCCACTTAAATACTAATTATAGATTTGTTTTAGAGGTAATATACAATCAGTATAAATGAATTACAATATTAAATAATTAAAAGAAAACTTAATTTAAATAAACTTGAAAATGGCGCGCGACATAATGACAAAAAACTGACAGCGCTCAGAGCGATCTACGAGGGGCGTTCAAAATATTCTCGGTATTGATACGTTACAACCTCTTTTATATATATATTTGTTACTGGCCGCTAAGATTCATCCATTGACATTAAAAAAAAGTAAAATTGGAACCGAGATGTTCTTTTGTTTTTCTGCAATTGCCGAACAAACATGAACACCATGAGCGAATTAACAATTTTAACGAAATTAGAGCACCGATCCGTCATAAAATTCTTGACAAAACAGGGTAAAAATCAAAAAACCATAAAAGAGGAAATGGATTGTGTTTACCGTGAGTCTGCTCCTTCTTGATCTACTATTCAAAAATGGTCAATCGAATTTAAGCGTGGAAGGGAGAGTATTGAAGATGACCCTAGACCTGGCCGGCCTGTAGTGGCTACCTACATACATACATACATATCTTCACGCCAGATCCCTTGCGGGGTAGGCAGAGACAATTGAGCGCCATTTGACACGATCACGACATACCTCTTTCGCTTCGTCGATATTCATTAACCTCTTCATACATGCCCTTTGGTTACGAAGACTTTTTAATGCACCTTCAGTCAGTGTTTTATTTATTTGATCGTGATATGTGAGTCTCGGTCTGCCAGGGCCTCTTTTACCCACAACTTTCGCATTATATATCTGGTTCGTCAATCTTACATCGCTCATCCTTTCAACATGCCCGAACCATCGTAGCATGCTTTTCCTTATTTTTGTCCCTATGCTTTCCTTCATACCAACCCTTTTCCGTATTTCGACGTTACGTATGCGGTCCGCCAAAGTGACGCCACATATCCGCCGCAACGACCGCATTTCTACTGCATTAACCCTACTCTCATGCGTATTCTGACATATCCACGTTTCGCTTCCATACATCAGTGTTGGTACCAACATGGCATTGTGTATGGCGAGCCGAGCTTTGTCACTGACATTTCGACTGCCGATTAGTGACCCCAGGGCACCGTTAACACTATTTCCCGCGTTCACTCTTCTTTCAACGTCCCTATCGTACTTCCCATCCGCAGTGAAAACACTGCCCAGATATATAATTTCATTTACTTGTTCTAGAGTTTCATCATCAATCTTTATCGTCACGGTTGTCATCCTTCTTCTTTCAAACACTAGTACCTTGGTTTTTCTCGCATTCAAACGGAGTCCTTTTTCTGCACATCCCTCCTTCATTCTTGTGACTAGTGATTGCAGTTGTTGTTCGGACGATGCCATAAGAACAGCATCATCTGCATAAAGCAGGCAGTTCACCACTAGATCACTCATCTTTATCCCACAGTCACTCTCTCTCACTCTTTTTAGGCATTTGTCGAGATATAGAGTGAATAATCTAGGAGAAAGCACACAACCCTGTTTGACGCCCATTTGGGATTCAAAGCAAGGCGACATACCCCCCTCCACCCGCACACAAGCTTTGCAGCCCTTGTACAGGGACTGTATAGCTTGTAGCAGTTTGTCATTCACTCCATACTCCGGCAATATGTCCCAAAGCTTCTTTCTTACAACTCTATCAAAAGCCTTTTCCAAATCCACAAAAGCACAGAAAACCTTCTGGTTTAAGGCCAAAAACTTCTCTGTGATATTGCGGAGCGAAAAGACTTGGTCAGTGCATCCTCTTCCAGGTCTAAAGCCTCCTTGTGCCTCCCATAAAAGACCTTCAGTCTTCTCTTGCAAGCGTTTCGTGAGAATCTTGCCATACATCTTGCTCGCCAAACTGATCAAACTAAGTGGCTACCTCACAAGAAAATATTGATAAAGTGGAAAAACTTATATTGGAAGACGGCCGAGTGAAGGTAAAATCTATAGCTCAAGTAACCAATCTCTCTATTGGTACCGTACATGACATTATACATGACCATCTTAATATGTCAAAAGTAAGTGCAAGATGGGTTCCGCGAATGCTGACGCTTCTTCAAAAGGATATGCGTGTGGCTTGCTGTTCAGATTTTATCGACCTGTGTGGTGAAAATCCCGATGAGGTGCTGCAAAAAATAGTTACTGGAGATGAAACCTGGGTTCATCATTATGACCCAGAGAGCAAACAGGAGTCCATGCAGTGGCACATTAAGGGTTCAGCTCATCCCAAGAAGTTCAAGGTAATCCCGTCAGCTGGCAAGGTCATGGCCACAATATTTTGGGATTGTGAAGGAGTTTTGCTTATCGATTATAAAGAAAAAGGTGTAAATATCACAGGGCAGTACTACGCTAACGTTATACGTCAATTAAGAGATGCGATCAAAGAAAAGAGGCGAGGAAAGTTAACCAAAGGTGTTCTGCTTCTGCATGACAACGCCCCTGTCCATACTGCTCATATTGCCAAGGCAGCTATTGTTGAATGTGGGTTTGAAACTGTTACTCATCCACCCTATAGTCCGGACTTAGCCCCAAGCGACTTCTTTTTGTTTCCCAATCTTAAAAAGGATCTGCGTGGAAATAAATTTTCTGACGATGAAGCGTTGAAGACGGCCGTGGAGGAGCATTTTTACACCAAAGATAAAAAATATTTTTATGAGGGATTAAAAAAAATAATTGATCGATCTTATAAGTGTATGAACATAGGGGGGGAGTATATTGAAAAATAAAAATATCAAACTTTTCGTACTTGTTTGTTTTTATCCACATACCGAGAATATTTTGAACGCCCCTCGTATCTCGATTTCGTGAGCAGTCTAAGCGCGAGAAATGATATCATTTGTGACGTCACACAGCTTGGCAAAACAGTTTAAGCGCGTATCGGAACACCTTTAAGCGTGCTTAGGTTACTATTATCGCGTTATTTATTATTATTATTATAAAATTTTATAGAGTGATAATTCTATATAAAGAATATCTTCCATATCTTCTTATATCCATATTCTTAAGCGTAATTTTTTCGTGTTAAAATTAATAAGCAGATAAACTTATCAAGGGTGCGAATAATGCTCAAACTGAGTAGCGAACCGCTCAATTTATATAAAATGAAATGAAATCAAATCAAATCAAAATAATTTATTTCCGTATGGTTAGCACGTAACACTTGGATATTGTCAATACATACAAGCCAATAAATAAAATAAATAAAAAATATTACCATTGACCATGGTTGAACCGAAACCCAAAACCTGCAACTTTAGTTCTCATTTTTGCGGTATTTTAAAAGCGACTGTTATTTTTCTAAACATGCATTTCATACTACGGCCACTGGTTATTCAAAAGAAAACAAGTATAGAATATATTAAAACCTAAAGAGCTCCTCACAACGTATATAAGTATGTATTGTATGTAGTATATAGTAGCCAATATAGTATGTATTATTGTGTACATATTTGTATGTATGTGTATTTATTTTAATATCTATTGTATGTAAGATTAAATGAATTTATTTGGCAACGTTTCTTACAATCGTTTGCACCTAGCCTCATGACTGTAATGTTCTGTATTGTCCCAAACTGCCTCCGTGGTCTAGCGGTTAAGTCCGTGGATCCAGAACCGGAGGCACCGTGTTCGACTCCCGGTCGAGACACAAAAATATTTATTATTTATTTATAAAAATACATTTAATTAATATTCAATTTATTTGTTTTATTTCTCGAGTTTGGCACGCCGGAGACATCGACGAGCCTGCCACCTGTCATGATTGGCCCACAAAAATGATAAATATATGGTATTGGCTCGGTTGTATATATGGCGCTGTGTGACCTGTCTGGAAATATTTATTTATTTTATTATTAATACTTTTCTTTTCGCGGCGATCGAGTGCCTTCACTCGGCTCAGACTTAGCTGTTAAGGCACGCAGGGCCAACAGTGAAAGAGAGACGGTTTATAGGGTTTTAGTCCGTAGGCGCCTTGGGGTCTCCTTATGTTTTCGATTATAAGCTGACACGGCCCTTTTACAGCCACGATTTTTTATTTTTATTTATGGACATAAATATTGTTATTACTAGATTGTAAGCTGACACGGCCATTTTACAGCCACGAATCTATATTTATGGACATAAATATTTTTATTACTAGATTGATTGTAAGCAGAGACGGCCATTTTACAGCCACGAATTTATATTTAAGGACATAAATGTTATTAGATTATAAGCTGACACGGCCTTTTAACAGCCACGAATTAAATTTCAAGTATCTAGTTATAAATAAGTACAAAATCCTCGCTTATGGCAACATTGCATAGAAAACTTGTATTTTTATTACAAAATTTATTATTTTCTGGATATATTACCGAAGTCAGCAGCTTTTAAGTGTACAAATATAGATTTCCAAGCGAAATCAAAGATGATCTGATGCTGTTCTATTAATTAAACTTTTTTTCTTTTTAAAGACGGCGTTCGCTTTCCTAATTCGTCTTTTAAGGTAGGTAACGTTAAGTTAAAATTCGTATTTCTGTTATAAAAATAAAAACTACAAAAACCTTTAAAACATGATCCGACATAGGTGTTAACAAGGTACCAGTGCCGCTAGCGACATCTATAAAAAAGCTTTGCCTGATTATTAAGTTATTTAAAAACTTTAACAGGTTAAATGGCGTAGATACATTCTCAACGTGCACAACGCCATCTGGACGCACTTTAAAACGCATCGTGAATTTGAAAATCTACGTCCATCTTGTTGGAACTGGCACAGGGAACAGTGTTCTCAATAATTGGACGCCCGTCCATTCGGTTAATTGTACACATTTGAATTATTTGATTAAGGCTACGTATTTGTAAATGTAACGATTAATGTTTAAAATTATCACAACGGTTGACTTTCAAAATAAAATAGGTAGGTACATTCGATGCCAAAAGTTAAAAAAACTTTAATCAGTTTGGTGCCTCAGGCAAACAGCGCGTTCGTTTGGATGTATATCCATTATTCAGTGCCTACATTTAAAAATGAAATCGTCGCATACTTATTTACTGTACAAATAAGGAGTCTTGTTAGAACCGGACACCTACATAATAAAGGCGATATTTTATGAGCGTGTTAATATATGTATGTGATCAACTATTTATATCACCCAATGCTATGACGTATACTGTTTGAAAATGGTCTGTGTGACGTCATTATAGCAAATATAACGACCGTATTGGAGCTCGTTTGAAAAATATTAAATTTATTTGTTTGAAAAATTCTAGTAGAGAGAGAGAGACAGAATGCATGTTCAGAGGTGCTAAAAAGGGTTGCAGTGAATAATTAATGTGACAGGACAAATAATTATAATTTTAAAACCCAGGCTAAACCATTGCATGTTATCGATAAGTTAAATACAAGCGCTTAGATGCTGTAAATCTAATAAAATCTTCTAAAACATATATCTGGAGATTTTGGCTGGCATGTCAATTTGAATGACGATTTAACAACGATTCACAGGTTAGTGTTAGTGTAACCAGCAGCCCTATTCTGTTACTTAAGCGCAAACGTTAAATAATGGAAGCCGTTAACTATATACATATCATGCTATTAAGGTTGATATTTGCACGGCCGCTGTCAAGGACGAGCGCTTATAGAGTTGAGAATTGAATAATATTTTGTAATTATGACGCAATCTCTGAAGTAAATAACGAAATCCACTAATAACGTTTGCGACTAATGTATTTTCCAAGGCGAGTACGGTTGTATTGTAAATCTGTGACCAATGTAAAAAGAAAAGAGAATTTTGGTTCGAACCGCTACATATTTGGATTTTTAAGGAAAGTAAGTTAAATGGCCAAATACATCTGTCGCAGAACCGATGTCCGTTGGAGAAGACGGGTTCTGGAGTGGAGACCACGTATTGGAAGACTCGGAGCAAGATACGCTAAAAATGTAAATGACAGACAGACAGACAGTAGGGTCGTCCAGGCCCGGACGCCTAATGGGCCTGGGTCGGGTATGGGAATATTCCCCCGTTTTCCCTGGCAGGATCTCAGCGGGTAACCACCCGCCGGTAATTCATGCACTTTTAGTGCTGGGCGCCGTTAGCAGTATAATAGCGCGCATGTGGCTCAAGAACCCAGAGGGCTAGATTCAACTGCTTCAGCTCTGCTCCAGGACTACTTCCCTAGGAAGTGGTCTCCCGTTGGGGGGCCGTGCGCAAGACGGAGAGCTATTCTGGAGATGGTTGAAGTGTCCGTTGTCGGCCCGATAGAACATACGTCTAGTCAGGCCAGTGACAAACTCCTCAATAGTAGGCATCTCCAAATCTCGAGCTATGACGGAATTACGCATGAACCACGCGCTCGGGAAACCACTCTGAGCAATATGTTCTGCTGACTTTGGATCTTGTCCCTGTTGGTCTTGGCCAGAAGGTGGTGCCAGGCTGGCGCAGCATAGGTGAGACGAGAACGGATGAACATCTTGTAGATCCGGACCTTCAACCTGAGCGGCAAGCTGGAATTCATAACAGGACGTAACATGGCTCGGGCCGCCTTCGCCTGATTGACGCAGCTGTAAATGGCAGTGAATGTCAAAATTTTACATTTGGGTGTGGGTTTAAAGACCACGTGGTCGAGACTGAAGATTACAAATTTTAGAGGGTGTAGCAAGATTGTACGCTAAGAAACAACAACAAGCGAGCTGTTATAGAAGAGATCCATTCTCGGCAAAAACAGTCCAATTATTTTTAAACACGTTTAATATTATACAAATACAGTCCGGCCACTAAGAGAATGTATTTGTAAATAGTTATGGATGAAACCAAAATAGCGTTTACAGCTAGTTCTTCTCTTAGATAGCATGCGGTCGTCCTTCTGGCCCTCAAAAACAACTTCAGCACTGTTCTTTTTAAAAAATTGACTATAATAAATATTTTTTAAATTATTTTGCCTTATTTATTAATGTGTGTATTATTAATGTAAATATAAAATTTTATTTTAATTTTACTTTACTGTATCCTATTGATTGTCATCTATGGGAGGTGACTTTTAAATTAGTTAATAACGTTATTTTTAACCGGGGGTCCCTACTGCGTTTTCCAGTACTCCACTCCAGAACCCGTTTACTCCGTCGTCCATCGGTTCTGCGACAGACGTGTCCAACTTGCTAATTTTGAAAGCTATGTCAGGAACTTTGTTTTTTTGACGGATGTCAACGTTTTTGACTTTATCCTTCAGAGAAAACCAGAACATAGCTCTTTCCATAGCTCGCTGAGCGACCTTGAACTTATACGTCATACCCTCTGTCAATGTCCGCGTCTCTGCTCCATACGACAGTTTTGGAAGAACGCACTGGTTGCAAACTTTTGCCTTCAAACACTGGTTGGTATATTCGATAGGAAGAATGTTACCCATCCTAACTGAATATGTCTATAGGCTTCTTTGCTGAAGTTGGCTATTCCTAATTGGACGGCCTGTCCAAGGTAGACGTATTTCTGTATAACTTCGACATTTCCCACGCAGATTGGTCTCGGTATGACATGGCCGTTGAACACGATTTTTGGCTTGTCCAAGTTTAAACCGCGCCCGACCCGCTGGGATGCCACATTTAAGCCGTTCATGTCATCCGCGAATCGGAGGTTCGAGATGTATTCTGCAGTGAATTTTACGCCGCAGTCACACCAGTCCAGCATATTGAAGACACCTTCCAACGCGTTAGTAAACAGTATTGGGGATATTACGTCGCCCTGTCTTACACCTCTGTGCAGTTGGATCGGTCTTGTATGCTGGCCTTGTATCTGGACGGTCATAGTCGCTGTGTCTTAACACCTCAACGTATCGCCAGTCAAACAGGCATCGCTGCATAGAGTCCAGAACAGCCCAGCGGCCCTATTCTGTTACTTAGTCGCAAACGTTATATAATGGAATCCGTTAACTATATATATACCACGCTATTAAAGTTGATATTTGCACGGCTCCTGTCAAGGTCGATCGCTTATAGAGTTGAGAATTGAATAATATTTTGTAATTATGACGCAATCTCTGACGTAAATAACGAAATCCACTTATAACGTCTGCGACGTTACGTGTGCTGGTCTCGATGAGGTCAAAGGCTTTCTCGTGGTCCACAAATCGGCAAAACTCGAGCAAAAAGTGACAGTAAATAACATAATCCGCTATTTCGACAACCTAACGTTTGCGCTTAGTAATGGAATACAGCTGCAGAGTACAATATTAGTTATATCACCAGCCTAACATTACTGTAATAGTGCTTTTGTTTATTATTAAAATATTGGAAATTTAATTTGTCCTCAGCTGTAAGGAACGCATTCTCTCAGCGGCCAGACTTAAGTTAGATAGCTCCAAGCTTGAATATTGTTATCAGCTTTATCACATTATCTGATTGCTCTACATGTCTGTAGACGCCCAAGTACGTACGCAACCTAAGGCAGGCCGCTCACCAGAGATACTCGTATTATGACATTTCGTCAATCAAAACTTGTCGACAACACTACTATTTGTGCAACATTACAAAATGATTTGCCAAATGAACTGCCTCCGTGGTCTAGCGGTTAAGTCCGTGAATTTAGACTCGGAGGTACTGGGTTCGATTCCTGGCCGGGACACAAAAATATTTATTAATGTAAAAAAATACATTTAATTTATTTGTGATATTTCTCGAGTTTGGTACGCTGGAGACATCGACGAGCTTGCCACTTGTCATGATTGGCCTATAGTAAAGTTGGCTAAAATCCGCTTATATAAATAAGCGTGGTTTCTGACCACCCCGAAAGGGAAACGGTCGTGATGATACTTTTTACAAAATGATTTATTGTCAGAATAGTTTACATGTGAATGTTCAGAAACGTTACATTAATGCAAATGTTGAAACAATTTCCCCACACTAAGCTTACAATTTTTAATATTTTTAACTATAATAACAATGTTATATTATATAAAAATCCATAGAAACAAAAGGGCATGTTTGAAGAGGTTGATGAATGTCCAAGAAACTGAAGAGGTAGGTCGTGATCGTGGCAAGTGGCGCTCAATTGTCTCTGTCTGTATGTATTATTATTATTCCTTTTTATACAAATTAGATTTAAATTAAATATGTCAATTTAACATTATATTTTTACTATACCTACTACTTATTGACTAATACTTAAAATCATTGTTTGAAGACCAATGCGTTCTTGCAGTATTGTTGTACAGAGCAGAGACGTGGACAGTAACTCTACTCCACAAGTTTAAGGTCGCTCAGCGATCTATGGAGAGTGCTATGCTGGGTATTTCTTCGATGGACAAGTCCGAAACGTCTGTCAGATAACCAAAGTTACCGACAAAGCCTCCAAAATTAGTAACCTGAGGTGGCTCACTATAGTATAGCCGGTAAAACACGCTCAGAGAAGCCACATCTCGGCGACGCTACAGGGATTCGAGAGTCCCAGATATAGTGGCATCGTCCACAATTCGAACAGCTCGCCTCTGAGGACATTGAGAGCATCTGAGCGGAACCATCCCAAAGGTGAGAACAGTATTCTATACATGATCTGATCTGTGCTTTGTACAGGAACAGTCAAATTGAAGGCGGAAAAAACCGCTTCACCTTGTTCAAAATTCCGAACTTTTTTGACGCTGTTTTGGTGATGCTCTCAATGTAGTTCCGGTGGCTAAGGTCTAAGCGTATTTCCACCCCAAGAATTTACCTCAGATTGACATTAACACGTCGATTTAATTAGTAGAAGTGCGGCCTACCATATGGGATAAGACTATCGCTGCTTACAAAACGAAACGTGCGACCCTAAGCCGTGTACATGTGAAAGAGCTAGCACGGTTTAGGCGGCAACCGTATGCATGTCAAAATATCCTTAGGCATACTACGGTCGTGTCATTTGACAATTGTGTATATTTATTTCTAATATTTTATAATGTATTTCTAATGTAAAGCTGTTTTATGTAGTATTATTATTATTATTGTTTTTGCTGTGGTTATAACCTTAATATCAATTTTGATATAAATAATTTATTTTTTTGCTTAACTGTTAAATTGCTATGCTTGTTTGTGGTACTGTGCAAATTTTTGACATTCTAGGTGTTTGTAATATGATTTGTTATGTCCAAGTATTTTTTTCAGTAAATCTTGTTTCAACCAAATAAATATCACCATGGCGAGCTAATGTTCACACAATCGTCAATCACACAAAGGAGAACGCAACATACAGTCTAATTTTGTAAACGCTGTTGCATATCGTGGCGGCTTAAGTAATTGAAGTTCTGTTAATTTTGCTGTGAACCTATATTAATATTTACCCCTACATATGTGTTAAAGTAAAATGAATATTAATAAATTGAAATACATAGCAGACGCACACAAGTGTAGAAGAAATTGCGACAAAAGGATGCTCTGGTGTGCGGCCAGTCTAAACGCTTGTTACATTATATTTACCAATCCTTTTGTGTTCATAATGGCATTGAATTGTTACGATTAGTGGATCAGTTGAACTAAACCCAAAGGTCAAACACAGCTCTAGGAATAGGTGTTTTTCCGGATTCAACAACTTCGTAAATGTAATTGCTGCGAAACAATTTATATTAACACCCGTATTTTTATTATGTGTTTGACCTAAAACCTAAGCAAAGCTTGCTTATTATTTCCTTTCGGGGTAGTCAGAAACCAATTCAATTCAAAATATTTATTTCCATATGGTTCACATGTAACACTCGGATATTGTCAATTTTTTACAAATTATTTACTATATTATTAAAATTAAAATAAAAACATTACAAGCATAGCAATTTAACAATTAAGCTTATAAATAAGCGGATTCAGATTGAGCCAACTTTCATCATCATCATCATCATCATCAGCCTGTATCTCTCCACTGCTGGATGTAGGCCTCCCCCAAGGCTCGCTACTTAACGCGATCTTTCGCTACCCTCATCCAACCCCCACCAGCGACCTTCTTTAGGTCATCTGTCCATCTGGCGGGGGGTCGTCCCACCCGTACGTGGTCTCCACTCTAGAACCCGTTTGCCCCATCGTTCGTCGGTTCTTCGGCAGATGTGTCCGGCCCATTGCCACTTCAGCTTGCTATTTTTTTTTTTTAAATTAGCCAACTTTACTATAGGCCAATCATGACAAGTGACAAGCTCGACAATGTCTCCAGCGTACCAAACTCGAGAAATATCACAAATAAATTAAATGTATTTATTTACGTTAATAAATATTTTTGTGTCCCGACCAGGAATGGAACCCGGTACCTCCGAGTCTAAATCCACGGACTTAACCGCTAGACCACGGAGGCAGTTATTTTTACTTACTTACTTTACGTTATTTAAGTAAGGTTGTGTAGTTTCATGGCGTTCTACCTGGTAGAATGCTGTGAAATTATGTAGCCTAATATTATAGTATACTTACTGTAAATTTGACATGTAAAAGTGCAAAATTCATTTTTTTTTCGTCCTATGCCTAATTACAGAGAATAAACGGATTGAATTGAATTATTGTATTTTGAAAAAAATGTATGAAAACCACGCCAAATAAACACAGGGTTAGACGTATCCTTATCGGTTCCTCCACTCTTTTATTCCTTCCAGCTGTCAAACGGAGGGACGCCTCGGCACGTCACTACGCTCGAGAAATAGAACTGTCAAACTTAAGGTACAAAAGGTACAAGGTTTTTAAAATAACAAAAGGAAACCGTTATTCATTTTCAAACAACATTGTAAAAGGGAAAAGCCGGGAAAAATCGCCCGGTGTCGCCAAGGATAATGTAAGTGTCGTGTGTCGTGATTTCCAAAAACTATTAAAAGTGATAAGTGGGTTAGGGTTACATCTACCGACCTGTATGTACAAGACTACACCGCATAGCTTCAGTCGACCCGTGACCACGGCCAATGCAACTTGGCTAAAACGCCCGAAGAAATATGTCTCTAAGGTAAATCGCGTAAAGACCCATTAAAATTATAAAAAACTTTTATGAATGTACGCGAAAGTTTAAAAAGTTAACATTGTAAAAAATATCGACTTTTAATAACTATAATTTGGATGTCGGATCACTCTCTCCATTACTGTTTAATGACATTCCACTACCCTTTTGCCAGCATGTAAAAAACCTTGGCTCTTTTTTGGGATTACCATGTGTCAGAAATAAGTGAAAAAATTCACGCCAGTATGCATTCGATGGCGCGGTGGTGGCTCGGTTCAAACCCCCCCGGCATGTACCAATGAGAAATACACTTTTCTTACGTATATTTGTCATAGATTTACAACACCACCGTTCCCGTGCCTCGGAGAGCACGTTAAGCCGTCGGTCCCGGTTCCACTAATACTTGTGGAATCGTTAATAAATTGTCATTAAAAATTGACATCATATCCTCGCCAAGCCGTCTGGCCAGCGTGGCGAGTGTAGGCCAAATTCTCCAGATATATGTTCTGGAAGGCCCACCTCCAGCAGTGGAGGTCTGGGACGCTGTGTCTGTAATGATGCATTCGTTGAAGCGTTTCCAGAATTTCATTCCATTTAAAACGAAGCTTAAGTTCGCTGCTCCTTCCTATTTTAGACTATGCCGATACCTGCTATCCCGATATCACTGAAGAGCTACTGAATAAACTCGACCGTCTGCTTAACTTATGCATTCGCTACGTTTTCGGCTTGCGTAAGTATGATCATGTCTCCCAATTTAGCTTTAAGTTAAAATTGTCCATCTTCTCTTTACTATTTACTATTGACGAACCAGATATATAATGCGAAAGTTGTGGGTAAAAGAGGCCCTGGCAGACCGAGACTCACATATCACGATCAAATAAATAAAACACTGACTGAAGGTGCATTAAAAAGTCTTCGTAACCAAAGGGCATGTATGAAGAGGTTAATGAATGTCGACGAAGCGAAAGAAGTATGTCGTGATCGTGTCAAATGGCGCTCAATTGTCTCTGCCTACCCCGCAAGGGATCTGGCGTGAAGATATGTATGTATGTATGTATGTTCTCTTTACTCTATAACGTTCTCAATTACCCCAAAACACCTTCGTACCTTTAATCACGCTTTGAATTTCTCTCTAATACGCACAACTGTGCTCTTCGCTCCTCTCACAACAATAAGCTAAAGATTCCTTCGAATTCCTCTAACAGATATTCAGATTTCTTCACTGTTGCTGCCGCTCGTCAGTGGAACAAGCTACCCCTGGCTTTGAGGCGCGCACCGTCGGTCAACGTATTTAAAAACCTTCTAACCACACTATTTATTGAGAAACAGAATGTATGTCTTTTGAATATATATATATTCCTCTTCACTCTTCCAGCAGATATTCAGATTCTCTTACTGTTTCTGCAGCCTGCCAATGGAACAGGCTACCTTTATCTATTAGACAGGCCCCGTCATTCAAACATTTATTAATTACGTACTTTCTCAAAAAACAAAATGACATCTAATTTCCACATCTTGACATAGATAATTATTATATTAGTATTTATTTAATTTAAGTATTTATTATATCGTATGACATATTTATATATTGGTATGTTATTTATACTTACTATGGTATATTTATGATTGATTTTAACTATTATTATTATTCTTATTTCGTACTCTGCACCCATTATAATAATTTCTCACTCTCCCAAAGGTTAGCTGGTAGAGAATACCATACGGTATTATGCTCGCCTATGTACATTATTTTATGTGCAATAAAGAATTATATTATTATTATTATATATTTATTTATAGTGTATGTTTATGTATGTATGTATTATATAGTATGTATGTGTATTGTTTTTTTATAATGTGTACGTATATGTATTTTGAGTGGTATAAATGCGTAATTATTTTAATTTTACTAATTTAAGTAATTTTAATATTTTTCTTCATTTTTTTTTTTTAATTTATTGTTTTCAAGATACACAAAAATACATCAACAATAATATATAGCCGTCCACAAAAACCTTTAAGGTTTATCTGGGTACGGCGAGTCACTCACAATCTGTATGAGAAATAATTCTACTATTGACTCATGTAAAACTTTTAAAACTTATATTTATATTTGTTATTATCAATGTATGTTCTTTGGAGCTCGGCGGGCATATCATTAAGATATGCTGAGGTTACATAATTCAGCATTCTTGCACCATAAACATTATTTGCCCCTGGAAGTTTAAACTGTTTTCATCCTACCTTACATGATCCCCAAGGTTAGCTAATGAAGAATGCCTTATGGCGGTTATACCTCGCCTATGTACTAGGTTTTTAAGTGCAATAAAGTATTTAAATAAATAAATAAATATGTATATTCAATTCGGTCACGAAATTTTCGAGATTTAACGAGATAGAAATTGTTTTTTTATGAAATTGTATTCTATATTATAGACTGACTCGGCCAGCGATCTATGTCTTATTTTGATGTAGGTATAAGAAATTATTTCTGTTAAGTTTCATTACGTAGGTTTTGCGGGAAAGAGCAACAAACAACCAACCATCAATCCTCACAAATTGCATTATATGTATTAGTAGGATTATTATTAGATAGTTGACAAATATGCAAATGTATGAAACTGTGAAAACACCTGTACGCAGACACCTGTCGCTCGATTTGTATCCAAAACGTTTGCGATTATTAGCAAATAGGTAGAATGATTTATGCAATTGTGACCTACCGATTTACTGAACGAATTTTACAAGGTCTTTTATTCAGAATAAATTGGATTTGAATTGGGCCTAAGCAGGTCGGCCGTCAATACATTTATGGAACGAGCTTCCAAGACGGCATTAACGGAATCATACAGTATTTGGTTGGGTAGGGAGAGGAGTAGAATGGTGGATGTTGAGCGTATTATCGCGCAATAAAATAAAAAAAAGGAAGGCCTCCTATTCTTAAACCAGCTTATTGTCGGTCGCAAGCCCGAGACACCATTCTTCTCATCTCTTAACCACACACGATGGACCCGGCACCCGCACGGTGAATAAATAAATAAAATAAATAAAAAATTCTTTATTGCACAAAAACTAAATTAACTTAAAATTAATGTGCACAGGCGAGCTTTATGCCGTAAGGCATTTTCCACCAGCTAACCTTTGGGAGTTTTAACGGATTACAGGCAGAGTGCCAAGCATTTACTAACAAAAACAATAATTTATACTAATACTACATAAACTACATATCATACATATTATAATACATACAAGTATATCTATAATACAATACATATAATTACATATATACAGAAACAAACAAATACACACTATAATATAGGGTTAAGGTTAAAAATAGAGAAAAGAGTGAAAGAACAGTTTAACACAGATACATAACTTTAGTTATTCTGAATGGATAGAAAATGGGAGTAAAGATAATTTTTGAATGAAAGCGCAGTCGTTAGATTTCGAAGAGAGAGAGGGAGAGTGTTCCAGAGATTCTCTGCGGTAACAGTGAAGGAATTTGAATATCTTGTCGAGGAGTGGAGAGGAATAGCAAGAAGGTTATTTTGGGTAGATCGCAAGTCACGAACATGAGTCGAAGAAAGAAATTTAAAACGTTCCCTAAGGTATAATGGGGAAAGGGGGTTGTTTAGGACTCCAAAGAGGGTAGTGAGAATATGCTGACGTCTGCGAAAGCGGATATTGAGCCACTTTAATTGAATTCGAAATCGGGAGACGTGATCATACTTACGTAGGCCAAATACATAGCGTATACATAAGTTGAGAAGGCGATCAAGTTTATTCAGCAGCTCTTCTGTGATATCAGGATAGCAGACATCCGCATAATCAATTATAGGGAGTAACAGTGTTTTCGCCAACGATAGCTTTGTAGATAGGGGCAGGAAGCATTGAGCTCGTTTCAGGGTGTGCATAGATGCGAACACTTTCCTACTAATTTCACTTACCTGGTGATTCCATGAGAGGTCCTGACTGATATATAGTCCTAGATTTTTGACTGTTTGGCAGTACGGAATATCTATATTATTTAATCTGACATATGGGATCGTGGAAAAGTCTACTCTACTAAGCATATCCCTACTGCCAACCATCATGACTTGCGTTTTGTCAGGGTTAACTAGTAAACCAAACCTATTAGTCCATACCCGAATTGTTTCCAAATCATGGTTAATTTTATTCACCGCATCTGCTGCTTTTTCCCTATCAAAATGTGTATAGAGCTGAAGGTCGTCTGCATAAAGGTGATAATTACAGTCTATTGATTTTGTAGCATTATTAATGAAGATAGAAAACAGCAGAGGGGACAGGACACCACCTTGAGGCACGCCAGCCGTAGATTGGCACCAGTCAGAAAAAGTGTTATCTACTCTGATGCATTGTGCACGTCCATACAGATAGCTTTTAAACCAATTTAATACATTCTGCGAAAGGTTTAAGGAATGCAAGGTAGCTATCAGAATCTCGTGGTCAACACAATTAAAGGCATTGCTAAAATCAAGAAGAGTAAGAAGGGTGAGTTTCCGACTGTCCATTGCGAAGCGAATGTCGTCTGTTATTTTAAGAAGAGCAGATGTTGTGCTATGAGCGGGACGGAAACCCGACTGAAAAGGATTAAACAGGTTACGACTATTCATGTAGTGTGACAGTTGATAGTGTACAACACGTTCTTGAATTTTTGAGAGGAAGGGGAGTATAGATATCGGTCGGAAATCCGTAGGTTGCGTAGGTGAAGCCTTTTTAGGGATGGGTAAGACATAAGCCTTTTTCCACGAAGAAGGGAAAGTGCCCATTGATAAAGAAGAATTTACAATAAAGGTAATAAAGGGTAGTATAACGTGAATGATGGGCATTAGTAGGTTACGACCAATGCCATCATGACCGACTGCTTTGGTGTTCAGGGAATTAAGGATTTTTTTTATTTGGTCTGCAGTCACTGGTTGGAAAGTAAAGTTATTGTTTGTGGTGGTGGGAGATGAAATCTGGGAAATAGTTATAGCTTTTAAAGCTGGGTCAATAGTAAGTGGGGGAGTGGTGTAATGTTTATTAAGAGTATTTATGTCAATAGATGGGGTAACGTTTTGACGAATTTTACCAATGCCTAGAGAGCGAAGAACTTTCCAGACATCTTGCGGGTCACATTCGTTGATAGCTTTGTGAAAGTATTGACGTTTAGCATTCCGACATAATTGGCCGACGCGATTTCTTGCTTTTTTGAACTGGTCCCAATTGGAATCTGTAGGTGACTTTTTATGTTTATGTTTAAGACAATCCCTCAACTTCATGGCCGTAAAAATGTCATCAGTCAGCCAGGGAGTTGGAGCATGTTTTAATCGAATTTGTCGAAGAGGTGCATGTTTGTCGTACAATTTGGTAATTAGGTCGTTAAACAGTGCTACTTGATCGTCCACATTATCCAATAACGTGAGGCTGTTCCAGTCAATTTTGTTCGCATCCGCAATCAATGCATCCTGATCCACTCTCGCAAAACTACGCTGGAATATAAGCTTAGGCTTGATTTTTGGAATTTTAATTTTGAATGAGGCGTAAATGAGATCATGCTTGGAAAATCCGGGCGCAGCACACTGACCATGTGAAGCAATTCGGCTGGAGTTTGAGGTGACAATTAAATCTAGGAGAGAGTCTGGGTAATTTTGATCATGGTGGGTGGGGTTTAAAGGTAGGAATTTCATATTTACTGAGTTTACAATGTTTACTAATTTTTTAGATCGAGAATCTTTTTTTAATAGGCATGTGTTAAAGTCACCCATCAAAATGCAATGCTCATAGCATGGAATCCAATCCATCAATCCATGGAATGCTTTGAAATTTGTCTTCATAATCAACAAATCACATACTAGAGAACTAGAGCTGACTCTGTAATCCGTAGTTCGATTTCTAGTGTGAATACAATAATCTATGGTAAGTCTTGTTCCAACCCAACCCGTCTGGCCAGCGTGGCGAGTGTAGGCCAAATTGGGGCGGGGAAGTATCTAACGTTTGTGCCGATAAATAGTGTTAGGGACTGGTGTCAGTCATGAGTGTCTGGATTCCAGTTGCTAACATTCAAGGACATTGCGCGCCACTAACCGTCAGTTAGGCTTAAGGTCACATGTCGTGCTAGTATCAATATATATATATATATATTTCTCGAGTCTGGTACGCTAAAGACATCGACGTCAACAACACAATAATTTATTTAATTTGTTCGCGATATTTTTCGAGTATCCTGGCCGTGGCCGAGTATCTAAGCCGTCTGGCCAGCGTGGCGAGTGTAGGCCAAGTTCTCCAGATTCAGTTCTGGAAGGCCCATCTCCAACAGTGGAGATCTAGGTCGCTGTGTTCTAGGGGCTGTAATGATGATGAATGATTTTTCGAGTTTGGTACGCTAGAGACACCGACGAGCTTGCCACTTGACGTGATAAGCCTAAGTGTGAATCTGCTTCTTTAAGCGTATAGTTTCCGATAATTTTATTTCCTAGAAATTTTATAGACTACATTTCTCAAAAGTACACTAATACTTGTTTTTTTTCTTAATATTAGATTGTGCGAGCAAAAGAGCAAATGGTTAATTAGCGATTGCTATAAAATGCCGAGACAGGTTTAAAACCCCGAGTAAAAAAAGAAGGGCTATCAGTATTGTTAAGCTCAAAAATCGGAGTAACTGACGTCAGAATATACCCTTTAATTTACAATCAGTGGCAAAGGGGAGATATCTACTATATTAAAGTAATACGAAAACATAATGGCCATACAGTTATCTCGTGGAGTGATTATAAAGATTAAATAATGCCTCATTATGTACTCGTCGTTGATTATAATGCAAGGCCTGGGCATTCTTCTTTTAAGTCAATAAAAAAATCCTCAACTCCTTAGTCCACTCAATTACTTCTTCCAGCTGTGAAACGGAGGTACGCCTCAGCACGCAAGATGCAATAGAGGTATGTCGTGACCGTGACAAGTGGCGCTTAGTTGTCTCTGCCTACGCCGCAAAGGATTTGGCGTGAATATATGTATGTATGAGTTTAAATTATTACTCGCATTGTTTGAGTGTCGGACTATACGAGCGTTGGTCTATAATGCTGCACTGCTGGCTTCTAGCTTGGTTATCATAAAACCCCTTGCTGTGCTGTCCGCGATATAATGACCTGTGCAGTGCTTTTGACTATCACTATCGCTGACAGACCCTGATAGATATTGGGCGTATAATCGCTAGTAAAAACGGAATGGTACGTCTGTTTTTAGAATGCGTTCTACACATCTTCACGCCAAATCCCTTGCGGGGTAGGCAGAGACAATTGAGCGCCACTTTTCACGATCACGACATACCTCTTTCGCTTCTTCGACATTCATCAACCTTTTGTTTCGATGGCTTTTTAATTCACCTTCAGCTAATGTTTTATTTATTTGATCATGATAGGCAAGGCAAGTCTTGGTCTGCCAGGGCCTCTTTTACCCACAACTTTCGCATTATATATCTGGTTCGTCAATCCTTTCATGCGTTCTAATATTCAAAATACGAATATGCATCCTGACAGGTTCACTACGCGCTCTAGCACTTTAGCAGTCCTATTCTGTTACTTAGTCGCAAACGTAATGAGTGGATTTCGTTATTTACGTCAAATGTTGCGTCATAATTACAAAATATTATTAAATTCTTAACTCTATAAGCGCTTAACCTTAACAGCGTTCGTGCAAATATATATATACAAGTATTTATTTATTTACTATAGGTACACAAACAGATCACAATCACAATCAGTTCACATTTTCCAGCAATTTCTTAAGTTCTAGATTGCAATCCAAAAGCAGTGTACACAGCATGCTTATTGTGATTTAGCCACGACATAGTCATTTCAATTAAATTATTTCATTTCAGTGAAATATGTCAAAAGGAAAATAATAATAATAAAAAAAGGTATGTCAAAGAATAATGTAGTAAATCAATAATAATAATTTTAAAAAAAGCAATGAAAATTTAAAATAGAAATAATAATGTCATTTAATTAAAGAAATAATAATATAATAATCATAAATATATAAAAAATAAAATCCAGAACAGAAAGAACAAATATCAAGAAACAAACAAAACATCAGCATATTACATTCATTAAGAAGGTAGATTATATTTTGTTTACAATAGTACCAGCAAAATATGCGGTAACAGATCTCTTATACACAAAAAATCTGGCGTTGAATATGTCAATGGCCTTCCTCCTTTCGTCACTGTCTCCACTACAAACGATATCATTATAAGCGCGACACATTCTTACAACTGGGTTAAGGCACGATGTGTTCCACTTGCGAATATGCAAAGCAAATGTGTTAGGTGCTCGTATTCTATATGAAATATTGAAGTTTATGGATGATAGTATATAGTTAACGGATTTCATTGTATAACGTTTGCAACAAAGTAACAGAATCTGTCTCTTTCTTAGCTTAAAGACTGTAAAGTGAAATTATTTAAAAAAAAAAAAAAATCGGTCCAAACATGCATGTCAATGGCTCTTAGCTATTCAGATCATTTGATTAGATTTAAAAATAGTGTGACATATTGCTACCTCATTTTTATAATTATTCAACAATAGCTATTTTAAGTTAGGTAGGTACTATTGATAATTATCTAGTCTGGGCCCAAAGAGTGGGGCTATTGCGTATCCTATTGGCAACAGAAGACAAATTTTGGTGCGTGTGAAAAAAAAGGAGAAAAATGGTGTCACAGGCTTGTGATAGTGATAGGCTGGTTTACAAGGGAGGCCTCGCTTGTATTATTTTATTGCACAATAATACGCTCACCATCCACCATTCTACTCCTCTCCCTACCCAACCAAATACGTCACTTGATTTAACGACAAACTCCCTAAAGCGTCGAAATCAAGTGGCTTCGGTTGGTTTATCTTGTCTTCCAATTCTGATTTTTCTTCTCTCCATTTAACGACAACTCTCTATAACGCCATAAAATGCAGTCCCTTCAGTGTCATTATATAGAGTTTTTACTGTACTTTATGATTCCGTTAATGCAGTGTTGGAAGCTCCTTCCATTAAGAATTCCATTGACAGCAGACCAAATACGAAAATTCCGTAGTAAATTAGTTTTAATTTGCCTTTTATCATTTGGAACTGCTAATTATCTCAAGACTGCTATTTTTGAGATGTTCCGGTAAGTAATGAGCGAAAAGAGATATTGTCAAACCAGATATATAATGCTAAAGTTGTGGGTAAAAGAGACTTTGGCAGACCAAGACTACCTTATCACAATCAGATAAATAAAACAATAGCTTTTATTTAAAAGCCATTGAAACAAAAGGGCATATATGAAGAGGTTAATGAATGTAAAAGAAGTATGTTGGTATCAGGACAAGTGGCGCTAATTTGTCTGTCTCTTGCAAGGGATTTGGCGTTATTATATGTATTTATGTATGTCTGGTAATGTCTTGGACTGATAATATATATAGATAAATAAACTCTTTCCTGTACATAAAATAAAAACATTCAAATAGGCATGCTTAATGTCTACATATTCTAACAGCTAACCCTCTTGAGAAGTGAGAAACGGAAAACTTCAAACATGCTTTTGATAAGGTACCCCACAACTGTCTGCTTGTTGACGCTAAACACTTTGTAATAAGCTGGTAAAGGTTGGTATAGCTGAAAAACTATTTGTCGGGGAGAACATTCCAAGTAAGAGTCAGAAATTTCCACTCAACTGTAACAGATCAGTGCTTGCTTCAATACTATTTGGAATCTATGTTACCAACCTCTGCTTGGTCTGTAAAATATGTGGTAAAATCTGAGACATGTTTTTTATAGACGATGTTGAAAATTTTGGAAATCCCTTGGTCAGTAGCAGAGAACTGAGAAAAGATCTGGAACTGTTGGTGGAATGGACACAAGACTGGATAATCAAGCTCAACTCATTCAAATGTACAGTCTTACACACGGGTCAAAACAACCCGAAGCTTAAATATAAATATGAAGCAAAATTATGCTTTGGTATTTATTTTTTATTTTTATTTATTTAAAACTTTATTGCACTATGTACAAGGGGCGGGCTTAATGCCGCTAGACATTCTCTGACAGCCAACCTTTGGGACAATGATAACTATAACTTAGATCGATGAGTAGGTGCGAAGACGTATTTAAGATTAAATAAAAATTAAGTATTAAATGATAACTATATCTATTAATAATATATATACTACATACTACATACTAATAGTACTTACATACATACATACATACATAACTATACTATATACAATATCTACTTATATACGCTGTAGGGAGCTGTTTAAGTAATGTGAGTATACCAATCTTTTGAAAATTATTCTGTTGGATGCTTGCCGAACATTAACCGGCAAAGTGTTCCAAAGATTTACTGCAACAACTGCGAAAGAGTCAGACATGAAACCAGAATGATGTGAAGGAATGGAGAGGACAGAGTTGTGTGACGAACGAAGAGACCGATCATGAAGAGAAGAGAGGTAGGTAAATTTGTCCTTGAGGTAATTCGGAGTCGCAGGCTCATTTAAAATTGAGTAGAGTAAACAAACGATTCTGAGATTTCTGCGACAACGAATAGGTATGTGGTAGGACAGATCCTTGTCCATTTGTCTGCAGAGTGATAGATCTTTCCCTAGAGCTCCTTTTTTGGCTATGAAATAGTCAACATGTAGTGATATTCATTTTGCATGAAAATGCTTGGCATACAACATATACAAATTTGTGGGCAATTCCAGTACACCAGAATTTAAAGAATCTATGTCCTAACAACAGTTATCTGACCAAGAAGAAAAACCCTATGGTCCACAGGTAATTTTAGCATATTTGTAAATATCTTTTTATTTTTATTTATTGTAGTGTGGGTTTGACTACCACAGAAGGGATACGGTCATGATGATACTTTTAATTTATTTGTACACTTTACACTTTGTTGTGCACACATACATGTACACGCACCATCTACGCAATAAATGCAACAACCCAGAATACAGTCCATTAATAATACAACTATAGTCCCCATAACTATTGGCCCCATCAGGAGTGGATTGAATTTGGTAACATTTAACAATCAAAACAAGTGGCAAGATAAGAAAAATATAACAGAATTTGATTGATGTAAAATGGTATAAGCTAATGGTAATAGCTCCCGCATAGCTAACCCAAGGGCTCTAGCTGGATTAAAATTGATTTGCATGAGTCCAGCAAGTATAATAATTAATAACCTACGACATGCCTATACTTAATAGTTTTACATCATGCATGACCTTGGCAGGGTGCACATCGAGATGGATTGAATAAGGTGCTTAAGTTATCAACGGTTTTAACAAAAATATAAATATAAGTTTTTCATAAACTAGAGGTTAGCAAGGTTAGAGATGTTAGCTGTCAGTTGCCATACCTACAACAGTGACAGAACATTGTTTTGATGAACTGATAACAGTGTGTTAATGTTGTAATAATGCCTGGAGGTTATGATCACTCACCTTTGAGGAGCGGCAGTGCCTGGAGCTCCACGTCCTGCGTGTTCCGATATCTAGATGAACCTTGCGATTTCTTCGTCTTCTTCTTCAAAGATCGCTTAGCAAAAGGGTCAATCCTGTCCACAAACGTTCCCGAAGACATTTTGGCGATATATTACTTTTTGACAGCACGACGACACTTATTAATTTAATAATTCCAAAAGAATCATGTTCCAGCTCGGTGACGAGACAAACGCGCACTTTTGATGAAGTCGCGGCACAGTATTAGGACTAAACAAACATTCCTTCGTCACACATGACGGTAATGGAGTGGTCACACTCAGGCCATTCTTTACACTTTCCGACAATCTTCAATAGTTACGTAATTTTACAACGTCTACAACACTAAAACCACACAATAACAAAAGCGAACAACACGATTAACAAATTAAACTTTATTTTCTTAGGCGTGTCGCGAATAGCAGAAGGCGAAGTCACATATACATACAAGCCTCGTGTAATATCAGCCGGTCAGTCAATGACAATATATTTTTCGTACACTGATCGCTTGAGATCGCTCGCTAGTTTTTTCTTTAACAAAATCACGAAACAATGCAGATACTGCCATCCGTAGGTATAGTCAATATCGAAGCGATGACGACACGGAATAAAATTTAACACCAAAAATCTATCACCGTACTCTCGCCATCGCTCACCACCCGTTTCGATAGTAAAACTGGACGCATTTTCACGCAAAGCATATAAATAATTATTGGCCGTACACTCCGAGGATAACGATGAAACTTTGCTTTGGTATCTTTTTTGCGAATTACGGTTAATTTATAAAAGATAATATAACTAAAAGATTAACATCACTGTTTTATGCTGCGAAAACGCTACTCATAGAAAAGTACCTAAATCTGAAAATAGATGGAGATAGAAATGTTCGTTCGGTTGATCAAATCACATACTTTTATCGTAAAACCATGTTAATATTTGATTTTTCATTTACCATTTATGGGTAATATTATTTAAATAAATTACGAAATTTAAATGATTTGTTTTAAATGTTTTTTAATTATATAATAAACTATAAGTACGTATATTGTTAATATGTAATGTGGAACGACGCGTTCAAGAATTTGTTCGAGAAACTGGTGAATGAAATAATATTAATATCGTTTATCATATTTGAACTAATTAAAAAATATATATTCTTCCTTAAGATACTACAAGAGTATTAAATTCTATTTTTATTTATTACTCAAATTATTATTGTTTATTATTTTGAGGAGGAAGTTCATAGATAATATTATTTTGTCGTTATTTCTGGCAACCCATGTGTTAAACTTCTATAATTTATTGTTTCAGTTCATTAGTCTTTGGTCTGTAGATAGTGGCTTTCTAAAGATTTTTTAGGGTTTATTTTAATATTCTGTGAATTTCAAACAAATACTTATTTCTCTTTATCTTCGCCTTATCAGTGTTTATTGTTCTTGGTGTTTGGTGTTGGTGTTATTAAGTTGATCTATCGTTTTGAGCCAGTAAACGATTATGTTAGAAAGCAACATGGAAGCACTGCTGACAGTTCCGCCATGAATGCAAAATAAATAGCAATTAAAAAGGTTTCTATACACTTATTTTACTTTGTTTAGCATCCAATGTGTCTTGATATATCTATCTGTTGGCTTTTGGAATAGAATAAGTAGTCCTAGCGGTGCGATCTATGCACTGTAGTAGCTGTTATTATTGTCTTCATACTTGTGAACATTCGTGGTTACTGATTGTAGAAAGTGACATCCATAATATTATTTCCTCATTAGAAGTAGTTCGCTTTATGTGCCGTCTTATCAAATATAGCTTACAGTATATAATTGACCAGTTCCAATGCAAAAAAATTGCTATGGCTATTTTGGCGATCTTTGCGTGTGGGAAGCGTATTATTAACTGACCCTTTTGTCTGGTGACGAGTAGACAAATTATTAGCATTTATGGATTCACCATGCAGATGCCGGGTCTATCATGTATGGGCAAAGAAAAACAAAGTGTACCAGGCTTGTGACTAAACAAGCTGGGTTTTGTAGCCACTTTTTATTATAACACTCCATCCACTATTAGTAATCCATGGCTTTTCTGTGTGGCTGCGGAGTCCATGGTGTGTTGGAAAGAGAGAAGAAAGGTATCTTAGGCATGCAAATGACTATAGGCTGGCTTACAAAGAGGTCTCCCCTTTTTACAGTGCAACAAGTTGTTTCCCATCCACCATTCTGCTCCTCTCCCTACGCAACCAAATGCTGTAAAATGCTGTTTGTGCCACTTTGGAAGCTCATTTAATGAATGTATTAACAGCAGACCTATAGATAGTGTATTAATGTATTTGTCTTAATTTTCAGGAGGCTAAAGACAGTAAAAAGAGAAGAGATTGTCCACAATGTTGAGAGGTGGGCGAGGCCGGCACAGTCCCGAGCTGTACTCGCACACATTAAAGTGTTCCAACGCTAGTGACACTAGCTCGGCGTACAGTGGGAGTGACACCATGACCTCTGTACACAGCTCTCTCGACATGGACATGGAGGTTGACCTGTCGGGCTTGCTGGAGTCCATTGTGGACTCTGATGAAGAAGAGGACTTGGAAGAGAGTATGGATAGTCTTACAGTGCGAGATGCTGTACGAGAATGTCTTGAAAAGGATCCTAGTGAACGTACTGATGAAGATATTGAAATTCTTTTAGAATTCACACAACATCTGAAAGCTTTTACTAACATGACTTTGACTGTACGTCGAGCTTTATGTGCCGTCATGGTGTTTGCTGTGGTAGAAAAAGCAGGCACAGTCGTGATGAATGATGGAGAAGAACATGATTCCTGGTCAGTACTCATCAATGGACATGTGGAAATTGAACATCAAAGTGGAGAAATCGAGCATTTGAATGTCGGAGACAGTTTTGGAATGGCCGAAGCTACTCTGGAAAAGTTGTACCACCGAGGGGTTATGACAACACGCTGTGATGATTGTCAATTTGTTTGCATAACTCAAACTGATTACTACCGTATACTACATCAAGGGGAAGAGAATATTAGACGGCACGAAAATGAAAATGGTGTTGTAGTTTTGGTCACTGAGTTTCGGGGGAATTCTGGACCACAACAAGGTCATGTTGTCATACGAGGCACTCCAGAACATCTAATGTTACAGCTAATAGAAGATAACTCCAAAAATTCTACTTTTGTTGAAGATTTCCTGCTAACACATAGGACGTTTATCGAGAGTCCTTTAATTGTGGCTAAACAGTTACTATCCTGGTTCTTGGAACCTGCAATTAGAGATAAGGTTACAAGAGTTGTACTTCTGTGGGTCAATAATCACTTCACTGATTTTGAGACAGATCCTAGTATGATGGACTTTTTGGAAAGTTTCGAAACTGCATTAGAACATGAGAAAATGGAAAGTCAACTGAATTTGTTAAACATAGCTTGCTCTGCTAAGGCAAGAACCAGAAGTGTCACTTTATCAAGACCTTCTAGAGATGAACCACTCAACTTCACAATCATTGGTGGATATGAAAGAGGTTTTGGTATATTTATTTTTAAAGTTGAAAGACATTCTAAAGCAGAAGATGTCGGCTTGAAAAGAGGTGATCAAGTCATGGAAGTAAATGGACAGTCATTCAGGCATGTCAGTCATGCTAAAGCTATGGAAATCATAACAGGTTCCACACATTTAAGTATTACAGTAAAGAGTAATTTATTAGCCTTTAAGCAGATGCTATTGATGCCAGAAAACTCTCCGAGACAGAGAGGGTGTAATCTATCTCATATGGTACGGTGGCAGACTGACCCTCGAGCGCGGCTCTCGACTGCTGAACTCCTAAGTGATGATGCACTCCTTCCTCCTCTATTTCAATCTCCTACCAAAAAACCGCAACAATTAAGTGTTAAGAAAGAACCTCAAAAAGGCTTTATGACTCTGGGTCCAAAGAGAAGGCTACAAAAAGCTTTAATGAAGATGAATATCTTACCCAAAAACACTATAACAGATGGTTTACACACTGATGACAGTGTACTGTCAAATTCCGAATCTCTCAACAAAGCTAATTCTGGTACCTTTTACAATTCCCACAGCAACCCTGACTTGATATCTATATGTTATGATGAATATCAGGCTTCAGATTATCCTGAACATGTGTTAAAAATTTACAAAGCTGATCAAACTTGCAAGTATTTGTTGGTGCACAAAGAGACCACAGCGAGGGAGGTAGTCATGCTCACTCTACAAGAGTTTGGCATTACGGATCCCAGTTCTAACTTTTCCCTGTGTGAAGTCTCAGTTGCACAAGGTGGTATTATTAAACAGCATAGGCTGCCAGACCAATTGCAAAACCTTGCCGAGAGAATTGGGCTGAGTTCTAGATATTATCTTAAAACTAATGGTGTCAGTGAAACTTTGGTACCTGATGAAATGGCCCCTGAACTACTCCGAGAGAGTGTTGTACATTTCCTGCAACTCAATGCTGTAGAGGTAGCCGTGCAACTAACATTACAAGATTTCTGCATCTTTAGACAAATTGAAAGCACTGAATACGTTGATGATTTATTTGAACTAAAAAGCCGATATGGTGTTCCAATGTTATCACAATTTGCAGAACTTGTCAATAAGGAGATGTTCTGGGTAGTGACGGAGGTGGTCTGTGAACAAAATCTAGTGCGTCGGTCAAAAATTGTTAAACAATTCATCAAAGTTGCAAGACATTGCAAGGAATGCAAAAACTTTAACTCTATGTTTGCAATCATATCAGGTTTAGGCCACGGGGCAGTGTCGAGATTAAGAATGACATGGGAGAAACTTCCTACAAAGTACCTTAAATTATTTTCAGATTTACAAACGTTAATGGACCCTTCCCGGAATATGTCCAAGTATAGACAATTAGTAATAACAGAACAGTGTAGGTCCCCTGTAATTCCCTTCTACCCAGTGGTGAAAAAAGATTTAACGTTTATTCACCTTGGAAATGATACAAAAGTGGAAGGTATGGTTAATTTTGAAAAGCTCCGTATGATTGCCAAAGAAGTGAGAACATTGACTAACATGTGCAGTTCTCCCAACGACTTCCTCAATTTACTAGAACTCGGGAAACAACCTTCCTCAAATGCAATGTTAACATTAAACCAGCTCACCACAGGGGGAGTACAACAGGGCCAAGTTACTGTAAAAAGAAGAAAGAAATCCTCCAATGTTCCCAATCCTAAGAAAATGTTTGAAGAAGCACAAATGGTAAGACGCGTGAAAGCGTACCTGAATAGAATGCATGTAGAGACCGATGAGGAACGCCTTCATTCTATGTCGCTTGAATGCGAAAGCGCCGGACCGGCCCCTGCGATGCCTCGACGGCGGCACCCTTCGCCTTCATTGTCCACTACTAGCAGCGCATCTTCGGCTAGTGAAAGCAAAAAAAGTTTTGCAGGAAATAAGTTTGGAGCGGCATCGCCACAGGCCGTAAGGAAGCTGTTAGCGCTTTCTGAGCCAGCCAAAACCCGACCACATCAGCCGAGGCCGCCCCCTGCCGTGCCGTCGCCTTGTACTCATCGACGCGATGGTACTCCTGGGATGTGTTGTCCGAGACCTGCTCACGAAAGGTCCCACTCGGACACGCCCACGCCGTTGCCTGTGGATCTCTCTGCGGAGAGCAGCAGTGTGACGTCGTTAGTAAACTTGCCACTGAGGAAGACGGGCTCGGCGACGTCGAGCGACAGCGGGCACGGCTCGTGCTCGGCGGCGGGGTGTGCGCGACCCGTACCTCCACCACGCCTGCCACCAGCACCCTACACGCTGGCAGCGCAGGTGGCGCGCCTCGAGAAACTAGGTCGCGCACACTCCCACGAGGGGGTCACGAGACCCTACGACTACTACCACGGCATGCCCGACGACGAGGACGACGAACAACAAGTGTCGGCCGTATAAAACCTTATATTCAAGGCAATGGTGCGTAATTTCAGTCTGGAAAAAGCAACTGGATGACTTTTTTATATAGTACCTCTTAACCCCAAAATGGACAGGATAGGAAAAAAAGTCAATATGTAAAAAAAATGTTTAGAAACCTGGAAAGGCGCTACCGCGTACAGTACGCGTACTCACTATTGTTTTTAAAAAAATTGTCCCTTCTGCTGGATGATTTTTAAGGAATTAATGGTTAGTGGCAAATTTTTGACAATTCTTAAATACGTTTTTATGCGTGTTCTCAGAGGGTCCAACTATGATATGTGTCAATGTCATCGTTAATATATTCAACCCCTAAAGGGAAGAAAAAGACAAATTCCTACACATCCCATGGATTCACCTTGCGGGTGCCAGGTCCATCGTGTGTGGGTAAGAGATGAGAAGAATGGTGCCTCGAGCTTGCAACCAACAACAGGCTGGTTAGAAAAATAACCTTTTTTAAAAATTTAATGAACAATAAAACGCTCACCATCCACCATTCTGCTTCTCTCCCTACCCAACCAAATACTCTATGATTCCGTTAATGCCGTCTTGGAAGCTCTTTCCATAAATGTATTGATGGCAGACCTGCTTAGGCTTATGAGGTACTATATAAGTAAGTTTCCAAATCCAAAACTCAATTACTAAGAGTCATCTGGTTGCTTTTCCCAGACTGAAATTACGGACCATTGTTTTAACTATTAATACTCTTAATAAATTTTTTCTCCGTTTATAATCTCACTTGGCGAATAGAGAGCACGAGTTATATAGATTTGTCTAGTTTATATGTATTTAAATTAATATTGTACGTACCCTTGACAACTAAGTCTAAAGACTGTATATTATATTAAGAATTTATCCTAGTGTTATGTGAAATTCCAATGTTATTAAGCCATGCCTCTTATTGTTATTGAATGACCCACCATTTTCCAGTTTCTAGATTTTGATGTATGCCAAGAGATGAATATTGTTATTATGTAATAAAGTGTATTTAATTGATTATTGGTATAACGACATTCCGTTTAGTTATGTAATACTAATATTTTAATTTATAATTGTGAAACCTAGACCAAATAATAAATAATGTACCTTGTTTAACATATGATTTAAATATTATCATTAGTAATATTTTGTTGTGGTAGATATTATGTGGACCAATAATTTTGACGCATATGTTATTTCTGTGGTAGCTTCAATTCTGTTTATATGGTTTTATTATAATGTAAATAATACAAATATATTAATTACTTCGCACATATATGTTTTTTACTCTTACGCTTAAGGTCTGCCGATATATAAGTACAAGTATACCTGCAGCCCTATTCTGTTACTTAGACGCAAACGTTATTTGGGAATTTCGTTATTTACATCAGAGCTTGCGTTTTAAATACTAAATATTATTCAATTCTCAACTCTATAAGCGCTCAACCTTGACAGCGGCCGTGCAAATATCAACTTTAATAGCTATATTATGCTATTTATATTTATTTATTTTATATAGTTAACGGATTCCATTACGGCTGCTGTATACCAAAGAGTGTGTATAGTAACTAATTGAGAAAGGAGTGGCTACTCAGTCTTTTTTTTTTTTTTTCAACGCACGCGCTAGCGTACGGAAGCCTATGGGGTGGCCCCGTTAGGCTGCAGTTTGTCTCAGCGGGCAACAACCCGCCGGTTTCTATTTATACCCTGGCCTAAGGGTGGCCAAGGAAGGGGCTACGAAAGGTGTGGCCCCTTGTGAGCGGTGTCTATGTGGTAACAACGGCCCGGGCTACGCCTCGGTCCTCAGGATCTCCCGGGGCAGGCGGCGGCCTTCCGGTGGCCGTGCGTGGAGAGGCGCGATTCCCCGAAGATGGTCGAAGCGGCTGTGGTCGGCTCGATCGAACATGGACTTCGAGAGCCTGGCCACAAACTGCTCGATGGTCTCCATCTTCAGGTCGTCGTGGAGGACGGTGTTGCGCACGAACCAGGGGGCCCCGACGGTCGCGCGTAAGGAGATGTTCTGCTGGGCCTGTATCCTGGCCTTAATGGTTGGAGCCAGCAGGTGGTGCCACGCCGGAGCGGCATAGGTGAGGCGTGATCGGACGAAGGTCTTGTATATATTAACCTTTACCCGGGGTGGTAGCGACGAGTGCAGCAGTGGCCTCAACTCATGCGAAGGCGGCGATCGATCACGCACCCCAAGTAGGTGACGGTGTCCGACCAGCTCACTCTTTTCCCACGAAGCAGCAGCGGGTCCGGCGGTCGGCGGGAGGACGTCAGAATGGCGGCGGTCTTTTCGACATTTGCCGACATTCGCCATCTGTCCAACCATGGCGGCAATAGGTCCAGCAACTTCTGCATCTTCCTTGCGGCGTTTACGGCCTTTACTGCCGAGGTGAAGTACGCGCTGTCATCGGCGTATAGCGCTAAGACGACATCCTTCTCCCCCTTCCTCAGGTGTCCGGCGAGGGTGGGGATGTCCTATTATTTTATTTATTTATTTACTTATTCCACAGTTGTCTTTTACAAATAAATATTTACATTCAAATAATTACACCTAGTCAATGGGGTGTATCACGAACTTTTTATCACGGTAGATGGCGCATGATAGATGGTACCTAATATAACTGTCAGTTGCATAGAAAACTTGTATTTTTATTACGAAATTTATTATTTTCTGGATATTATGCCGAAGTGAGCAGCTTTTAAGTGTACAAATCGAGATTTCTAAGCGAAATCAAAGATATAGTGATCTCAAAATTGCCGTTCTATTAATAAAACCTTTTATTCTTTTTAAAGACGGTGTGCGCTTTCTTAATTCGTCTTTTTAAGGCAGGTATCGTTAATTTAAAATACATATTCTGTTATAAAAATTAAAACTACAAAAACATTTAAAAAATGATGCGATATAGGTGCAAAAAAGGTACCATTGCCGCTAGCGACATCTACAAAAAGCTTTGCCTGATACACCCCATTACGGAATAACATTATTTTCACTAAACATATAGCATGAACGGATTATTAACAATTTAAACTAGTACTTAAAAAATAAAGAGACAATATTAAAAATTCCATCTACGCATCATTATGTAAGTGTGTGTAATATGTGAATGTGTATTGACAGTGTAGGTGTGTGAAGGTGTAAGTTGTAAGTGTGAATGAGTGAAAAAGTGTAGATTTCATTGCATTGTGCATATCTAATGTATTATTTATTATAGGTGTAGTATTTATTTAAACTTAATTGTATAAAGGCGGACCTAATGCCACTTCGGACTCAATATAGATACAATTTATGGAAACCTGCTACAAAACTTACCATTGTTTCTAAAAATAGTCACCAAATGTGTATCAAAATATTTAACGGTTTGCCTATAGAATTAAAACAATTGACATCAATAATTAAATTTAAGAAGCTGTTAAATAAATGATTAAAATAACAATGTTTTTATAGTATCCAAGAATTTTTACATTATCAAGTGTTGACAAATATAATTTTAGTTGTATTTGACATGTACTATTATTTGCATACCATTATGGTAGGATACAGCTGAACTGTAAAATTGTATTATCCTATATCTACCTGTATTCTGTGCAATAAACGATTTTGAATGTGAATTTGAATTTAGACATTCTACGACGGTCAAACCTTCGGGGCAACGAAAGTACATAATAACTAAAGTAAATAAGGTAGGTGCAATGCTAAATAAACTTGAAGAGTTTTAATACAGATAACATATACAAACTTATTAATTACATACATACATATTATACATAAAGTAATATAGAAATAGAGAGTACTCTCCGCCTTTATTTCTCGAAAACTATTCCGCGCCATCTTGTGCTCACGAATGGAACTATTCTTGGGTGTACGCGCTGGCGGGAATTTAAATTTATTTATTCAACGAATGAAATAGCGAAGCATGTGATACAATTACATATAATAATTTACATCCCTGTACCTACCATGTTTCTGACAAATAAATTATTTCATAAATTCATTTCATAAATTTCATATGCCAATCGCAAGTTTATTGATGTCTAGCGACCAAACTCTAGAAATACCACAACTAACCATCTATTATGTACAAAAATAAATGTCTGTGTGTGTATGTTCCCTATGCATTTCAAAACTACTTGACCGATCGGGATGAAACTTTGGGAATATGTTGTGTGAACATCGGCCAAGGTTTCTGACATACACACATCAAAAAAGTCTAGGGATCAAGCATGTTTATGCGGATTTCTTGTGATTGAGATGTGGCTTTGTAATAAATTTATGATTTTATAAATTTATATGGATCCTTTTTGGTGCATTTCATAATTTAAAACAGGAACTGTCAATCAAATTCGAGTAAAAGATGAAAATCAGCTGTCAATATTTTCCCTATAAAAACATAAGACGCATTGAAGACATTATTAGTGCTACTGTTTCCCTACTACTGATTAAAACCAACGTTATTATGGAGCGGCGACGTCATTTAAGCAGGGAAGAAATGATCAGTGGGGCGATTACGCGCACTATTTTAGTTTCTATTTGGTCTTAATTTGGTTGAACTTTAGAAGTTGCGATTATGCCCGCTTGTCAGCTGTCAGAAATTAGCCAAATTTCGGTCGAACTTTGGTCAAACTTTAGAACATCTTTTTTGTATGGAAAACGCGATTACGCGCACTAAAGTTTGACCAAATTCCAACCAACTAACTGTCAAAATAACAGTTCGTATTTGGTTGGAATAAGAGAGGAGTTCTTCGCGCCATTTTGCGTGGACATGTCAAGTGCAAGTTTTTGTTTTGTAAATTAATTTACTGTGGATATTATTGGTCAAAAGTGGTGTTGTTTTGTTTAATAATGTGCTACAATGTGAATAATTATGGAAAACGATAAATTGGACTTTAAATATGGGGCACAAGTTGCAGTTTATTTTTGCGGTTTTCCCGCGCTGTCAACTCCCATATTTTACCCGACGTGTTTGAGCAGTGGATGGTTCCGCGAGTGACTCCAAGAACAGCATCAAATTCTGCAGCATCTGGAATTTGATGATGACCTCATTAATTCATGAAAACGAAAGATATATTACGTCAGACTTGGCTGTATGGGCTAGACCCTTTGCCTTCCCTATCATCTCATTCATCATCCATCGGGAGAAGAGAACCAAAAAAAAAAAAAATTGGTTGTTATAAAGTTGATTGCGAGCAAGCTTTTGACGAACTAATTATTAATTATTTACTTGTTTTAGATATTAAACAGTAAGTTTTTGTTATTTTTAAATATCCTAATTGTGTTGGTGTGCGTTTCTTTAATTGTGGATATTTTTAGGCATTGTTAAAATGGCGAGATTAGGCCTACAGTTGGACCTCGTGGAGAGAGCTCATTTTGAGGAAAATAGACGGTCGGCAAGCCTGAGAAACAGCAGGAGGATTAATTTCAACATTTCGGAGGAGGAATTCATCAAAACCTACAGGCTAGATAAACCGTCAGTCTTTAGGTTAATTGATGAATTGACTCCATTTATTAACCTCAAAAACGAAACTACAAGTGTGCCAATCGATATAAAAGTGAGTAGATACCTAATAAAAATGATTAAACATTAAAACCAGAGTATTTGCTTTACTTAGGTTACTTTATTACAGGTTCTCACTGCACTTGGTTTTTTCGCCTCTGGGTCCTATCAGAGAGGTGTAGGGCAAAGCCTACATCATGCAATAGCTCAGCCTACTGTGTCCAAATGCATAAGGCTGATAATTGATACTCTTAACAAGCCAGAGATACTACAAAAATATATAAATTTTCCACAAACTTTACAAGAAAGAAACAATTTAAAACTAAGGTTTGTTACCCTTATACTGTTAATATAGTTTTAATCCTTTAATGTTATGATAAAAGACCATGTGAGATTATATATCATCTTAGCCGGAAGACGTTCACTGCTGAACAGATTATATATGTATGTAGGTACTCGTATATATAGATATCCTGGCTGTTTGCCCCAGCGTTGCCCGTGCAATATAGTGGTCAGCGAAAACAAGTTTCAACCTTCACCATCATGTCAAACCCTGGATTCCAAGGAAAATATCTGCCTTATTTAAAGTAGTATAGGTGTGAAGGCGAATCAAACAGACAGATATGTGGTCACATGATGACCTATCAATGCGTCTCCGGGTTCTGTGGAATAGATTTGCCAAATATCATCAAATTCAGACGTAATATAGGTGTGAAGGCGAGACAAATATACATACATATACACAGACAAAACTTCATTCACATTTATAATATTAGTATGGATATATTTTTTTAGTAACAATAATATTTAAGTCCTATACTTATTTGTAATTTACAGATTTTATGAAAAGTTTAAAATACCGGGTGTGATTGGCTGTATAGATGGGACTCATGTGGCAATAATAAGGCCCAAGGAATTTGAAGAGAGGTTTTTCAATCGAAAGCACTACCACTCTCTAAACACCCAAATTGTAAGTGTTTAAAATTTGGCTACCTAAAATGATCATGTTAATTAAGTTATTGTTAATAAATTCACTTTTATTGTTTATAGATTTGTGACAGTGACCTCAACATATTGAGTGTGGATGCTAGTCATGGTGGGGCCAGCCATGACTCATTCATTTGGCAGCATCACCCAGTACACACTCATATGCAACAATTAAATGCAAATAATGAGGCAGTTTGGTTGCTTGGTAAGTTGTAAATTTTTAAGATGTTTTGTATTTCCTTTTTAACAAGTAATCAAGGTTTACAATTGAATACCTACTTAAAGAAAATAATTTAATTTCAGGTGACTCAGGTTATCCACAGCGCTCATGGCTGATGACACCCATTACTGATGCAACACCAGGTACTTCAGAAGCCTATTACACTTCTTTGCATGTAACTGCAAGAAATGTTGTTGAGCGGACAATTGGAGTGATGAAGGCACGTTGGCGGTGTCTGCTTGCTCATCGTGTGATGCACTATGACCCAATCACTGCTGGAAAAATTGTCAATGCATGTGTAGTCCTGCACAACATTGCTAATAAAGCAAGGTTGCCCATACCTTATTTATATCCAGAAGATCTTAATGGAAATAATCTTTTACAAGTTATAATGTCTCATACAGAGAGGCCTAACAGCAGGAACCAAGCTCTACAGAATGGTAGAGATGTACGAGACCAACTTGTAGAAAGATTGTGGAATGAGCATACTTTAAGATAAACTAGGAGTGTGATAATAGATAAATTAGTAGTTCATTCTATGATGCCTATGTAGTGGAAACATAAAACACATAGTTGTAACTTGTAAAACTTGGAACGGTGATGTCGTAAATTTATGACACTGTAGACCTATCCGTTCATTGGTACATGCCAGGGCTGGAACCTGCAATCTTTCGATTGCTGGGCAGCATTCTAACAACTTAACAACTACTGCCCATATTATAATTATTAATGCTCTTGTTAGTAAGAACATATGTTCTTCATAATATTATATTAATTAAGGCCCATTTACAGCAGTGGAGGTCTAGGATTCGTGTTTTAGGGGCTGTAATGTGAAATAAAAATTAAGTGTAAACACGAGTTTATTTTTAGAATTCTTTATTTAAGATTATTAATCTAACTTTATATAAACTTTATTATTTCTATTCCTCACACTAGGCATACAGCAATTATATAATAATAACACAATTAATAAGTTATTTTATTGAATCTTAATGATTTTAGTACCTATTACCTAATTACATTATAATAGGCAAACTGCAAAGTTTATCAATCAAAAGGTCATCTCAGACCTTTTCGTAGGGGATGGGAAACTGTAACGAGGTGTTGCCTCCTAAGAGAAGTTGCATGAGCTGCATGTAACAACGGAATGAAACTAAAATGTGATGTTAACATTTCCATAAATGAATGCATGATGTTAATAAAAATTTAATAATAAAAAAAACAACATATCATGCTATCATTGCTACTCCCCGAACACGGCCATTGTATCTCTTTATTTCAATTTTTAGATTCCTTTAATTGTAAGGCAAGCTTTTTTTCCTCCACCAAAGCACACCGTTCTGCAGCTGCAGCCCTACGCTCCTGTGCTACAGCAATCCGCTCCTGCACTTTTTCCTCCACCAAAGCACACCGTTCTGCAGCTGCAGCCCTATGCTCCTGTGCTACAGCAATCCGCTCCTGCACTTGCAGAAGCTGTTTCAGGTCACTGCTAATACTCCGCATTGATTCCGCCATCAATGATTCAGCTTGCACTGTCTGACTCTCAATATTAGTGAGTATAGAGCGAGCCTCATCTAATGATGTTTGTGGTCGACCTGAAAATATGCCATAAGTTACTTATGTGTGTACCTTCTTATGATTAAGTATAAATGCCAATAACCTCAAATGTAATATCATGATAATAGTTTAAAAAGCACAATATTTAATAGTAATAGAAGGGCTAAAAACTAAAAAAAATATTGAAATTACTTCTTCTGCGGCGTTTGCTAGCTGCAGATGTACCGAGTGGTGTAGGTTCTGCAGCATCTATTGGTGACACCACATGTGGAGTAGGTGGAGGACAGGCAGGTGGTGCTACAGGACTGGCTGGCGGTACTGCAGTAAAAAATAAATTATAAGTACTTCTAATTCATATTGTCATTGTTACTGCAATAGGTCGCATATCAAAAATGCGGTTCGCGATGATTTTGGCTTGATTTTGTGATTTGCGTCCTTATTTGTTGTTTAAAGTTATATTTACAAAAATGTACAAAGCTTTTTCAGTTTGCCAAAATATGCTATTTTTGACTATTGCAGTAACAGCAACTTGTGATGTGATCATGTTGCTTTTTTAATTATACTTGCATTCTTCCATAATTTCCAAAAAAAAGTCATCATTTACATTATCGGCATTGGGGAAA
The DNA here is from genome assembly GCA_910589645.1 of Tinea semifulvella. Taxonomy (NCBI): domain Eukaryota; kingdom Metazoa; phylum Arthropoda; class Insecta; order Lepidoptera; family Tineidae; genus Tinea; species Tinea semifulvella. The sequence goes on from OU342620.1 coordinate 8,339,810, forward strand.
GGCAAAATGGTACTCTAAAAAAATAATATTAAAATTAATAGGTTATATGGACTAACTTTCAACAACCATTACAAACCACTACCCCAAACTACACTACTATAATACATAATCAAACTACTCTTTATAAATACATTACCAAATAAAAAAACAATGAATGGTATTATAAATGATGATGATGATAAATCTGAAAGAAGAATTGAATTACTGGCCCTCTGGTATTTCAGTATTTTTAGCTACACAAGAAAATTATTTCCCTCTGAATATACCATCAGCTATCCATTACATTAGATAAATACCTACCTAGATAGCTACAGAATATAATCTAAAAAGTGTTACATAATAAATATTTTAACTGTTACAGTTAAAAAAAAAACAATATTAAACCTTTGTGGGGAATGGATTAACAGACACTCCTGGTGACCCCAAGCCTAGATCTTCACCTAAGATCTTTAAAACTCTCTCTTCAAAATCTGTCAACTCTCGTCCAAGTGGTGGAGGACCACCACCTGTAGCAGAATGTGACTTTTTTAGAAGAGAATTTTTGGCTTTCAACCTGGCTTTGAGGTCATTCCAATACTGAAAAAGTAATAATATATAATAACCGCTTGGGACACAATAATTTGTTTAATTTATGCTAGAGACAATGAGCCTGCCACTTGTCATGATGGGCCCTATGTAAAGATGGCTAAATGTGAATCCACTCCTTTAAAAGCATGACTAAGCAAGGGTTATCATTGTGATGAAACTTATTCAAAATAGCTTTTATGACTGGAAACTCAAGGTTTATTCGATTTTGTGGATAATTTGACAACTTTACGCTTATGATTTTAAATATCTAGGTAACACAATAGCTTGCCTTGCACCAATCCTTGGGCGACTTGTAGCAGCCATTCCCCATACTATTTAGTTTCTGCGCAATAGTATCCCAATGCCCAAGGGAATTACGCCTCCCTTCCGCTGTCCGGCTATAGCCCCGAGCCAGCTGAGGATAGCCTTCGAGGTACTCCACAAGTGCCTCCATCTGCTCGAAACAAACTCGTCTTCGTGCCATCGGAGCTATAAAATTAACCATTTAAATATAATAAAAAACGAATGAGACGAAAAAGCCTTAGTAGTAAAGGTACTTACAGTATTTTTTCAAGAGATTGAGATGAAACGATAAAAACTTCAATTCAATTCAATCTTGACTTCTGGCCTTCTGTCACTTAAAGTAACAATATTGCCACTGACAAATTTAATATACGTCACAAATTTTGCTTGACAAATACATCTAAGGTATAATGAGCTTATTTTGACGAAAGCTCATTTAAACTGATCAAAACCAACAAAACTACACATCTGCTTTAAAACAAAAAGATTCTTTAATTTAAATAAAATAAAAAGGACTATTTTTATTATACAAAAATAAAAATAACTAAATTCTAATATTATTATGACTAATATATTTATAAATAAGAGAAACTATATTACTATCAAATATATATAATAAATGGCTCATTTTAGTAGGCAGAGTAATGTTATAAGATGGCAAAAGAGAATATAATGATAGTGAATAATTTTTACAACTGAAAAATAGATGATCTATATCACCTACACCTCCACCACAATCACACATATTTGATTCTATAACTTTTATACGTTTAAGATGGGATGGAAGAGAACAATGACCAATTCTTAAACGAGCTATTGAAGAAGTTGATGATTTGCTAAATGATTTATATTTAGCAAACCAAGGCCTAAATTTAATTGATGACTGTAATGAAAATAAATATGAACCTTTAAATTTGGATGAATTTTCCCAATACTTATTCCATGATTGTTCTAAATAAACTTTTGCTAAGGCAACCAAATCATATGAGTAATTTTGAAAATAATCTAATTTACCATTAACTACTGCTTGTTTTGCCAATAGATCAACTGTTTCGTTGCCTAAAATTCCACAATGACTTGGAATATAGACTAAAAATACTAAAAGGTGGTTGAGATGACAATGATAAAGGAGTTCTTTAATATCAAATATAATTTCAGATCTAAGTTTAGGAGAAAAAGGATTACTGATCACAGCTTGTAATGAACTTAATGAGTCTGAAAAAATTATAGAATGGTTAATTTCGTTTTCCAAAATAAATTTAATGCAATGTTTTATTGCCAGACATTCACCAGTATAAACTGATGACTGATATGGACTTTTAAATGAAAAAGAAAGATTTGAATTCTGATGATAAAATGCCCAACCTACACTACCTAGTGGTGATAGCTTTGATGCGTCTGTAAAAAATAGATCCGCATTTGGCCATTTGTTTTGAACGATATAGTTGAAATTATCATTGCAATTTTGGCTATCTTTTCTAATACCTAAATCTAAGATAATTTGTGAATCAGAGTCAAAAATGAGAGACTCATATGAAGCCGAGAAAACTGGGAGAGATGAATTTGAAACGAAAGGGGTTTTTGTTAGTTTTAATTTTGATAATGAATACACTAATCTTGGCAAAACTGTTTTGTTTTTCCAAAATCTTTTGGTTACTTTATTTTTAAAAATATATTCAGACAATAACTTAATTTTTGAAATTAGAGGGTTGTTCTGAAATTGTAAAGATTTAAAAAAAAAATTATCACATAAGTACTGTCTCCTTTTTTTTAAAGGGGGGTCAGCACATTCTACCTGCAAAGCATTTATTGGAGACGACTTCATCGCTCCAATAATAATACGGAGAGCTTTGGATTGAATAATGTCCAGTTTTTTAAGAGCAGCTTTATTACAGGGTTCTGAAATAAAACATGCATAGTCTAAATGACTCCTAATAATTGCATTGTATAAAAGACGTTGAGTGAAGGGGTGAGAACCCCACCAAGTACCCGATAAAACCCGCATAATATTCAAATTCTTTTCACATTTCGAGACAATATATTCAATATGCTTAATACCATTTAGTTTTGAATCAAAAAATACACCAAGAAACTTAACATCAGGTTTGACGTCAATAATTGAATCATTAATTTTAATACAAATTTCTGGATTCTTTCTTTTTCTACTGAAAACTACAACACTGGACTTAGAAGGTGACAATTGTAAGCCATGATTATTTAACCAATAGTTTAACCGGGACAAAGATTCATTTATGTTATTTTCACAATTTTCAAGAATTTTAGAATTTGAATATAAAATAACATCATCCGCATATTGTAATGACCGGCACAAAGAATTGACCTGAGCATCCAGGTCATATGTATATAAATTAAATAAAATAGGACTTAAGACAGAACCTTGGGGTAGTCCTTTCCAAATAGTTCTTGGGGAAACATCCTGCTGATTGAGTAACCGTAATATCACCTGTCTTTCGCTGAATAAACAACTAATAATACTTGATAATTTTGCCGATATTCCAATATCAATAAGTTTTTTAGTCAATATATTAATTAGCACATTATCATATGCAGCCTCAATATCTAAAAATATGGCGCACAGAAATTCATTTCTTGAAAAAGCTAATCGAACATCAGTGGAAAAAATACACAGATTATCTATAGTGCTTTTCGCCTTACGAAATCCGAATTGAAAATTACTTAATAATTGCTTGTTTTCTATATGCCATTCTAAACGATTTTTTATTAAACTTTCAAATATTTTACACATAATAGATGATAAAGCTATGGGTCTATATGAAGAGAATGATGACGGGTCTTTACCTGGTTTAAGAATGGGTATGATGATTTGTGTTTTCCATTCTTGTGGAATTATCCCAGAATCAAATACGAAATTAATTATCTTCAAAAAATATTCCAAAGTAAAGTCTTTTGCATGCACTAAAAAGGAATACGGTATACCATCAATACCAGGAGCCGAATCTTTTACGGATGATAAAATAATTTTTAATTCTCTTAATGTAAATGGAAAATCTAAAGGATGGGATGAAATAAATGGAAAGTCTTTGGAAGGAATACTTTCATCAAGATATGGTACATAATTTGGAGCCAGTTTATTAAAGAAAGCATCAGACCATGAAGAATAAACTGAAGTGTGACTTGTTTGTTGACAATTTTGCGAAGATCTAAATCGTCTTATATTTTGCCAAACAAGAGAAGAAGGGGTTTCAGGGGATAAGGAAGAGCAGAAATTACGCCAACTATCAAACTTTTTCTTTTTAAAAAAACGTCTACTCTTAGCTAAAATATGTTTATATTCAATAAAGTTTTCTGAGGTCATATTTTGACAGTATTTTTTTTCCGCAGATTTTCTTTGTTTAATAAAATTTGTACAATCCTTATCCCACCAAGGGGGCGAAAATTTTTTACTCGGGCCAGACTTCTTACAAAAACAACTATCCGCAGCACTTAACACATTTGTAATAAATTCATTATAGCAAGTAATGAAATTACTACCCGTAACTTCCGGCAAATATGTAATTTTATTGTTTAATATACTAGCATAATTGTCCCAACCTTTAGTAGTGACATTTGAGATTTTATATTTTAATAAAGGGAGTAATCTATTGCTGCAATTTTGAATTGGAGAATTTAATATTATGGGAAAATGATCACTTCCATAAGAAATTGATTCAATATCCCATGATAGAGTACTGGCTATATCATTAGAACATATTGACACGTCTACTGCACTGACATTTTGAACAGGAGATGTTCGACGCGTTGGACGTCCATCATTTAAAAGACATAAATTAAATTCATCTAAAAAGTTTATCAATTTATTACCATAACTATCACAAAAATTCGATCCCCACAAAGTGTGGTGATAGTTAAAGTCACCTAATATGACAAATGGAGGTTTCAAAAATTCAAACATATTTTTTAAAAATATTAATGAATGAGAATTAGGAGAAGATATATACAAAGAAATTATGCTAATTTTATTAACAACACACCCTACAACATTTATATTTTCATTATGATGAGGAAGAGAAAGTAATGAATAAGAAAGAGTATTAGATATAAAAAGAGCTGAGCCAGCCCTTCCATCTTGTCTGTCATCTCGGACACAATTGAATCCCTTCAAACTAAAAGGAGATAAAGGTCTCAACCATGTCTCCGAGACAGCCAAAACGGAAGGACAATATTTATTACACAAATACAGTAAATCAGCCTTCTTGTTGCGAAGACTCTGGCAATTCCATTGTATTATTTTTGTTTGGGATAGAGCCATTATTTAAAGAAGAAAGTAAATTATTAAATATATATTCAACGTTGTCCGGTAAAGTATTTTTTTTTATTATTTCTACAAGTAAACATAGAAGTGTTTTCAAGGACAATTCCGAGGAATTATTGTCACTATTATTATTATTTTTTAATGCACAACCATTTTCAGGCTGTGGAATTGTGAAGTCCTTCAAAAGACTTTTATGGAAATCTACATCGTAACCTTTACTACTATATTTTTTAGTGGGTTTTGATTTTAAAAACACTGTTTTTTTGTAAGAAGAATTCTTTGTAATTTCGGCGTAAGATTTATTGTTAATTCGAGGTTCTAATTTATTTGCTTCCATGTATGATATTGAATTTTGTGACATTAACGATTTTATGTTCTGTTGTCTATTGTATTCTGGACACTTTCTATTTGTAGCAAAGTGACTTCCAGAACACACCAGACAACAAGCCTCAGATTCATCGACACCACATGAATCACCATTGTGATCCTGACCACACTTGAAACAACGAGGTTTGGCCCTACAGTTGCTTTTCATGTGACCAAATCTACAACACGAATAACATTGAACAGTTGGATAACGATATAATTGTACATTAATTTTATTATAATATAAGAAAATATGATGATGAAAATGCTGTTTCTGCATGACCTAATTAACGGTAGACTCGATAGTGAACTGGTTGGCCACCTGTCACTGAAGGCCCAACCGCGCCGCACCAGGGCCGCCGCACAGAGTCTCCTACTTGTTCCGTCGTCCCGTACTAACTATGGTCAGAACTCGGTGATGCCTCGTTTAGCTCGGCTGTTTAATGATGAATATGCAGAAATGGATTTATTTCGTGGCAATAAAGCCTCCTTCAAAAATGCCGTGCTTAAATATTGTATTGGTAAATTTAGTAACCAAAATACCTAAAATTATATTATTTTTATCTCACTAAATTTACTGTTTGCCCATTCACTCTTCATGAACATCATACGCACCCACCCACACACATAAATCTCACATATACCACTTTTCACACTTTTCATTTATTTCTACTGTTTTAGTTTTGATTTATACTTTATTATATACCTACTATAGACAGATTTTTTTTTTTATCTTTATTTTTTTTTAACTCTATTTAACTTGTGTATCTTTTAGTTTATAAGTATCTTACTTTTATATCCGAGCTGTTTTCTTTTTATAATTGTGTAATTTATGTACTTTGTTTACATCTGAAAATCTGTTTTGGCCTTTTACCTGTTTAACTTTATTTGCTTAATTTTAATGTATTAGCTGTAAGATTTTCTTTCAAAATAAATAAGTAAATAAATAAATAAATAAATTCCGGTAAAACTTGACCTTCAAAGGTTACCACCACAGACTGTGAAGGTTTCCATGTTGTTTGGTGATCATTGTCTGTAACTTTGTATTTTAACCTTCTAACTTTTAGAATTTTGATAGGATTATTAGGGATAACTGAGTCTGACATGATATCGCTATCATCAACATCAGTAGGGACCCTAACAACTCCCATTTTTGTAACACAAAAAGTTGGGATAAAAACATTATAACCCTGTTCTAACAACAAAGAATTATTTACAAAACTATTAGCGTCTCTAAATGTATTAAATAAAATTTTTAACCTGTTTCGACCTATACGAGTTATACTTCCTGGCATAATACCACGAAAGAAATTCCTTTGCATAAATTTGCCAAAGATAATTGGATTTAGAATAATATTATCAGAATTTGCAGTACTATCTACTTTTTTTTGAACATGTACGACATATGGGCCTCTATCATTTTCAGTATATAAAATTTTCAAAATATTTGTGTTATCATTTGAAGATGGAGATGCTGTTTGTGGAATGATTTGCGAATGACTATTTTGAGAACCATTTAAAGATTGGTCTATTGGTGTAACGGAATCTTTCAATAGGTAATTTTTTGAACAATCAGGCCTATGCCTCTTATTTGAATGTTTTCTTTTATTTTTCTTTGATTGCAAAGAAATATTATCATTGCTAATTTCCATCGAACTAATCGAAGACTCATCATCATTTACGGTAACATATGCACCTGGGGAATCAAGAGAGATGTCTGGAGGTTTAGGCGGGATAAATGTCTCCATAATGAAATGTAGTTATAATATATTATAAGATAAAAATATTTTTATAAAAAATAAAATGGAGAATGACAAAAACTATTTACATAAACAAAATAAACCTAAATGAAATTAAAAATCTACAATGAAATGTAAAAACTAGAATAATCTAACCAAATAATAATCCTTTTCTGTAAAATAAAACGGAAGAAAGAAATTAAATATTTTTGAGATGTTATCGCTTTGAAAGCCCACGTCAGAATCCACGATAAAAACTTGAATGCTATTGTTTGTAAAATGTAAACAAACCAACCTTAGCGTTTCGTTACACATCACAAATCTTGTTTATATAACGTTTTGATTAGTAGGTATCTTGAAATAAATGTAGGACAATCATATCTACGTTCTTATAACACACTTAATGTGTTATTAGTAGACGCATTAACTATTTTTATTATTAAATATATTGTTAAATAATATATTATTTTATTTTACAAGTATAATGATTGTCATTCGTGGAAAGGAACGTGTGTGTTGCCGATAAAAAAAACATAAAAGACCGAACGACAACTAAGGATATTTTTAGATGAAATTTGATGTTATTAGTATATGAAATAAAAAAAACAGAAGTTAGAAGTATATTTATATCACTTATGTTATTTAAAACATTTTATTTAACGTAATATTTAAAAAACAATGTCATTCAATCATTTTATTTATTTCAACTGGCAATTGGGCTAACACGCCGTATTTCGGTTGGAATTTGGTAAAAGTTTAGCTTTCATATGACGCGTAATCGCTACACAGAGATGTTCTAAAATTAAACCGAATCAAAGCTAAACTAAAGCTGAACCAAATTAGAACTAATAATGATGTGCGCGTAATCGCTGGTTCCCGGCAACGTACTGTGGCTTTAGCTCTGAATACAAGTCAGAGTGTTATCAGTCGACTTTGGACACGTTACCGAACCACTGGTACCGTGGCTGAGCGCCATGGAGGACGGTATCGCTGCACCACACGGAGACAAGACCGATACATTCAAATCACAGCTCGAAGAACTCCAACAATAACCGCCATGATGTTAGCCGTGAGCCTTCATCGCTCTTCAGGGAACTTAATTAGCGACCAAACAGTCAGAAACCGCTTGCATGAAGTGAACCTTCATTCCCGAAGACCGCTACGGGTACCACCTATAGCAATGCACAATCGTAGGACTCGATATCAATGGGCTCTTGAACACAGAAATTGGACAGAAGAACAATGGCGTTTCGTGTGCTTTTCTGATGAGTCTCGTTTTGGTATGAGGCCGGATACAAGACGTATACGACACTGGAGAACCCCTGCACGCCAACAGCGATTAAAATCCTGCCAGGAAGTCCATCCTTATAGTGGTGGAACCATCATGGTATGGGCGGGTATTTCGATCGGCGGAAGAACTGAGTTGATTTGGATCAGAGGCAACCTCAACGCTCAAATTTATGCTGAGACGGTTGTATCAGACGTCATCGTTCCTCTACAAGTGCATATCGGTCCCTTATTTCAGTTAATGCATGATAATGCACGACCGCACACCGCAAGAGTTGTAAGACAGACTCTCGCCGCAGCTAACATCAATGTCCTGCCCTGGCCTGCTCAGTCGCCAGACTTGAACCCGATTGAGCATGCATGGGATATTCTTCAGAGAAGAGCTCTGCCGAATATGGAGGGTATCCAGTCGCAAGACCTTTTTTTGTTGTTGCAACGAACATGGGCGGCCATTCCACAGCGTGATTTGGATGAACTCATTTTGAGTATGCCAAACCGATGTTCTTGTGTTGTTAGTGTTCGCGGTAGAAACACGGATTATTAATTGTTTAAGTTACCCAATAAAATAAAAAAAAAAACTGTTATTTCAGTCTTTTTTTCGAACTTTAATGTTAGTGGTTCAAATGTCAAAAATCCCTTTATTAGGAAAATGGCAATTTTTTTTACTAATGCAAAGGTGACTTGGTTTATCGTTACTGTAGACAAACGAAAACATTTTATTTGATCAATCCTTAAAGAAAATTTTAATGAATATCAATCAGGAGAAAAGTTATTGCAAAAATATATGTTGATCCCTAGACACTTTTGATGTGTGTAGTACTACTATGGGGTGTATCAGTCAAAGCTTTTGTAGATGTCGCTAGCGGCACTGGTACCTTGTTTACACCTTTGACGCATCATTTTTTAAATGTTTTTGTAGTTTTTTTTATTTTTATAACAAAAAAATGTATTTAAAATTACCGTTACCTACATTAAAATACGAATTAAGTAAGCGACCACCGTCTTTAAAAAGAAAAAAGGCTGAATTAATAGAACGGCAATTTTGAGATCACCATATCTTTGATTTCGCTTGGAAATCTCGATTTGTACACTTAAAAGCTGCTCACTTCGACATAATATCAAGAAAATAATAAATTTGGTAATAAAAATACAAGTTTTCTATGCAACTGACAGTTATATAAGGTACCATCTATCATGCGCCATCTATCGTGATAAAAAGTTAGTGATACACCCCATTGTCCGATAGGTGGCGCACATCAGCGCTGATTTGTGGGGCATACCGACCGAGGGTACCGAGCGCTCTAATCATATATACCACTCATTCCGAATCGTGATCAGAGCGCTTAGACCGAATATGCCCGTCGTCGTTCCGAATCAAATATCAGAGCGTGATATCAATTCAGAACCGTCTAAATTATATTTTCATTCATAAAATGTTAGTTTTTTTTTTAATGTATGGAAGATAAATTGCGGATTCCACATCTTTGAGTATGAATACTAACAAATATACATCTCTCGGTTTATTCTATATTGCTAAGCTGCTGGTCTTCTGCTAACAGCTTACTTATTGGACAACTTTGCTGCTTAGTCTTCTACTAGCAGGAGTAGAATCATTCAAAATAATTAAATAAATGACGTTACATAAATGCCTGTAATAGGTTTACGTGAATAAAGATACTTTGACTTTGATTCATCTTTATATGTGTAAAGATTAATATGATAAACTTATTTTGGTATTGTTTTAGAAGTAATATGCAAACAGTATAAACGAATTACAATATTAAATAATTTAAAATAAAACCTTATATTAAATTAACTTGAAAATGGCGCGCGACATTATGACAAACAACTGACAGCGCTCAGAGCGATCTACCTCGATATCGTGAGCAGTCTAAGAAATGATGTCATTTGTGACGTCACACAGCTTTGGCAAAACAGTTTAAGCGCGTATCGGAACACCTTTGAGCGTGCTTAGGTTACTATTATCGCGTATCGGAACGAAGTATAGTTACTCAGTCGTTGCTCATATAGGTACCTAGTTGATTTTAGTACTTTTTTTTGTGCTACTATCTTAATAGAGTACTCAATATAATTATATTCATTGTATTACTTCCATAGAATCCTAAATTTAGTTAAGTAACACGACATTCATTGACATAAAATAAAATACTCTAAGAAAAGGAACAGACCAGTTACTATGTTCAAACCACAAGTAAAAAACAGTTATCAGTGGTAGAAAATTTGATTTAATCATCGGAACTGGGCGAGATAGTCAATTTCTAGTGGATGTAATTGTGGTGCCGGTATGACAAGACTATGTAGAGGGGTTCCCATGTCCACGTGTTGTATGTGTTCCAGACTCCTCACTGTGATCTGCTGGTCTGGTGCACCAACTCTAGCCAGACCCACAGCTGTGCATGATTTGGTGATATCTGTAAAGGAGTTAAGATCTTTAAATAGTGCGATCGGAAAGGTCTTATAAACATTTTGATCGCAGCCAAATTAAAAGTATCATCACGACCGTTTGACTTTCGAGGTGGTCAGAAACCACGCTTATAAAGAAGCGGATTGACATTTAGCCAACTTTACTATAGGCCAATCATGACAAGTGGCAAGCTCGTCGATGTCTCCAGAGTACCAAACTCGAGAAATATCACAAATAAATTAAATGTATTTATTTATATTAATAAATATTTTTGTGTCCCGACCAGGAATCGAACCCGGTACCTCCGAGTCTAAATCCACGGACTTAACCGCTAGATCACGAAGGCAGTTTTTTTTACCGTATTTTCCTTAAATTGTATAAAAACCATAGGACAACGCCAATTAGAAGAAATAAAGTAAAAAAGCGCTTAAAGCGACAAGTCAAACACAAGGAAGGTCGTCAACATATCAAAGTCAAAGTCAAATCATTTATTACAATTTGGCCTTCTCGGGCTCTTCTTTTATTAGTGGATTTCGTTATTTACGTCAGAAATTGCGTCATAATATTATACAAATAAAATATTCAATTCTTAACTCTTTAAGCGTTCGACTTTGACATTGACCGTGCAAATATCAACTTTAATAGCGTGATATATATATATAGTTAACGGATTCCATTATATAACGTTTGCGATTTGCTGCGTTTGTTTTTTTATTATCACTGTTATTTATATTTTTAATGTACGTATAACATTTTTTATTTTTTTGAGACTTAGGTTAGTTGAAATGTTTTTGACATTTGTTTATTTTTTATCATTACTACTGTAAGGTATTTGGTATTATTAAATTATATTAGTATTAAATAATATTTACCAGAATCAGGGTTGTCTTCAATGACACTCAATATCTGGCAGGCAGCTTCTCTAACACTCATGAATTTGGGATCCATGTATTTGCGCACTTTCTTTGTCAATGATTCTTCTGTTGGTTCCTTTACTTTAATATCTAAAAGTTTATCATTATAAATTGTAAATCACATGTCACTGCCCAGCTAATTAAAATTTTATTTTTGAATTATTTCCTAAATCGACCTATCTACACAGCCCCTAGAACCTAGACCTCCACTGTTGGACATGGGCCTTCCAGATAGATCTGAAAAATTTGGCTAAAGAGAAAGATTAGGTCCTCGCTGATGTAAATTTTTAATGATTCTACAAGTTGGATCCAGGACCAACAGCTTAACATTCTCTCCTAGGCATGGAACAGTGGCAAATAGAAAGAGAAGCAATAATAATAATAATGTTTATTGAGCTTTCATATTGGTACCTAATCGCAATAAATTGCCAGAATCTATTAAACAAGAAGCTAATCATTATACTTTTGTAAATAATTCAAAGGAATAAGTAGATGTCTGTGGTGTAGCGGTTAAGATTTCAGATGCAGAAGTACTGGGTTTGTTTCCTGGTCGGGACACAAATTAATTTGTGAAATTTCTTGAGTCTGGTAGGCTTGAACTTGCCACTTGTCATGATAGGCCACTAGTAAATATGACTCTGATCTAAATATTATTTTTGAATTGCCGTCATGCCTAGTCAAACCAATATTGTTAGGCACTAACGAGTGTCTAATTCCAGTTACATTCATGGACCCCGCACTCCACTAACCATCAGGTGGGCGCAATGTCACATATTTTATTTATTTATTTTTATTTAAAAACTTTATTGCACTATGTACAAAGGCGGACTTAATGCCGCTAGGCATTCTCTGACAGCCAAACCTTTAGGACATTTAGACAGTATAGATGGTAGGTGCAATCATTAATTAAGTTATTCTTAACAGTATTAATACATACATAACAATATTACATACTAATACAAATACATAAATATATACATATATAAACATAAATTACATCATAAATAAACAATAATATAAAAATAAAACTACTTACATATTGTGTAAAAAATATGTTAGAATAAAGTTCCAAACCTAATAAACATAAGGTGTGCAGATTTCTTTTAAAATTTTCGACGATTTTGTTAAAGAAGCTATCTGGTTTCCACGTCTCGGTCCAGTATGGAATGGAAACTGTTTCACCAAAGTTATACAGCTGTAGACCACAGCAACTTACAGCGTTCATGATAGAAGCGTTGTGGACAATCTGAAATCAAATAAAAAGATTACATTAATAATGCAATTACACTTTGATCACCTCAGATCTGCCACAAAGCCCGGGAGTAACTGTAGCTACATTTGCTGATGATACAGCAATTCTTGCCTCAAACAAGTGCCCAGTGGAGGCAGAACAACAGAGCAGCCTAAACGACATTCAAAATTGGCTTGAAACATGGAAAATAAGTGCTAGTGCAACTAAATCTGTACATGTTACCTTTATGCTAAGGAAGGAAGTCTTTCCTCCAGTAAATCTAATCACAGCAACTCAGTCAAATACCTGGATTGCAGGCTGACTTGGAGAAAACAGACACAAAAAGGAATGAAATCAACATTAGATACAGAGAACACTACTGGTTGCTTGTCAGAAACTCACAACTATCTATCGACAACAAAATCCTAATATACACATCAATGATCAAACTAGACTGGATCTGGACTGGACTGGAAGAGAACACAGAATAAAATACTGAAAAACCTTGGAAATGCACCATGGTTCATTAACTAAGTTGCACGAATACATGGCTATTAATACTGTAAAGGATGAAATTACCTTCTTCTTGTATCTAGTGTTGGATACAAGACTAGAAAATCACCCTAACCAGCTAGCTGTTAATCTCACAGTCCCTCAAACAGTCAGGCGTCTAAAAGACGCAGAGAGTTGGAAGGCAGACAGCCAGGCGGATTTAAGCTGCTCAGCAAACCACAAGATAATCCCAATGAGGAATAGACTCCACATATTACTCGGAACTCATCTACTTTAAGTTGATGACTGAGTGTAAGATATACAAAGAAAAGAGGAAAAAAATCTCCGAATAAATCTTTTAAAATGTTGTATTGTGCGAGCGAGAGGGATGCACAGCGTTAATCCCTCTTAAGGGCAATTATAATAATATTAACTTAAATGCCAATTATAGTCTTAAAAGTAGTAAACATAAGGTTGGCATTGGCTCCAATAATTTTTCTGTTGACTATTAGAAACAAGTTCCCTTACTCGATCATAGATAGCACTATTATAGTTGCACACAATTATTAAAACACTTGTGCATGGCTTCCCAACAGGAGACCACTTCCTAGAGAAGTACTCCCTAAAGGAGAGCTGAAGCAGTCAAAACTAGCCCCCTGGGTTCGTGAGCCACATGTTATACTAGTTACGGCCCTGAATTATATGAATTACCTGCTAAGATCCTGCCAGGGAAAATGGGGGAATGTTCCTAGGCCCATTAGGCATCCGGGCCTGGATGATCCCACTATGTGTCTGTGTAAAACACTAATAAAGTTGACATTGGCTTCATCTATTACTCAACAGAAATGTATTTAAAATAAAATAAATTAAAACAGCATACTATAAAAATTTGAAGTTTGCTAGTTGACATACAATAATTGTACAAATATTTTGTATGAAAATTTCACCAATGCCCGCTCTACTTGTATTTGACCTCATTGATGTAGGCCTATTTTTTGCAGTGGATTCTAAGAGCTGTGACAACAGAATGTATGCAAATAAAACTTCTTAGATGAAATCTATATGCATTGGAATTATTTCTGGATTATTTACTAAAACTCTGTCCCTTTGTTTAACATACACAACAACATCCAAATCTAAAATTCAGTTGTGGTTACAAGGCTTGGGTTACATAAAACCTCAATGTCGATGTTCCACATATTTACAACTCTGTTATTCATTAAGTGATATTGCCGGGACCGCCTCCGTGGTCTAGTGGTAACAAACGTTGCCGTGAACTTTGGAGGTTGTGGGTTCGATTCCCACCGGGGGCAAGTTGTACATTGTGTAATTTGTCTCAGTCTGGGTGTTTATATGTATAATACGTATATATTTACAAAAAAAAAGTATAATATGTAGTTTATCAACCATCTAGTTTCCGTAACACAAGCCTCGTAGCTTACCACGGAAACTAGATGGCGCTGTGTGACCTGTCTGGAAATATTTATTTATTTATTTATTGCACATTTGTATTGCTGATATTTCTCTTAAAAGGTTTATATTATTTACTTATTATTTTATATATAATATTTATTAATATATATTTTTTTATTGATTTCATCATCATCGTCATCAGCCTGTGTCTCTCCACTGCTGGATGTAGGCCTCCCCCAAGGCTCACGACTGCTCGCGATCTTTGCAACTCTCATCCAACCTTCGCCAGCGACCTTCTTCAGGTCATCTGTCCATCTGGTGGGGCGTCGTCCTACTCTATGTCGTCCCATATTTGGTCTCCACTCTAGAAGCAATTTGTCGTATTGGTCGTTGGTTCTGCGGCAGATATGTCCGGTCCATTGCCACTTCAGCTTGCAAATTTAGAAAGCTATTTGAAAGTTACTTTGGTTCTCTGACGAAAATATCAACATGTCCGATTCTGTCCATCAGAAAAATACCAAGCATAGCTCTCTCCATAGCTTGCTGAGTGACCTTGAATTTATGGACCATAGGGCTATGTCACATAGGGCTTTACCTACTTGATTTAAAATAACTTTGTTAATTTTATCCAACACAGTTCAAACATGCCTATAATTTAAAACAGTATGCTTGGACATCTAGTGCTCTGCTTCCAGACCCGGCATGATCAGATCACCCAGTGGAAACAAAAATAATATACATTGTTGATATTCTACCTATTTTAGATATTTACCTGTGTTTCAACCTTGAGTTCTTTGGCTCTTATAAGCATGTCAGTGTGTGTTGTCGCTCCAAGTGGATCTCCAACTACGAGTAGAGCTATATCTTTCTCCAGCGCCTCCTTTAATATGTCATCAATGCTGCTTTCACATAGTTCCCTATCAGCCACAGTTATCTCTCTACCGTAAAATTGCTCCTGTAAAGTTAAAATTTGACTAGAATGGTATTAGCGGAATCATACAGTATTTAGTTGGGTAGGGAAAGGAGCTCAAAGTGGATAGTAAGCGTCTTGCTTCACGCTCTCCCCTTCACAAATGATGGACCCATCCAAGACCCGCACAGAGTTTCCATGGAGAGCTAAGCAATGTATATTTTTCTGATGTTTTAATTTGAATAATCAGAAAACTTACAGTCTTGATGAGTGTTTTGATAATTTGCGACTTTAATTTTTTGGTAAGTGTATTCCTTCTTTCTAGAGTTAAAATACTACAAACATATCTTCACACCAAATCCCTTGTGGGGTAGGCAAAGACAATTGAGCGCAACTTGACATCACAACATACCTCGTTTGCTTCTATAACATTCATTAACCTCTTCATACATGCCCTTTTGTTTTTAAGGCTTTTTAATGCACCTTAAGCTATTTTTTAATTTATTTGATTGTAATAGCAGATAGATCCAGCAGATATTCAGATTCACTAACTGTTTCTGCAGCCCGTCAATGGAACAGGCTGCCTTTATTTATACGACAGGCACCGTCTCTAAATATATTTAAAAAACTCTATTACTCACCTTTTTAAAAAACAAAATGCATATTAATCTCCTTTCTTTGACATATAGGTATTATTATTTATTTATTTTAAACTAGCGGCCCGTCCCGGCTTCGCACGGGGGGACTTAAGATTTTTTACATAGTTTTACGTTTTATTTATATTTATTCTCAGTTTATTTTTCCGGACTTCATTTACTTATTTCATTTATTTAATTAACGCCGCGCGCCGCCCCGCGCCTTTTTTATGTATTTTTGAAATAGTAGGTAAGTACTTACCTAATAGGTATCTTTTGGATGAATTAATAGTCTTAAGGTAACCGATTGAACAATTCAAAAGTTATCTAGAGCAAACTTTTATAAGGATTGAACCATTCATTAAAACGATTGTTATGGGTAAACTATAAAAGGTAGACATATGCTCTCGCGGACTTTTTTAAAAATAATGTTAAGATAAACAATTCATCCATAGAGCATTTTTGTATAACTTTAACTATATGCTCAGCGCACAGCACGGAAGGCCTCAGAAACGATACTTTTCCCCCGTTTTTAAAACATTTTTGGTTACTGCTCCACAACTATAGGACCTAGCGTGATATTATATAGCCTATGTTACTTCTGAATAATGCAGCTTTCTAATGGTGAAAAAATTATTGCAATCGGTCCAGTAGTTTTTGAGTTTATTCATTACAAACATACAAAAATACAAATCTTTCCTCTTTATAATATTAGTATAGATATGCATGTATTTTATTTATTATTTATACACAGTATATATTCATTATCATCTTAGATGTTTAAACCATATACTTACCTACGTACCCATATTTATATTTATTGATTTTACTTATTATAATATTTTGATCTTTTTGTGTTAATATTTCTTACTCTGCACCCATAATAGTCTTCTCTCACTCTCCCAAAGGTTAGCTGGTAGAGAATACCTTCATGGTATTATGCTCGCCTATGTACATGTTTTTATATTTTATATTTTGTGTGCAATAAAGAATTTTATTATTATTATTATTAACAGGGGAGTCTTGGTCTGACACAGCCCCCTTTTTTCCACCACTTTCGCATTATACATATATATTTTAAAATACTACTACACTAAAGGGGCATAGGTTCAGGTTCCCTATATCTTCCAATATATTTTTTTTCTTAAATTGCCGGGTTAGAGCATAAACCAATAATAATAATAATAAAGTCTTTATTGTACAGAACCAAAATAGTGTAGGTACAAAGGCGAGCTTAATGCTACTAATGAATTTTCTACCAACTAACCTTTGTGAATGGGGAGCCATTATAAGCGGGTGCAGAAATACTATTGTAATCAACACCAAACCAACTAATTTTTTTAGTAAATTCACTTTTTTACATTAGTCTTATAAAAAACTTCTGCTTTTCCCAGTGATAAAATCGACTAAGCACTGTGACTCTTAGTTTCAAAGAGGTCTTAAAAGCAATCAAACGAATGATTTTAGCCTAAAACGCAAATCATAAAGTAATTAAATGTGCATAATAGTTTTGTGCAAAAATGGCTAACTTAGTTGGTTTTTATTCTAACACAGCGATAGTTTGTACTATCATTTGGAATAAGTTTCCAAATTAGCATTAGTCTCTCGAAGTGCTGCAGCTTCGCCGAGATGTGACCTCGCTGAGCATGTTCTACAGAAGAAGAAGACAAATTTCTAAGCATTCCATGGATTCACCGTGCGGCTGCCGGGTCCATCATGTGTGGGTAAGAGATGAGAAGAATGGTGTCTCGGGCTTGCGACCGACAATTGGCTGGTTTAAGAAAAGGAGGCCTCCTTTTTATTCTATTGCGCGATAATACGCTCACCATCCACCATTCTACTTCTCTCCCTACCCAACCAAATACTGTATGATTCCGTTAATGCCGTCTTGGAAGCTCGTTCCATAAATGTATTGATGGCAGACCTGCTTAGGCCCAATTCTTTCAGTAAGTGATGCAAAGATTTTGCTGGAACTCCTCTTGCACCAACTTCCACTGCGTAAAGCTGAGTCTTGAACCCGTTCCTGATATAGTATGGTGAATATTCCGAATTGCCAAACCACACGCACCCTTATACCATAGCCACTATCCCTACGCTAATATATATTTTTTGACTCATTTGGATAGCTCTTGTGTGTTTCCCCATTCCTAGTCCTTCACAGTCCAAGACCGTTATTTTGGCACGATAGACCCGGCACCCGCATGATAAATCCATTGCTAAATAATCAGATCGTAGCAAGAGCTAGCCAAATTCTCCATTATGTTCTGAAAGGCACATATTAATTGGCGAAGGCTTAAAATAAATCTATAATATAAACTAACCAAAACATCTTTTCCAACTGTAAGTATGGAAGTATAACTTTCCAATAATACTTTATCACATTTCTTAACAATTTCTAAACCTCTCACGGTTATATCCTTCGCATCCCCTAATCCTAAACCGATTAAATAAAACATTTCTTTTTCAAAAACAAGACGTCCGCGCGCATGTGTTTCGTGTTTTTGTCAATGACTGACAGTGTCAATATGTTTTTCAAAAAAAGGAACAATTGACTGATACTCATTCTTATAAGATTACCGAACGAAAATATTTAAATAAGACCATAATAAATATAAATAATACAAAAAGTTTTAATTAACCCTTTGCCCGACTTTGCCGCATGTTTTTTTAAATTAGCTTAAATTAATTTGTAATTTTAAAAATCTGTTCTAGTAGTAGTTATCGGGTGATCCCCATTCAACATGCATTAATCACGGCGGGCGACAACCCGCCGGTTGCTTGTTTTACCTCGGCGGCGAAAGGGGGCCACTGAAGAATCTGTGGCACCTGTAGGACAGTTTCTGTTGAGAAATAATTATTCAGTATGCCTAGTGTGACAGTGAAGTTTCGTAAACGCAACTATAGTAGTAGAGTTTTTTTACTGAATTTTCGATGTTCATTGCCTGTTATTATAGCCAAACTTGCAATAACACGCAATGTAAAATAAAAAAACGTAACTACAGCAGTTACGTTTTTCGAAACTTGCATTTTACACTAAGCACACAGTTTAGCCAGTCTGTGCTGGTTACGCCTCGGCCCCCATCTTTATATAAATATTTTATATATATAAATATTATATTTATTCACTTGAAGCAAAATCAATAAAAAATGCGACTTTCAAGTCGAGCACGTTAATTTTATCGAGGTTTTTCTATCTAGAAAGAAGCATTAAAATCTATGGTAAATCATCAATAGTAATAATTTCTGAACCTAAACTTTTATTATCACGAGCTGTCACAATGCTACAAAACTTGCTGAAAAATCTTTATTAAGCGACTAAATTAAAAATGTACTAACTTTCATACATAATTATGAAATCGCATAACAATTTTAATTGTCCGCATAACAACTAACTGCTCCTGCGCAACTTGTCCGTTGTTTTTTTTTGGGTGATTTCATCAAACAAAACCGATTGTTTTATTAATTTACTGTTTGGGTTCGTAAATTAATGTTAGTTTTGTCATATTACCAAAATGATATCCAGGAAAGGCCAGAAGGCTATTAACGAAGGCGTCGTTGGTAAATATATTAAGAAAGATACACCTCCGGATGTTTCAAGTGAGTAAATATCACATAACTTCTAATGTAATATTACACTATTATTTCAATAACTGCTTACCTATGCAGCTTTATTTGACTAACTTAAGACTTATTGGAGTAAAAGTTACAAAATTATTTCAGTAGATTTATAATTATATTGAAATAAAGGTATTAATATTTAAAAACATGAAAAAAAAACCTTATATCATTTCAGTAACAAATATATGGACACCAGAGCAGAAACGTCGTCCCAAGAGTCAGCAGGGGCTCTCAGGGCCTCAGGGCAGCAAACAGAACCATGAGAATAAGTTTGGTAAAGCCCAAACTATGGGCGGTCATGCGGGGAAGTATACTCCGAGTGAGTCAGTGCCAAATTTAGCACAGAGGTATGGGCAACACAATAATTATCAATTAACATTCATTAAAAATTAATTCAGCTGCAGTCTAAAATGTTAAACAAACATTGTTTGCTTGTATTTCTAAATATCGCAAACTTACACAAGTCAAATAATACAGAAGAAATAATGAGAAAATTTAGGCTTAGCTTTAGTTAGTTATTAGTGCAGGGTAAAGGATTGCCGGGAAAAATCATTGAATTATGACATTAATGGAGTTATACACAGATACACAGAGGTATGGGCAACACAATAATTATCAATTAACATTCATTAAAAATTAATTCAGCTGCAGTCTAAAATGTTAAACAAACATTGTTTGCTTGTATTTCTAAATATCGCAAACTTACACAAGTCAAATAATACAGAAGAAATAATGAGAAAATTTAGGCTTAGCTTTAGTTAGTTATTAGTGCAGGGTAAAGGATTGCCGGGAAAAATCATTGAATTATGACATTAATGGAGTTATACAGTATTTGGCCTCAACCCCTATAGGCGCAAATTTGTAATCTGTACTGAGGTTGGCGTATTTACGCAGCTTGAGGTTCTCGGCAGAAACCACCGCACCTCCCGCGCTTGTCGAGGTCGCCTGAAGGTGTGATGGATTTTTATTTTATGTACATTTTATTTACCTTGTAATGGTTATGTTTTGGTTATGACTTGTCACACTACTTATACAAAATTTATGGAATACTATAGTATTTTCTCTTCTTTAGGTTTGCCAGCTTATCAACTACTGATAAGAGTAGTGTTGCTAGCACATACAACTCTCAAATCCAACTTTCGAATTTGGTAAGTTCTTATCTTTTCCAATTTATACAGGTCCCATAAGTCAATGTGAAACTGGAAATGGTGTCATTTTCCATAAATATTTCTTTATATAGGTATACAGATTATAAATTTATAAACCTATAGTTATTATTTTCTATTTAAATACCTATATATTTTTTTATAATTTAATTTTGATAGTATTTTTTTTTACTTTTACGTGACCTTCGCCCACCTGATGGTAAGTGGCGCGCGAGGTCAATGAATGTTAGCAACTGGAATCAGACACTTATGACAGACATCAGTCCCCAACACTATGCCGACTTGACTGGACATGACGGCAATTCAAGCCTGATTCCGAAACGTGTGGCAACACTTTACAGGGGTTTATCGGCACAATGGTGGATACTTCTCCGCCTCGGCAGACTGGGCAAATTACCATTATTTAATAGGTGGTAGGCAGACTGATGGTGGTAATATGCCCAGTCTGCCAGGCTGGAGAAGATAAACCCAGTAAAGTGTATCCACACGTTTCGGGATTAGGCTTGAATAGCCATCATGCCCAATCACACCAGCATAGTGTTACGACATTCATGGACCTTGTGCATCACACCTAGGAAAAATGTTAACTTATTTGTTGTTAACTTATGGCACAGCCTGTGTATTAGGTGATAATTTTGTAAAATAATAAAATAAATCTTCAGAAAATTATAGTGGAGGTCTAGGACTCTTGTGCTCTAGGGGCTATGAGGAATTAAATAATACCTACTCATACATCACATTGTAATATTACAGGCTTCTCAATCAACTTTAAACGAAATAGATGACTCCTTCAGTAGACAAACTAGTCACAGATTTTATCATCATCTGCCCGAAGATCCTATTTATCAAAACCAACAGCAGGTAAGCAAAATAAATTTAAAAATTGCGGTTCACACCCCAGAAACACAAATTGGCAAATTCTAATATGGATGGTCTATGGATGACATCGACTCGCAGGTCTAGTGGTTAAGGGTAAGCGGCACCGGGTTTGATTCCTGGTTGGGGCATAAAAAATGTTCGGTGATGTTGCTTAATGCTGGTACGCATGAGACATTATTATTATATCAACAAGCTTGCAACTTGAACTCGCCCTAAAGAAGTGTGGTTTCTGATACTTTATGATGACATTGTAGTATGGAAAAAGTAAAACAAATATACATATGTATATATATCGCGGGCGCTGTGGTGGCTCGGTTGTAAGGACGCGTTCCTTAAATCCTACAAAGGTCGGTTCAAACCCACCCGGCATGTACATGTACGGCAATGAGAAATACACTTTTCTTATGTACTGACGTCATAGATTTACAACACCTCCGTTCCCGTGAGGAGGAGTGCATGTTAAGCCGTCGGTTCCGGTTCAACTAATGCCAACTTGTGGAATCATTAATAAATGGTCGTAAAAAATTAACATCATATCCTCGCCAAGCCAAATTCACCAGTTCTGGAAGGCCCATGTCCAACAGTGGAGGTCTAGGACGCTGTATTCTAGGGGCTGTAATGAATAAAAAATATGGATATATACATATATGTATTTATTCAATCGACGTGTCTACCATTATTATCAATGCTTTCGCCATTTTATTGGTAGTTCATTGATTCCAAAATTGTGGGAGCGAGAAACAATAAAGTCTTTGAAGGCAGTTTGGACTGCCCTATGGGAATTATTTTTTTTTCCTTGCAGGGACAATTACCAAAAATTGCTAAAACAAATCTAAAAAAAAGTGGTAATCTGTTATAACAAGGTTTGGGGAGAAACGAAAAGTTCCAAACTCAGCTCCGTCTATCGTCTAATTTAGCGACCGTCTGTCGTGAAGTGTGAGGTACAGCATTGTCCTAAAGCAGTAGTGGGCTAATTGCTCTAGCCCACTACTGCTTCAGGACAACCAGTCTCGGTTGTTAAATAGCAAGCTTTTCCATCATGGTTTGCAATTGAGTACGAATAGTGAATACGCCATTTTGCGTAGACATGTCAAGTGCAAGTTTTTGTTTTGTAAATTAATTTACTGTGGATATTATTAGTAAAAAGTGGTGTTGTTTTATTTAATAATGTGATACAATTTGGAATAATTATGGAAAACGATAAATTGAAAAAACTTTAAATATGGGGCACAAGTTGCAGTTTATTTTTTGCGGTTTTCCCGCGCTGTCAACTCCCATTACCCGCGTGTTTGAGCTATGGTGCCGCGAGTGACTCCAAGAAAAGTATCAAATTCTGCAGCATCTGGAATTTGATGATGACCTCATTAACTCATGAAAAAGAAAGATATATTACGTCAGATTTGGCTGTATGGGCTAGACCCTTCGC
The DNA here is from genome assembly GCA_910589645.1 of Tinea semifulvella. Taxonomy (NCBI): domain Eukaryota; kingdom Metazoa; phylum Arthropoda; class Insecta; order Lepidoptera; family Tineidae; genus Tinea; species Tinea semifulvella. Next base: position 8,363,475 of record OU342620.1, read on the forward strand.
CTTCCCTATCATCTCATTCATCATCCATCGGGAGAAGAGAACAAAAAAAAAGCATATATCTTTTTAAGGCTTCAGGTGTCATTGGTAGAACGTCTATGTGAAATAAAAAGATTACTTTTTTTAAGATAAAAATATTATCCTTAAAACAAATCAGAATTAATAATAAAAATAAATAAGAATTATTATTATTTATAATTTCAGGTACAACAACAAAGACAGGAGCAGTATGGGTCTCGAGAATCTAGCATGGCTCGGATATCTTCCAACCTCAGTCTGTCACCTCGTCTGCACTCCCCCTCGCCACACTCCGTCAGGCTGCATGGCTTCAGTGAATGTCAGTATAGTAATGTCAGAGTCAAAATAGCCACACCACCCTCCCCGATGATCTGCAACAGATACTGTAGTGGCTCCTTCAAGACGGGCTGGTAAAACAAGCAACCATCCTTCGCCACGGCCTACAGTCCAGTAGTTTTACACACAAATTAGTAACACACGCTAAAGTTTGTGACAAATATCTCAGTCACAATCTGTACTTACCTCTTCCGCTTCATTGACATTCATCAACCTTTTCATACATGTCCTTTTGTTCTATTTATTTGATCTTGATAAGTGGGTCTTGGTCTGCCACGGCCTCATTTACACACAACTTTTAAATTTAATGTATATCTTTAATTTTAATGTATATTTTCAGCTTTAATGTATATTTTTAGTTTTAATGTATACTTTCAGCTTATACAACTAGTCAACCTTCTCCTATCTATTCCAACTACGTGTCACCCCCAGCGTTGGCTTACCATGGAGCCAGCAGCACTATCATCGCATCCAGTCAAGGTATGTTTACCACAGTAAATTTTTGCTATATCTAAGTATGTTCCAGTCTCCATCCGTCCTGCAACAATCAAACTTTACCTACTTACCTTAGAAACCACACTCATCGATTTCCCTAGCGTACCAATCTTGTAGATCCGGACCTTCAACCTGAGCAAGTCCTGAAACAATACAACAGTTGATGACTTGGAAAAGAGCGTCAAGCACGGCGAGTAAGGTTATGGCGTTACCCCCTCCTTCCCCCCCCTATTCGCCAGATCTAATAGATCTAATTTTCAGTGATTTATACCTCTTGCCTCGGCTCTTGGATTGTATAATAATACAATAGGGGCAAGTGACGTCAGACATCAGTCCCTACCATTATTATTATTATTATTGATTAAGAGGATTTATTATTATTATTTTTTATTATTAATCTCGATTTTAAATTAATGATTTAATGCACCCACAATAATTGCTCACTATCCCAAAGGTTAGCTGGTAGAAAATGTCATTAGACATTCAGTTCGCCTATGTACATTTAAATGTGTTTTTGTTTATTGTGCAATAAAGAATTTATCTATCTATCTAAGAGGCGAACAGCGCATTGCTGAAATCAATCACTGGTGTAAAGGTTATGAAATTGTCAGTTTATCACCTTGTCACGTTAAGCGGGACATTAAAATGAAACAAGAGATTTTAAGCTAATAAAGTTAATATATTACAAAAATGAAGTTAACAGAGAGCAATGAGAATCTACAATTATATAAGGGAGGGTCGTAAGCCAAGACTTAGCCCTATCACTCTTTATGCATCCGTTGGCTGTACGTAGGGGTACCTTCCCTCGGAGAGCCTGAAGGTGGGGACCCGGAGAGCGCTGCCGATCCCAAGCGGACAACGTGGCGTCACGGGGATCCTGGGTAGCGGGGTTGTCTTCTCAAGCTGGGTCCCAGCTCTATAGTCCTACTGGAAAAACCCTGGAACGCACGGGGAGCACACGTTACGTTCCATCTCTAGATCCACCACCACTCCAGTCCACACCAAGACAAGATACCATGTAGTTGGTGAGACCGCAGCGGTGGTGCACAAATAAAAATGAATCTACTGCACGTGGTCATGAAGTGACCCGTACTATTTTTAATTCAATACTTACCCAAGCTACGGGGGCGACAATATCCAGTAGGTTTATTAGGTATTTAAAGATAAAGTTTAAAATGATTTTTTAAGAACTATTTATGATAACTTATAAAAAAGCAGCGCATTGCTGAAGTCTGTTTTTGAAAAGTGAGGAATGTCAAAGTCTACACTGACAGGTGACGTCTTAAATAAACGCAAGGCAAAGGATGTCGATTGCAGCCAACAATATTTATTCCTTGGCCGCATGTAATACAATCGTTACAACCTATGTCTATTGTCACTAGCCACTTGTCCAGTTTGTTTTTAAAAGTACTTCAATGGTATTTTGTTCCACATATTTACAACTCTGTTCTTCTTTCTTCTTCTTCCTTTATTTATAAAACTAAAATTACTGACTGTGCCTTCTATCTATATACTTGAATGCTGTTTATTTGTAAAAAGCCACCCAGAACTTTTTAACTTTTGGGGATAATTGCAATTTTAAAACTCGTTATCCTAGTAGAATAATTATTCCAGTTCATAAAAGTACTCAATATAGCCGAAATTGTTATGCAATGGCAACAAAGATATTTAATAAGCTTCCAGTTACTATAAGGGAGCTGCCACTAAAACTGTTCAAAGTCAAACAAATGCTGGTTAATAAATGTTTTTATTCGACAAAAGAATACCTAGACACTAAGCTCGACAAAGTCATGTGACTAAATAAATATTTGTATGCTAGAAATAGCGAAGCATGTGATATAATTACATATAATAATTTACATCCCTGTACCTACCATGTTTCTGACAAATAAATTATTTCATTTCATTTTTGTTATTCATGAAGTGATATCCTACATTTTTTTACTGGATTTTCTCATCAATTTAATTCCGTGTTCACGACGGGCCTCACAATGTATATATATATCAAGATGCTTTTTTACACTTCGCTTGAAGAACTCTAGGTTATAGGAATGGGGAAACACGCTGGGTGAACATTTGACAACTTCAGCGTGTAAGTCTCCAAATTTATATGTACCTACGCGTAGGGATAGATAATAAGAAGAAGGGATAAAGTTGTGGAACTCTTCAGAATACTCACTGTAATATAGCTTGTAGAATGTAGAACGAAGAAGTATTTCCAATGTTACAATCTGATATTTTCTTCATAGCTGTAGCCACTTCAGATGAGTGTGATTTGCCATTGCCTCCGGGGTGGTCAGCTGACCGAACTTTGAGAGGTCGACGGTATTATATGGACCACAACACCCAAACCACACACTGGACACATCCGCTGGAGAGTGTGCCCAGACCCTGGCAGAGAGTGTCCACGCCGAACCACGGAGTCTACTACTTCAAGTGAGTTAAGCTTTGGTTTCTTTTCCAGGAGCTGAAGAGATTTTCTTTTCCACTCAACCATTCCTACCTGTTATCAAACAGGTTTCCTTGGGAATCTAGGAATCAGTATTCTTAGTTTTAAACTTTTAAATTTTTACAGTTAGATATTTATTTATTTTATTGCACAAAGCACAAAGGCAAATCTGACAAACTGTCAAAAATTTAGGACTGTATATCAGTCGGCACCTCTCATGGAATCGCCAGGTAAGGCAAGGAAAGTATTCGCACCTATGCTAACCCTGAACTGCTATCCTGATATCACCGAAGAGCTGCTGAATAAACTTGATCGCCTTCTCAACTGACACCTTAACTGACAATTGGTTTGGTTGTGTTATCTTCTCCCGATGGATGATGAATGAGGTGATAGGGAAGGCAAATGATCTAGCCTATACAGCCAAGTCTGACGTAATTTATTTTTCTATAATCAAATTCCAGATGTTGCAGAATTTGATGCTTTTCTTTGAGTTATATCTCGTGGCATTATAGCCCAAACACGTCGTGTATTATATTATGGGCAATCACAGCGCGGGAAAACCGCAAAAAATAAACTGCAACTTGTGCCCCATATTTAAAGTCCAATTTATCGTTTTCTATAATTATTCACATTGCAGCACATTATTAAACAAAACAACACCACTTTTGACTAACAATATCTACAGTAAATTAATTTACAAAACACAAACTTCCACTTGACATGTCCGCGCAAAATGGTGCGATGGCCTCCAATTAGTTTAGTTTAAAAATGTGTTCACGAGTTAATAGGGTTTTTAATGCAGAAGTTGAAGTGGTTACTACCGTAGAATTCAAAAATTACAAGCAACGGAAACAAACATAAAACAGACGCAAAATAAATCAACAATCACGTGATGAAGCTAAATTCTACTTTTTCTCAAAGAAAAACTTGCTTTTTCTCTGTCTTGATCAAAAAATGACTGTTTCTGTCACTCAAAATTCGACTACTGACACTTTGAGATCAAAAATTTACTTCAAGTGTTGCCATAAAACAAGCAGTGTTGCCAGGTGACAAATTTAAATACTACTATAAATCTATGGTTTACGGTTTCGTTCATTCATTGAATTGAATTTTAATAGAAAAAATCATTTTTCGCTTACAGATTGTGGTGGGAAATAATCTCCCTTTGCCTTATTAAAGGTTAACTAAAATATGTAATTTAACTAATATTAATAAATACCAGTTTTAATAATAACATAAACACGTTCTACTTTGATACATCTAACTAATCACCGGAGGCAGTATCAAAACAACTCTTATCCCGGACTGACTTTGAAAATACACTTCGCTTGCTAATATACGAATACACGTATATATAGTATAATTTTGCTTCTGCCTCTCATTCATTAATTTTGTCTTAGGTAAATAATCATTAACCTATTGGTTTTCACTTATTTATTATTATTATTATTTTTCTTTTACTTTTGCTAGTCACAGTTCAATTGCACTATTAATTTAAATTTAATTACTATATTTTACTCTTATTTCTGTTTTAATTGTATTGTCTAAATAATATAAAATCTCTTTGGCTTGTGTTCCACTATTGCTACTTTGTTTATATGTTCAATATAATAAGCTGTGATTTTTTTAAATATAAATAAATAAAAAATAAAAAAAACACGATTCAACGATGTTTTAAGGTACGTCGCGATGTAAATCTATTCCGTGACGTGCCGAGGCGTCCCTCCGTTTGACAGCTGGAAGGAATAATAGGTTGGGACTCTGGAGCTCACTTAGCTCAGTCGATAAAGAATGTAAAGGAGTTATATTTATTGTTTTAGTGAAATAACAGAACAAACAAGTTACGCTCACCCGTGCCTGATGGATGGGTGCTACCTCCTGAACCCGGTGGCCGGCGCCCTGGTCCCCCCCTACCTGCTCGAGGAAATACCCCACTGGCTTGTGGTCTATTCTAAAGGTAAACACACGGAAACTTACAATAAAATATAGTTTAGAAATATTGGAACGTGACCCCAAAACATTATTATTATTATATTATTATTATTAATGTTTTTAAGGTAACGTTCTACAGTCTAAAATGTAAATACATACCTTCACACCAAATCCCTTGCGGGGTAGGCAGAGACAATTGAGCGCCACTTGACACGATCACGGTATGTGTCTTTCGCTTCGTCGACATTCATCAACCTCTTCATACATGCCCTTTTGTTTCGATGGCTTTTTAATGCACCTTCAGCTATTGTTTTATTTATTTGATCGTAATATGTTAGCCTTTATCTGCCAGGGCTTCTTTTACCCACAACTTTCGCATTATATATCTGGTTCGTCAATCTCTCTTCGCTCATTCTGTCAACATGCCCGAATCATCGGTGCATGTTTTTCCTTATTTTTGTCCCTATGCTAAAAATGTAAATGATTTTGTTAATTAAAGCTACTCTGATTTTTTTTTAATGACATTCTGGTACAAAACTTATGTATTGAAGCGAGACATGGATACGTGAGAATAGGCATGAGAGTAGAGTTAATGCAGTAGAAATTAGGTCGTTGTGTCGGATATGCGGCGTCACTTTGACAGACTTTAAAAGAGGCCTTGGCAGACCTAGACTTTACTATCACGATCAAACAATAGCTGAAGGTGCATTAAAAAGCCATCGAAACAAAAGGGTATGTATGAATGAATGTCGAAGAAGCGAAAGAGGTATGTCGTGATCGTGACAAGTGGCGCTCATCTGTCTCTGCCTACCCCGCAAGAAATCTGGCGTGAAGATATGTTTCTTCATTACAGAAGAACACAGCGTCCTAGACCTCCACTGCTGGAGATGGGCCTTCCGGAACTGGAGAATTTGGCCTACACTCGCCACGCTGGCTTGGCGAGGATATACTGTCAATTATTCATGACAATTTATTAACGATTCCACAAGTTGGCATCAGTGGAACCGGGACCGACGGCTTAACGTGCTCTCTTCCTCATAGGAACGGTGGTGTTGTAAATCTATGACTGCAGTACGTAGGAAAAGTGTATTTCTCATTGGTACATGCCGGGGGGGTTTAAACTGACCTTTGTAGGATTTAAGGTACGCGTTCTTCCAACCGAGCCACCACCGCGCTTTTATATGTATGTATGTAATAAAACAAAAAATCGTCATGTAGCCTATTGTTTTTTGGGATCACCTTTGTTCTTAACTAGCCATCTAATCGCCTGCTTTTCTTTTTAGCTGATCAAGAATTGGACCACAAGCTTCGCTGGAACATGTTCAGACTAACGGAGCTGGACTGTTTTTCTGCCATGCTCACTCGCCTGTACAAGCAAGAACTTCATCTTATTGTCATGAAGTACGAACAATATAGGTAAGATCATTTTTCTCCCAGTACCGTGACACCCCATCATCAGGTCACCTTCTAAGTTCATTATATATTTTCCAATTCCGTTGCATTTTATATGTAGTTAGTTAGTAGTAGCCCAATCCTGACCAAGACCACCGATATGTTAGCAACACAAACACCCGTATTTTAAGACGTTTCCTCAACGCCTCCTCCACTTAACATTTCCTTCCAGCTGTCAACGCCTCCTCCACTCAACATTTCCTTCCAGCTGTCAACGCCGCCTCCACTCAACATTTCCTTCCAGCTGTCAACGCCTCCTCCACTCAACATTTCCTTTTAGCTGTCAACGCCTCCTCCACTCAACATTTCCTTCCAGCTGTCAACGCCTCCTCCACTCAACATTTCCTTCCAGCTGTCAACGCCTGTCTTGCAAGACTCTTGTTTATTAATTGATACAAATATAAAGTATCATCACGACCGTTTCCCTTTCGGGGTGGTCATCAGATTCACATTTAGCCATCTTTACTGCCGGCCAATCATGACAAGTGGCAAGCTCGTCGATGTCTTCAGCGTACCAAACTCGAGAAATATCTCAAATAAATTAAATAATAATTAAATGTATTTATTTATTAATGACATAAAGTATCATCACGACCGTTTCCCTTTCGGGGTGGTCAGAAACCACGCTTATAAATAAGCGGATTCACATTTAGCCGACTTTACTATAGGCCAATCATGACAAGTGGCAAGCTCGTCGATGTCTCCAGCGTACCAAACTCGAGAAATATCACAAAATAATTAAATATTATTTAAATGTATTTATTTACATTAATAAATATTTTTGTGTCCCGACCAGGAATCGAACCCGGTACCTCTGAGTCTAAATCCACGGACTTAACCGCTAGACCACGGAGGCAATTATCATTATTATAAAATTTAAATTCGACATTATTTATAATTATTTTTTTAATATTTCCAGACAGGTCACACAGCGCCATCTAGTTTCCGTGGTAAGCTACGAGGCTTGTGTTACGGAAACTAGATGGTTGATAAACTACATATTATACTTTTTTTTTTGTAAATATATACATATTATACATATAAACACCCAGACCGAGACAAATTATACAATGTACAACTTGCCCCCGGTGGGAATCGAACCCACGACCTCTCGAGTTCACGGCAACGTTTGTTACCAGGCGGTCAATTTGACTTATGCCTAACACACATACATATGGATCATTACCTATTACGGTCCAACCATCTGCAGTAGGCAGACCCAAAGAAAAATTATATTGAGTTTGGCTGTATGATAATTTAACATGTTTCGACAAATAATATTTTACGAAATAGCTGTGTTGTATAAATATAAGTCATCATCACGAACGAGGGTGGTCAGAAACCACGTTGACAAAGAAGCGGATTCAGATTTAGCCAACCTTACTATTGGCCTAGCATCATGACAAGTGGCAAGCTCGTTGATGTCTCTAGCGTACCAAACGTGTATTATATTAAATGTAGTTTAGGATTGTTTTCCTTTTCGATGGAGATTTCGTTGGCGGCGCCTCCGCTTTTTTTGTGGACTCTCTAAGTCTTTTAGATTTTGGCTCTCCATTGCTTTCTATGTCTTTATCTGCTTCCTTTTCTGTTTCTTCTTTTTTACTTGATTCCTTATCTGATTTAGATTAATGACATAAGTTCTCATATTAAAATATTACCGTTCTTTGGAACTAATAATATTGACCAAATAGCTTTTTGATTTTGTAATTGGCAACATTATTTTATATCCCTAAGATAGCGATCTGTCGAAACTGCCGGCCCAGGAGTAATGGATGATTTTTTTTTTCCAGGTCTGCTTTGGTTCATGAGATCCAGAGGAGACGGAGAGGCATAGCCTACCAAGCTCATTCTAAATGTTAGCTTCTTGTGATCACCAAATGCCTTACTCAGCTGTGATTTTTTACTCTTAGGTACTTAGATTTAAGAATTAAATAATATTTTATTAACATGGGCGGCGTCGCCAAGGAAAAACTATGCTAGCACTATTGACCTGATGGTAAGTGGCGCGCAAGGTCCAATGTTAGCAACTGGAACCAGACACTCATGACTGAAATCAGTTCCTAACACTGTGCCGGCTTGACCTGGCATGACGGCAATTCCTGATCCCGAAACGTGTGGATACACTTTACTGGATACATCCCCGCCCTGGCAGACTGGGGAAATTACCACCATCAATCTGCCTACCACCTATTAAATTGTATTCACAGTTTTTCAAATAAAACGACAGACGCATTCAGCTAGGATGGGCGGCATTCGGGAAACTCCGGCACATCCTCTCATCGTCTATACCACAATGTCTAAAGACGAAGGTCTTTAACCAGTGCGTCCTCCCGGTAATGTCGTACGGAGCAGAGACGTGGACACTAACCTTTCAGTCCATAAATTCAAGGTCGATCAGCGAGCCATGGAAAGAGCTTGGTATATCTCTAATGGATAGAATTCGAAACGTTGATATTCGTCAGAGAACGAAGGTTACTGACATAGCTTTTAAAATTAGCAAGCTGAAGTGGCAATGGGTCGGACACATCTGCCGCAGAACCGACGAACGATGGGGCAAACGGGTTCTAGAGTGGAGACCACGTACGGGAAAACGCAGAGTGGGACGACCCCCCGCCAGATGGACAGATGACCTAAAGAAGGTCGCTGGTGGGGGTTGGATGAGGGTAGCGAAAGACCGCGTTAAGTGGCGAGCCTTGGGAGAGGCCTACATCCAGCAGTGGAGAAATACAGGCTGATGATGATGAAATAAATTATTCTAAAAAGATATGACAGCTCTAGTATTAAATTTATATAGTATAAAATAGAAATAGCAAAAGGATCAATCTGTCTACGATCTATAGTCACAAGTTATAAACAAATAGTGGGGAGTTCTTCGCGCCATTTTGCGCGGACATGTCAAGTGCAAGTTTTAGTTTTGTAAATTAATTTACTGTAAATATTATTGGCGCGGTGGTGGCTCGGTTGTAAGAACGCGTTCCTTAAATCCTACAAAGGTCGGTTCAAACCCACCCGACATGTACCAATGAGAAATGCACTTTTCTTACGTACATTTGATTTACAACACCACCGTTCCCGTGCCTCGGAGAGCACGTTAAGCCGTCGGTCCCGGTTCCACTAATACCAATTTGTGGAATCGTTAATTAATTGTCATTATAAATTGACATCATATCCTCGCCAAGCCGTCTGGCCAGCGTGGCGAGTGTAGGCCAAATTCTCCAGATAAATGTTCTGGAAGGCCCATCTCCAGCAGTGGAGGTCTAGGACGCTTGTTCTAGGGGCTGTAATGATGATGATGATGATTATTGGTCAAACGTAGTGTTGTATTGTTTAATAATGTGCTACTAATGTGAATAATTATGAAAAACGATAAATTGGACTTTAAATATGGGGCACATGTTGCAGTTAATTTTATGCGGTTTCCCGCGCTCTGTGATCTCCTATATTATACTCGACGTGTTTGGGCTATAATGCCGCGAGTGACTCCAAGAAAAGCATCAAATTCTGCAACATCTGGAATTTGATGAAAACTACATTAACTCATAGAAAAGATGGATATATTACGTCAGACTTGGCTGTATGGGCTAGACCCTTTGCCTTCCCTTTCTCATCCATCTCGCTTTTCCTGTCTCCAAGAAAATCAGTGATATTAGGTACTCTGACAACTGTCGGTCCCAGTTCGATAAACTTGGAGAATCGTTAATTTAATTGTCATTAAAATTGACATCAGATCCTCGCCAACCCGTCTGGCCAGCGTGGCAAGTGTAGGCCAAATTCTCCAGATATATGTTCTGGAAGGCCCATCTCCAACAGTGGAGTTCTAGGGGCTGTAATTAATGATATAATTAAATTTGCAAATATTTTTTTATCCTATTTGCGTCTAGAGTATTTTTTTTTTCTAAAAGTTGAGATAGGATCATTGCCCGTTCACAGACAATGTAACCTGTTATTCCTTCCTTTTCTTTTTCTGTGAGACGGAAACAGCACGTGCGCCATCTCTCGCCCTTACGAGGTCAAAATTAAGTTATTCCTCCCTGCAGCATCAGCTGGCGACGACCATGTGTATTGTGCTTCCAAATAAGTGCCTTATAATAAAATTATTTTACTATTTATAATTTTGTTTTATTTTATATCCGAATGTTTTACCTAACTTTTCTGATGTCCTATTGAAGTATAAAGGTATTAGTTCGATCAATAGAAACAATATTTTGATGTCAGATCGAAAAGCAAAGGAATTTGGTACAAAACTATTCAATGTGAGCCCCCTCGAGTGCCGTGGTTTGCTCAAACTAAGCCTAATAGAGTCAATTTGGTAAATGCTTTCAGCCTTCGGAACGCTCACTTTCCTTTCAACAAATTTACATACATGAAGAAAGTAGATGGATGTGGCCGATGCGAGCCTCTGACAATTTTTCTGATGTCAAAGGTCTAAGAGTGGGAGAGGTTGGTGCGTTTAATAGCATTCTATCTGAGAAGTTCATCGCGCCATTTTGCGCGGACATGTCAAGTGCAAGTTTTTGTTTTGTAAATCAATTTACTGTGGATATTATTGGTCAAAAGTGGTGTTGTTTTGTTTAATAATGTGCTACAATGTGATTAGTCATCATAAATTCCTAAAAATCTGTTCTGATGGACTAAATTTTTAAAAGAACACTGTATATAAAGTGAGCGAGAGGGATGATGTAACAACCCTCAAATAAAAACCATATTCTAGTACTTAACATTTATTTACAAAATATTCTAATAATAATTATTATACAGATGTTATCCTTCTAATTCCTCTGCGGGCTTCAATGTCACATTTCTTCGTTCTTCTCCATCCACTATATGATATTCATCTACTTTTTTGAAGCCCGACATCCTGTAGACCTTGGCGTTTGGAATTCCTAAAGATGACGCCCATGCACGACCTGTATAAATTATGTCATGATATTCAAATTCAAAAATCTTCATTTACAAAATTGTTTACATTGGTGTAAAGAGGTGATGTACATTACTTCTTAAATTTTAAACAATCTGCCCACAGTACAATAATTTAATATTAACAATAATTCTGTCATTACATGTCTGTCCAAGGAGTTATCCAAACGACTAATAGAAAAGTCTTGAGACAGGAAAGCTGTCAATTATTTCTGCCAATGTATTCGCCTCCCTATACAGAGGGAAAATGTTGCCAGCCTCCTTAAGACTATCCCTAAAGGGTAGATGATAAATTCTTTATTGCACAGAAATTAATACATTTTACAGTACATAGGCGAGCTTAATGCCTAAAAACATTTTCTAACAGCTCCCAAAGGTTAGCAATACCAACTTGTAGAATCGTTAATAAATTGTCATTAAAAATGGACATCATATCCTCACCAAGCTGTCTGGCCAGCGTGGCGAGTGTAGGCCAAATTCTCGAGATATATGTTCTGGAAGGCCCATCTCCAGCAGTAGAGGTCTAGGACGCTGTGTTCTAGGGGCTGTAATAATGATTATATCAAAGGAGCTCAGACATCTTTTCAAGGACTTGATCCAAGTAGATATTGATCGAGTAAAGCCCATTAAGAGAAGAAGAATCCAGCAAAAACTTTGCACCACTTACTGAAAGAATTGGCCCTAAGCATGTCTGACTCCAATACATTATGAAAAGAGCTTCCAAGACAGCAGTAATAGAATCATACTATCTGTTTCGGTGGGGAAAGGAATCGGAGAAGGAAGAAAGGAGATTGTGAGCATCTTTTTGCGCAATAAAATAAAAAAGGAGGCCTCCTTTGTAAATCAGCATTGTTGCAAGACCAAGACACCATATTTCTCATCTCCCTTTCCCACTCACAATGGACCCGGTGCCCAAATGGCGACCCCATAGATTTTTTTCATTTAGAAATTTATTTATTGAGTTTCAGCTGATTTTATTATTGTAGAACGCATATGTTTACTGTTTTCTTATACTTTCCTCTTGACTATCTCTATAGCTTGAGATATAAACCTGGTTGAAAACACAATAATTTATTTGCGAGTTAAGTGTGGTAAAATTAAGACATGACTACCCCGCAAAGGATTAACATTTAAGGATAATTACCTGGTGGTATAGCTTTTTCTTCATCAGATTTAAGTCCATAATAATGTGCCCAGTCAGCTTTGCCAGTATATATTGCATAAACCAGAAATCCGAATGCATTCCAAGCTATAAGACCATAGGCTATACTAAGGCGTCGTTTCCATAGGATGGCCTCTTCTCCCGGTATAGGCTTTGTCCTTCGACGGACAAATCTATGCCACCAACCGTGTATCATTGTTAACTAAAATGGCAAAGAACTTATTTATAGGTATAGAAGATATAGGTTATAATCACAAAAGTAAGCTCCATTGCAACAAAACTGTACTTGTATGTACGCTATTAATTATCGTTTATTATATTATTCACTATTAATACGGCCAAAATCTATAAAACACAATAAAAATAATAAATAACCTCAGACTATTTTGACAGATCCGTTCCAAATTCTGCAATTGCGTGATTCAAGTATAACGCCAGTATTTTTCTAAAACGTTTTGAAAAGTGACATTTCATTTTAGTGGTATAATATTGATTGATTATGAGAAACAACTAGGGGTTGATCACAGATAAAGAAGGTTGATTGGGTGATAACGGTCTTTCTTTACTAATCTTTACTAGGACCAAGATTCACAACACTTGGTCCTAGAATCTTTATATAGATTTTCTCTAGTATAGTATTCTCATCACGACCGTATCCCTTACGGCGCGGTCAGAAACCACAAACCACTTTTTCAAAGCGGATTCTAGCGTATCACACTTAAGAAATTATCACACAAATTAAATAATTTAATGTGGTCTGACCAGGAATCAAACTCGGTAGGTACCTTCGCGTCTAAATCCTCTAATCTCCAATCTTAACCGCTAGACCATGGAGGCAGTCTTTAATTTTCTCTTTCAAGAAATTATGTACCTACCTACAATAAGATAATGTCTTTGGTTACCAACCTATAATATTTATTAAAAAATATAAATTATTTTTATAAATATAAAATGGCCCTACCTATCTCATGGGCAGAGCATCAAACCAACGCGAACGTATAGATTTTAAAACAACTCAAAATATCAATTACGTTACTCACCATATCTTCGTAGGATACTCCAGTACTTTGGACACATTGTTAGAAAGAGAGAAGATGACATGGAAAAACTCCTTGTTACTGGCAAGGTGGAAGAAAAGAGACCAGAAGGCCGAAGCCCGGTGCCGTCCGACCAAAACCGCTCCACCACCAACAATATAAAAATTATCAAGATTTACAACTCCACCGTGAGGAGGAGAGCACGTTCAGCCGTCTGTCCCGGTTCCACAATACCAACTTGTGGAGTCGTTAATAAACTTTAAAATATAAAATGTCGTCTAGGGATCAACATCCCTCAGAGATTTTTCCCTCTAGTAGATGCTGACAGGTTCGAATCACATCACATCCCCTAAAACGCAGATCTTCACTATTGGAGATGGGTCTTCAAAAACATTATTCTAGAGAATTTGACCTACACGCGCAACGATGATGGCCAGACGAGTTGGCGAGGATCTGATGTATTTTTTTGATGACAATTCCACAAGTTGGTATTAGTGGAACCGGGAACGACTGCCTGCATAGTGGTAGACACTGATGTCGGTCATCAGCGGCGTCAGTTGCCCTAGTCAGTTGTTTTGATGACAATTTTAAAAGTATTAATGTGGAATCGACGGTTTAACGTGCTCTCCGAGGTACGGAAACATATTTCTAGATAATATGGCTTATACTCTTCACGCTGGTCAGCACAAATGTGGTATCTATTCATTACAGCCCCTAGAATACAGCGCCCTAGACCTCCACTGTCGGAGAACATATATCTGGAGAAATTGGCCTACACTTGCTACGGTAGTCAGGTGGGTTGGCGAGGATCTTTAATGGAGGAGAATTTTTAATGACAATTTATTAACGACTCCACAAGTTGGTATTGTGGAAGCGGGACAGACGTCTGAACGTGCTCTCCTCCTCACGGGAACGGTAGTGTTGTAAATCTATGACAAATGTACTTAAGAACAGTGTATTTCTCATTAGTACATGCCGGGGGGTTTGAACCGACCTTTGTAGGATTTTGGAAAGCGTTCTCACAACCAAGCCACTGCATTATCAGCCCTTAAATCTTTTAATACGGATAGCGAGTTCTTATTCGCCGAATGGGGTGTATCAGGCAAAGCTTTTTGTAGATGTCGCTAGCGGCAATGGTACCTTATTTTACACCTATATCGCATCATTTTTTAAATGTTTTCGTAGTTTTATATGTTTATAACAGAAAAATGTATTTTAAATTAACGTTACCTACCTTAAAAGACGAATTAAAAAGCGCACACCCCGTCTTTAAAAAGAAAAAAGGTTTTATTAATAGAAAGGCAATTTTAAGATCACCATATCTTTGATTTCGCTTAGAAATCTCGATTTGTACACCTAAGAGCTGCTCACTTCGGCATAATATCCAGAAAATAATATTTTTCGTAATAAAAATACAAGTTTTCTATGCAAGTGACAGTTATATTAGGTGCCATCTATCATGCGCCATCTATCGTAATAAAAAGTTAGTGATACACCCTATTAACGCAAGGTCTTTTTTCCAATTAGGTATCTAATATTGTTTAGTAAACAACATGCCCCTGATATCATAGCTGTATGCCGTGTCGTTGATCTATTAATACTGTTGAAGGTCATGACATTACCATCGTGTGCTGGGCTCACAGGTACCACACTGTACCAGACACAAGCTTGGTACCAAATACGTCGCGTACAGACTAGAATATAAAATAAATAACCGTTATAATCACCACCAGATATTTATTCGATTAACATTTACAAAATAATGATTTTAAAAAAAAACAAATTATTAATTAAACTAAAAACTTACATTTAACATAAATAACAAAACATAAATTACTATTAATAAAAATAAACCTATTTAATAAGTAAAAATACAACTAAAAAATAAATAAAAACAAAATAAAAATTATTATAAATAAAAAAAATGCTCCAAATCGCTGCCAATTGGCGAAGTGCCAAGGAGAAAATAATTATAATATATTATAATTATTTTACCTACTAAAACATCAGAGTCATAAGAAGACTGGTAACATTTCTCCTCTGTATAGCGAGGCTAATACGCTGGAAGAAATAATTACCAGCCTTTCTGGCTCCAGATTCTCCGTCAGCCATTTGGATAACTCCAGACACTTGGTTGCATGGTCCCATCGTTTCGACCCCAAACGGCGCGGCGTAAACTCGTAACCTGTACCGAGGTATGCAAATTTTATTGCACAGTAATATATAGTGTCAAAAATATCATTAATTCTATTTCAGCTAGGAAATGCGACCCAAATACGTACACATTGGTAATTTCTGAATTTCCGTCTATAACAAAAAAAACTTGGTAAAAGTGCCTAAAGTGTGTACATTCACTCTTTGCCATGATATTGCAGACCTTTCAAAGGTCGCGGTCGTCTCGACATTGTCTTCATAGAACCAGACACGTTCAGCTGTCTTCGGATCAATGGGAAGATCTACCAAAAAGTTAGTAACATACCTACCTCTTAAGTATTTTATTTCTAATATTTTAAAATTATTTTTTTAAATACTAAATTGGACTATGTACAAATAAATTCATTACAGGCAGACATTAAAACACACAGTCCTAGATCTTCAGTGCTAAAAATCAGCCCCGGATCTAGGGGGGGCAAGCCGGGGCCCACGCCCTGGGCGGCAATTTTAGAGGGCGGCAAATTCAAACTAATATTCAACTCATCATTAAAGCAACTTTGACCACAGAAACGTCTAGTACTTGAAGCACATATATTATTTTGCGGGGCGCATAAGCATAGGTCAACGACGCGACGGCGCGGAGCTCGCCCGCAGGAATCGCATAAGTGTAGTGGGCAAGTGAAATGCACTCGCATTAGATTTTTTTGCAGAACAAAAGGCTAGAAGACTAAAATTGTAATTTATACATTACAATAATATAATTGATTTTTGTTTTTAATCTTACGTTTTATTATAGACCATGTGTTTTAAAAAAAAAAATATATATAAAATATATATGATAATGTTAAAATGATAAACGACGGCGGGGTGGTCTTTTTTAAATTTTTGCCCCGCCTCGAATAAAATCAAAATCCGGGGCTGCTAAAAATTTCTGAGGCTCGCAATGCTGGAGAGACGGGTAGTCATTTTTTTATTATTTAAAGTATCATTACGACCGTTTTCCTTTCGGGGTGGTCAGAAACCACGCTTATAAATAAGCGGATACACATTTAGCCAACTTTACTATAGGCCAATCATGACAAGTGGCAAGCTCGTCGATGTCTACAGCGTACCACACTCGAGAAATGTCTCGAATAAATTAAATATATTTATTTACATTAATAAATATTTTTGTGTCCCGACCAGGAATCGAACCCGGTACCTCCGAGTCTAAATCCACGGAATTAACCGCTATATATTATTAAACTACCTTTGGTGTAGCGGTTAAGTTCGTGGATTTAGACTCGGAGGTACCAGGTTTGATTTCTGGATAATTTATTTGTGACACTTCTCGAGTTTGGTACGCTGGACACATCGACGAGTTTGGTACGCTGGACACATCGACGAGCTTGCCACTTGTCACGATGGGTTAATAGTAAAGCTTAATGTGAATCCGCCAAAATAAAAGTGGTTTTTGACCACCCCGGAAGGACCACCACGATCGAAAAAAAAATGACAATAATAAAAATCGCCTGTAGCACAGTCCTATTTTAAGAGGTTAAAATCCCTCTCGCTCGCACAATCCAATTTTTTTTAAGTTACATTTAATGTCCTTCAGTATTTTTATAACTTTCAGGGACGAAAATTTACTTTTTTAAATTTATTACATTCCTATTTAGTGTCTTATAGGGATATAGTATAATTATTTTAAAAATAAAAAAAGCGACTGAGTAAAAGCAGACTTGAATTAAAAACTGAAAGGAAATAAATAAAAAGCAAGCCCAAGGGTTCCGTCGCCAAAAAGTTTGATAACTGCTTAACTTATTTATTTATTTATCTGGAACTCCAACAGCATAACCAAAAATACAATATTATCAAATTTTACACAATAAATAAGGCCATGAATGGGTTCACAAATTATACACAAAAATATAAATCCACTGTAACTTGCCATCACTTTTCCAGCCGAAAAAAACAGTTTTTGCTTTTTTTGGAGCCGGTTCCCCCTTTGCCGTCCACTGTTTTGACTGTATTTTTCAGTCTGTTTCAGGTGTATAATGGTGTATCTAAGTTTCATCTACAGTAATTAGTCCAATTAGTCTGCGCCAAAACTCGGATTTATTTCTCCTAAACTGTGCCAACAGAGCGTTGGAAATTTTCATTCGAACACGTTTTTGATCTAACGTCAGCAAACGCGGCACACAGATTATATAGAGATGTACTACTATAGATACGACACTAGTCTTTTTCCATACACAGACAGACCCTATGGATATGGATACCTAATGGGCCTGGGTTGGGGATGGGGACAGTCCCCCGTTTTCCCCGGCAGGATCTCAGCGGGTAACCACCCGCCGGTAATTCATGCACGTTTAGTGCTGGGCGCCGTTACTAGTATAACAGCGCCCGTGTGGCTCACGAACCCAGGGGGCTAAGCTCGACTGCTTCAGCTCTCCTCCAGGAGTACTTCTCTAGGAAGTGGTCTCCCGTTGGGGGGCCGTGCACAAAACGGAGCGATGTTCTAGAGATGCTTGAAGTGTCCGTTACATTTGTAAAAATTGACAAAACGCCCTCTACCAGGTGACGAGTTGGGCACCCACCCGATAGTGTTGTACACACCCAATAGTGATGTCTTTATCGATATCTTTGCATTTATGGTAGGTTATGTATGTAGGTAGGATAATAAATATAGTAAGGTATCGACGAGCTTGCCACTTGTCATGATTGGCCTATAGTAAAGTTGGCTAAATGTGAATCCGCTTATGTATAAGCGTGGTTTCTGACCACCCCGAAAGGGAAACGGTCGTGATGATACTACATAAGGTATAAAGAAAAAACTGCGCGGTGGTGGCTTGGTTGTAAGAACGCGTTCCTTAAATCCTACAAAGGTCGGTTCAAACCCCCCCCGGCATGTACCAATGAGAAATACACTTTTCTTATGTACATTAGATTTACAACACCACCGTTCCCGTACTTAACAGTTTCTGTACAATTATTTAATCAAAAATGTTTTTATAAATTTTAAGAATATCTTAGCAATAACTAATGCTAAAGTATATAGTCTGAGCGAAGCTTCAATATACCTACTTCTATTTTACAACTTGACTTTTCTCATATTGTAAATGCCCAATATTTGCATGCCATTGAGATGAAACATGTGAAGCGGATTTTCTAACACCAGTACCTTGGTTTTTCTCGCATTCATACGGATTTTGTTGTTATAGAGTGAAATCAGATCGCATAAACGAGTTAAAGAAGAAATACGATGATTTCTTGGAAGAGGACAAGAAACGGAAGGAGAGGAATGAATATATTTTAGGAAGGCTGGACAAAATGAGAGTAGCTTCCATGGCATTACGAATACCATACGCTGTAAGTAATAAACGAATAAGCTTTTATTATAAGAAGGTACCATTTTTAATTATTTTGTTGTTTTTAGAACCCACGAGCAATCCAAGCACCACAAGTATTACAATATTACAACTCAAACATAATCCCAAAACAGGCTATCGTCCAACAAATACCTTCGGAAAATCCGTTCATAGTAAAAGACATTCCAACAAAGCTACGAAATACAGAGAGTAAAGTCATTCAAGAAATAAGCAAGCGATTCATCTTAATACCAAAACTAACAACACTACAAATAGAAAATGCTATATCGCAAGCACCACCAGATGACACGGATGATTGGACAAGCAAGTACGAAATACTGGATCAACTTAAGAAATGTGAAAAAGAAAATATTGAACTAACTCCCAATATAAAGTGTAAGAATACTAAACAGATATCGTTTGAAGATGATTTTAAAGGAATTCAGGCAAATAATGTTTCTAATAAAGAGTCGATTATTAATTCTGATCTATCAACAAATGCTGATGACAGTTTGTATAAAAGTACTACAGAATATGAAATGGATACCTATGACTGTAATGTATATGATACAAAGAATATAGAAGTATATGACATAGGCAACTCGGCAGAGATTGCTTCAGAATTGACAAAGGATGAAATTAATAAAAAATATGATAAAACAGAAGTAATTTCAACTCAAAAGGAATCTCTTGAAGATAAAAATTCAGATCTAACGAATGACGTGCAATATACAAAAAATATCAAAGTTAACACTGGGTTTATAGTAAGCTCACCTCGCGTAGTTTATCAAGACAAAACCGAAAAAGAAATAGCTAATACTATAATAGCAGAAGGAGAACAAACATTTGATTCAAATTCCGTACAAACACCTCAAAATATAGTTAACTATGACGCTACACACAATAAGCTCGATCTACACATAACAGAAAATAAGCAAGTAAAAGTAGAGTACAATAACACTGAAAAAGGTGATCACAATATTGCTCCATATCTTGAACCTAAAACTGATGAACAACATATCGTAGAACCTACAGTTGAAGATACTTATTACGATGAAACAAATCTAAATATTAGTCAAGATTACACTGCAGAGCAACCTGAACATAACACACAGTATTATGACAACGCTCAAGAGCAATACGCTCCTGAGCATGTTCAATATGAAAAAGGTGCATTAGAGCAGCAGCAGTATGAAGATCAAAGTCAACTTCAATATCATGATCAACAGCATTTAGACCAGGTAAGATATGATCAAGAGAAAGTACAAACACAACCGTATGACCACAATCAAGAACAACAAATACCATACGATCCAAATCAACCTGAACAGCTACCATATGACCCAAATCAACCAGAGCAACAACATTACGACGCAGAACAACTACCATACGATCCTGATCAAGCAGACCAGCTACAATATGACCCAAATCAATCAGAACAGCTACAGCATGACCCGAATCAACCAGAGCAACAACATTACGAACCTAATCAACCTGAACAACTACAATATAACCTGAATCAACGAAAGCAGCAACATTACGACCCTAATCAACCTGAACAGCTACAATATGACCCTAATCAATCTGAAAATTTGCAATATGACCCAAATCAAGCAGACCAGCTACAATATGAACCAAATCAATCAGAACAGCCTCAGTATGACACAAATCAACCAGAGCAACAACATTACGACCCAAATCAACCTGAACAGCTACAATATGACCCTAATCAATCTGAACAGCTGCAATATGACCCAAATCAAGCAGAACAGCTGCAATATGATCAAACAAAGCCAGATCAGCAACAATATCATGAAGGACGAGCTCAACCTGAATATCAAGAAGGTATTTATGATCAGAGCCAAGAAGAACAGCAACAATATGATCAAGGGCTGACTCAACCTGATCAAAATCAATATGACCAAAGTGAAGCAAATCATCTTTTTGACCAATCTCCACTAGAACAGCCCCAGTACGAAGAGCAATATCAAGCGCAGTATCAAGAATATGACCATAAATTACAAGATGACCAGGGACAATATGCCCAGAATGAAGAACAGCAGCACTATGACCAGGAATATAATCAGTATAATACAGAAGGTCAAAATTTGGAACCGAATATCGATAGTAACGAAGCTGCACCAGTAAATAACGTATCTTAAACGAAGTCCAATATTTAGTTTTTGGTTGTAAATATACGGCTCCCTTAACGAAACTATTAAAAGGGCTCTTCTAGAGCGTGTTGGGAGTTATCCGTGATGATGGCAAGAGACCTTATGGTATGACGTTGGTCTTGCTCTGGTCGCGTCGCATCTGAGGGGGACAGCGCAGAGCGGGAACCGCGGCAGAAAATGCGGAGTCCAGAAAGCAGCGCAAGTATATTAAAAGATTACATATTTGTGCCGTTTGCTGTAGAAACTCTGGGCCCATGGAGTCCAAGCGCAAAAAAGTTTTTAAAAGACATAACACCGCGTCTCGTCGTCTCCTCCGGTGACATGAGGGCCCAAAAAAATAGTATTGCAATTCAGCGGGTAAATGCAGCCAACGTTTTTGCCACCATTTCACGCGGACGGGACTTATATCCCTATCCGTAGTATTAATATTTATTTTGTTGTAATTTACATCAGATTTTCTTTTTAGGATTAAAAATATATGCTATCATTTATCTATAGTCTAGTTGTCGATTTTATTATTTGGGAACACAATATAATGTCTTTATCACAGCCCCTATAATACAAAAAATACTTTATTTCTTATTGCTTTGTGAAACGCAAAATTGACAACTTCCCATACATTTGTGTAAATGACAGTTCCCTTCTTAATAATTTCTTAAGGTATTACCTAAGAAGTATCAGTAATAAATTATGTTTCGTAATTTTCCTAGTGTATAATCTCAATTATATACTAACCTTCATGTTCTGTAATGTACTGTGGAAATGAATTAATAAATATGTTTGTGAAACGAAAAATTGACAACTTACCATACATTTCTGTAAATGACAGTTCTCTTCTTAATAATTTCTTAAGGTATTACCTAAGAAGTATCAGTAATAAATTATGTTTCGTAATTTTCCTAGTGTATAATCTCAATTATATACTAACCTTTATGTTCTGTAATGTACTGTGGAAATGAATTAATAAATATGTTTGTGAAACGAAAAATTGACAACTTACCATACATTTCTGTAAATGACAGTTCTCTTCTTAATAATTTATTAAGGTATTACCTAAGAAGTATCAGTAATAAATTATGTTTCGTAATTTTCCTAGTGTATAATCTCAATTATATACTAACCTTTATGTTCTGTAATGTACTGTGGAAATGAATTAATAAATATGTTTGTGAAACGTAAAATTGACAACTTCCCATACATTTGTGTAAATGACAGTTCAGTATGGGGATTTGGGCTAAATTGTATTCACAGTTATACCGCGTGATATTGTATGGTTTTACACAAGTCTAGACTTAAATGTTATTCTATTTATAGAAACAAACAACTTTTTCCAATAAAACCATATGTCGGAAGTGAATTTTTTTTTTGTTTCTCTATACAAATTGGCTATTTTAAATGAGATTGCCCATTTTTGTTAGAGAAATGGCCCCAATAAAATGTCCTCGTGCCATAATTACTTCTTTTCAATTTCATAGTTAATATAGTGTTTTCATACTTTTAATTAATTTTATTTATTTTGCCCTAGCAATTGACAAAATCTTTTTTTACATTGAAAATTCTATAGTATCGATTCTGCCGATATAATTGGAGAATTATAAAATCTTTGAAATCCAGTGTTTTATCTATAATAAAGTACCTGATCGTAATAAAGAACCTAATCGTATAAATAGTGCTTTGTAACTATTTCATAGAAAAAAGGGCGGGAAAGTTTCAATTTGGCGGTCGTGTTTTTTGGCTCTTTTATTAAAATATCATTTCTAGGATCAGATTTGTATCTATTTAATATTATTTTAGTGTAGATTAGTTTAGTGTTATAATAGGTAAGTTTCATATAATATATTAGTAGTTTTAGTATTAGATAACTTATAAAATGGATAGGGAACCACCCGATCCTGGTGGAGGCATAACTCCATCAGCATTAAATACCATACATGACTCTAGTATGGATACGGACCACTCAATACGCTCTTTATCACGTAAGCGTAGTCGATTAATAAAAGTATGCAAAAAATGCAACAAACGAACAAAAAAAGACAAAGTCACAAACACATTCACTTGTGGATGTTGTATGGACAATGTTATTTTAAACACTGACACTAATGGTGTCAATAACAAAGATATCCCAGATCCTCCACGTCCTCCACTTCAGGTAAGCAGGATGCTGTATGAACAGACTGATTGTGCTCCTTATATTGTTCACGTTCAAAAAATTACACAAGAACCTAATGATGGAACAATCCTCCACCCTGTAATCTTTGGCCATTTCCTAAAAAAACACCAGTTTAGTAACATAATCAATGGTAGTCTAAAAAGAATAGGGCGCAATAAACTTTCTCTGGCATTTTCTAAGTACCAAGATGCAAATTTATTCCTTACACATTCGGATTTAGAAAAAAATAAATTTAAAGCTTTTATTCCATCATTCCACATCACACGAATGGGTTTAGTAAGAGGTGTGCCATCTGAATGGTCACTAGATGAAGTAAAGGCAAACATTAATGTTCCAGTAGGATGTGGTGATATTATCAAAATAAGACGATTAAATTTCAAGGTTACAGTGGAAGGTTCCCCAGTTTGGAAACCTTCACAAACAGTTGTACTAACTTTTGACGGACAGGTCTTACCGAAAAGAGTCTTCATGTGTTATACTGCCCTTACCGTAGACTTATACACATACCCGACAATACAATGTTACAACTGTTGTAGATATGGCCATACAAAAGTATCATGCAGATCTAAGCCGCGCTGCTACAAGTGTGGACATGAGCACACAGGTGAATCTTGCCCCGTTAATAATGACTATGCGTACTGCTGCATGTGCTCAGGTAGCCACTTTGCAATTAATAAAAGCTGCCCTGAACTAAATAGACAGAAAAATATAAAATCTTCCATGGCAAACAACTGTATTTCATACTCTGAAGCTTTGAAATTACACCCTCCTACCTCGAAACCATACGCTGATGTAGTTTCAGCTATACATAATACACAAAATCATCACTCTGTTCCTACTCATAACCTAACACCCACACATCACACTCAACCTGCTAGCACCTCATACAAAAAAACAGTACTACTGAAACCACGCTCACCTCCTCAACCATCACACGGTTATGACCGTACCAGTCACAACAACCTAATTAAGGACTATGACATGCCAGCCCCTAGAGATGGCTGTGCACTTATAAATTCTAATACTGGGTCCCAATCTTCCACACAATCTATTACAGACATTATTATTTCTCTTATCACTACACTTTTGTCACAATCCAACTCATTACCGTCCAACGTTGCTTCATACATTGAACTATTCTCAAACATTATCAGAAATGGATCCATACGCCAAAGCGATACAATGGAATTGCCGCAGCATAGCAAGTAAACGCTCAGATTTATATTTCATCTTAAACCACTATGAGCCGTTTGTTTTTGCCATCTCGGAGACCTGGCTTCTTCCAGGACACTCTTTTAGAGTTCCTGGATATGCCTGTGTTCGGGATGACAGATCAGATGGTTATGGTGGTGTTGCCATCTTAATAAAAAATACTTTTAATTTTTCATTGATAACCCTTCCTCCTCATAATGAAGATTTTTCAATTTTAGCTGTAAAAATAAAAAATATTTGTTACGTATCTTTATATATCCCCCGCCCTTCCACAGAAATTTTTAATGAATTAAATGATATCATATCAATTCTTCCCAAACCATATTTACTTATGGGTGACTTTAACTCGCATCACCAATCGTGGGGTAGCTCTACCACGAATTCCCATGGTGAAAATATAGTTGAAATTATAGACCGACACAATCTATGTATCCTTAATACTGGAAATCCAACAAGACTTACAAACCCGAACGATAATATTAGTGTTGTGGATTTATCAATTTGCACTCCTGACCTCGCATCTACCATAACTTGGCGCCCATTTTCATCAACATTTGGCAGTGACCATTTCCCTCTTCTTCTCTCATTTCCTTTCCGTAAAAAAATTACACCTATTCGAAAACCTCGCATGAAATATAAATTTTCAAATGACAATTTTGAGATCTTTTCTACTCTGATAGATAATAAAATCTCCTCTCTTCCTCATATAACACATGGTAATGAAATAATATGTGCCGAAAATTTTACTAAACTCATTACTACATCTGCAGACTCAACATTTCCTTTGAAAAATAGTGCCAAAAATAAAATAGCTTCACCTCCATGGTGGGATAATGATTGTACAGAAGCTATTAAATGTAGAAAAAATGCTGAGAAAATATACTGCCGAGATATGACCACAGAAAATTTTGACAGTTACACAACAATAGCTAATGACACCCGAAAACTATTAAAACAAAAGAAAAGTGATGGTTGGAAGAGATTCTGCGAGTCTCTTTCTCCAGATACCCCCTCCACATTAGTATGGAAAAATATAAAAAGATTTAGATCAGCATTTAACGACACTTTAACAAATATTAATTTTATAACTGCCAGTCGATTTATGGATCGTCTTGGCCCTCCTTACGTTTTTCAGAACACATCCCATCTTTTATCATATCCCATAGTTGATACATCAGGCCTCAATTCTCCATTTTCACTCACAGAAATAAAGGGCGTATTCACTCATGTTAAAGACTCCGCACCCGGCGAAGATGGCATTCCATATTCACTTCTTACTAACCTGAATGATCTTTCTCTCATGTACTACTTAGACCTTATCAATCAAATTATGGTTTCAGGCAATATTCCTTCCTCCTGGAAGGCCCAAACAATAGTCCCCATATTAAAACCTAAACATCCTCCAAGTGACCCCTTATCCTTCCGACCCATTGTACTTTCTTCCACATTAGCAAAAACAGTGGAACACCTAGTCAAAATTCGTCTTGAGTGGTATCTTGAAAGCAATGGACTACTTTCCAATACCCAGTTTGGATTTAGGAAAGGAAAAAGTACGTTAGATAACATTAGCATCTTTACCTCTAAAGTACGTGTAGCCTTTTCTCTCAATGAGTCTGTTGTCGCCTCATTTTTGGATATTAGTTCAGCCTATGATAATGTCGTTATATCAGTGTTACTACAAAAACTTCACAAATTAAAAGTACCACTTATGCTTACAAATTTTATCATAAGCATGTTAACAGAAAGATACATAAATTTACACATTGACGATTACACAAACATATCCAGAGTTGTTTGGAAAGGACTCCCACAAGGATCCGTACTTAGTCCGTTACTGTATAATATTTATACCTATGACTTACAATCCAATAATAATGTGCATATGTTGCAGTATGCAGATGATTTACTGTTCTTTGTAAATAACAAATCAATAGATACCGCCGCTTCTATATTAACAAAATCTTTAAAAACATTAAAAAACTGGCTTGATCACAACGGTTTAGATCTATCTGTTAAAAAAAGCTCCGTAGTGATATTTACAAGAATGAGAAACCCGCCTCTTGTCAATGTTCTATTTAATAATATACCTATTCCTGTTTATAATAATATTAATTTTTTAGGCGTGATATTGGACACCAAGCTTTCGGGCCTTGCGCATTGTGATTATGTAGTAGCCAAATGCGAACGTCACTTAAACATAATAAGGTGTCTCTCGGGAGTTTGGTGGGGGGCTCACCCATTCTCTCTTAAGTTAATTTATAATGCCATTATAAGGAGTGTACTTGATTATGGCACATTCCTTTTAGAACCTGGCTCAGTGGCAGGATTTAAGAAATTAGACCTCATTCAATCAAAAGCATTACGTATAATAACTGGAGCAATGAGATCTAGTCCAATTAATGCCCTGCAGATAGAGTGTGCAGAACCTCCTTTGTATTTAAGAAGACAATCTTTGTGTGATAAATTTATTTACCGATCTCTTCAATTTTCCAAACATCCTTTAAATATAATTCTCAAGGAACTTATAGATCTAATAGCGTCTTCTTCTTATTGGATTCACAAACAATCTCCTCCTCTGATAAAAAGCTTTCTTAAATTTATATCTATTAAAGCGCCAGTACATAATTCCATTCAACACCCACTATTTAGTTTTAATTACGAATCATTAACTATTCAAACTAATATTTTATACAATATAGGCATTAATAAAAATAGCATAGAACCTAATACACTATTTACAAATATCACGAACAATAAATGGAAGGATTCACATCGTATTTTTACTGATGCATCCAAACATGCGTTAGGGTGTGTCGGCGTTGGAGTATTTCATTCACAATATAATATAGTTCAAAAAATTAAACTTCCACCAGAAACATCAAATTTTACTGGAGAATGTTACGGACTCTTAAAAGCGGTAGAATATGCCCTATTAATGAAATTACCAGATACCATAATTTTTACAGATGCCTTAAGCGCTTTACAAGCCCTGAACCGTTTTCCTTTCTACACTAAAACCTCAACATGTTATCCTGTTATATTAAAATTAAAAGACACACTATATAAATGTTTTCAGAATAACTATACTATAACATTTGCCTGGATACCTAGCCATTGTGGTATTACTGGTAATGAAAAGGCTGATTTTCTAGCTAATGAAGCTGTTGTGTGTGGAGACATCTTCCCGTATGTAAACTATTGCCATGATTTGCTTGAATTATCACGTATAGACCTTCGGATTGCATGGAAGGACCTGTGGGCTGAAGGATGTATTTATAAGGGTAAACTCTATTCAAAAATACAACCGAAAATTCCGTTAAAGCCTTGGTTTTTCAAGCTGAGGCTTAGCAAGATGGTAAGTAGTATCATAATACGCATGCGTATTGGTCACGTGTGCACTGCATCCCATCTTGCTAGGCTTCAAATTGTTGATAGTGACGTTTGTGAATGTGGATTAGACGTGGAGGACCTTAACCACATATTTTTCTCCTGTCCCCTATACGACAGATCGTCCCTGATGTCCTCTCTAATTTCCTTCCGAGTTCCGTTCCCTACCCATATCTCAACCTTACTTGTATATAATAAACGTAGTAAATATATTTACAATATTATTGCTTCATTTATCATTGATAATAACATTAAAATATAACTGTAAATATTTTCCTATTTAGTAGTCTTAGTTTTTAATTTTTGTATATATTTATTAAATATAGTATAATTTTTATTAATACTTACCTGATCCTATTCCATTTTTCGAATCCTTTTTATTTAACCAGTCTTTCCCTAACTTTGACACTGGCAAATTGTTATTAGTGCCATTTACAAAAAAAAAAAAAAAAAAAAAAAACTATTTCATACATACACCAATTGACTATTTAATTAAATTATATTTTAATGCTGGGGTAAAAGAGATATTGTAATTATATTTTTAAAAAACCACAATTAATTGTTATGATTATTGAATGGGGTGTATCACTAACTTTTTATCACGGTAAATGGCGCAAGTTAGATGGTACCTAATATAACTGTTAGTTGCATAGAAAACTTGTTTTTTTTTATTACGAAATTTATTATTTTCTGGATATTATGCCAAAGTGAGCAGCTTTTAAGTGTACAAATCGAGATTTCTAAGCGAAATCAAAGATATAGTGATCTATGGTGATGGTGTGCGCTTTCTTAATTTAGTTAACTTAGTCTTTTAAGATAGGTAACGTTAATTTAAGATACATTATTCTGTTATAAAAATTAAAACTACAAAAACATTTAAAAATGAGGCGACATTGTTTTAAAATATGCCGCTAGCGATATCTACAAAAAGTTTTGCCTGATCCACCCCATTGACAATTTAATTAAATAATATTTTAATGCTCGGGTAAAAGAGATGTATTAATTATATTTTAAAAAACCACAATTAATTGTTATGATTATTGAATTGTATGTAGTTGAGGCACGCTGCAAAATAGTTGGGGCCTGTTTTTGGGCAATCTCCACAGCCAGAATGTTTTTTTTTTTTTTTTCAACGCACGCGCTAGCGTACGGAAGCCTATGGGGTGGCCCCGTTAGGCTGCAGTTTGTCTCAGCGGGCAACAAACCGCCGGTTTCTATTTTTACCCTGGCCTAAGGGTGGCCAAGGAAGGGGCTACGAAAGGTGTGGCCCCTTGTGAGCAGTGTCTATGTGGTAACAACGGCACGGGCTACGCCTCGGTCCTCAGGATCTCGCGGCGGCCTTCCGGTGGCCGTGCGTGGAGAGGCGCGATTCCCCGAAGATGATCGAAGCGGCTGTGGTCGGCTCGATCGAACATGGACTTCGAGAGCCTGGCCACAAACTGCTCGATGGTCTCCATCTTCAGGTCGTCGTGGAGGACGGTGTTGCGCACGAACCAGGGGGCCCCGACGGTCGCGCGTAAGGAGATGTTCTGCTGGGCCTGTATCCTGGCCTTAATGGTTGGAGCCAGCAGGTGGTGCCACGCCGGAGCGGCATAGGTGAGGCGTGATCGGACGAAGGTCTTGTATATATTAACCTTTACCCGGGGTGGTAGCGACGAGTGCAGCAGTGGCCTCAACTGGGCCCGAGCGGCTTTCGCGCGGTTAATGGTGTGGCGTGCCATGGGGCCCATGCGAAGGCGGCGATCGATCACGCACCCCAAGTAGGTGACGGTGTCCGACCAGCTCACTCTTTTCCCACGAAGCAGCAGCGGGTCCGGCGGTCGGCGGGAGGACGTCAGAATGGCGGCGGTCTTTTCGACATTTGCCGACATTCGCCATCTGTCCAACCATGGCGGCAATAGATCCAGCAACTTCTGCATCTTCCTTACGGCGTTTACGGCCTTTACTGCCGAGGTGAAGTACGCGCTGTCATCGGCGTATAGCGCTAAGACGACATCCTTCTCCCCCCTCCGCAGGTGTCCGGCGAGGGTGGGGATGTCGTCAGTGAAGGTGGCGTAGAGCGCTGGAGACAGACAGCTTCCTTGTGGGACGCCAGCTAAAATGGGTTTCTCTGCAGACGATGCTTCGTCCACCTGCACGAAGAATCGTCTTCCCTCCAGGAACGATGAAAGTACCCTGACTGCCATCGGTGGTAGACCAGCGTCGAGGAGCTTCGACAGGAGGCCGGCGTGCCACACTCGGTCGAACGCCTTCTCCATGTCAAGAAAGACGCCGACGGAGCACCGGTCCTTGTTCAGCTCCGACGCTAGGTAGTGCAGCACCCGCGTCAGCTGGAGTGTGGTCCTGCGCTCCGCACGGAATCCGAACTGTTCCCTTCTGGGAGTCAGTGGATCTCGGATCCGGCGGAGAAGCAGTCTCTCGAACAGCTTCGCGGGGTGCGGCAGTAAGGTGATGGGTCTATAGCTGGAGGGGAGTCGGCGGTCCTTTCCAGGCTTGGGCAGGGTGATGACCTTTCCAAGCTTCCAGGCGCTGGGGAAGTGGCCGGTGCGGAGAATACCGTTGCAGAGTTTTGTGTAGGCTACAAGGGCTCAGAATGTGGCCAGAATCGCCGCGAGGTGCGGGCGGCGGCGCGCGTGGATTCCTTGCTCTGTGGCAATCTCTTTTAACAGTTTGTATGGAGACTTGTACTCTTCATAGTCTGTGGTATGGAGAAGAAATTATTGTCACTTCCGTTCACAGACTTCCGTCACATGGTTTCTTAGGACGTTTATTTTTATCAATATCAAATATAAATTATTTTAATAAGATTACAATTTAAGTAGAAAATATACTTAAAATGACATTATGATAGAAAGTACTTAATTGATACGAAAACTACATATTTTATTTTCCCAATAACTTAATTGCACAGTAATATATAGTAAAATTACAATTAGTCTTATCAATAAAATAATCAAAAATACTATTTACAGTTTCTTTATCTTTGTCTGCTACCTCCGTGGTCTAGCGGTTAAGTCCGTGAATTTAGACTCAGAGGTACCAGGTTCGATTCCTGGTCGTGACACAAAAATATTTATCAATGTAAATGTATTTATTTACATTCTATTTAATTTATTTGTGATACATCGACGAGCTTGCCACTTGTCGTGATTGGCCTATAGTAAAGTTGGCTGAATGTGAATCCGCTTATAAGCGTGGTTTCTGACCACCCCGAAAGGGAAACGGTTGTGATGATACTACTATTTGTGATATTTCTCGAGTTTGGTACGCTGGAGACATCGATCAGCTTGCCACTTGTCATGATTGGCCTATAGTAAATAAAGTTGGCTAAATGTGAATCCGCTTATTTATAAGCGTGGTTTCTGACCACCCCAAAAGGGAAACGGTCGTGATGTTACTTTACTTTTTATCTTTGTACACAGCCCAAGTAGTAAAAAATAGCCCAAAATGGATTAGTAATTATTTGCCCTTGGACCAGAACTGAATACGGGGTAAAGAGTGAAAGAAGAGTAAAGAACAGGCTCCTGGAAAACAGCTCATTAAAGAAAACCCACTTTTAACACCTAATAACTATAATTATATATTTTTTTCATTAACTAGTATTTGATTAAGCTAGCGGCATGTTTGCCAAGACTTCTGCTTGTTCCGGAAACAGTGCCTCGGCTGGCAGTTTCCAATGGGCCTCTGTCCACGGGAGCCGGTCCAGGCCTGTTGCCCAGTGGTGGATTCTGCATCGCACATTCACTTTTTCTTTATTATTTATCTGTAAATAAAGATTAATATTACATTAAACTTAATCTAATTATATTTAGTTATTTAAGTAAGTCAATAAAATGTTTACAAATTATTATTTTTTCTTCCCTTCTCCCGATGGATGATGAATGAGATGATAGGGAAGGCAAAGGGTCTAGCCCATACAGCCAAGTCTGACGTAATATATCGTTGTTTTTTATGAGTTAATGAGGTCATCATCAAATTCCAGATGCTGCAGAATTTGATGCTTTTCTTGGAGTCACTCGCGACACCATAGCTCAAACACGTCGGGTAAAATATGGGAGTTGAGAGCGCGGGAAAACCGCAAAAAATAAACTGCAACTTGTGCCCCATATTTAAAGTCCAATTTATCGTTTTCCATAATTATTCACATTGTAGCACATTATTAAACAAAACAACACCACTTTTGGCCAATAACATCCACAGTAAATTAATTTACAAAACAAAAACTTGCACTTGACATGTCCACGCAAAATGGCGCGAAGGACTCCATCTTTTTTTTTATTCTTTAAAGGAATGCTATGTTCGACTTGAATGCAAAGCTTGCTTTCTTTATCGAATTTTGCTTAAAATGTATGTAAACCAAGAGCAACGCCAAGTCGAACGATTTTTAAAGCGAAATAAAGTACAAAAAAGGGCTTAAAGCGTCAATTCAAACACACGGGGTTAGAACAAGCTATTGATAATTTTCGGTTGTTATAGAAAGTGGCGCGCCTCCTAGTAGACGGTTAATTTGATAGTTAATATATTGTTTTTATAATCTGTAATTAATTTTATTTATTTGACCTAGGGTCATAACGACAATTGACAAAAACTTTTTTGCGTTCATAATTGGAGAATTATTAACACTTTAAAATCCAGTGTTTTATCTATAATAAAGTACCTGGTCATAATAAAGAACCTAATCGTATAAATAGTGCTTTGCAACGGGAGTTCTTCGCGCCATTTTGCGTGGACATGTCAAGTGCAAGTTTTTGTTTTGTAAATTAATTTACTGTGAATATTATTGGTCAAAAGTGGTGTTGTTTTGTTTAATAATGTGCTACAATGTGAATAATTATGGAAAACGAACGCGCTGTCAACTCCCATATTTTACCCGACGTGTTTGAGCAGTGGATGGTGCCGCTAGTGACTCCAAGAAAAGCATCATATTCTGCAGCATCTGGAATTTGATGATGACCTCATTAACTCAAAAAAAAAAAGAAAGATATATTAGGTCAGACTTGGCTGTATGGGCTAGACCCTTTGTTTTCCCTATCACCTCATTCATCATCCATCGGGAGAAGAGAACCAAAAAAAAAAAGTGCTTAGCAACAATTTCATACATAAATTTTAACCAATTGACTATTTAATTAAATTATATTTTAATGTGGGGTAAAACAGATGTTGTTTATATTAAAAAAAAAAACACATTAAATTGTTATGATTATTTAATTATATTTAGTTGAGGCACACTGCAAAAAAGTTGGGGCCTGGTTTTGGGTAATTTCATTTCATTTATTTATTCACCGTTTCATACATTTGGTACACTCGGTTTTGTCAGATAACAAATTGATTATTTTACTAATTATGATAGCGAATGAATATCAGCAAAGAACAGCCTTCGTCGTTACCCGATAAGTACTACCTACACCAAAAGATGCTGCTGTAAAAGGGCGTTTCATGGTAATAATAATATGGTGTAATTATGTCAAAACAAAATAATAATTTCTACTACTAAACTAAAATTAAAATATATATAAGTATGTAACGAAATTAGCGGTAACTTTAATACCCAAACTTAAGTTAACTTAACAAATACCTACTCGTGCATAACTAATGGGATGTATCACTAACTTTTTAACACGATAGATGGCGCATGATAGATGGTATCTAATATAACTGTCAGTTGCATAGAAAACTTGTATTCTTATTACGAAATTTATTATTTTCTGGATATTATGTCGAAGTGAGCAGCTTTTAAGTGTACAAATCGAGATTTCTAAGCGAAATCAAAGATATGGTGATCTCAAAATTACCGTTCTATTAATAAAACCTTTTTTCTTTTTAAAAACGGTGTGCGCTTTTTTATTTCGTCTTTTAAGGTAGGTAACGTTAATTTTATTTTTTGTTATAAAAATAAAAAACTACCAAATCATTAAAAAATTATGCGACATAGGTGTAATTTGTCAATTTCTTGTTCCCCTGGTTCTGATGTCAATTTTTAATGACAATTTATTAACGATTCTACAAGTTGATATTAGTGGAAATGAGGCCTACGGCTTAACATGCTCCCCAAAGCACCAGAACAGTGCAGTGGTGTTGAAAATATATGTAGGATTTAGGAACAAATTATTCTTACCGTGACAGTAACATAGAATTCCTTGCCTTGTAAGGAGAGGTCGGGACCAGAGATGGTACCTGGTGGCATTTGTATGGCGTGCTCAGGGACCACGTAAGCACTCTTCCTGAATGATGCCCGGATGTGCCATGGCTCCAATGTCCATGACTCCAATTTACTCATACTTATTTGTAACACTAACCGGGATAGGCAGTCCATAGTCTGAAAATATAAATATAATTTAGCTATTACTTTAGCATTCCATGTATAACGTTCACGAGTGCAGAGTCCATCAAATGTGTGGAAAGTATGAGACAACACTTCATTTTAACCTGATGTCACAGTTTATTGTATGCACCTGATAAATACCTCCGCGTGCATTATTACAGACTAGGGTAGTCTTGGTCTTGCAACCATTTATTTATTTATTTTATTTTATTGGAAAACAAACAGTACTTAATAACTAATTACAAAATCAAGTATATATCTACAGACCATTAATATGTTTTGACATATAGGAAACTATGAAAGCAAGCTAAAATTTAGATATCTAATAAAGAAAGTAAATAGTAAGGAAATAAATTAAGTATGAATAACAGTTTAAGTAGTTTCGGAAACACTCAAAGAACTGGAGCACACAAATTAATTCTAGATAGAAGCTGCGGAGAATCAATCTTATCATCATATCAACCATATCAGTAGTCTTGTTCTTGGTCTTGCAAAAAAGCAAGACCAAGAACAAGATTAGGCAATACTAATCCAATCCACATATTTTGGAAAATTAATATTAATCCCAATGAGGTCCAGATAAAAATACCGTTTTACACATATTCTAGATGTATAAAACATATTTATATTTTCATTTTATTTTTATTACTAATATTATTATTTATTTAGTATGTAAATTGACACAGCTTCCTTAAAGCCACTAATTAAGTTCTTATTGTTATTATAAATAATATTATGACATTTATATTACTATGATTTTAATTTGACTCGGCCACTGTACAGCCACGAAATTAATTTCATTTGATTTTATTATAATTATTTTAGATTATAAGTTGACACGGCCTCTATACAGCCACGAAATTGTTATTGTATTTTTTTTTTAATTTGACATAAAATTATCATTATTAAGATTATACGTTAACACGGCCTTTATAAAGCCACAAATTTAGGTTAAGCTGCAGTACTTGTTTATGGCACCAATGTCACTTACTTATTTCGGTCCATGTGTTACCTGTGAACCAAATGGAAATAAATAATTTGTTTGTGGATTGTTTTTTTTTTGCGTAACTACTTCCAATTGAAATGTATTGCAGCATTAAAGCCTGCCTTTGTCCTTTGTGCAATAACTTGTGTAGCCATATTATACTTATACACAATTTTCTTTAAATGCCTTTTTAGAAGACAAATTTCTAAGCATTCCATGTATTCACCGTGCTGGTGCCAGGTCCATCGTGTGTGGGTAAGAGATGAGAAGAATGGTGTCTTGGGCTTGCAACCGATAATAGGCTGGTTTAAAAAAAGGAGGCCTCCTTTTTTTTATTATTGCATGATAATACGCTCACCATCTACCATTCTACTTCTCTCCCTACCCAATCAAATACTGTATGATTCCGTTAATGCTATCTTGGAAGCTCGTTCCATAAATGTATCTCCTGCAGACCTGCTTAGGCCCAATTCTTTCAGTAAGTGATGCATTTTGCTGGAACTCTTTTCGCACCAACTTCTGCGTTTGTTCCTGATCATTTCTTCTGTGAGATATTTATTCGACTTCATGTTGTGGTCTTGTGGAATATTTGATTCCCACAATGGTATGTATGGCTACACTTCGAATATTGGCATTCTTCTTCTTCAGGAGACAAGAGAATAATAAAAAAACAGTCTTTTTAAATTCTTTAATTTATTTACATACCCTTTTAACATACGGAGAGCTATATTCGTCCTTGATCTTAGGCTTGTTCTCATCCACCTTATATTTGATCAGGTTGTCTGGGTTGGCGTATACGGCCAGGCCTGGAACCAGATACTTCTGGTATGCTATTGTGGGCCTCATCTCCAGAATATCTCCAACATTGCCCACACCTACAGTTAAAAATATGTTAAGTCAATTTTTATATGTAATTTGTTGGTTAATCATCATCAGGATCCTTGCTGGGTTCAGAAATCATTTTTATTCACATTAAGCCAACTTTACTATAGACCCATCATCACAAGGCAAGCTCGTTTATATTTCTAGAGTACCAGACTCATATTTTCATATGATAAAATAAAAATCAATTATTGTAATACACATCCGTTGTGATGTAACAAAAGTTACCTTTCGAGCTCCTATGCGGAAACAAATAATGTATGAGACATACCTAGTTTTTCAACTTCAATACATTACATAGTGACCGTCAATATGTAGTAGACACATTAGCCCTTACTAGACATAAAAAGCAATATTATTTAAATTATATCTATTTGTGGTAGTATATTTAACAATTACATTGTTATTTTGTTCCTTTAAAACTCAAATAATAATAATTATAATTTTACCGTCCACATATTGATTGAGAATGATTTTAATATCAGGCTGTTTTACAATATTTGTGTCTTCAACTAAATCGTAAACAAAATGTCTTCCACGAAGCTTTTCTGGCTTGCCGCCTTTCTTGTGAAGTGGAGGAGGCCATCGGCGTTTTAAAATAAACGTATTCTGTTAACAAAAAGCACAAATAACTTCACGAAACAGTTTTATAGAGATAACATTTTAAAATTCAAAATTCATTACCCGCGTTTGTATTTTCAGTATATCCTGTACTGGTGATATTTTGTACAAAAAAGATCTGACCCCAAACATCTTAATTTAAAGTAACAACATACAATAAAGAGAACGATAAATACACAAATTATAGGATAAATAAAAAACTAATTTATACTTATAGGTTATGTCTACGTCTCGGACTTTGACTTTACTTTTTTTTATAAAATGTTTTTTTTTTTTTGTTCTCTTCTCCCGATGGATGATGAATGAAGGAATAGGGAAGGCAAAGAGTCTGCCCATACAGCCCATACAGCCAAGTCTGACGTAATATATCTTTCTTTTACATGAGTTAATGAGGTCATCATCAAATTCTAGATGCTGCAGAATTTGATGCTTTTCTTGGAGTCACTCGCGGCACCATAGCTCAAACACGTCGGGTAAAATATGGGAGTTGACAGCGCGGGAAAACCGAAAAAAATAAACTGCAACTTGTGCCCCATATTTTAAGTCTAATTTATCGTTTTCCATAATTATTTACATTGTAGCAAATTATTAAACAAACAACACCACTTTTGACCAATAATATCCACAGTAAAATAATTTACAAAACAAAAACTTGCACTTGACATGTCCACGCAAAATGGCGCGAAGGACTCCCGCATTTTTTAAAAATACTTTTCTCTAAAATTTGGCACAGATTTAGGCATTAAAAAAAAAAACAACGTGTCTTTGATCCGGCTAGCTTCTTTCTTCGCGAAAGTGTCGTGTGTGGTGAATTTCTAATCTTTATTTGCCTCTTATTCTATAATAACAGATTCTGTAAGTAAAAGATCCTACTGTTTATTAATATAATAAGCCTAGGATTGTGTTGTTTACGTCGACTTAACTTTTGTGATTTGTGTGTTTGTTCAATAATGGAGGAGGAGACGCAGCATTTTCCAGTAAGTTTTATTGCAATTTCTTATATATTTTAGCTTCTATACAGAATAGTAATGATAATTATGGTAATTAACAGACTGCGGCATCGGAAGAATCGATGGAGACTGATGAATGTCAAAATATGAATGATATATCTGATGAAAATACGGAGGACAGCGTCATGCGGATAAATTCCGGTTCTATTGAGCTGGATGACAATGCTGCTACGTTTCCTAGTGAGGATACGTGTTTTGTGCCCGACAACCACGCTTTCATAGACGAGGCTACACGGGACACTGAGAATTCCAACAGTATGGATTTACCGCGAAAGGTTATTTCAAGCGCTGATGATGAGATGACGAGTGACATGACAAATGGGCTGATGACGCGGGATCTTATAGATGAAGCCATAACTTTTAATTCGGTCGATTCGAAACCTCAAGTAGTTGACGACCAAAAGGCTTCAGATGAGGAAACTGCGTCTGAAATGCCAATTGTTAACCAGGAATCTGTCTTTGACCATACTGTCACAGAGAATGAAAATGTCACAGGACAATCTGATACAGAAAATAAAACTGTCACAGAACAAGCTGTTACAGAACAAATTGTAACAGATAAAGCTGTTTCAGAACAACTTGTTACAGAAAAAACTGATACAAAAGAAGCTGTTACAGAAGACTCAGTGGCAGACAAAGAAGATATTACTGGAAAGGAAGTAGTGACTAAATCTAAAGCTGATACTGAGCAGGTATATTTTGTATTGTTACATGTTTTTTTAGATTAATAATTTATTGGATTCAGTCATTAGTTTATTAGATGCAGTTTTTTCCACCTTTAATTGGACTGTTGCTATACAAAGAAAAGATCAGATCATGCATAGAATACTGTTCTCATCTTTGAGATGGTTCCGCCAAGTACCTCACAGATGCTCTTAATGTCCTATAGAGATGAGCTTTTCAAATTGTAGGCGATGCCACCATATCTGGAACTCTTAAATCCCTGTACCTTTGCCGAGATGTAGCTTCTTTGAGCGTGTTTTACGGGCTATACTATGGTGAGTACTCAAAAGAGCGCTATAACCTAAGCCCTCTCTCTCCATTCTGCAACCGAACCACACGCATAGGTTAGAATATGCACCCACATACCATAGTCACCATCCCTTCGCATACATATAAATTTGGGGACTCCTACATCTATCACACAAAAAAGATGTGGAATGCCCTTTAAGCCTCTGTGTTTCCACTTTCAGCCTCTGTGTTTCCACTTTCCTATAACTTACGAGTCCTTCAAATAAAGTGTGAAAATGCACTAGTCAAGCTGGCATAGTGTTATGGTATAATATTAGTCATAAATGTCTGATTTTAGTTTTTAACATTCATAGACCTTGCACACCTAAGTGGTGTGCCATCCATCAGGTAGGTGCCCACACAGGTATAAACAAAATTTAGATTAGATTGCAGCATTCCCCCACTGCACAGCAATGCTGTGCAAAAAGCTGCGAGCCCTCTTGTCACCACAACTGTTTTCCTCTCGGGTGGTTAGAAACCATGCTTATAAATGAGCGGATTCACATTTAACCAACTTTACTGTAGGCCAATCATGACACGTGGCAAGCTCGTCGATGTCTCCAGCGTACCAAACTTAAAAAATATCACAAATAAATTAAATATTATTTAAATGTATTTATTTACATTAATAAATATTTTTGTGTCCCGACCAGGAATCAAACACCTCCGAGTCTAAATCCATGGACTTAACCACTAGAACATGGAGGCAGTTGTACACATTGTACTTTAGTCGCAGTTTTTTTTTTTTAAATTAGATATACTGTCTCTTATATTTTTTTTATAAAATAATTTCATATATTTCCTCAGAAGTGTAGTTTATGCACATGACTGTATTATACCATCAATATTTTTGTTGCTGATATAAATGAGAAACTTAACATATAAGAACATAATACAGGTGGGTGGTGCTGAAGAGACAGAGGTGGTGTCTGAAGATGAGCTGCCTCTAGTAGAAAAGCCAAGGGTGAAAGATGCAGAGAATGTCTCTGATGATGAACTCCCGGGCCCCAAACCTGCAGAACTACCCGCTGATACCGAGGTAAGAATATTATATTATTTTTAAACACTCAAGTTGTTAGCCTGAAACACCATTCTTCTACTGCCTTTATGGTCAAGCGGTTGTGCAATGTAGAGGTGTCGGGATCAATTCCTGGTCAGGACACATTAATTTATTTAACTTGTGACGAAATACTTCTTGAGTTTGGTACGCTAAAGACATCAACAAGCTTGCCACTTGTCATGACGGGCCTATAGTAAAGTTGGCTAAATGTGTTTTAAAAAAAATAGTTTTTGCATACTTATTGAAGATTTTATAATATTGTTTTTTTTTTATAGGCCGTAAAGGCTACTGTGGTTATGTGGTGGTCGCCTATAATAGGTGCAACATCTCACTTCTGATTCAGTATTAAGTACAAATAAGTGTGTGATGTTAGCACTGTTGGCTACCCTATTATAAATAAATAAATAGTATAGTAGATGATAATTTAACTTTTAGTCCTCCCACACCAAGGAAGTGCTAATAATTTTGATTAACTTTTTATATGACAATGTATAACAATGCCACTTTACAGCAGCTATAATCTTAGTGACATCCTCATAATTGTTTTCGTCTTAGCTTGTAGTATGACAATGCCTCATTACAGCAGCTATAATCCTTGGTGTATTTATTTTATAATTGTGTATGTCTTAGTTTATAATATGACAATGCCTATTTACAGCAGCTATAATTTTAAGATTATAATTATGTATATTTGGGTTGTAATGTGCTGCTCCAAATACAAGCTATTTTTTCCAGAAAATAAGGTTTTCATTATATTAATTATTTTTTTGACATGTAAAAGTGCAGATACATTATATTTATTGTCCTATGCCTACTTACAATTTTTTTTTTTTTTTTTATCAGGTGGTGTCTGAGGATGAATTGCCGTCTGTAAAGAAGGATGGTAAAGAATCTCGGAAACGGAAGAATGAGACTGACAAGAATGATGCTGGAGCAGAATCCGACAGTAAGAAGAAAGCTGTTGTCAAAGTAAGTGTATTAGTCTATTAATTTCTACATAAAATATTTAATTATTTATATTTATTTTTAGAATAATCACAGCTTATAACTAGGACAAAAAATTACAGTATTATAGTATTATAAGGAACACTGTCTGGTCCACAAATTCAAGGTTGCTCAGCATGGTATTTCTCTGATAGATAGAATGTTGATATTCCTCAGAGAAACAAAGTTACTGACATAGCATTCAAAATTAGTAAGCTAAAGTGGCAATGGGCTCGGACACATCTGCTGCATGGGGCAAACGGGTTCTAGAGTTGAAACCATATATGGGGCGACACAGAGTGGGACTTACTCCTCGCCAGATGGACGGATGATGTAAAGAAGGTGACTGGTGGGGGATGGATGAGGGTTGCAAAAGGCCGCGTGCAGTCTTGGGGTACGTCTACATCCAGCAGTGGAGAGACACAGGTTGATGATATTGTATAAGGGGCGGGCTTAACCTTTTAACAAGCAAAACAATGTAAAACACATAAATAAAAACTGCCAATGGTTTTGAGAATATACCGGATTGTAATAAATCGATGAATTGATTTAGATTTATTAACCCAATATTAAAAAATACTATGAAGACAAATTTCTAAGCATTCCATGGATTCACCGTGCGGGTGCCGGGTCCATCGTGTGTGGGTAAGAGATGAGAAGAATGGTGTCTCGGGCTTGCGACCGACAATTGGCTGGTTTAAGAAAAGGAGGCCTCCTTTTTTTTTTCTATTTCGCGATAATACGCTCACCATCCACCATTCTACTTCTCTCCCTACCCAACCAAATACTGTATGATTCCGTTAGTGCCGTCTTGGAAGCTCGTTCCATAAATGTATTGACGGCAGACCTGCTTAGGCCCAATTCTTTCAGTAAGTGATGCAAAGATTTTGCTGGAACTCCTCTTGCACCAACTTCCACTGCGTAAAGCTGAGTCTTGAACCCGTTCCTGATCATTTCTTCTGTGAGATCATAATATTTATTCGACTTCATGTTGTGGTCTTTTGGAATATTTGATTCCCACGGAACGGTAAGTTCAATAAGGATAACTTTTTTCAAGTTCCGAGAAAACACTAAGATGTCTGGCCTATAGGCTGATACAGCTAGTTCATCTGGGATCCTATAATGGTGTTCAAATGTATCCATGAGAATTTTCCAGTCTGATGCGGCGCCAAGGATCGAGGTGGGCTTGCATTTAGTTTTCGTGCTTTGCCCTTCCTTTACAAATGTGGTCAAAGTTTTATTTGTAGTCAGTCCCTTTCTGGCTCTTGCAATAGAAAGACTTACTGCTTCACGGATAACACCTAGGACTTTGTCATGTCGGCGTGAGTAATAGCCCTTTTCTAAGAGAGTAACGCACCCTACAAGTGTGTGTCTAGCAGTTCCTATGGCAGCACCACACAATGTACAGTTCAGTTATAATTTTAACTTTAACGTAAATGAACCTGGACAAGACGAAAGTGATCATGTTAAGCTGAGGCCAATCTGTGTGGAAAGTTCAGCAAAGTTACATCTACCTTAGACAGACTATTTAATTAGGCGCAGCAACTTCTGCAACGAAGTTGACAAACTTATCCAGCTAGGATTCGGCACATCCTCTCATTGTCCATACCACAATGTTTAAAGAAAAATAGTTGGTTTGGTCCTTAAATTCGAGGTTACTTAGCTAGCTATGGAGAGAGCTTGCTGCTACGCTTGGTATTTCTCTGATGGACAGAATCAGAAACGTTAATATTCATCAGAGAACCAAAGTATCTAACATAGCTTTCAAAATTAGCAAGTTGAAATGGGACGGACACATCTTCCGCAGAACCAGCGACCGATGGGGCAAACGGGTTCTAGTGGGACGACCCCCTTGACAGATGACCTAAGGAAGGTTGCTGGTGAAGGTTGGATAAGGGTAGCTGCAGACCGCGTGCAGTGGCTCCCCTACATCCAGCGCAGTGGAGAGATACAGACTGATGATGATGATGCACTTTAACCTTTTTAAAATTTTATTTTCTATGTTTTTGATTGTGGTGTGATATTATTGAAATGGTCTGTAATGAAATGGGCAACAACCAATAGTTAGTTCTAGTAATGTCATAATTATGATTGTTGACTTGGACAGTAATAAATAAAATAAATAATTAATGCAATGTGCAAAGCAATATTTTAATGTACTTGCGATAACACTAAAAAATACTGCGCGCGCGCAACGAGATTAGCATCGCGCTCAATTGTTCCTCCCACTATGTTCGACTTGGAAGCAAATAAAGCAAAGCTTGCTTTTTTTTATACCGAATTTTGTATGAAAACCATAGACAAACGCCAAGTCGAATGACTTTCAAAGATGAACTCATATGTATTTAAAAAAATATATGTTATTTGTCTTAGAATGGAGAAAGCAAGCCAGTTTCTACTGAAAAGCGTGTTTCCACCGAGGAGGCCAAGCCCAAGGTTCTTCCCGAGCTGGACAAGTACTGGAAGGTAGTTAATGATGAACCCACTGACTTCACCGGCTGGACCTATTTACTGCAATATGTAGATCAAGAGGTATGTATTATTTATTTATTTAATTAGGATTACCAACAGAGTACACATTGAATCCAATTCTATGAATAGAAGCAAACAGTAAAAAAAGCATAAGTGAATGGTACCCCAGTAACAGGTGACCACAACATGTCAAACTACATTCAATTATGATACATTATATGTTTAAGAAATTTAATTAATAATTGTAACAAGCCCATAATCTCTCACCATCCTAAAGGTTAGTTGTCAGAGAATGCCTAACAAGCATTAAACTCGCCTATGTACCTAATTTTAAGTTTTGGTGCAATAAAGAATTTAAAATAAAATAAAATGAATATTTAAAAAATAAAAATAATGAGAATTATGGTTAAAGCGCTTACAGCAATTCGAACATAAAGTCTTGTCCTTACTTGGCATAGCATTGGCATAAATTATTATTGTTTCATTTCGGGAATGAAATTTATCAACACAATTTAATGATGACAACAAATCGCTAATGACCCTAACGCTTTATGAAGCGACGGGTTACCTGAACTTAATGTTGATTGGCAAGGGCCAACTGATC
This sequence comes from Tinea semifulvella, assembly GCA_910589645.1. Classification (NCBI taxonomy): domain Eukaryota; kingdom Metazoa; phylum Arthropoda; class Insecta; order Lepidoptera; family Tineidae; genus Tinea; species Tinea semifulvella. Next base: position 8,407,668 of record OU342620.1, read on the forward strand.
TTACAACACATAATGCAACATTTCATGTGTCATAAATACAGTATTTATTCAAAAAATCTTGTTTCAGAGTGATGTAGAGGCTGCTAGGGAAGCATATGATGCCTTTCTCTCGCATTATCCATATTGCTACGGCTACTGGAGGAAATTTTCTGACTACGAAAAAAGGAAAGGAAGTAAAAAAAAATGCAACGAGGTGAGCCACGCACCAAATGTGTAAAACAAACATACAAATAAATAATAATATAATGCATAACGCACATATATATTGCAATAGTTTGATTGAAAACTTAAAAATTGCATTAATCTTTTTTCCCAACAGTGCGAGCCATGGCAAACGAGAAAGTGCACGTCGGATATATTTTTTAAACTAAAATTGATCATATTTATAAGGGGTTTAGTGTATATTACATAAGAATATTTATTTAGTAAGAATTCTTAACATTATATGGTTTATGGATTTTATTTATTTAGTTTTTTGGGCTTTAAGAGTTCTCAAATCAATTTGGAGCTAAAATAGTTGAAAGTATGAATAATTTGATTTGGGAACGGCCTTAGATTGTTTAAAGTGTAGTTATTGTGTGATTTATTTATTACTAAGTTTGGTTAAGTTGAGATTTTGTATTGTTTATTACTAATAATGCCAAGGACTAAGGCGTAACATGGAGACCAGCTAAGCTAAGGAAGGCTCGACGAGGGACGACGTGCAGCGCGACACTACAAATATACAGGTGTAATATGCCGAACAAAATCAAATATATATATTGTATCATCAAGCTACGGTGTGGCAAAAAGCACACCGTCGCTTGATTATATGACAGGGCAGCAAACACAAGCAGGACCGATCCAAATACAGCATTAACGTGTCATCGTTGAATTTTATTCTTTTTTTATTAATTGACATTGTACAGACATCAGTCGTATTATTAATAATAATTAATAGGCGAGCAGCGCATTGCTAATCAAGCACTGCCTGCTGTAAATTTATTATATTGTCAGTTATCACCTCTGTAAAAGTGTTTACAGTTGAGTACTTTCATATGTCTTCTTATTTACAACTCTGTTATCTAATAAGTGATATCCTATATTTGTATTGCTGGATTTTCTCATTAGTTTCATTCATAACCGGATTGGGGATCATCATTCCAAGTGCAATTCGTGTTAAAACATGTCGGGTATATAGGAGTGCACAGCGCATGAAAACTGCAAATAATAAACTGTTACTTCTGCCCAATGTGATTGTGATGACCATTGCTTCTCCGTTAGTCTCTATGACCCTTTGTGCGTGACCTTTACCTTTTACTCCATCATCGGAGTCATCCAATCTCATTCAGGATATCTCCGTCACGTTCCTGCAGGCCTCTGGAATAGTTCCTACAGTCTGGAGGAACTTCAGTCTAGGCACAGCCACACTGCAGATCGGCCGTCTCCTCCTCTTCCATGTATTCTCTACACAGTGGGGCTATCTGTAATGCTTAAGAGTGTATAGGTGTTTATTAAAGGCATAGTGTTCCGGTATCACCCCTACTATTGTGCGAAGGTTAGCTCAGTTAAGGGCTTCTGTCCCATATATAGAGTCAAATTTACTTTTCCACAATTATTCACATTGTAGCACATTTTGACTAACAATATCCACAGTGAAATAATTTACAAAACAAGAAACTTGGACTTGACATGTCTGTGCAAAACTTCAATTCACTCTCATATATTCTTTAACATTAAGTTTGTATAGTTCGCGAAGGAACTAGTTCCATATAGAGCTCCCATAGAGGAACTACCCCCATGTAGCGAGGAAATGTATAGTTTTTGAATTATTTAGGTATTAATAAATTTTCTTCAGGAGCACGCTTGTTTCCAGCCTAATCTAAATACCTCGAAGATCAGGCTTAAATGCCAAAATTAAAAAAAAAAACTTTATTTTTGGTGGTTTTAGTGATTTAAAAGATTTTCAATAATTATTTTCTTAAAACCCACACGTTTCCGGTAAATAAAATTTTACAGAATTAAATCTAATATTGAGGTCTATGTACACTACTTACATTTTCAATAATAATAATAATAAAAATGCTTTATTGCACAAAAACCAAATTAATTTAAAATTAATGTACCGTGCGAGCTTTATCTGACCGGATCTGGAGCCAACTCGTTTACGGCTCAAGCTATTGATACATATAGAATGCATTTTTCTTAATAAATATCCCACACAAATCATTTTTTCAAATTAGTATATAGTTTTCGCAGTGACTAAATCAACCATTGAATGCAAATTAATTAAGATTGTAGTTTGCTATTTTTTTTTTATATTGCTGTATATTTTAGACTAAAAAAAAAAAGGACTCGGTCAGTTTTTGTTTGCAGTCTTGTCTAATAATTAGGCTGTTGGTATTATAGCCTTAATGAAATGATAAATATGCTGAAACCAGTCTATAGCCTTTCATAGAAGTAACACAGTCCATGTTTCAGGTCCTAGAACGCGGCCTTAAAGCCATCCCCTTGTCTGTGGATCTCTGGATTCATTATATAAACCATATTAAGACCACTCGACCTGATGAGCATGACTTTATACGGGCCCAATATGAAAGGGCTATTGGTAAGTTTTTTTTTCCTTATTTATTGCACCCCCTAAAACACAATTCATCATCTAAACCCCATTAAAAAACTGCCCAAACCTCCATTGTTGGAGACAGGACTTCCAGAAATTTCTGGGGAATTTGGCTTACAATTGCCATGCTGGCCAGATAGGTTGGAGACATCAATGAGCTTGCCACTTGTCATGATGGGCTATAGGCATAATAGGATATAGTTAATTTGGCTAAATCTAGTTTAAATCTAGAATCAAGAAGCTATTGACAGAGTGTTGCTTTTATTTGTTAAGCGAGTTTTATTCATACAAATTTAGAAATTGTAATAATTTGTATTAATCAACTGACCAAACGAGTATTATCTTATGCCAACTAAATTCAAGACATTTTATTTATTACATAAATTAATTTACATTGTAAATTGTAATTAATTAAGTTAGTATAAATTTGTGTGCCAGAAATGGCGGCATATGTGAGCTATTTAAAAACTATGTACCCATTTACCATATTCCATACAAATAAATATTATTTCATTTCATTTCTAAATGTGATTGAGAGGAATGAAAGCTGAATAACCTTAATATTATAGCTGCAGAAGCACACTAAGTTTAGATAGACACAATTCTTAAAAAAAAACTAAACCCCCACTGCTGGAGATGGCCCGGGTCATATTACTGGAGAACATGCCCTACTCAATCTAGCCAGATGGGTTAGCAAGGGTCTTAACTTATATTTTTTAAATTTCAGTTTATTAAGGATTTATAAGTTGTAAATCTATGACAAATGTATTTTAATTTCTCATTTGTACATGCCGGCTAGTGTTGCCCAATCTTGATCTTGGTCTTGCAGTCTTGGTTTCTTGCAAGACCAAGACTACTGATATGGTTGCAAGACCAAGACTGCCCTAGTCTTGGTCCTGCGAAGAGTCTCGCAAGACTCTTGCACAGATATTTTTTCCAAATTTTGCTAAAGTGTTTACTATTTTTGGGGTTAGGTTTTTGTTTTCAATAAATTTTAATTGCGTCGTGTCCGTAATTCTTAATTTTTTTTTGTACCTATTTGGAACTTTGGAGAGCTCGTTTGCAAATAATTTTATTTTAGTATACCTAAATCCTACCTATACATAAAGCCTCCGAGGTCTAGCGGTTAATTCCGTGGATTCGGACTTGGAGTTACAGGGTTTGGTTCCTGGTTGGGACAATTATTAATTTATTTGTGATATTTCTCAAGTTTGCTACCCTAAAGACATTCGAGGAGAGAGATTTTCTTAGTACATTTGAAAAATAAAAATTATATTAAATCAGAGTAAGAGTGCGAGACTCTTGCGCAAGACCAAGATGAAGACCAAGATTAGGAATGCAAGACCAAGACCACCTATTCTTATGCAAGACCAAGACTGACTAAGTCCTGATCTTGCTTTGGACAACACTAAGCCGGCCGGAATTAGAACCAACCTTTTTAGGATGTTAAAAGCGTTCTTAAAACCAAGCCACCACCCAAGTAGATGTTTGATGTCATTATTTTAATAAGAAATAATTTATTCTTTAAAATTTTGCCTCCAAGTTTGTATTTTTTTCAACAGAGGCATGTGGCTTAGAATTTCGTTCGGATCGTCTCTGGGAATCGTACGTCAAATGGGAGGCTGAGAATGGGATACCACTGAATGTGACCAAAATCTACGACCGACTGCTGGTCACACCGACCATGGCCTACACAACGCATTTTGAGAAGTAAGTATTATGCATTCGTATGTTTAATTCGGGACAAGCGATGGAACCATTCACTATTTTGATTAGGAATGAGAGGTTATGGAGAGAGCTATGTTCGGGATTTCTCTAAAAGATAAAGTCAGAAACGTTGACATCCGTCAAAGAACCAAACTTACCCATATAGCTTTTAAAATTAGCAAGCTGAAGTGGCAATGGGCTGGACACATATGCCGCAGAACCGATGAACGATGGAGTAGACGGGTTCTGGAGTGGAGACCACGTACGGAAAGACGCAGAGTAGGACGACCTCCCGCCAGATGGACAGATTACCTGAGGAAGGTCGCTGGTGGGGGATGGATGAGGGTGGCAGAAGATCGTGTAAAGTGGCGAGCCTTGGGGGAGGCCTATATCCAGCAGTGGAGAGGCACAGGCTGATGATGATGATGATGAGAGGTAGGCAGCTTTTCATCGGGTCTCGAGAGGAAGCAGGTGGTGTAATCAACGTGAGTGGTAGTCATTATCAAAGAATTTAGTTTTAAATTGAATGAATTTTCGCTGTATACCTTTTAATAATAATAATAATATACGTTTATTTAAAGCAACTAGGCTCACTTGTTAGTTACAAAATCCTTACAACTAATGTTAATATAACAATGAAAGTAAAAGTAAAAAAAATATGATAATATTAAAACAATATGACCGTGCAGTAACCATTCCGCCCCCCACCAATCTGACAGGATGCACCTCACTCCCGCCAGATATCATCTTCAGGATACTGTTAGTGTTGTTCTCACTCTGTTAAGCAATGATGAAGTGGTTTTGCGACTTATTAGCAAAGAAGTCATCTGTCACGAATCCTAATCACCTGACATATTATTAGTACCTATATATGTATATATAATTATTTATATATTTAACTTAATTATGTATTATTATTTATCTGTTAGGTATTATAGTATTATAAATGTATATATTATATTTAATTACATATTTTAATTCTGGTTTTTACTATATTATTTCCATGTTCACACTCTGCACCCATATTAATCTCTCTCTCTCCCAAAGGTTAGCTGGTAGAGAATACCTTCACGGTATTATGCTCGCCTATGTACAACACTTATATTTTGTGTGCAATAAGGAATTTTATTATTATTATTATGGGCCTGCGCAAACATTGCCGACGCACTACAGTAGCGTGGCAGCCCCAACAATATCCTGAAGCTATTATTGTACTGTACACGTAGGGCCCTGATCGATGCCTGGGTAAAGTTGGTCCACAGACTGCTAGTATAGAAAGTTTGGCAGTTGAGGAGGGTTCCTTTAGTTAACGTAATAGATAGGATTCCAGATGTGACTAGCATACTTAAGATGGCTATGTACGTAGCTGCAGTAGATTGAATGCTCGTAAAATCCCTGGTCGACCTCGTGACAAATCCATGACATATGACGCATATGAACACTTATTTGTTCATGTGTTGTTCATTAGAATTTGCTAATAGTTTTCAGGAGCACATAATGTCGACTGGTGTGGCCAACTCTGTGTCCACGGAGGAGCTGGTTCGGTACCGGGTAGAGGTACGTGAGGGCAAGGAGGCGCCACAATTGGACCTGCCACCTGGAGAGGACGAGCCAGATGATCATATTGTGAGTATGGGACATTTCATTGTGACTATCGGGACATTTACTCCACAATTAATTTAATATAGTTTTTTATTTACTTTCGTATAGGGCATTCCATTGTGACTATTGGGACATTGACTCCAGAATTAATTTAACAGTTTTATTGACAATCATATAGGGGGTTCCATTGTAACTATTGGGACATTAAATTTACTTTTGAGTTACTTTTTACTTCCATATGGGGCATCCTATTGCGACTATTAGGCATACATTAACCATGTGAAAAGATTATCAGCCTATCTCCAACCCGGCCTTAAAATATCATTTGCTTAATATATGTTGGGCTCTTGATCAACTTTCCTTATTTTTTCTGTCTTCACCAGGCCAATGATGAGGAGGCCCAGGCTATCAAGGAGAAAGTCATTGCAGCTCGTAAGAAAATGCACAAATCCACAGCAGAGCAAGTCGCTGCTAGATGGGCCTTTGAGGAAGGGGTAAGTGTTGTGTCCAATCAACACTAAAGCCTTGACTCCTAACTAAACTAAATGACATCATCCGTTTTGTAGTAAGCTTTTTTTGGAACTTTCTGACATCAGTCCCCATCACTATGTCGGCTTGACTAGATGCTTTTTCACACTTTGCTTAAAGGAAAAGTTCAGGTTTTTTCACATTAAAGGAAAGTGAAAACACAGAGGCTGGAAGAGCATTCCACATCTTTATTGTGCGACAGATGTATGAGTCACCAAATTTCATATTCTGACCTGTGTTGTGGTTCGGTTGCGGAAGAAGAGGAAGGAATAGGATTATAGAGCTCTTCAGAGCACTGTATGACTTTGTGTTCTGGCTGTAATGATGAATGATGAGATACGTCTCAAACAGTGGAAGTATATGACTTTGTGTCCTAGGGACTGTAATGATAAATGATGAGATACGTCTCAAACAGTAGAAGTATATGACTTTGTGTCCTAGGGGCTGTAATGATAAATGATGAGATACGTCTCAAACAGTGGAAGTATATGACTTTGTGTCCTAGGAGCTGTAATGATAAATGATGAGATACGTCTCAAACAGTGGAAGTATATGACTTTGTGTCCTAGGGGCTGTAATGATGAATGAAGAGATACGTCTCAAACAGTGACTTTGTGTCCTAGGGGCTGTAATGATAAATGATGAGATACGTCTCAAACAGTGGAAGTATATGACTTTGTGTCCTAGGAGCTGTAATGATAAATGATGAGATACGTCTCAAACAGTGGAAGTATATGACTTTGTGTCCTAGGGACTGTAATGATAAATGATGAGATACGTCTTAAACAGTGGAAGTATATGACTTTGTGTCCTAGGGGCTGTAATGATGAATGATGAGATACGTCTCAAACAGTGGAAGTATATAACTTTGTGTCCTAGGGGCTGTAATGATAAATGATGAGATACGTCTTAAACAGTGGAAGTATATGACTTTGTGTCCTAGGGGCTGTAATGATGAATGATGAGATACGTCTCAAACAGTGGAAGTATATGACTTTGTGTCCTAGGGGCTGTAATGATAAATGATGAGATACGTCTTAAACAGTGGAAGTATATGACTTTGTGTCCTAGGGGCTGTAATGATAAATGATGAGATACGTCTCAAACAGTGAAAGTATATGACTTTGTGTCCTAGGGACTGTAATGATAAATGATGAGATACGTCTTAAACAGTGGAAGTATATGACTTTGTGTCCTAGGGGCTGTAATGATGAATGAAGAGATACGTCTCAAACAGTGACTTTGTGTCCTAGGGGCTGTAATGATAAATGATGAGATATGTCTTAAACAGTGGAAGTATATGACTTTGTGTCCTAGGGGCTGTAATGATGAATGATGAGATACGTCTCAAACAGTGGAAGTATATGACTTTGTGTCCTAGGGGCTGTAATGATAAATGATGAGATACGTCTTAAACAGTGGAAGTATATGACTTTGTGTCCTAGGGGCTGTAATGATGAATGATGAGATGGTGTCATTTATGTAACATGCAATAAAATGTTTGAATTAAATAAAATTATTGTTTCACAGATCAAACGTCCATACTTCCACGTCAAGCCATTGGAAAGGTGCCAATTGAAGAACTGGAAAGCTTATTTGGACTGGGAAAAGCAAAACGGGTCCTTCCAAAGGGCGTACATCCTACACGAAAGATGTCTTATTGCCTGTGCTTTGTATGAAGAATTCTGGCTCAAGGTATGTCTTAAGACATCCAACAGGATCCTACACCAATTCATCCTATCCACATTGCTGCCTGGTAGAATCGTCTATGGATCACGAGTAGTTTGTAGAGGCGCCCAAGTTGGCGCCAGTACAAAATCTACGCTCGGCCCGTGCGGTTCGAAAATCACCGCAATTTTAGTGTGAAAGCTCCCAAGCCGGGTGCCTAAAACTGTTCTAAAAAGGGAAGTGTAAGAAGAAAGCGTGTCCGCAGTGAAAACTTGTTGGTTCTAGCAGATCCTTGCCATTTGCTTTAGTGACTCATTTTCTAGACAAAGTAGCAGAGTAGCCCGCCTGACCGATGGCTGGACCCGTGTTACCCAGTACTGACCAGTATGCCTGCCTTATCTTGTCGTAACGTATTGAATGTCTAGCGGCATTATAATAAATGAATAAGCTAGGGGTTTTTTTTTGTTCAATGTGGGTAGTTTTACAATGCAAGCATAGAAAAAAATACAGCGGCGAGAATTAGGATTTATACACAATAAATGTCGATTTTTTAAAACATCTTATAAGATACTCCATGATTCATTTTCCGTTGCGGTGATGGCTCGGTTGGTCGGTTCAAACCCGGCATGTACCAATGAGAAATACACTTTTCTTACGTATTGCAGTCATAGATTTACAACACCACCGTTCCCGTGTGAGGAGAGCACGTTAAGCCGTCGGTCCCGGTTCCACTAATACCAACTTGTGGAATCGTTAATAAATTGACATCATATCCTCGCCAAGCCGTCTGGCCATCGTGGCGAGTGTAGGCCAAATTTTCCAGCAGTGGAGGTCTAGGACACTGTGTTCTAGGGGCTGTAATGAAATGAATTATTCATTTTCCATGAATAAAATAAATAAAAAAACTGCCTCCGTGGTCTAGCGGTTAACTCCGTGGATTTGGACTCGAAGGTACCGGGTTCGATTCCTGGTCGGGACACAAAAATATTTATTAATGTAAATAAATACATTTTAATTAATATTTAACTTATTTGTGATATTTCTCGAGTTTGGTACGAGCTTGCCACTTGTCATGATTGGCCTATAGTAAAGTTGGCTAAATGTGAATCAGCTTATTTATAAGCGAGGTTTCTGACCACCCTGAAAGAGAAACGGTCGTGATGATGATACTAAAATAAATAAGTTTCCATACTCTTATGGTCCTGAAAGACTAAGTAGAGGAGATGAGTCATTCCCTGACAGCGAAACTGAAGGACACCCTTCGCTAAAGATGGCCATTGCCTATCTATTCTCAGACGCAGGATGGAGACTGGTGAGACTAGAAAGAAAAAGAGACTATAAACTTTTTACCAGGCTATAGTTGGTCGCCAGGCTGAGACACCATTCTTCTTCGCACACAGTATGCTATGCTAAGAAATTTGTCTTCTCTCTTTTTGCAGTTAGTGAAGTTTTTAGATGAACATATGGAAAGAGATCCATCTCTGGTCGCCCTTCAGCGGGACGTCCTGGAGAGGGCCTGCACCGTGCACCATGTGCGGAGGCCGGCTCTGCATCTATGCTGGGCCAACTTCGAGGAGGCCCAGGGCCAGCCCGCCAAGGCTGCAGACATCCTGGACCGCATCGAGAAGGTCTGCCCCACTCTGCTCGAGATACAATACCGGTCAGTACTTTCTTCATTACAACAGCTCCTAGACCTCCACTGAATCAGTATTTGGTTGGGTAGGCGAGGAGCAGAATGGTGGATGATGAGCGTATTGTTGCTGAATAAATAAAAAAGGAGGCCTTCTTTTCAAACCAGCCTATTGTCGGTCGCAAGCCCGAGACACTATTCTTCTCATCTCTTACCCACACACGATGGACCTGGCAGGGTGAATCCATAGACTTTGAAATGAGGATACCAATTTTTCTTAGTGAAATGGGCCCAAAAAAATGTTCTCGTGTCATAATGATTTCTTTTTTATTTGATAGTTAATATATTGTGATTAATTTTCTTTATTTGACCCCTAGCATAACGACAATTGACAAAAAGTTTTTTTTACGTTAATAATTACATAGTTTCGATCCCGCCAATTTGAAATACATACATATCTTCACGCAAATCCCTTGCGGGGTAGGCAGAGACAATCAAGCGCCATTTGACACGTTTACGACATACCTAAGGTCGAGCGCTTATAGGGTTGAGAATTAAATAATATTTGGTAATTATGACGCAAGCTCTGACGTAATTAACGAAATCCACTAATAACGTTTGCGACTAACCCTTCGTTCCGATACGCGATAATACTAACCTAAGCACGCTTAAAGGTGTTCCGAGACGCGCTTAAACTGTTTTGCCAAAGCTTGAAAATGGCGCGGGTCATTATGACAAACAAGTGACAGCGCTCAGAGCGATCTACCTCGATATCGTGAGCAGTCTAAGCGCGAGAAATGATGTCATTTGTGACGTCACAAAGCTTTGACGCAATACAGATTATGCACGTCTCGGAACGGCTTTAAGCGTGCTTAGGTTACTATTATCGTGTCTCAGAACTATTTTTTCCCACAGCCGCATAAATATTATCGTGTCTCAGAACTATTTTTTCCCACAGCCGCATAAATATTATCGTGTCTCAGAACTATTTTTTCCCACAGCCGCATAAATATTATCGTGTCTCAGAACTATTTTTTCCCACAGCCGCATAAATTTGGAACGTCGTCGCGGTGACTTCGAGAAATGCGGGCAACTTTATGAACAATATATGGCGGCTACCAAATCTAAAGTGGTTGCCTCTGCTTTGGCGGTTAAATACTCCAGGTTCCTCAACCATGTCAGAAAAGATACGGTTGGCGCTAGAAATGTGCTTAATGAAGCAATAGTCAAAGATCCACTAAACCCAAGACTTCATCTTCAACGGTTAGATCTAGCGCTGCATATAAAAGATACTCCATATTCTGAAATTGAGGGTAAGTGATTTTTTTTTCAACATGGACACTAACAGTGGGTCTCGTCCACAAATTTAAGGTCGCTCAGTGGGCTATGGAGAGAGCTATGCTAGAAATACTCTGGAGGAAATCCGTCGGAGAACCAAAGTTACCGATATAGCCTTCAAAATTAGTAAGCTGAAGTGGCAAGTGGGCTGGACATGTCTGTCGTAGAACCGATGAACGATGGAGTAGACGGGTTCTAGAGTGGAGACCACGTACGGGAAGACGCAGAGTGGGTCGACTCCCCGCCAGATGGACGGATGACCTGAGGAAGGTCGCTGGTGGGGGTTGGATGAGGGTGGCAGGAGATCGTGTGAAGTGGCGAGCCTTAGGGGAGGCCTAGTACTCCAGCAGTGGAGAAACACAGGCTGATGTTGATGATGTTTTTTTTCTATTCCAATATTATAAATATTCTTTAATGCACGTAAAAATAGTACAGAGGCGAGCTGCAATGCCAGAAGGCATTCTTTACCAGCTAACCTTGGGGATCGAGTAAGGTGATAGGCAGGATGAAAAAAATAAGATTTTTTAATGATAGTTTTTTTTTTTTAATTCCAGACAGGTCACACAGCGCCATCTAGTTTCCGTGGTAAGCTACGAGGCTTGTGTTACGGAAACTAGATGGTTGATAAACTACATATACTTTTTTTTTTGTAAATATATTATACATATAAACACCCAGACCGAGACAAATTACAAGTAACAAAAGCCTCGTAGCTCACCACGGAAACTAGATGGCGCTGTGTGACCTGTCTGGAAATATTTATATTATAAAAATGCTAGTATAAAACAATACCTGTAAATTAGACTAGCATTTAGGCATTTTTTTTTCTTATCTTATTTCATTGAATAATTCTATTACAGAATTAACAATGACATACGGCAAGGAAGAGGGCTGTGATTTGGAGACCAGCACCCAGTTTGCGTGGAGACGGCGCGAGCTGGCCGAGGAGTTGGGCACAGTGCTGCAGGCCAGACAGGCATACGTGCACTACCTGGCGCTCGCCAAGAACATGCGCAAGAGGAACCGGAAGGACAAACACGAAGGACCTCCGCCGCCGCAAGAGGGGTAATCCACTATTATAACACACATTTCTACACTTTTCAGGAAATAAAATCAATTATTAGTATTTTATGAAACTGTTGCATAATAAGGGGTATTATACACGAGTGTGTATTTAAATCCTCGCCAAGCCGTCTGGCCAGCGTGGCGAGTGTAGGCCAAAGTTCTCCAGATATATGTTCTGGAAGGCCCATCTCCAGCAGTGGAGGTCTAGGACGCTGTGTTCTAGGGGGGCTGTAATGATGATGATGTTTAAAAACCGAGCCGTATTCGAGGTTTTTAATAGTATCACACGAGTGTTTTAAGTGCAGTTTCATTCACTAATTTATCTACTCTCATACATTGGGATTGAACCTACTAAACAAAAGATAAAAGTTAAAAGAGTAAGAAAAATCACACGAAATGCTATACAACAAAACGTATGGATTTTTTATCATTTTTTTAAATGACCATGGTACAGAATACATAAGTCCTAAACAATGAAATGGCGCCAAAACCTAGCTTATGACCGCTCACGCGCTATGGCGAGCTCTGCCATAGAGAAGTAAAAATTGAAATCAAAACTTTTTTGTAATGGAACCTTTGCCTTAAAAAAATAAGTGTTATATAATAGGTATGATTCTATTTTTAAAATGAAATATAACATTATTTTGTTAGAGAAAAAATGTTATAATGTGATTCTATTTTAAAATTTCAGCAGTATGTTTATAAAGTATGTCAATATAAATTCGTTTTGAAGTTTGTAATTCTCATTTTACGACATGATAGTAGATAAATAACATTTTTAAAATGTTTCTGCGAATTCCGAAACAGATGCTAAATGTTTGCGAATCGATGGCTATAAATCTCGTGACCAATTTATGACACACTTTTTTATAATATTTTAAGGTGTCTTATCTCTAACGAATTCAGCAACATTTTAGAAATGTGCAAGGTACAATGTAATATTTTCAACCCATTTCACTTTGTGGAAACAAATCTACTAAATGGTGTTGTAAATCAGGTTGTTGCGGATGCATTTTTTTCACGTATGCGGATGATGTGAATGCGGATCTGTACAAAAAAATATAAAAAAAATAAAATAAAGTGCGGGCAAAAAAATCTAAAAGACTAACAAATATCTTTTCTTTATTTAAAATGTAGTGAGCAATTTACTATTACTAATTAATTATTTTAGTAACTAAATTTGAATATTGTAGCATTATATTTATCCTGGTCGGGACACAAAAAATATTTATTAATGTAAATAAATACATTTAATTAATATTTAGTTTATTTGTGAGATTTCTCTCCTTTGGTACGCTGGAGACATCGACGACCTTGCCACTTGTCATGATTGGCCTATAGTAAAGTTGGCTAAATGTGAATCCGCTTATTTATAAGCGTGGTTTCTGACCACCCCGAAAGGGAAACGGTCGTGATTATACTTCACTTTACTACTATATTTATTTAAAAGTAGGATGGTCGCCTTTTCGCGCTCCCAGTCTGTTTCGCAAGGGTTCACTTGGAACACTGGCTGGTGGAGCTGATCAGATTGCGTGCTATTTTAGATAATAGTTTGAACTCGCTTCGATTAACACTTCACCATTTAGAGGACTCTCATTTAAATTAATTCGCTTATTGATCCTTCTTGAGAACTGTGTCATTTCTGTCGTTTCTTGTCTCTCATCGTCACTTGATGAATCGAGCATCATGGTAAAATCACTTATTAAGCAGGACTGGCTTCCTGTACCTGAGGTCCCTGGTCATTCCGTATCTGTTGCCATGCAAACGGTCTTTCTTACTGGTCAACTCCCGCCACAAGCCGGGTCTGCCCTTTTCTTGTATATTGAATCCGCATCAGCTCCGCATCGATTTATGCGGATGCGGTTGCGGATGTCTAAATCAATGCATATGCGGATACGAACATTTGCAACATTCCTGTTGTAAATTTATGACAAATATATATAAGAACAGTGTATTTCTTATTATTTCGAGCAATCGCCGCTTTTGTTTAAAAAACATTCTTTGTTTATTATTGTGTATGAATCATAAAATCTATGATTCATACACAATACCTACTTATCCCTAATTTTAACTAACCTACTAATTTTAAGTCAGTTGTAAGAAATAAGGATTCGATAGTAAAAATAACTTAACTAGACCTATTGGTGTACAGGAACCCGGAATCCAAAAGAAAAGACAGTGCGGGCCCAGCAGGAGGCGGCGGTAACTACTATCCCCCAGGACAAAACTACGAACAAAACTATCAACAGCCTCCCTACGCCAACAACTGGGGGTATCCACCTCCCCAGGGATACCAACAACACCCTCCACAACCTTGGCAACAGTACCCCAATTATTACTGATAAACAAGCTGGAACAAGCGCAACAATAACCTTTTATTCCTATCTATACGGAGTGATCTTACGTTGGACTATATTATTCTATTGATAGAAACACGGCAAGTGTTTTCAAGCCGGCATAGTGTTAGGGACTGATGGCTAATTGTCTGACTTCAGTTGCTAACATTCATGGACCTTGCGCGCCACTTACCATCAGGTGGGCCAAAGGTCACATGTCTTGCTAGTATAAAAAAAAACAAACACCTTTTCCAAAGAAACCATATGTCGGAATTGACAAAAAAAATTGCTTCTTCATTTCATCATCATTTTTCAACCTCCACTGCTGGAGATGGGCCTTCCAGAACATATACCTGGAGAATTTAGCCTAAACTGGCCAGATGGCTTGGCGAGGCTATGTCAAATTTAATGACAATTTATTTATTTTAAAGTCACACTGTTTTTTTTTTCTCATGGAGTAATTCGCGTCAATATCGCCCAAACCCGACAGGTATATGGGAGAATACAGCGCGGGAAAACAAAAAAAAAAAAAAGACGTTTTTTGACTAACAATATCCACAGCTAACAATACACAAAAATTTGGACATGTTTACTCACAACACCGACATGAGAAAGAAATAATATGTTTTTTTTTTTATTTGCGTTTGTTCCATTCATAAATTAATATACAATGTAACTAAATTGTAGTTTAATTTTTAATATATAGCACCCTTATTAACATAAGGGCATCAGCCATGGGCATGAGATGGAATTATCTACCAGTTGGCGCTGACAGAGAGAGAAAAAGGACAATAACGACTCACCCCTCGTTCCGAATCAAGCTCAGAGCGCTTAGAATGAATGAACAGTCGTTTCAAATCAAATATCACGATTTGGATGCTCAGAGCGTGATATCAATTCGCTACGGTCTAAATCACATGGAATCATATGAAAGATAAATTGCGGATTCCACATCTTTGATTATGAATACTTACAAACATCTTTCAGTTTATTCATCTTTATATGTGTAAAGTTTAATATTATTAACTTATTTTGGTAATTTAAAATAACTTGCCGTGTTACAGACATTTTCTTTTTCACTTCCTACTTAAATATTAATTATTAACCGCAAAAAATAAATTGCAACTTGTGCCCTATATTTAAAGTCCAATTTATGGTTTTCCATAATTATTCACATTGTAGCACATTATTAAACAAAATAACACCACTTTTGACAAATAATATCCACAGTAAATTAATTTACAAAACAATAACTTGCACTTGACATCTCCGCGCAAAATGGCGCGAAAGACTCCTCTCGCGCTTAGACTGCTCACGATATCGAGGTAGATCGCTCTGAGGGCTGTCAGTTGTTTGTCATAATGTCGCGCGCCATTTTCAAGTTAATTTAAATTAGGTTTTCTTTTAAATTATTTAATATTGTAATTCGTTTATACTGTTTCTATATTACTTCTTAAACAAATCTATAATTAATATTTAAGTAGGAAGTGAAAAAAAAAATGTCTGTAACACGGCAATTTATTTTAAAACACCAAAATAAGTTAATAATATTAAACGTTACACATATAAAGATGAATAAACCGAGAGATGTATATTTGTTAGTATTCATACTCAAAGATGTGGAATCCGCAATTTATCTTCCATACATTTAAAAAAAAACTAACATTTTATGAATGAAAATGTGATTTAGACCGTTCCGAATTGATATCACGCTCTGAGCATTCAAATCGCGATATTTGATTCGGAACGACGGTCAGTGTCCTATTCGTTCTAAGCGCTCTAAACGCGATTCGGAATGAGGGGCGTGAGAAGTCAGAAATGATGTCATTTGTGACGTCACGTAGCTTTGGCAAAACAGTTTAAGCGTGCTTAGGTTACTATTATCGTGTCTCGGAACGACAGGTCAGAAACTGTATTTGTGTCTCTCTCTCTCCCGCGCGTCTCTCTCTCTCTGAATTTTAAAAAACCTTTATCGTATCACGCCCTTGTATTACTAACTGTTCAATATATTATAAGCAATTGTATGTCAGGGTTTTCAATAAATGTTAAAATTGGCGTAGTAGTGTTGAGTTTTACTTAGAATGACATGGTATGAGTATTAAAGCTAGGACAATCGTCTTAGAATGGGGTGTATCACTAACTTTTAATCACGACAGATGGCGCATGATAGATGGTACCTAATATAACTGTCAGTTTGACCGCCTCCGTGGTCTAGTGGTAACAAACGTTGCCGTGAACTCGGGAGGTCGTGGGTTCGATTCCCACCGGGGGCAAGTTGTACATTGTATAATTTGTCTCGGTCTGGGTGTTTATATGTATATATTTACAAAAAAAAAGTCCATCTAGTTCCCGTAACACAAGCCTCGTAGCTTATCACGGAAACTAGATGGCGCTGTGTGACCTGTCTGGAAATATTTATTATTTATAATTGCATAGAAATCTTGTATTTTTATTTTGAAATTTATTATTTTCTGGATATTATGCCGAAGTGAGCAGCTTTTAAGTGTACAAATCGAGATTCCTAAGCGAAATCAAAGATATGGTGATCTCAAAATTGCCGTTCTATTAATAAAACCTTATGTTCTTTTTAAAGACGGTGTTCACTTTCTTAATTCGTCTTTTAAGATAGGTAACGTTAATTTAAAATACATTATTCTGTTATAAAAATTAAATCAACAAAAACATTTTAAAAATTATGCGATATAGGTGTAAAACAAGGTACCATTGCCGCTAGCGACATCTACAAAAAGCTTTGCCTGATATACCCCATTAATTAGTCTATGACAGTTATTGTAGGTTATGGTCGTATATATGTATGTATATATAACTTGGCGGTTTAAGGTATCCGATCCAACATACCAAATCAAGTGACCACATCTTTAAACATCATCTAAACGTATTGGATTACGTCTATTTTCCAATTGTACTAAGGAAATCTCTCCGCGATGTCTAATAATAATAATAATAAGGTACCAAACTTAAGAAATATCACAAAAAAAAAATTGTGTCCCGAACAGGAATCAAACCTTGCGACTGCTATGCTGCCTTTGGCACAAATATAATTTACCGAGGTGTTTAGACATCGCCTTGAATAATTTCCTGTGCACTGGTCACACGGCTAATGAGTTTCAACTCCAAACGTCGCAAAACGATCATGGGTGTCTTTCAGCCATTCAGCGGGGCGGTCCGTGCGGGTCGTTCGCTCAGAATCGCTTTTTTTTTTTAGACTGAATTACGCTTTGACAGGCACTGGGCATTTTTCATACAAAATGATGATTACATTAATTTCAAATAATAGGAATAAATGGTCAAACGTTACAGAATTAGTGTTTGATAGTCCATTGCATTTCCACTGGTTGTTTGACGCGCACTTTCAAAATTATTTTGTTGTTAATTTTGTTATTGCACAGTAGACATAGAAGTATTAGGCTGAGTTGCACCAAAATGTGTAATTATAACGAATAAAGTTAATAAAAATGGCGTCGTATCACTTTTATATTGAAGTGAACGTCAAACACGACGCAACCTGGCATTCGAATACCTTTAAGCGTGCTTGGGTTACTATCATCGTGTCTTGGAACGAGGGGTTTGCAACAAGTACTGCGCCGAAGGAACTTCGCGAATAGTGTAGTGAAGATTTTATAAAAATAATTAACGAAGAAATCAAATAACAAATTTAATAGTTAGATAACTTTATTTAGTAAATCCTTACAGTTTACAATGTAATAATGTTTTGTAAAATAATCACGTCGCTACATTAAAAAGTATTTACAATTAATGTTACTTAAATAAACCTATGTAATAAATAATTTTATATAATCCAATTAAACGGAAAGGTCTGGAGACAGGAAGGCTGGCAATTATTTCTGCCAACGTATTAGCCTCGCTATACAGAGGATAATGTTGCCAGTCTACTTGGGACTATAACTAGACACAGTTACGCAAAAAAGGATCCAAACAACATTTTTTTAGAAATTTAATTATGAATTTGTCAGGGATCACGCCAAGTACCAAATCTGAGGGAAGACAGCAAAGTAAATGTGATCTTGATGACTGCGACGAATGTAAAGGAGAATTAATTAAATTTTGAAAAAAACACAATAACGCCGCGTTCGTTTTAAGAAATGTTACCATGAAAATACCACTTTTTTTAGCACAGTTCGTTCGTTTAATGAAAATTCTAACATTTGATGCTAATTTCGTATGTCAGTACCGTATTGAAATGAAATGAAATAATTTATTTGTCAGAAACATGGTAGTTACAGGGATGTAAATTATTATATGTAATTATATCACATGCTTCGCTATTTCTAGCATACAAATATTTATTTAGTCACATGACTTTGTCGAGCTTAGTGTCTAGGTATTCTTTTGTCGAATAAAAACATTTATTAACCAGCATTTGTTTGACTCTTAATTGGAACAGTTTTAGTGGCAGCTCCCTTATAGTAACTGGAAGCTTATTAAATATCTTTGTTGCCATTGCATAACAATTTCGGCTATATTGAGTACTTTTATGAGCTGGAATAATTATTCTACTAGGATAACGCGTTTTAAAATTGCAATTATCCCCAAGAGTTTTAAAAGGAGGGTTATTGATGTTACTTTTTGACAGATGTCATTTAACATAAGAAATGGTTTGTTTACATTGTTGTATACTTTATAGTTTATATTATATTCG
The DNA here is from genome assembly GCA_910589645.1 of Tinea semifulvella. Lineage (NCBI taxonomy): Eukaryota > Metazoa > Arthropoda > Insecta > Lepidoptera > Tineidae > Tinea > Tinea semifulvella. The sequence continues at coordinate 8,426,822 of OU342620.1, forward strand.
TTTAAAATGTATTCTAAACGATTTTATGTAATAAATTCAAAAACTATAATACATTGTCAATTGGTTACTTGTCAAAAACTAGCCTCACCGCTCGTTCTTTTTAAGAAATGTTAGCATTGTTAAAAAAGGTGGTATTTCTTAACAAAAACGACATTTCACGCTGGTTTATGAAGTTGCTACGAAATGTTGGAAATGCTATAAAACGAACGCGGCCTAACTGTTATGATTATTGAATTGTATTAAGTTGATGCTTGCTGCATAAAATTTTGGCCAATCTCTTGTCATCATCATTTCTGCAAACTAGTAGTGTCTTTGCGTTTTGTCAACAAAACAACACGTGATTCCAATCGCTAGATTTTAAACTCGCTTAATGTCATCAAGGCTTAAAGATCTCTCACTATCATGAACAGGCAGCTTTTGCGGCTTTTACAGCTGAAAAAAAAAAATCTACGTCTTCGTCTAACTCGCACAGTCCAACATTTCCTTCCAGCTGTCAAACGAAAATTATGTCTCTGTAATTGAGACTATTCAAATTTAAAATTGCGTCTTATGTATATGTTTGTGTTTATTTATTGTTATGTATTTTATTTGTTTATTCATACTTGATTTATGCAATGAGTTTTATAAATACTGTAGTTTTTTGATTTTAATTTGTTTTTTTTTTTTTTTATACTTGTTTAAACTGTTTTCAAAATTATTGTTAATGCATGTTGATCACGAATGCCATTGTAAGCAAGAGTGGGGCGCTCCCTGTATCACAGACCTTCTGGGACATAGTTCAGGAATCCCCGTATTTACTGATTGATTGATTGATAGGCGCGGTGGTGGCTCGGTTGTAAGAACGCGTTCCTTAAATCCTACAAAGGTCGGTTCAAACCCCCCCGGCATGTACCAATGAGAAAAACACTTTTCTTACGTACATTTGTCAAAGAATTACAACACCACCGTTCCCGTGCCTCGGAGAGCACGTTAAGCCGTCGGTCCCGGTTCCACTAATACCAACTTGTAGAATCGTTGATAAATTGTCATTCAAAATTCACATCATATCCTTGCCAACCGTCTGGCCAGCGTGGCGAGTGTAGGCCAAATTCTCCAGATATATGTTCTGGAAGGCCCATCTCCAGCAGTGGAGGTCTAGGACGCTGTGTTCTAGGGGCTGTAATGATGAATGATGATGATATCTAGGTTTTTAAGTCAATAAACATTTTTATTATTATTATTATGTACCAGCTACAGCTGACCTCCAAAATAAAACTGTCGGTTCGCCTCTATTTTTAACTATAATCGTAACTGTAAAGAAACTTAATTTTCGTTTGACAGCTGGAAGGAAATGTTGAGTGGAGGAGCCGTGTGTCAGACTTGAAAAATCATTGACGAGAGGGGTGCAAAAGTGATAAAACCCCTTTTAACTCTAACTGCCTCCGTGGTCTAGTGGTAACAAACGTTGCCGTGAACTCGGGAGATCGTGGGTTCGATTTCCAACGGGGGCAAGTTGTACATTGTATAATTTGTCTCGGTCTGGGTGGTTATATGTATAATATGTATATATTTACAAAATAAAAAAGTATAATATGTAGTTTATCAACCATCTAGTTTCCGTAACACAAGTAACGTAGCTTACCACGGAAATTAGATGGCGCTGTGTGACCTGTATGGAAATATTTATTATTTTATTTATAAATTTTATTATTATATTTATAATACACCTAGATTAAAGATTAAATAGACCTAGAAAGAGCCATCATGTTTTTTTTTTTTCAAAATGTGGGTAGTTTTAAATCAAACGCTCGTTATGGACGATAACTACATCTGCGCGGCTCCAGTTGACCCGTGACTACGGTAAATGCAACTTGACTAAAACGTCGGAGGAGTAGTGCTCTAAGAAAAATTGCGCAAAGAACACTTGAATTATTACAACTTATATTACAGGGTGTCCGGTTGCAAATTTCGAATTATAAAATGCAATAAAAAACTAAAATACTAAATGGTGATTTTTTAAAATTTGTTAGGGACCATCACGGCCGTATCCCTTGCGAGGTCAAAAACCATGCTTTTTTTTTCAAGAAGCGGATTAAGCCATTCTTATAGGTTCGTTGATGTCTCTAACGTACTAAACTCGAGAAATATCATAAATAAATGAAATAGATTATTGTGTCCCGACCAGGAGTCAAACTCGCGTCTAAATCTACGAACATAACTGCTAGGCCACAAGCAGTTTAAAAATAAAGTCGCTCGTGTAGTGCACATTCGTGGAATCTGTCAACTTATTCCACGCATTGCACTACAGTGACGTTGGAATATTGTCCTATTGTTCTGAAATATTGGTTGAATTGTTTAGATAAAGTTATCGTATCGAGAACGAAACCATCGACCAGCAATAGTAGCAGAATCGTTGGCTTTAAAATAAGCCTCTCCGCTCAACGATTACACAAACATTCAAATTTGAAATCCGAATTTGCTACTGCGAAATTTGCAATTTGAACACCCTTTATTTTGTAAATGATTTACCTTCTCTTTCCTTCCTCCGTAACTTCTTTCTCCGTCTGTCTATGGCGGCCAGTTCTGCTTTGACAGTATGGTACGCTTTGCGGAGATCAGACAGTTTTGACGTTATCAAATTAATTCGACTCTGACTATTCCATGAAGGATCTGATGACAAAAAACAATAATTAATTCAACTATAGTTTTTGACATTTTGCTGAGTATCTCGCCAACCCTGGCCAGCGTGGCGAAAAAGGCCAAATTCAACATTCATAAAAATTTACAGTTAACTAAAAGCAATTAATATTTCATGTGTGTGTAATATATATGTATATGGTCTGCGGAGGGGAATAGCAGGTATGACAGGGGACTTGTCAGTGTGACGTCACTCCCGGACTGATTATCCGCTCGTTCCGAATCATGCTCGGAACAATCTGTAAGACAATATGGCCGTCCTTCTGGCCGTAAAAAGCAATTATGCTCTGCACTGATTCTCGACTGCCACCTAGCCCTGGAGGCAGTGTGCAGAGACAATACATACATAGCTCCACATAGAAGTTATACTTGAATGTGGGTCCGGGGAGCGGGATGACAGGTATGACAGGGGACTCGTCAGCAGACGTGACTCCCGGACTGATGTTGATACTCACCGAGCTCCACATAGAAGTTATACTTGAATGTGGGTCCGGGGAGCGGGATGACAGGTATGACAGGGGACTCGTCAGCAGACGTGACTCCCGGACTGATGTTGATACTCACCGAGCTCCACATAGCAGTTGTACTTGAGTGTGGGTCCGGGGAGCGGGATGGCAGGTATGACAGGGGACTCGTCAGCAGACGTGACTCCCGGACTGATGTTGATACTCACCGAGCTCCACATAGAAGTTGTACTTGAGTGTGGGTCCGGGGAGCGGGATGGCAGGTATGACAGAGGACTCGTCAGCAGACGTGACTCCCGGACTGATGTTGATACTCACCGAGCTCCACATAGAAGTTGTACTTGAGTGTGGGTCCGAGGAGCGGGATGGCAGGTATGACAGGGGACTCGTCAGCAGACCTGACTCCCGGACTGATGTTGATACTCACCAAGCTCCACATAGAAGTTGTACTTGAGTGTGGGTCCGGGGAGCGGGATGGCAGGTATGACAGGGGACTCGTCAGCAGACGTGACTACCGGACTGATGTTGATACTCACCGAGCTCCACATAGAAGTGGTACTTGAGTGTGGGTCCGGGGAGCGGGATGGCAGGTATGACAGGGGACTCGTCAGCAGACGTAACTCCCGGACTGATGTTGATACTCACCGAGCTCCACATAGAAGTTGTACTTGAGTGTGGGTCCGGGGAGCAGGATGGCAGGTATGACAGGGGACTCGTCAGCAGACGTGACTCCCGGACTGATGTTGATACTCACCGAGCTCCACATAGAAGTTGTACTTGAGTGTGGGTCCGGGGAGCGGGATGGCAGGTATGACAGGGGACTCGTCAGCAGACGTGACTCCCGGACTGATGTTGATACTCACCGAGCTCCACATAGAAGTTGTACTTGAGTGTGGGTCCGGGGAGCGGGATGGCAGGTATGACAGGGGACTCGTCAGCAGACGTGACTCCCGGACTGATGTTGATACTCACCGAGCTCCACATAGAAGTTGTACTTGAGTGTGGGTCCGGGGAGCGGGATGGCAGGTATGACAGGGGACTCGTCACCAGACCTGACTCCCGGACTGATGTTGATACTCACCGAGCTCCACATAGAAGTTGTACTTGAGTGTGGGTCCGGGGAGCGGGATGGCAGGTATGATGGGGGTCTCGTCAGTGTCCCTCCGGCACCTCCTGGGACGTCCCCTGCCAGCTGAAGGCACACTCACTCCAGCTCCGGAACTTTCAGAAGCTTTTCGGGAACGAATACCACCTAATAGAAAACAAATATTGAATCATTGCGGCAAGAGTTAAGTAATGATCGGAGCATTTTAAGTTCATATCTGTTCTGCTTATTCCTATACTACCACGGAATGAAGCTAATGAGAAAATCCAGCAATACAAATATAGGATATCACTTCATGAATAACAGAGTTGTAAATATGTGAAACAAAATACCAGAAGACATATTAAAGTCCTCAACTGTAAACACTTTTAAAAACAAACTGGACAAGTGGCTAGTGACAATCGAAATAGACTATGGTGATAACTGACTATTTAATAAACTCTACACCAGTGCTTGATATAGGCATATCAGCAATGCGCTGCTCGCCTATTAATTAATAATAATAATAATAATACTATGCTTTACTAATTATGGACAAAGCTCATTCTTTTGGAAGACATGCAACTATTTCAATAGTAACTGTTCAGAACATAATTAGTTTAAAAGAAGCCAATGTTTGCTACGCATATGCCTTAGATGTGACATCATCATCATCATCAGCCTGTATCTCTCCACTGCTGGATATAGGCCTCCCTCAAGGCTCGCCACTGCACGCGGTCTTTTGCAGCCCTCATCCAACCCCCACCAGCGACCCTCCTTATGTCATCCGTCCACCTGGCGGGGGGTCGTCCCACTCTGCGTCGTCCCGTACGTGGTCTCCTCTCCAGAACTCGTTTGCTCCATCGGTCGGGTTCGTCGGTTCTTACCTTTAGTTATTGGTTATCTGATTTTTGTAAGTATTCTTCATTTTATTTTAAGCTTTGTATTTAAGTCTGTAGTCTATTTGCGGTTACTTCTAATTGACCCTTAATGTTTACATTACTTTTTCCCTATTTTGTTATTAGTCGTTAGTTATTTTTTTATAAATTGGTAAAACTATCAACTGTCCACGAACATAATCCACTGTCGCTAGTTCGTCTGTCCAGCGTGGCAAATACTCCAGAAATATATTCTGGAAGTCTGGGAGGCGCATCTTCAACAATGGAGGTCTAGAAAAAATATGAGGTACCCTAAAATAAGTGACTTACCATGTACTTTGTCAAGATCCATAGGTGAAGGTTCGTGGGGTCTACTGTCTTCTTCTTCATCCTTTCTGACCGGAGGACTGTCGCGGGAGTTGCGGTGGTCTCTGGATATACAAATGTTTTTACTAATAGTAAAAGTCAGTCCACAGCACTTAGAATTTACCTCACAGTCACTGTAGCACACAGTAAAAGATCATTGTCTAAACTAAAAACATTCAAAAACTATCTTAGATTAACATTGTCGCAAATTATATCGTCAAATTTATCTACATGATTTTTGCTAATGCGGAGAATTTTGGGTATGGACGGAGTTCGAAACCAACAAATCCATTATAAGAAATCAAATACAGTCCACTGACGGCCTTTGTTGGCGTTTGGTCCGGGCCTTTAACATAAACATAGTTAGCTGGAAGGTTCTGGATCAGGCGCGAAATCAGAGAATATAGTTTACCTGTGTGGAGACAAGTCGGAGCCACTGTCGGGGGAGGTGGATGGCGATTGTTCCAGAGGTCTCCCCCATCCCTCCCGGACATTGTCCACAGGGTTGCTTATCACAGACACGCTGGCGTTGATGTTGATAGGAGTTGGCTCGGGACGACGTTCTTCTGAAATAAGTTATTATCAGACGTAGAGGTCGCACAATCTGTATTGCTCAAAGATGAGCACAACTCAATTGCCGCGTTCGTTTTAAGAAATGCTAGCATACAAATGCTGTTCCATTCATTTAACAAAAAATGTTAAGAGGGTTTAACGATTTGCACCCCTCTCGCTCGCACAATCCAATTATTTTTTTCAGGGTACTCTTGACAAATCTAGTCACTAGTTCATATATTTAATTTCAGACAGATATATACTATATTTCTTCAAATTACAAATGTTTTGATCGTGCGAGCGAGAACGATGCAATAGTGTTGTGTTTGCCATCTCAATAACATATGTATATAGGATGAAGTAGAAGTGCAAGCAACATACCTATATTATGATGCTGAGGAGCCGAAGCGAATGGCATGTGTGGCCTTAACCTCGGGGGAGCGGGTTCCGTGTCCGGTGCCGGAGAGCCCGGTATGGTTTCCTCGCACAACAGAAGGGAGAGGTTGCTATCCTCTTCCCCGGAGAGAGTGCGGGGCCGCATGTTCCCGGCGACCACCACACTGGCACCTGACAAATAGCTTTGATCTTAGATCAAAACGGAAAACACAGCGTTAGGACGCTTCATTGGTTCCACCAAGCTGCAGTTGGTGAAACTGTATTACGGTTAAGTGTCATTAAAATAAGTAAATAAAATATTATTGAACATTGTAATATCATTGCAGCCGAGCCCCTAGAACACAGAATTCTAGACTTCCACTATTGGAGATGGGCCTTCCAATATTATCTGGAGAATTTGGCCTTAACTCGCCACGCTGGCCAGACGGGTTGGTTATTATTTTATTATTATTACAGCCCCTAGAACACAGTGTCCTAGACCATTGGAGATGGGCTTTCCAGAACATATATCTGGAGAATTTGGCCTACACTCGCTACACGCTGGCCAGACGGCTTGGCGAGGATATGATGTCAATTTATTAACGATTTCACAAGTTGGTATTGGCTCTCCTCCTCACGGGAACGGTGGTGTTTTTAATCTATGACTGCCGTACGTAAGAAAAGTGCATTGCTTATTGGTACATGCCGGTTGGGTTTGAACCGACTTTTGTAGGATTCAAGAACGCGTTCTTACAACCGAGCCACCACCGCGAGGGTTGTTTTGTTTAAAATATACAAATATATTAGTAAGTATTCTTAAAGCACTCTCACTCTCAAAATTCTCATGGTTATATTTGAACATCATTATAGGATCCCAGATGAACTAGCTGTATCAGCCTATAGGCCAGACATCTTAGTGTTTTCTCGGAACTTGAAAAAAGTTATCCTTATTGAACTTACCGTTCTGTGGGAATCAAATATACCAAAAGACCACAACAAGAGATGATCAGGGTAAGTGAACGCAATGGAAGTTGGTGCGAGAGGAGATCCAGCAAAATTACTGCATCACTTACTGACATAATTGGGCCTAAGCAGGTCTGCAGGAGATACAATTGTACAGTATTTTATGTTGTTGTTTTGTTGGGTAGGAAGAGGAGTAGAATAGTGGATGGTGGTGGTTAAACCAGCCTATTGTCGGTCGCAAGCCCGAGACACCATTCTTCTCATCTCTTACCCACACACGCTGGACCCGGCACCCGCACGGTGATTCCATGGAATGCTTAGAAATTTGTCTTCTCTTAAACTATTTAGTATGTATGTAGTATTTGTACACTACGGACTAAACAACTTTTGTATTTGGATCTGTATTGTGAATTAGTTGTTTATTTACTATTACGTGACGTCATCCGTAAGTCATTTGCAACTGCAGCGTTCAAAAACGATTTTTAAAAGCAGATTTTAAGGCGATTTAGACCCGATAAAAAATCTAATGTATTTTCCGAGAGTTCGTAAGCAAATATATACAATTTAAAACACATTTTGAAAAATCGTCATTTAGCCTATAGGATCTAAGCAGGTCTGCAGGAGGATACATTTATGGAACGAGCTTCCAAGACGGCATTAACGGAATCATATAGTATTTGGTTGGGTAGGGCGGGAAGTAGAATGGTGAGTGAAGTGATGGATTTTAAACCAGCCCATAATTGTTCTACTCTCTCTCACATATGATGGACCAGGTACCCGCACGGTAAATCTTTTCTTTGTATATGACTATATCTCAGAACTAAAAAAAAAAAATATCATGTCTTAGGAATTTAATAATGTATTAAAAATATACATACTATGTTTCCTTTCGTTCTTGCAAGCGTCTTCCAGCATGAGCAGTGTTTCTCCCGCACTCCACTCTCCCGGACTCTTGGTGGCGTGCAACCCGGTCACCGCACGGGGAGGCGGGCCCTCCGAGCTGCCGCCACTGCTGCCCCATTCCTCCACAGAGGATAGCTTGTCGATAATTAACCTGAAAATCATTTACAATGTAAATAATACTAAGGTTTTAGCAATAAAAATAAACAAATAAATATTTCCAGACAGGTCACACAGCGCCATCTAGTTTCCGTGGTAAGCTACGAGGCTTGTGTTACGGAAACCAGATGGTTGATAAACTACATATTATACTTTTTTTTTTTGTAAATATATACATATTATACATATAAACACCCAGACCGAGACAAATTATACAATGTACAACTTGCCCCCGGTGGGAATCGAACCCACGACCTCCCGAGTTCACGGCAACGTTTGTTACCACTAGACCACGGAGGCGGTCAAAGCAATGTACGAGTATTGTCAGTCTCTCATCAAGGGCCTATTGTTTCGGTCTGGTGAGCGAACTAATGGCTTTGTTTACGTCATTATTTTTGGCTTTTCATTTTACCCTATATTCCTATTGTGATTTTAGAAGATTATCTACTGCCATGAAAGGATTACTTCGGCTGCGACAAGTTTCATCATCAGCACAGTCACTAGAACACATAGTCCTACCTCCACCACTGGAAATGGGCCTTTCAGGACATACTCGTATTTCTGGAGACTTTGGCAGTCTAAGTCAAAGTCAAAATATCTTTATTCACGTAAACCTATTACAGGCATTTATGAAACGTCATTAATTTAATTATTTTGAATGATTCTACTCCTGCTAGTAGAAGACTAAGCAGCAAAGTGGTCCAATAAGTAAGCTGTTAGCAGAAGACCAGCAGCTTAGCAAATTCCAGTGACCTGTTAATGTTTAATCTGACTGAGAAAGGAATCTGCAAGGAAAACTCAGCTATATCAGATTTACAAAATAAAACATATACAGAACTGCACCACAACGATCAATTAATAACCTTTTAAATTTAGTTATCCGTACCTATGAGAAAACAATACCTGGTACAGCAGTAACCCACCAGGCAAGTCAGAATTAAGGTAGACTACATGCCTATGTGCAACCCGAAAGTCGACAAAACGCAAAAACCTCTGTTAATTTAAGAACAATAAATTGAACGTGTTCGGCAGAGGTCCCAGGCCCCCACAGCAGCACCCGATCACGGACATAACGCATGTGCCAGCCATCCCCCCGCTCAACCAGGCCCTTAGGGTGCGGACCGGGACCCGACACACGTGCCACCACTGCAATGACCTTCTAAGGAAGGGGCGACCACCGGACACGCCACACCATGAGAACCTGAACACTAAGAATGACCTTCGAGACACACACAAGCTAAACATAACAATTACTTCCTAAGTACCCAAATGTTGCCGTGCAATTCCGTTAACAAACTTATATATTAGTTAATAAAATAATAAATACATAATAGTAACTAAATGTTACATAAAAAATAATTATATTATAATAATAAGGTAATAAAAAATATTACTGTATCACAATAAACAGTATTTACTAATTAGTCAATAATGTATTAGTAACTAATTGTTACATTCAAAATATTTCTACATAACTGTAAAATAAATCAAAAATAAAAACAGATTATTAAAAAAGAACCTAATGTGCTATTAACTAATTCTCTAATCTTTGCAGAGCGGCAATATTCCACACATCTAGACGGGTTAGCGAGGGTCTAATGACAAGTTATTAACGATTCCAAAAGTTAGCATTAGTGGAACCGAGACTGACGGCTTATTGTGCTCTCCAAGGCACGGGAACAGTGGTGTTGGAAATCTATGACAATTTTTATTGGAGTTCGATCGCGATGTATTTTGCATTAGATCTTACCGAGTCACCAACTTTACTCATCTAAGAAGTCCTGTCTTCTGATGGCTTGGGCAGATTAATACTGCTGACTGGCTGATTGATCTGATTTGTATCCTGGAGAATTATCCACTGTACTATTTCTTCTTTTAAACATGCTGAATGGATTTATCCCTACCAGTATTCCTTGACTTGACAAGGTTTATGAGAACAGAATACAAATTCTTAGCAATTTATTGTTAGTCTACCATCAAGAGCCTAGTGTTTCAGACTGGTGACAGACATGCTAGGTTAGGGGCACCTTTATTTACGTAATTACCTTTGGAAAAACAAATATTATGATCTCACAGAAAAAAAAAATGCAGTGGAAGTTGGTGCGAGAGGAATTCCAGCAAAATCTTTGCACCACTTACAGAAATAATTGACTAAGCAGGTCTGCAGAAGATACATTTATGGAACGAGTTATTAACGGAATCATACAGTATTTGGTTGGGTAGGGAGAGGACCAGAATGGCGGATGATAAACGTCTTGTTGCGTAATAAAAAGAGGAGGTAAACGAAATCCTTTGTAAACCAGCCTATAGTCGGTCGCAAGCCCGAGACACATTCTTCACTTCTCTCTTTCCCACACACGATAGATCCGGCAGCTGCAAGGTGAGTTGAATGCTAAGAAATTTTACTTCTACCCGGCTGATTCATATCTTAAAAAGTGATTTTCGCAAGTTTACCGACAAATTGGGTAACTTTACCCACCTATAATTATGGAAATGATCTCGTTATTAAAATCTTACCTCCTATCGGAATCATCGGAGTCGCTAGAAGAAGTCCTGTCCTCTGTGAACGTGGGCAGAGTAATACTGCTGAGTGGCTGGTTGATCTGACTCGACAGTTTTTGTATAGTATCACTGAGCACCTTGCTGCTTTTAGCTCCTGGACTCATATCCACAATACTCTTTCTCCTCTCCAACACGCTTAAAGGACTTTTCTCCTTTGCGGGATTCAATTTCATCTTTTTAACCTCCAAAAGTGGCGGATCGTCAAATATAATATCCTTTTTGACAGCAATTTCCAAATCTTTTGCGGTGGTTCTAGGTGATAATTTTATTTCTGTCTGTATTGGTTCGGGAGATTTTGGCGGATCGTCTAATGGTGGAGGTGATAAGGAAAGCTTAGCACTGTTTATTGCTTGTAGTAACTTTTCAGCTATTTTAGGCCCTTCATGAACTATTGTTGGCACTATGTCTAGTCTAGCCGGACTGTCAGGTTCTGATTTCTCTTCCTCGGTATCAATAGGTGGGCTGTCAGGAATGTTAAGATTAAGTGTTTGAGGTTCAAATATATCATTATTTAGAACTTTGCTGTCTATAGAAGGTATAGATATAGCTGAAGGGAGAATAACTAACTTCGAATCTTCTAGTTTTTCAACTATAACAGCCGGTGGAGGTGTAACCTCACGTTCTTTAACTATTTCAATAATTATTTCTTTTTTAACATCAGTTTCGTTAGATTCGGGAGATTTGGCGACGTCTTTTGGCTTTTCAGAACCATGGTCTAAGTCATCCTCATCTTCTGAAGACCGTTCATCATCAGCTGGACTGTCAGGTGAATCATCGATGAGTTTAGAAATCTTGCGTTTCTTAGAATAAGTTTCTTGGTGTTTAGCTGGAGTGAATCCTTCAAACATAGGTCCTGAACTTCCATCGCCAGGAAATGAATCATCGTCCATAGAGAGAACTCCGTCTTTAGAGTCATCTTCGGGTGATTGTCTTGTAGAATATTCTTGAAAAGGTGATAAGGAAGGTGATCTCATAGGTCTCGATCTTAAATCATCAGATATTTCTTCGCTTAGAGATTTCGATAAAGTTGAAGTATATTTGCTTGGTGATATGTCATCGAAAATCCTATGCATTCGTTTCTTTTTCTCATCGTGTAGTTCTAATTCAAACGGCTCCGGTTCTTTGAATTCGTATACATCTTCTGGTTGTTTTTCTTCTTTTTTTATTTCAGTTTCCGGCATAGGGATGTCTGGTTCAGGTAATTCTGGCTTTATACTTTCTGTTGGTTCTTGCTTGACGCTGTGAAGACCTTTCAATTCGGATCTTATTTCGTTGAGGTCGTAATCGCGACCTGCCAAGTTTACGATATTTGTATTAGGTATAAAGTTAAAATAAATAACACAGAGCAGCTTTAGAAATACAACATTGTAAAAATAAAAATTACTCAAGAGGTGAAATAAAATCAGAATGAAGCTATATAATATATAAATAATAATAAATAAAAATAAAATTTAAGAAGAGAGCTGGTAATGTTAAATATAATATATTATATATAGCATATTTATTAAATAGTCTGTTATCTTAATGATTACTTTAAAAAAAATTATTTGAAATTGTTGATTATCTGAATAAATAAACAAATAATAATTATTTCTTATTTTTATTTGATTTAGAATTACCTGAATTCCCAGCATGTGTGAGACTTGATCGTCTTCGTTTAGGTAATGGTGATGCAGCTATTGATAAGGAATTTCTGGTAGCTCTCTTTCGAATCTTGTTGGGAGTAACTTCTCCGGATTTCAACTCTTTTAGTCTAGTTGGAGCTGAAATATATAATGTCTTACTTTCTTAAACTAGGCCTGTCATATCATCATCAGTCTCTCCACCCTCATCCATCCCCCACCAGCGACCTTCGTTAGGCCCTTCTGGGTGGTCGTTCCCTCTGCGTCTTCCAGTATTCATCTATTTATAAACTTCATTCCACAAAGTACAAAGGCGAACCTGATGCAGCTAGACATTCTATACTGTTCAAACCTTTGGGACAACTAAAGCAGTTACAACAAAAAAGGCAGGTTCTATCGAAACTAATGGAGAATTACTTATACATACATACAAATAAAACTACATCGTACATACTTTCTATGAATATGTATGTAAGTAACATGAAGATTACATATTTGTGCCGTTTGCAGTAGAAACTCTGGGCCCATGGAGTTCAAGCGCAAAAAAAGTTTTTGAAATACATAATACCGCGTCTTGTCGTCTCTTTCGGTGACAAGAAAGCTGGCTCTTTCTTCGCCCAAAGAACCAGTATTGACATACAAATAAAACTACATCGTACATACTTTCTATGAATATGTATGTAAGTAACATGAAGATTACATATTTGTGCCGTTTGCAGTAGAAACTCTGGGCCCATGGAGTTCAAGCGCAAAAAAAGTTTTTGAAATACATAATACCGCGTCTTGTCGTCTCTTTCGGTGACAAGAAAGCTGGCTCTTTCTTCGCCCAAAGAACCAGTATTGCAATTTAACAGTGTTCTATGGTATCCACTCCAGAACCCGTCTACTCCATCGTTCATCGGTTCTGCGACAGATGAGTAAATGAAGAATAAATTTATAATATTTATTAAAAATAGTTACGTTTTCCTTTGCTGGTGCCGGGTTCTGGCTTAATCTTATCCTCGGATGATGGTGGAGGCCGTTTCCTTTCAATATCGCTATCAGAGTCACTCGAGTCCGAACGAGCTGATGATTCTATAAAAAAGTTTTTTTTAACTTTACTATAGGCAAGACTTTATTAATGACAAGTGGCAAGTGTTATCACAAATAAATTATCCAGAATCCAGATCCTGAATCGAAACCGGTACCTCGGCGTCGAAATCCACAGGCTAAGCCGCTAGACCACGGACTAATATATTTTTTAAGGTTTTAATATCATTACGGTAAAGGGACCATTTAATTATTATTTATTTTATAACAGCGTCCTAGACCTCCACTGCTGGAGATGGGCCTTCCAGAACTGGAGAATTTGGCCTACATTCGCCATGCTGGCCAGACGGACTGGTGAGGATTTAATTATTACGTAAGACAATTTAGGGGTCGAAGGGGTCGTCCATGTCTTATTTTTTCTTACAAGGGGTGCGATCCTTCACTAAATTTATTTATTATTATTATTATGCCAACAAGACCCGGCCAGATCCGCGCTGACGGTCAAAGTCGAAGTCTATGTAGTCGTAACGATTTAAGTTTAAATGTATTTTAACGGTCAACCTTAAGTCAATTGGATCTGTTACTAACACAATGAACAAATTTTTCGACGGCCCCTAAAAATATGCACATGTGATACCGCGCCCACCTGATGGTAAGCGGTACGCGAGGTCCAAGAATGAGGAGCAACTGACGCCAGCCTCAGACGACCGATATCAGTCCCTACCACTATACCGGCCTATAAAGATGCTTATTCACACTTCGTTTGACGGACTCCAGGTTATTGGAATGGCGAAACACACTGGGGAGAGCATTCCACATCTACAGCGTGCGAAAGATTTAAGAAAAAATAATGAAATGATTTTATTTTATTATTTAAATTATTTATTAATAATTATTTAGTTTAAAATTTTGCTATTCCAAATGTTAAATAATAGAAGTTTATGAAACTGTTGCATAATAAGGGGTATTATACACGAGTGTGTGTTTAAAAACCGAGACGTTTGGCGAGGTTTTTATTAGTATCACACGAGTGTTTTAATACCTAGTTATGTGCAGTTTCATACACTAATTTATCTACTCTCATACATTGCGATTGAAACTACTAAATAAATGATAAAAGTTAAAAGAGTAAGAATTTTAAGCAGGAATAAAAAAAATCACACAAAATGCTATACAACAAAACGTATTGAATGGCACAATTTTTTTTTTTTTTTAAAAGACCGTGGTACAGAATACATAAGTCCTAAACAATGAAATGGCGCAAAAACGTAGCTTATGACCGCGCACGCAAAATTGGAATTAAAACTTTTTTGTAACGGAACCTTTGCCTTAAAAAAAATAAGTGTTATTATAATATGTATGATTCTATTTTTAAAATGAAATATAACATTATTTTGTTAGAGAAAAAATGTTATAATGTGATTCTATTTTTAAATTTCAGCAGTATGTTTATAAAGTATGTCAATATAAATTCGTTTTGAAGTTTGTAATTTGCATTTTACGATATGAGAGTAGATAAAGAAATATATATATAGTATACCTTCGGCTCGTTTGGCTCTGATACGTCTGCTACTCACAGTACCCTATAAAGAAAACCTATATTAATTTAACAGATAATATGTAACATAGATCACGGAAGGATGTCGTTGTTAACTTTTTATATACTAGCACGACATGTGATCTTGCGCCCACCTGATGGTAAGTGGGGCGCGAGGTCCATGAATATTAGCACCTGGAATCAGACACTCATGACTAACATTGCCTTAATACTATGCCGGCAATTCGAGCCTGACCCCAAAACGTGTGGATACACTTTACTGGGTTTATCGGCACGAACGGTGGATACCTCCCCGCCCCGGCAGACTGGGGAAATTACCACCATCAGTCCGCCTACCACCTATAAAATGGTTATAGGAATTTCCTGACTATGACAGCGCACTTGTAGTTTGTTAAAGCCAAACCAGACCGCCTCCGTGGTCTAGTGGTAACAAATGTTGCCGTGGACTCGGGAGGTCGATTTCGATTCCCACCGGGGGCAAGTTGTACATTGTATAATTTGTCTCGGTCTGGGATTTTTAATGTATAATATGTATATATTTACAAAAAAAAAAGTATAATATGTAGTTTATCAAGCATCTAGTTTCCGTAACACAAGCCTCGTAGCTTACCACGGAAACTAGATGGCGCTGTGTGACCTGTCTGGAAATATTTATTATTTATTAGTTCTGTGACACATCGGAGGGGAGAGTCGCACCTCAGCCTCGGTCGGCGGCGGACGTCAACAATTTCCACTCGTTCCGAATCAAGCTCAGAGCGCTTAGACTGAATATGATACTAACAGTCGTTCCGAATCAAATATCGCGATTTGGATGCTCAAAGCGTGATATCAATTCGGAACGGTCTAAATCACATTTTCGTTCTAATCTAATCATATTCGTTCTAAGCACTCTGAGCGCGATTCGGAATGAGGGGTAAGTGAGCAATAGTTGGCAAAAGCTGATAAAACAGACTGTAAGCTAGAACGGTTATTTACATCAGTAACCGTCCTATAAATTTTGTATAATATAGAATTTATTATGATTATAAAATAATAGTCAAATTATATAATTTTATTTACCTTCTTGTTTCCCCGATCCCTTTGCGTTACATTGACGGCTATTCTCTGCGTTTTGATCCACTCGTCATACCTGGTGTTCCAGCCGGTATAGTGAACACGAAGTAGTCCTTCAGCCGAAATCTCTATCACTTTAGCTTCGTAAGTCACCTGCAAAAAATATATACAACATATAAGTCGTCCGCTTCGATTCAGAATTCAACTAGATAAATGGTCTCATACAAAATCGCTGTGAAAAACTGACAATCAAAAAAAATCCCTTTCGGGCTCATCATCATCATCAGCTTGTGTCTCTCCACTGCCACTCTCATCCAACCCCCACCAGCGACCTTCCTCAGGTCATCCGTCCATCTAGCGGGGGGTCGACCCACTCTGCGTCTTCCCGTACGTGGTCTCCACTCTAGAACCCGTCTACTCCATCGTTCATCGGTTCTACGACAGACATGTCCAGCCCATTGCCACTTCAGCTTACTAATTTTTAAGGCTATATACTTTGGTTCTCCGACGGATTTCCTCGTTTCTGACTTTATCCATCATAGCTCGCTGAGCGACCTTAAATTTGTGGACCAGACCCACTGTTAGTGTCCACGTTTCTGCTCCGTACGACAGCACTGCGGGGTAGGCAGAGACAATTGAGAGCCACTTGTCACGGTCACGCCATACCTCTTTCGCTTCTTCGACATTCATCAACCTCTTCATACATGCCCTTTTGTTTCGATGGCTTTTTAATGCACCTTCAGCTATTGTTTTAATTATTTAATCGTAATATGCGAGTCTATATGACAGGCCACCTTTGGCCTCCTAACTTCCCTCCAGAAAAGTTTCGAGTTCTCCTTACGTTGCTAGCCATCCTGTTTTCACCTATTTCCTTACATCTTTCACGCTTCTCCTTAGCCAAAGATTTTGTCGCATTCTTGCAGCGATGGTACATCTTCTTTTTTTCTCTTATCATACTCTCTTTCATATTTAGCGAAGCAACGTAATCTAGACAAGCTTAATACGTACATGCTATTTCATTATCTCATCAAGATCGCACAATCCAATATTTTCAAAGGCTTTTGGAATGTATTAACATTTTGGACATACGGCGTATAATTATCAAAAGAACAAATATTTTTTAGGCTTCAGATGTCATTGGTAGAACCTCTATTTAAAATAAAAAAGGTCACTTTTTACGAAAAACAAAGCACTACTGTATGGTGAATAAGGGCGCGTCTGATAATCGCGATATCAATTGTGATAAATAGCAAAAGGCTGGGGAGTGTTATTGTATTACGACCGCCTCCGTGGTCTAGTGGTAACAAACGTTGCCGTGAACTCGGGAGGTCGTGGGTTCGATTCCCAGCGGGGGCAAGTTGTACATTGTATAATTTGTCTCGGTCTGGGTGTTTATATGTATATATTTACAAAAAAAAAGTATATGTAGTTTATCAATCATCTAGTTTCCGTAACACAAGCCTCGTAGCTTACCACGGAAACTAGATGGCGCTGTGTGGCCTGTCTGGAAATATTTATATATATTTATTAAGTGATCTCACCCACAGCCGAGAGACAAAATAGAGAGAGAAAGAATTACGTAAGTCAACGTTCGCGCGATCGTCAACCTCTCGCTACCTACTTGATTAGGCTCAGTATGAGTGGCGATATTTTTAGGACAACTTCTCTGCACCGTAACTTAAGATTTTATTACTAAATAATTAAAACAAAAAATACGTAGTCCCTAATTTTAATTCTAGATTATAATATAATAAAATTTGCTCTTTACTAAATTCCACACAGTATACCTAATTTTAGACAGAGAAAAATAGCAAAATAATATATATAACATAACGATTATACTAAAAATAAATATATTATACAAATGAGCGGTGGTGGATCGGTTGTATGAACGCTTTTCTTAAAATCCTAGAAAGGTCGGTTCAAACTGAGTTCCAAATGAGAATTACACTTACGTACATTACGTATATACGAATACTGCTATACTCGTATACATAGTATAATTTTGCTCCTGCCTCTCATTCATTCATTTTATTTTTAGTAAATAATCATTAACCTATTGGTTTTCACTTATTTATTATTATTATTATTCTTTTACTTTAGCTAGTCACAGTTCAATTGCACTTTTAATTTAAATCTAATTACTATATTTTACTCTTATTTCTGTTTTAATTGTATTGTCTAAATAATATAAAATCTCTTTGGCTTGTGTTCCACTATTGCTACTTTGTTTATATGTTTAATATAATAAGCTGTGATTTATTTAAAAATAAATAAATAAATTGTCATAGATTTACAACACCACCGCTCCCGTGCCTCGAAGAGCACGTTAAGCCGTCGGTGACGGTTCCACTAACACCAACTTGTGGAATTGTTCATTGTTATTTTAAAAAATACATAAGAACCTCCCAAACCCGTCTGGCCAGCGCAGCGTGGCGAGTCTAGGCCAAGTTCTCCAGGAATTTCTGGAAGACCCAACTCCATCAGTGGAGGTCTAGTACTCTATAATAAAATAATACACACACCTATATATCTTCACGCCAGATCCCTTGCGGGGTAGGCGAAGACAATTGAGCGCCATTTGACACGATCACGACATACCTCTTTCGCTTCGTCGACATTCATTAACCTCTTCATACATGCCCTTTGGTTACGAAGATTTTTTAATGCACCTTCAGTCAGTGTTTTATTTATGTGATCGTGATATGTGAGTCTCGGTCTGCCAGGGCCTCTTTTACCTACAACTTTCGCATTATATATCTGGTCCGTCAATCTTTCATCGCTCATCCTTTCAACATGCCCGAACCATCGTAGCATGCCTTTCCTTATTTTTGTCCCTATGCTTTCCTTCATACCAATAAAATAATCTATAAAATCATATATAATATTAGCTGTGATGTGGTGGTGTGTGATCAAAATGATCTCCAAAATGGCTGCAATTTAATTTCATAGAAAGTTGATAGACTACCTTTTTTTTTAAAGTACCCTCAATTTTTTCATTTTTTATTATATTGGATTGTGCGAGCGAGAGGGATGCTAAAGCGTTAAGAGATATGACAAACAGATTGTGACTATTAATCTAATTAATCCTTGATCGTAGGAAGAAAGGAATTAAGTTCGCCCTTGTGCATAACTGTACTTTTTAAGTGCAATAATCATTCCGTAGGATATTGGGGATAACACACATGCTGGGAGAGCATTCAACTTGCGTGCAACAGTTGTAAGGGTATTCAAATCTCACCTTCCACCTAAAGTACCTTATATACCTTAGATTCGGACTGGTCAGGGCCATAGAAAACTTGCAGTTTATCCCCAACTGAAGCCTTTATATTTCCTGTAGTTCGTAAAACAAGCTTTTCTTGTGTTGGTCTGGAAATAAATTAGCACACCTTTTAAAGGTATTTCATTATTATTATTTTTTTTTTTCAATCATTTATTTACTTTCCAATACATATAACTTATTAAATAGCCCACAACTGTAACCACAGTTTGTTGGCGGAGACAATTACTCTCGAAGCTTAATATTCAATAATAAATATTTATATTAGGTACATAAAAAAAGATGCGCGGGCGCAAATCACTTTCCCCCCGCGCGAACAACACGTCCCTATAGGTCCCATTAATTAGTTTCCGATATTCACAGCCGGTTGCAAAAAGGCTGGTTATCTTTTTATATGTCAAAAGATTGCACATTGCTCGTCAACTATTTAATTTGAATGGGTTATTTGCCATTTTTTAGTCGACACACTTTTAATAATGAGGTTCAAATCTAAAGTTTTTGGAACTGGCTACTTTTAAACAATACATTAAAAAAGTTTAAAAAAAACACGTTATACATGATTGTTTATAATACATGGCTGATATTGTGTACACATGCTTTGAGTTTTAGCAATGTCTATACACTATATCCATTATTTTTACAAACTGTAATGCTAAAATAAATAATAAATAAAAAAGTTAATTTACAATCAACGATAGGCTCACTTATTAATAGACAATCTAAAAATCTACGCATTATTTTCCAGCCATTATCACAGCCCCGAAAACAAAAAGTCTGCTGGCAGCTGTCAAACGAAAATTCTCTGTAATTAAGACGATTAAAATTAAAAATGGCGTCTAACGTACTAGCTTACGGCTGACCTTCAAAATAAAACTGTCGGCTCGGCTCTATTTTTAACTTTAACTCTATTACAGAAACTTAATTTTCGTTCTCTGGCCAGCTTGGCGAGTGTCCGAGTTCTCCATACATATGTTCTGGAAGGCCCATCTCCAACAGTGGAAGTCTATGACGCTGTGTTCTCGAGTTGTCTATGAGGCTGTAATGATGATGTATAGTAAAAATGACAATACTAAGATACTACTAAAAACTAATATAAAATATATCAAATAAGTAATATTTGGGCAAAAGGATCAGCATTGCCATTCAACGTGGCAATTTCTTACGTACATTTGTCATAGATTTACAAAACCACCGTTCCTGTCCCTCGGAGAGCACGTTAAGCCGTCGGTCCCGGTTCCACTAATACTAACTTGTGGAATCGTTAATAAATTGTCATTAAAAATTTACATCATATCCTCGCCAAGCCGTCTGGCCAGCGTGGCGAGTGTAGGCCAAATTCTCCAGACCGCCTCCGTGGTCTAGTGGTAACAAACGTTGCCGTGAACTCGGGAGGTCGTGGGTTCGATTCCCACCGGGGGCAAGTTGTACATTGTATAATTTGTCTCGGTCTGGGTGTTTATATGTATAATATGTATATATTTACAAAAAAAAAACAAGTATAATATGTAGTTTATCAACCATCTAGTTTCCGTAACACAAGCCTCGTAGCTTACCACGGAAACTAGATGGCGCTGTGTGACCTGTCTGGAAATATTTCTATTTATTTATTTATATGTTCTGGAAGGCCCATCTCCAGCAGTGGAGGTCTGGGACGCTGTGTTCTAGGGGCTGTAATGATGAATGAATGATGATGATACAAACAAAAATACTATATAATATATGTTACTCTGTGGTTTTTCGTTTTCTAGGTCGCTTGCTGCTATTGGAAGCAATAGTGTTTCCACTACTGGCCGAGTTAGCGCTCTGACTGCGACGAGACTGCATCTTCTTACTTAATCCGGTTCGAATGTTATTTCTGGAAAGTATTAATTAGTTAATAGAAAATATTAACTGCCTCCGTGGTCTAGCGGTTAAGACCGTGGATTTAGATTTCGATTCCTGGTCGAGACACAAAAATATTTATTAATGTAAATAAAATTTTATTTGTGATATTTCTCGAGTTTGGTAAGCTGGAGACATTCACGAGCTTGCCACTTGTCATGATTGGCCTAAAGTAAAGTTGACTAAATGTGAATCCGCTTATTTATATATACTTTGAGAAATGTTATCAATTAAATTTCTAGGTAATAAAATAACGGACATGTTTAGAGATATATTGAGAAAATGAGCAGAATGTTGGATGGTAAGCGACTTGTTGCTCAATAAAATATAAAAAGGACTAAAAGGACAGAATTTAATCCAGCCTATGGTCATCTCTTTCCACACACGATGGACATAATAATAATCGTTTATTTCCAATAAAATCCTATGTACATGTTCTTCTATTGGAGACTCATACTAGGAAGGCCGGTATTGTGGGGTCTCAATTACACTAAATCTATAATTTACATAACTTCAAATTAAAGTGGAGTGGCTGTTGAGGAAGCATCTAAATACGGGAGTCATTAAAGGTTTCCACATATATTATCACCTTTTTGCCATTTAAACTTGACTAGTGAAATTAATCTTACCTGGATGCCCGTCCAGAACTGTCACTGTCAGTTGACATTTGAGGACGGCTAGATACTCTGGAAGTGCTTGTACTGCCGCCATTGCTGTCACCTAAATAGATACAAACATGATTGACTTTTTTGTTATATCATCACAGACCATAGAATGCATTCGTAAACCTCCACTGCTGGAGATGATACCGATTAACAGATTCTCCTGCGGATTTGGTACTTTATTATTATTTCAACAAAATAATATCAGCTGTGCGTGACTGGCCGAGTAGTCCACTGCACCAACTATGGCGAGACTATCATAGTCCCAGTATAGATATTTGATTTTCGTTTTATTTATTTCTTAATTTTATTTTACGAGTATATACTTAGTTTTACTGTTAATGATAGTTTTAATAATTGCATTGTATTTAACTATGTAAAATCGATCTGGAAAATAGACGTTATTATTATTATTTTTGTTTATATTACAATCTCTCGGTTTAATGCTCGCGAGCCTTAGCCAAGGGAGCATTATTTATGGAGTGAGTGAATAATTTTAATGATGATCTGGTTCTGTTTGTAGGAATTTCCTGACGAATCTGCATGTGTTTAGTATTGTTATTATTATTATTTTGCTTTTATATATTTTTAGATAGTAGTATAGTCATAGTATAAAATTTAATATTTATTGTCTTCATTTTAATAATTTTGTGTTGTTTTTTTTTATTTAAATAATTTTTGGTTTATTTAATCATTAATTTTATTGTCTTTATGAATTTAAATTGAATATCAGTGTTAGGTTTACTATTAAATGCAACCTGCATTCATTTCATGCTTATGTATAATGTTATTTGTTAATTTTAAGAATGTAACCGATATGAAAACAAATGAAAAAAAAAATGCTGTGAGACAACCTATTGTAACACAACATTATTCATTCGCAATCCCAGGGCCGGCAGTCTTGACAAATCGCTATCTTAGCGATTCCAGTCAGTAAGTTATATAGAAATGTTGCCACTTGCAAAATCAACAAGCTGATTTAGTCAACATCATTAGGTTCAAAGGACGATAATATTTTAATATTAGAACTTACGTATGTCATTAAAAACTCATACAGCTTTATATTAACTCATTTTATATATATGACCTAATATTTGTATTAAATCAATGGACAATAATATTTATTCATTTGCAACACTGAAAGCAAATGCCAAAATGTCAGCCGGCTGCTGTCACACGGTAAAACTGTATCGATAATATTCGATAACTTTGCGGGCTGCCAAATTCCGTTGGTAAATAGATTGCGAGAATCGCTAATTTGACAGATAAATTCGATTCCAACTATTTTATTTTATTTATTTATTTAATTTCTTTAATGCACTTAAAAATAGTACAGAGGCGAGCTATAATCCTATATATCAGCAATGCGCTGCGAGCCTATTGATTAATAATAATAATGTTTGTAGTCCATTTGCGGTAACTTCTAATTGACCATTTATGTTTCCATTGACTTTTTTCCAAATTTACTAAAATAGACAGTTCTTTTAAGAACTTCTTATTAAATTTTGTGTTATAGTTATACGAGGTACAAACTATTATCAACTTTAACGGTACCCTCAAACAAGCATCAGGCCAAGGAGTTGTCGAGGCGGATCTGGATACCGAATGGCTGGCAATTATTTCTACCAACTTATTAGCCTCGATAAATGTTGCCAGTCTTCTTGGGACTATATCTGATGGGACGTATCTAGAGTACATTTTGGATTTATAGATAGTTTATTTTTTCATTAGGTTTAGTTTATTTGTTCCAAGGCTCATTGACGTCTCTGGTGACAATAGGGCTGGCAGTTTTTTTTTCCCAAAAATTAAGTATCATCATTCAAAGGGGAAATGCTGCTAGTGTATTGGGCACCATGCCACAAGACAGCAATTTGGAGGAGCTATTTTTTTTGTAAGTATTAAATTTTTATGTTCTATGTATTATTATTATTATTTTAGGTTTAAATTTAGATTTTATTGTCATATACTTTATTTAATTTAAGGTTTTATAATAAATAAATAAATATTTCCAGACAGGTCACACAGCGCCATCTAGTTTCCGTGGTAAGCTACGAGGCTTGTGTTACGGAAACTAGATGGTTGATAAACTACATATTATACTTTTTTTTTTTGTAAATATATACATATCGTAATATACATTTATACAATGTACAACTTGCCCCCGGTGGGAATCGAACCCACGACCTCCCGAGTTCACGGCAACGTTTGTTACCGCTAGACCACGGAGCGGTCAAATAATAAAGTACCTGATAAGTTTATAGGTGTTTAATTTTATTACAACGCCACCGTTCCCGTGAAACGTAGAGCACGTTAAGGTTCTGGTTCCACTAGTACTAACTTGTGGAATCATTAATAAATTACATCAGACGGCATGTAGGCCGAATTCTCCAGATATTTCGGAAAGGCCCATATCTCACAGGATAGGTTTAGGACTCGTGCGTTCTGGGGGCTGTAATGGAACAAATATTTATATAATCAAGAGGGTTATGTAGTTTAGCAGCTGTCTTAGGAATGTTTTTAGAAAAATCTATTTAGTTTATTACCTTTTTCTCTGATTGAAAGCGATCTCCTAGGTTTAGGTGTTCGTTTTTCTTGGACTTCTCTAACAAGTTTATTAGTAATAGGCATTTTGATTCTCTGAGATTTCACAACTGTCTTCTCTTTCTCTTCTTTTTCTAACGCTTTCTCTTTTTCTTTTTCCTTTTCTTTTTCTTTTTCTTTTTCTTTTTCCTTCTCCTTTTCTTTTTCCTTCTCTTTTTCTCTTTCCTTCTCTTTTTCTTTTTCCTTCTCTTTTTCCTTTTCTTTTACTTTTTCTTTCTCCTTTTCTTTTTCCTTCTCTTTTTCTAACATTTTTTCCCTTTCTTTCTCTTTATCTTGTTTCTCTCGCTCCATCTGTTTTTCTCTTTCTTTCTCCCTTTCCTTCACTTTCTCCTTTTCCCGTTCTTTTTCTTTCTCTTTTTCCTTTTCTTTTTCTTTTTCCCTTTCCTTCTCCCGTTCCTTCTCTTTTTCAATTCTAAAACAAAAAAAACATATATTAAGAACTGTGAGATTTGAGAAGTGTTTGAGTTATATACACCTCAGCAGTTTTAAATAAAAAAAAATAGAACAACTTTTCGCCCAGAATAGAACTAAATCTTAGACTGCCTCCGTGGTCTAGCGGTTATTTAGACGCGGAGATATCCAGTTGGATTGCTGGACTTAACAATAAGAGTAGAGCAATAAATTTATCAAAAAATATTACTTTAGTTGAATCAATTTTGATGTCCTAATAAAGATACAAATTTCCATGATATTTTTTTTTCTTCTTAAATAATTTCGGTTTAAAATTTAACATTTACTCACTTAGGTACTATAGCAAGTGGTTGGTTATCTGCACTGTCCTCTTCATCGCTTTGTATGTTCTCCGCCTCTACCTCCTTCTCTTTCCCTCTCTCCTTGTCTCTCGTCTCTTTCTCCTTTTCAACTCTAGGCTCTGGCTTGCCATCTTCCTTCTCGCTTTTGTCTGCTTCACTTTTGTCGGAGTCTTTATCGCTTTTGACACGCTACAATTGGAGAAAATTAATATTATAATTATGGCGCAACAGCGACGTGACACGATTATTGTTAAGTTTTAGTTATAAGAAAATGACAGATACCGATCCGGTACCCCACCGATCGTACCCAGAATAGTACGTAAAGCGATCGAAATAAAAAAAACACAAAAATTTATATCGGGTATAAGCTATCTTCATCGTGGAATCCAGTAATCAATAGGTTTCGACGCCGGGAAAAATCGCCCGGTGTCGCCAAGGATATTGTAAGTGTCGTTATTTCTAAAAACTTTTATTTATTTAGTTACAGATTCAACAGCGCTTAAAATTAAACCTAATCTACAAAATTCTTAACTAAAGCCAATTGGTGAATCAATAATAATAATATATAGTGAGCGAGACAAAAAATAATAATAAAAGAAAAAGTGAAACAAAAAAAAACCCTAACCTGTTCTCCTGTGTGCTAAGGCATTAGTATTAGTGTGTGTGTGTGTAGTTGTGACAGGTAAATTTGAAAAAAACACTATTCATTGTTATGATTATTGAATTGTATTTTGTTAAGGCACGCTACAAAAAGATTGGGGCCTGGTTTTGGGCAATCTCTTTTATTGATAATACCAAATTATGGGTATTATTAGTGGTTAGTTTTATTATTATTAAGACTTCTTCTAAAATTATAATTCTTCCTCTTTTAAGTTATTTTTTTGGATTTTTTTGTGCTTTATAATATTATGTTGTAATATACTGGTGAAACATTATATACTTATATCTAGTTTATCCACTAGGTACTATGTTTATATAGCGAAACCTATAATTGACCTTGCTTCTTAAATTGTACCATACTATTATTTATTAGGGTTGTTTGCGCCTTATCATATTTAAAACAACTTTAAGGTTGTCTATTGTTTATTGTCTATTAATTTATATATCGCCACACCCATCCTTTATCCCTCTCATACGCACTAGCGAAGGGTGTGCCTATCTCGCTCTAAAACTCTCGCTCTCCTTTCCGAACGCACCTTGCGCATAGGAAGAAAAATGTAAATTAATGAACACGACTCAGCTGTCAGAAGCGTCAGTAAGAAATGTGCCAAGGCCATTGCTTGCACAGAATTTGAAGAAGAGACATCAACCGCTCGCAATTTCGAAATTTCGAGAAAAGAAGCCTGCCCGCGGCCAGCAGCAACCTGGCGACCCAAGGAAAGCCCAAGCCCACCTGCACTGAATACAAGTAAGTGCGTGTGAGCATCCAGCCCCTTCATACAGTCAATTTATTAATTTTGCTCTTTTTTTTAAAAAAACTTTATTGCACTATGTACAAGAGGCGGGCTTAATGCCGCTAGGCATTCTCTAGCAACCAACCTTTGGGACAATGAAACCATTTGTGTTGTGAGGTAGGTGCAACCATTAAATAGATTAAAAGGTAATTCAAATTAAATCTAAGTATTATATCAATATAGACAAATACATACTAATATGTACACAATACTACATACTATATATATATAGATATATTATACACTACATATAATACCTACTTACACTGTGAGGAACTGTTTAAATATAGTGAGTATACCATCTTTTTGAAAAGTTATCTGTTTGGCACTTGACGAATTTCTACCGGCAAATTGTTGCACGTTTTTTCACGCCCGTCCAATGGTTATTAAGCATATTGTTACGTTATTGGTTTCTTAGTAATAAATAAAGTTACCTGAGTGGTGGGTGTGGGTGTGGTGGAGGAGGGAGGTTGTTTGTCTCTGTCCCTGATGAGGGAGCGGCCGGCGGGGGGAGTGCGAGCCCCTCGAGGATGCGCCACTAATGTCACACCTAACTTGCGGTAGAAATCCTCAAAACTATGTAAAAACCTGTAATAATAAGTTAAAAACCTGTAATAATAAGTTAAAAACCTATAATAATAAGTTAAAAACCTATAATAATAAGTTAAAAACCTGTAATAATAAGTTTAAAACCTATAATAATAAGTTAAAAACCTATACTAATAAGTTTAAAACCTATACTAATAAGTTTAAAACCTATAATAATAAGATTAAAACCTATAATAATAAGTTAAAAACCTATAATAATAAGTTAAAAACCTGTAATAATAAGTTAAAAACCTATAATAATAAGTTAAAAACCTGTAATAATAAGTTAAAAACCTATAATAATAAGTTAAAAACCTATAATAATAAGTTAAAAACCTGTAATAATAAGTTTAAAACCTATAATAATAAGTTAAAAACCTATACTAATAAGTTTAAAACCTATAATAATAAGTTTAAAACCTATAATAATAAGTTAAAAACCTATAATATTAAGTTAAAAACCTGTAATAAAATGTTTAAGACCTTTACATTTTTTTTTAAAATTACTTATATTACTCACAGTTCAATGGGGTGTATCAGGCAAAGATTTTTGTAGATGTCGCTAGCGGCACTGGTACCTTGTTTACACCTATGACTGATCATTTTTTAAATTTATTTGTAGTTTTACATTTTTATAACAGAACTCTTTGACTTGTGTTCCACTATTGCTACTTTGTTTATACGTATAAATATAATGAGCTGTTATTTTATTGAAAATAAATAAATGATACCCAAAGTGCGGTTATATCTAGTTTTAGCCTTTTTTTTTATTGGCTAGTTGTAGTATCCTACTTTTAGACATATGCAACCGCCTACATCTGGTATTAGTAGATACATCTAAAAAAAATAGTTTATTTCACTGGATCCATGTATTTGGTGGCCATTACGTTTTGTAGTAATAAATAAAAACAGTTTTATTTGTCACAATAAACGTTAATTTCATTACAGCCCCCTAGACCTCTACTGCTGGAAATGGGCCATCCAGAATTGTAGAATTTGGCCTACACTCGCCACGCTGCTGGCCAGACGGCTTGGCGTGGATATGATGTATTTTTTTATGACAATTTAATCGGTCCCGGTTCCACTAATGCCAACTTGTGGAATCGTTAATAAATTGTCATAATAAAATTACATCATATCCTAATATCGTCTGGCCAGCGCGCTGCGTAGCGAGTGTAGGCCAAATTCTCCAGTTCTGGAAGGCCCATCTCCAGCAGTGGAGGTCTAGGACGGTGTGTTCTAGGGGCTGTAATGAAATGAATGAAATACTACATATGATACAATTACATAACTTATGAACTATTAAAATAATGCGATGACACCATTTTTTAAAAATTTTTTCGGTTGGATGCTTGTCGGATTTCTACTGGCATAGGTTTGCGGCGACAACAGATGAGTTGGCCATAAATACAGTATGGTGAGAGGAAATGGAGAGAACAGAGTTGTAGGAGAGACTTATCATGGAATGAAGAGAGATAGGCAAATTTACTCTTGAGGTATTTCGGTGTCACAGGCTCGTTGAGAATATAAAATAGACAACAAAATAACAGCGAATTGGTAGCCATATTAACTTCGTTCGATACTCAGTGATACATACTTTATGGTTTTTCACTATATGTATTCACTATGTATTCACTATTTATTCGAAGTAGATACAAAAAAAAAAAAATGGATTAAAAAACTAATTATAAATAAAACTAAACTAAAAATACCTATGAAATTAAAACTATTCTACAAAATAAACTAAGGGCTTACCACCAGTGAGGGTACCTAAAACGCTCGCCGCAATGGGGTGTATCATTAACTTTTCATCACGATAGATGGCGCATGATAGATGGTACCTAATATAACTGTCAATTGTATAAAAAAATTGTATTTTTATTACGAAATTTATTATTTTCTGGATATTATGCCGAAGTGAGCAGCTTTTAAGTGTACAAATCGAAATTTCTAAGCGAAATGAAAGATATGGTGATCTCTAAATTACGGTTCTAATAATAAAACCTTTTTTCTGGAAGTGCGCTTTCTTAATTAGTCGTTTAAGGTAGGTAACGTTAATTTAAAATACAGGTACCATTCCCGCTAGCGACATCTACAAAAAACTTTGCCTGATACACCCCTTTCCTCGTTGAATTATACATACATATCTTCACGCCAGATCCCTTGCGGGGTAGGCAGAGACAATTGAGCGCCATTTGACACGATCACGACATACTTCTTTCGCTTCGTCGACATTCATTAACCTCTTCATACATGCCCTTTGGTTACGAAGACTTTTTAATGCACCTTCAGTCAGTGTTTTATTTATTTGATCGTGATATGTGAGTCTCGGTCTGCCAGGGCCTCTTTTACCCACAACTTTCGCATTATATATCTGGTTCGTCAATCTTTCATCGCTCATCCTTTCAACATGCCCGAACCATCGTAGCATGCCTTTCCTTATTTTTGTCCCTATGCTTTCCTTCATACCAACCCTTTTCCGTATTTCGACGTTACGTATGCGGTCCGCCAAAGTGACGCCACATATCCGCCGCAACGACCGCATTTCTACTGCATTAACCCTACTCTCATGCGTATTCTGACGTATCCACGTCTCGCTTCCATACATCAGTGTTGGTACCAACATGGCATTGTGTATGGCGAGCCGAGCTTTGTCACTGACATTTCGACTGCCGATCAGTGAGCCCAGGGCACCGTTAACACTATTTCCCGCGTTCACTCTTCTTTCAACGTCCCTATCATGCTTCCCATCCGCAGTGAAAACACTGCCCAGATATATAATTTCATTTACTTGTTCTAGAGTTTCATCATCAATCTTTATCGTCACGGTTGTCATCCTTCTTCTTTCAAACACTAGTACCTTGGTTTTTCTCGCATTCAAACGGAGTCCTTTTTCTGCACATCCCTCCTTCATTCTTGTGACTAGTGATTGCAGTTGTTGTTCGGACGATGCCATAAGAACAGCATCATCTGCATAAAGCAGGCAGTTCACCACTAGATCACTCATCTTTATCCCACAGTCACTCTCTCTCACTCTTTTTAGGCATTTGTCGAGATATAGAGTGAATAATCTAGGAGAAAGCACACAACCCTGTTTGACGCCCATTTGGGATTCAAAGCAAGGCGACATACCTCCCTCCACCCGCACACAAGCTTTGCAGCCCTTGTACAGAGACTGTATAGCTTGTAGCAGTTTGTCATTCACTCCATACTCCGGCAATATGTCCCAAAGCTTCTTTCTTACAACTCTATCAAAAGCCTTTTCCAAATCCACAAAAGCACAGAAAACCTTCTGGTTTAAGGCCAAAAACTTCTCTGTGATATTGCGGAGCGAAAAGACTTGGTCAGTGCATCCTCTTCCAGGTCTAAAGCCTCCTTGTGCCTCCCATAAAAGACCTTCAGTCTTCTCTTGCAAGCGTTTCGTGAGAATCTTGCCATACATCTTGCTCGCCAAACTGATCAAACTAATCGCTCGGTAGTTGGCACAGTCCAATCTAGATCCCTTGAATTATAATCGAAATATTCTGTTTTAGATAGTTATGGCATTTGGGATCGCCACACTCTTGAAAAATTCGTTTACCCAGCTCTTTTATGAAATTGTGGGTATCAAGAGAATATACCCCCATTGTTTTAACCCCAAATGCCACAAAGTTATAATTTTGTGTAATATTTGATGTGCTTTCTAAATTCGGCTGTATGAGTTTGTTTGTTTTATAGTTGTTACCTTTCCATTAACGACATAGTTTATGTATAGTATTATGTATGTATTAGTATTTAGTATATTGATATTATAGTATATATAACAATATAATATGTAAGTGTATAATTAAGCTGTTAATTTTTCTTCCTAATTTTTTAATATTTCTTTCATTGCACCTATAATAGTTCAAATTTGTCCCCAAGGTTTGGCTGTCAGAAAATGTCTACGGGCATTGTACTTCGTGCAATAAAGTTTTAAATAAATAAATAAATAAATTTACTTACTTCTTATACGCTTGTTTGCACAGATTAGTAATACTGTTGTTAACAGGTTGAAAGCCCATCTTGTCTGCTATAGATTTCCACTGGTTCTGATTGGTCACCCTGTTGTATCCTCCTAATTTTTGAACTACCTACAACAATATAAAATAATTATTATTAATCACTAACACCAGTATTCTAAGACATTTCGTCCACTCTTCATTTCATTCCTTCCAACTGTCAAACGGGTTCCCTTAAAAAATCATCGACTCAGCCATTATAATAAAATAATAATAATAATAATAATCGTTTATTTAATGTTAATCTGAATCTCAGGTATCAGTTCCATTACACAAATAAGTATAATATATAATATACTTAGTTTATACTTGTTACTATTAACAATTACAAAACCGCCTCCGTGGTCTAGTGGTAACAAACGTTGCCGTGAACTCGGGAGGTCACCGGGTTCGATTCCCACCGGGGGCAAGTTGTACATTGTATAATTTGTCTCGGTCTGGGTGTTTATATGTATAATATGTATATATTTACAAAAAAAGGAAAGTATAATATGTAGTTTATCAACCATCTAGTTTCCGTAACACAAGCCTCGTAGCTTACCACGGAAACTAGATGGCGCTGTGTGACCTGTCTGGAAATATTATTATTATTATTATTACATGACATTACGTTCTGGAGAGCGTTATGCAAATTGCAAAAGCAAAGAACTGGAGGTTACAACATTTACAACATCTGAGTAGCCCTATAAAGTGATATTTGAGTACTTACCCTAAATAACCTATAGAGATCTATATCCCGGTTAGCGATGGTAGGGTTTCTGTTAAGTGGTGTACCTCGGTCGTCCATAAACTTGTAAAGTTGGGCTACAAAGTGATCCTTTTCTTCCCGAGGCTCATCATCAGAACTCTGGGAAACAATAATAATTATTTTATTAAAAAAATATTGCAAGTGTAAATAGTGCTTTTTTTTGTTCTCTTCTCCCGAATGAGGTGATAGGGAAGGCAAAGGGTCTAGCCCATACAGCCAAGTCTGACGTAATTTATCTTTCTTTTTAATGAGTTAATGAGGTCATCATCAAATTCCAGATGTTGCAGAATTTGATGCTTTTCTTGGATTCACTCGCGGCATTACAGCCCAAACACGTCGGGTAAAGTATGGGAGTCCAAAGCGCGGGAAAACCGCAAAAAATAAACTGCAACTTGTGCCCTATATTTAAAGTCCAATTTATCGTTTTCCATAACTATTCACATTGTAGAACATTATTAAACAAAACAACACCACTTGACCAACAATATTCATAGTAAATTAATTTACAAAACAAAAACTTGCACCAAAAACTTGCACTTGACATGTCCGCGCAAAATGGCGCGAAGGACTCCGTGTAAATAGTGCTTAAAATTGTTCAGGCAAATGAACTGTGGGAATAAAGTTTTTTTAATACTGAGAATGATATGTGACACCGCGCCCACCTGATGGGAAGCGGTACGCGAAGTCCAAGAATGGGAGCAACTGACGCCAGCCTCAGACAACCACTATGCCGGCCTATAAAGATGCTTATTCACACTTCGTTTGAAGGACTGCAGGTTATAGGAATGGGGAAACACACTGGCTGGGAGAGCATTCCACATCTTCAGCGTGCGACAGATGTAAGAGTCCCCAAATATGTATGGCCACCTGAAGGTTTCTTCGTTGACCACGGAAAACTATAAATACGGAATCATACAGTATTTGGTTGGGTAGGGAGAGAAGTAGAATGGTGGATGGTGAGCGTATTATCGCGCAATAGAAAAAAAGGAGGCCTCCTTTTCTTAACCCAGCCTATTGTCGGTCGCAAGCCCGAGACACCATTCTTCTCATCTCTTACCCACACACGATGGACCCGGCACCCGCACGGTGAATCCATGGAATGCTTAAAAATGTCTTCTCAGATATTACTTACACTACTAACATCATCTGAGGTGTTTCTGGGTTCATTGAATAATGCATCTCTGTCCCAATGTGGAGGCAGTACTCCATTGTTGAGGTACTGCAGGGCCGGCTCCACCCCGGCCCACTCCGCTGGGGCACTGCCTTTGCGGAACTCACGGGCTTCCTTCTTTGGTACAGTATAACTGGGAAAAACAAGCTTAGTTTTTCAAGAGACAATAATTGATTGAGCTTGCCACTTGTTTTGTATGCTCTTTTCTCTTTTGTATGGTGATTTTCTTCTGGCTAGGTACCTATACTAAGAAATTTTGACAAGGCCCCTTTACAGCCGCATTTAAGTAATTTTAAGTGTCTTCATCATAAGGTTCCTACTGCCAGTTCTGTTATTTGATCGAATATAACACTTTCCAGGCATGAGTATGTAGTAAGTAAATTATATAACACTCGTACCTAATAAATTTATGTACTTAAACATAGACCTAACCAAATTCCGGTGGGAATGTACGGTGACAAAATAAAGAATAGACATAGACAATGGTGATAACTGACTATTTTTTGAACTTTACACCAGTGCTTGATATAGGCATATCAGCAATGCGCTGCTCGCCTATTAATCAATAATAATAATAGAAAAGAACTTTTACTCGCTGTGACATGATCAAAATACTTTGTGTTATCCGTAACAAGATCTAAAACCATTAAAATAATAAAAACAACAATGCATTAGCATATTCCTACAACCCTGGTATATTAAGAGAGCAAAGTCCTTACTGTGAGGCAGCTATTTATACTTCAAACCATATTAAGAACACACGCTGCCTTACCATAAAATGAAATCAACAACCATGTGCGAGCCAGGGACCGAGTATGTGACACTAAATGCTGTAGGGTTGCGTTGGCCCAAAGGCATTATATCACTTTAAGTAGCCGGTTATATAATAGGTTAAATAAAAAGCTTAATATTTATCCCCAAATCTCCAGAAAGTGCAAGGTACTCGTTAGGAACTGGCTTCAGGAACTAACTTATGAGGATACTGAAAACCTGTTTAAAATCATAAAATTATATTATAAGAAATAGGTTGTTGCTAACACATGCATACTTATATATATTCATTCAAACCCACATACACCAACACACACACACCAACCATACACACAAACAATTATTTAAGTCTTGCCTACAGCATATATAAATAAATATTGTCTAGAGTAAAATTAAATGTTGTAAGTACTAATTCCTACAATGACATCTGAAACACCGTCCATCGACTATTTCAGATGTCACAGCTAAACTGTTTTTGTTACTATGTATGATTTATTTTATGCCATAACCTATGTAACAACTGAATTGTAATGTATATTTATTTTGCAATAAAGATTTTTATTATTAATATTACCCTGAGTCTTGGACTCTTGCACGAGAACAATACCAAGATTAGGAGTGAAAGACCAAGACCAGCTGTTCTGATGCAAGACCAAGACCAGCTGTTCTGATGCAAGACCAAGACCAGCTGTTCTGATGCAAGACCAAGACCAGCTGTTCTGATGCAAGACCAAGACCACGACATGGCCAGCCCTGGTCTTGGTCTTGCTTTGGGCAACACTTTGGTCATTTCAGCCAATGACGTGCCTCATAGGCATACGTTAAACATGTCAAAAGATAATCAATGTACGGTGAAAGAATAAAATAAAAGTATAGACATAGACTATGGTGATAACTGACTATTTTTTTAACTTTACACCAGTGCTTGATATAGGCATATCAGCCCTATTAATCAATAATAATAATAGAAAAGAACTTTTACTCGCTGTGACATGATCAAAGTACTTTGTGTTATACGTGAAGCAATAACACTTGTATTCTAAGACATTTCCTTAACGGCTCCTCCACTCAACATTTGCTTCCAGCTGTCAAACAAAAATTCAGTCTCTGTAATTGAGAATTAATTTTTTTTAGAATGTTCTCGATTTTGTAATAAAATAATTATTTATTTCTAAATGGCAATCGTTTCATAGTAAAACCACTTACTACATCCGTGGTCTAGCAGTTAAGTCCATGGATGCGGATATACTGATTTAATTCCTGGTCAGGAAACACTAATTTATTTGTAATATTTCTCGAATTTGCCACTTGTCATCAAGGGCTTATAGTACAGCTGTAGAGCAGTAGATGATCCCATTTCTTGAAAAATTGTGGTCTCTGACTGATGATTATAATGATGATACTGGAATAACTAGAATTAGTATAGTAGATAGTACTCACTATCTGCCATCCTTAAAGGACCTGACAAGGTAGTCTTCCTTGACCTTGATCTGTGGTGTGGGGGCCACCACTAGTGCGGGGAAGGCTGGAGGCTGAGGCTTCCTTCTGTCCGTACCGCTGCCAACCTCCACCAGTACCACTCGACCCACATGGGGCTCCCGTTCTCTACTGTCTACTTTGGAAGGACGGACGGGGGTGTCTCCATCGCTGTCATCGGACCTAAGGGAATTTTATTTTCATCAGAAAGTTATTTGAACTATGTATATTTTAAGACAGACAGACAGAGGGGTCGTCCAGATTTGGATGCCAAATGGGCCTGAGTTGGGGATGGGAACATTCCCCCGTTTTCCCCGGCAGGATCTTAGCGGGTCACCGATGTAACAGCGCCAGTGTGGGTCACGATCCCAGGGGGGTCTATGTTTGACAACTTCAGTTTTCCTCCAGAAGCTCCTTTCTAGGAAGTGGTCTCCCGATGGGGGACTGTGCGCAAGACAGAACAATATTCTGATGATGCGAAACCAAACCATTTTGTCTCCACCCATTTTCACCAGAAGGCGTAAGCATACACTATCTAATTTTACCGTTGCAGCTTAGGTTCCCGCATTTATTTAAATAGTGAGTTTGATTCTGAAAATGTATTTTTTTTTTCATTATGCAACCTGGAAAGGGTTGAGGTCAGCTAGACATATATTGATGCTAGGGTGAGGTGCCCCGCTCGGGGGGCGGGGCTGTGGCCCTGGCTACCAGAATTTGCGTAGATCTACGCTGCAATGTAATCACACCATAAATGTATGTGGTGTCTCTATGTTGACATCATTTTCTATTTTAGTGTTTGTAATTCATTGTGTCCAGTCAACCTTTAACCAGTACCTATACACAATTTATTAATGAATACAAACTTGATGTTGGCACAAATGTCTTAGTGGCGATTGCCATTACTAGTTATAAAAAAGGAGAATTAGAGTTTGATTATGGATAATGGTAAAAGGAATCAAAAGGAGAGGATGATACTATGATGATGAGAGGGTATTTTGATGGGCCTAATACTTACTGTGCTCTTCCTCTTCTTCCTCTTCGCCCAGCTATGACAGGTGTGGAGAAGTGTTCAGGATGTGTCAGGGGTAACTGGTCCAAAGTCTCACTTTCATTAAAATGTCGACCACTTTTGAGGCAGAGAGCTGAACGCCTTAGCGTTGTGATGTCGCCATCGTCAAATACTAAAAAGGTTTATAGTAATATTAATTTATATTTATTCTATTTAATAATTATTATTATTTCGATCGTAAGCTGACACGGCCCCCTTACAGCCACGAATTTACATTTATTGACAGAAATATTGTAGTTATAATACAATTTTTATGTATATTTGGATTGTAAGCTGCAGCCTCTTTAAAACCCCAAATTAATTATTAACTTGACATTTTAGTCTATAAGCTGGCCCGGCCTTTTTACAACCACGAATTAATTTTAACTACCTAGTTTTAAGCATGAACTTGTTTATGGCAACAGTGCTTTAGTCGAAGATGATGGTATAGCTGATATGATGGGTCCACCCATAGTAGCTGCTGGTTATTTTATAATGGAAATAATAGTAAACTATGGAGAAAAAATGTATTGACAATATCCAAGTGTTGTTGTGACAACCAAAGGAAATAAATGATTTGATTTATAAAATAATCATATGTAAATAGTCTAACCCTCGCCAACCGCCTGGCCAGCGTGGCGTGTAGGCCATATTCTCCAGAATTTTCTCGAAGGCCCATCTCCAACAGTGGAGTTCTAGGACTTTGTGTTCAAGGGGCTGTGATGATGAAATAGTCCAATCTAAGTTGATTTTAATTGTTAATCTTGTAATTACGTAGTTTATTTTATTGTTAATTTAATTGTTCTAAAATATAGTTAAAAAATAAAGCTAAAAACTAAATTATTACTACAAACAAAAAAACACCTAAACCAAATCCATAAATCATATCCTCGCGGCATGGGGTCAAGAAGGCTGGTTGCATTTCCTCGCTGAATCGCTTACTGATTTTCTGGACGAGGAAAGAACCAGCCCTCTTGTCCCCAGAGCAGACAATTAGACGAGGGTGATGTTTTTTTTTTAAATAAAATAAAATAAATGTTTCAAATCTCTACAAAAAACTTAAATCTTTAAAAAAAAATCTGACCACTCTGGGAGGGATACGGTCGTGATGATACTTCACTATATTTTACTTTATTAAGTTAACAATGCCATATTTGTAAAGTTAAAAATATCAGTAGATGGCGGTGTGTCATATTTTTTAGGGAATGGCAACAACTAATGGTACATAAAATTAAAAAAAAAAAATCTCAAAACCCACTTACCAACAGTGTACTGACTGCAGTCTTGTATTTTGGTAATGATAGCTTCAACGGAATCCTTCTTCGGGTCCTGTTTGACCTGAACAGTGGTACCAACGCGAAGGTTTCCTTTGATCATTTCATCATTCACAGTTATTGTGCCACCTAGCTTCAAACTTACCTGAAATAGGACAAAAAAGCTGCTATGTTAATATGAAATACTAGCTGTTTGTACCGCTTTGTGGATTAGACAAATGACAACATTCATCTTGTATAGGGATTTGGGCTAAATTGTATCCACAGTTATGCATTTTTATATCAATTAATCTAACAAAATTAAAATTTAAGTAGATTTTTTAAAAATTATTTTATATAGAAAATGTTTAAAATATCGTCTTAAAAGCTGGACATGATTGATATGAAAACTAAATACAACACCTGTGTGTATGTTTTGGTATATAGAATAGGCTTACATTTATACCGTTAGATTCATTCCTTGCATATATATTTTTTTGTAACCATTGTAATTGTTGCGATTAATATAGTATTTTCTTTCTTTCAATAGTATCTACCGTACCAATCT
This sequence comes from Tinea semifulvella, assembly GCA_910589645.1. NCBI lineage: Eukaryota > Metazoa > Arthropoda > Insecta > Lepidoptera > Tineidae > Tinea > Tinea semifulvella. Next base: position 8,465,356 of record OU342620.1, read on the forward strand.
TTTCGGCACAATTACTAGATATATAGGAGAAAAGCACCGAAAAAGAACTGTACATTGTGTGGTCCTGCCATAGGAACTGCTAGACACACACTTGCGTTACTCTTCTAGAAAAGGGCTATTACTCACGCCGACATGACAAAGTCCTAGGTGTTATCTGTGAAGTGTAAGTCTTTCTATTGCAAGAGCCAGAAAGGGACTGACTACAAATAAAACATTGACCACATTTGTAAAGGAAGGGCAAAGCACGAAAACTAAATGCAAGCCCACCTCGATCCTTGGCTCCGCATCAGACTGGAAAATTCTCATGGATACATTTGAACACCATTATAGGATCCCAGATGAACTAGCTGTATCAGCCTATAGGCCAGACATCTTAGTGTTTTCTCGGAACTTGAAAAAAGTTATCCTTATTGAACTTACCGTTCCGTGGGAATCAAATATTCCAAAAGACCACAACATGAAGTCGAATAAATATTATGATCTCACAGACGAAATGATCAGGAACGGGTTCAAGACTCAGCTTTACGCAGTGGAAGTTGGTGCGAGAGGAGTTCCAGCAAAATCTTTGCATCACTTACTGAAAGACTTGGGCCTAAGCAAGTCTGCCGTCAATACATTTATGGAACAAGCTTCCAAGACAGCATTAACGGGATCATACAGTATTTGGTTGGGTAAGGAGAGAAGTAGAATGGTGGATGTGGGGGCGTATTATCGCGCAATAGAAAAAAAAGGAGGCCTCCTTATCTTAAACCAGCCTATTGTCGGTCGCAAGCCCGAGACACCGTTCTTCTCATCTCTTACCCACACAAGATGGACCCGGCACCAGCACGGTGAATCCATGGAATGCTTAGAAATTTGTCTTCTTTTAACTATCTCTTTCTTCTAAGGTTAACATTTGCAAGACCTAGCAGGCTACAATGCAAAGAGAACACAATGAAAGAGATCAATATAGGATTGAAGAAAGCTCTAGTGGCATATGTTTCCCTGCATTAGTTCAGCAATATTTTACAAATAGGATCTACACGTTAAAGTTACAGTAGCAGGAATTTACTTACTCTACATTTAATATTTCTGACAACTTTCTTGATCTTTGCTTCACAGAAGGCACCCTTATACTTGGCACTGACATCCGTGCCAACTGTCAAGAATGGGGGATCATCCCCCTGCTGAAAATATAAATAATAATACATAAATTTATGTTTGCTTCCCTTTCATTGGATATTGTAAATTGAAATCCACCACTGGGATTAGATTTATGGGAAAAATTTAAATTGTTAAACCTCAATATTTAAACCTAACTCCCGGTGTAAAACTACTTGAAGTGTTGAATCAAATGAAAGGTCTAAGGTGAAAGGTGAAGGTGAGTTGTTAATTAATTACAACCTACTGTCATCAAATAATAATAATATAAATTTAACTTAATTGTGTCAATTGACCCAAAGCTATCCATATCTTCCTTTTTCTATATTCCTGTATTAAATAATAATAATAAATAAATATTCACACAAACTTATAAATATTGTTATTTTTATTGGCTTATGATTAATATTTATTTATTTTATTTAATCCAATGTTTTGGTGAAGTGAACTGTATAAATAATAAAATCTTTATGGCTTAAGATCTAATAATCTATAATACTGTAATCTATAATATTGCTTTGTTCTGTTTTGGTATTAATAAATATTGTTTTACAACTCAAGTTTTATTTCCAGACTCTTAGGGAGAAAACATGTTTCAGTGGCACCCAAATAGAATTATAATTATAACTTACCATTTTTTTGATAATTCAGGAACTAGTTATTGAAGACAAATCTGTAACAGTTAAACAAAACTGTTAAGTATATCCACAAATGCATTGCTTCATAGTTATTAGAAATTACATTTAAAAAAAAAAGCAGACTATTTAGTCAACTCTAGTATAGGCATGACAAGTGATAAGTTATTCAATGTCTCTAGCATACCAAACTCAACACAGGAATTAGACCTAATTTCCAAATCCATGGACTTACTGCTAGACAATGAAAAAGACAAAATTATTATCAACTCCATTGTATGTGGAGAAGATAGCAGAATAACCATAAATTGTAATTAATATAATTATCATCAGCTTGTTGTCTCTCCACTCCTGGATATAGGCCTCCCCCAAGGCTCACCATTTCACACAATCTCCTGCCACCCAATACATCTCCCAATCTGTCGGAGGGTCATACCAATCTACGTTTTCCAGTATGTGGTCTCCACTCCAAAACCTGTCTACTCCATTGTTGATCAGTTATGCCACAGATGTGTCAAGCCTCTTGCTACTGTAGTAGTAGCACACATTTCTGACTTTATCATTCAGAAAAATCCTGAGCATAGCTCTCTCTGTTCCATATGGCATTACTGAAAAAAATTATATATATACACTTAAATTATAAAGCTACTTTATGAGTCAATTAAAATATCACTATAAGTTAGACAACTTATCGCCAGATGAACAGAAAACCTAAAGTTGGTAGCTGGTGGGGGTGGGATGAAGGTGGCAGGAGATTGTGTGCAGTGGCGAGCTTTGGAGTAAATCTATATCCAGTACTTGAGACACAGGCCGATGATGATAATACACAGGGCTGGTAATTTACCACTTCGATTCTGACTGTGCCAGCTGATGTATATTGCAAGCTAACTCGTTGCTACTACGGCATTTTAAAAGCAAACTCATTGGAATGTAAAAAAATCACATATGTACAAAATAACATTCATAGTATGTATAAATATTTTAATTTCGTAGAATAAACTCTAAATAATACTCTTGATAGTACGAATATCATATTTTTCATACACAAAACAATGAAAACAGATCATTACGCGGTAAAGTAGGTTGCGTTACACTTACCTTACAGATTATTGTATCAATGTAAAACTCCAACTGTACGGTGTAAATTCAAGCTAAACAACACGAAATTACTTTATTACATACAATTATATGATTAAAATTACAAAATTGATTTCCCAAAACATATCTACTTTTCTTATGCGTTGACACAACTAGTGTTGTCTTAAATGAGTCAGTTGTCGATGTTTAACTACCAACCTACAAACTAACTCACTCAATTAAGATAAAAATACTATTATAAATCGCGTTTAAAATAAAGAGTTATTAAATTATTTAAACAGAACTGTAATGTGCATTTTTATTTTATTTTAAATGATAAATAGTTGATATTTGTTACTTAAATATAATATTGTAATTTCCTAGTAACATTGATCATTCATTTGACCAATGACACAATGAACACGTCAAAATCTGATTTTTGGTTTTGCTTTTACTATTGATACGAAAGTACTATGTTTTGAAAATGTATTTAGTGAATATAATAGTGTATTGGAAACTTTAGAATATTATCTATGTAATAGTTTATCAAATTATTTGTGTACTACTGTTATATAGTCGAAATGAAGGCTTTATTTGCCACCGTGATCAGTCTCGGCCTCACGGCCGTGGTTATCGGCAATGCATATTATCAAAAAAAGCAGTTTTATCCTTCAATAGTCTACCTAACAAATTCAAATCCCAGTATGGCTGTAAGTATTATAAAATCACTACAAATCCACATAATTTGGGAGTCACATGACAACTTTTTTTATTGTTTACCAAAACAATCGTGCTAAAAGTAATTTTCTCATTCCTGTAAGAACTAACAGGTATTTTAACTGTAATTATTATTATGATAATTCCATTAACGAAATTGTTTATTAATTGTATAACTAAAATGCTAATAAGTCAGTCAAATATTACAAAATTATGTAAAATAACTTTCTTCTTGAATGCCTAATGTTGACATGAATATATGTGGAATAAAGAGCCGTTGAGAGGTTAAAACGCTGTCCTATCATCTTAAGGTCGCAGTTTTCAATCCTGGCATGTACCAATAAGAAATACATTTATCTTATCAACATTTGTCATATTTACAACACCATTGATCCCATGCATTGTAGAGCAAATTTGGCTTCATATCTGCAAGGAGCAGAATGGTGGATGGTGCTACACACAATAGACACTGCACATGCATGGTGAATCTGTGGAATGCTAAGAAATTACTCTTCTGAATTTTTCAAATAAGTTAACTCTCACTAACCAAAGTAGGCCAAATTCTCTTTAGTCTTCAGCAGTGGAGCCTTTGCTACTAGTTGTTTTTAGTTTAACAGTCTTCTGTGGTATAATGTTACAATAAATAATGAAATAAAAAATATTCCCTGACTTTATGGCCTTAAGGCAACTTCTACCAGCTAACCTTTGTGAGATTTAACCAATTACAGGCAAAGGATCATTAAATAAATTTATAGATAAGAAAAATATGAATTCATATGAATATTATTATAATTTAAATTAAAAAAGTATTATCACGACATATCCCATCGGGGTGTTCAAAACCACACTTTTTTATTAATAAAGAAGTACATACACATTTATCAACTTAACTATAGGCTTGCATTATTTTTTTTTATACTAGTACAATACCTTGCACCCACCTGACGGTATATGGAATCCAGACACTCATGACTCACATCAGTCACTATGCAGGCTTGACTGGACATGATGGCTATTCGAGCCTGATCCTGAAACATCTGGATAGACTTTACTGGGTTTATTGGCACAAACGGTGGATACTTCCCTGCCCCGGCAGACCGGGCAAATTACCACCATCAGTCTGCCTACCACCTATTTGTTGATCTCGTTGAAAGTATGTACCATTTGCAATGATGACAAATGCCAATTTTTACTTTCAAGGAGAACAAATATTGTATAGTTTTATAAAAATAACACCTCTTGTACTTGAGTTACAGTAAGAACCCGGTACCTCCAAGTCTAAATCCACGGACTTAACCACTAGATCACGGAGGCAGTTAACTATAAAAACAACAGTTAACTATAAATTAAACTATAAAAACAACAATACTACACATACATAATACTGATGATGATGCAGAATTCATAATTTTATTTGTATTTTGCAGGTAATGTATTTACAAGCCTTCATATTAGTACTGTTAATAGGTAAACTTATGAGAAAAATATTCTTTGGACAATTACGAGCCGCTGAATTTGAGGTAATTTTTGATATTTCTATATTCCTTTTTACAATTTATTAACCTACTACCTAGGTAACTACTTTTTAGTTAAATGTTTTTCCAATAAGTAGATACAATAAAATGTTCTGTTCATTTACTTCTTAAGCACGAAGCACATCGAGCTTCCAAGATGGCATTAACTAAATCCTACAGTATTTGGTTGGGTAGGGAGAGGAGTAAAATGGTGGGTGGCAAACGTCTTATTGCGCAATGCCACAGCTGTATGTATGTTTCGTAGCCTATTATTGGTTGAAAGCTCGAGACACCATTCTTCTCATTACTTACCCACACACAATGGAGCCGGCACCCACACGCTGAATTCATGCAATGCTTAGAAATTTGTCTTGTCTCTCTTATTTCAATTAAATAAAAACATTCTGTATTATTATACTAGCTCATAGTGTCGCTTCACATAGGGTCACGTTTTGGAAAGTTAATGTCAAACTTAAGGAAACTGCAGGTTGCAAATCGTAGTTGTCAATATCTTCGGGTCTAAATCCCAGTTAGAATAAGAGTTATTCAATAATTTTTATCTTTTAAAAATCGGCCCAGCCACTTGTTTCAGTTTTTCTATATTTTATGTAGTTAAGTATTTCATAAATATTTACCTTCTAGGAAATAATATTATGGATGTTTATGGAGTGAGAGGAATGCAGTGTAAGTTCCTCAAAGATAAATAAAACAATTAATTATTATTTCAGCATTTATTAGAGAGATCTTGGTATGCAATCACGGAGACTTGCCTGGCTTTCACAGTATTCCGAGACGACTTTAACCCTAAATTCATAGCCCTGTTCACTGTGCTGCTCTTTCTCAAGGCATTCCATTGGCTGGCTGAAGATAGAGTTGATTATGTAAGTGTGATTTAATTAAATAATACAAAAACCAAAATATTAATGTTCAAAACTCTAAAATAGACAATATTAATGTTCGAAACGCTATAATAGACAATATTAATGTTCGAAATGCTATAATAGACAATATTAATGTTCGAAATGCTATAATAGACAATATTAATGTTCGAAACGCTATAATAGACAATATTAATATGTATATAAAATGGTTTGTATGTATATAAATAGACTAGTTTTTGTAGTGTAGCGAGTAATGAGTATTATAGTATTATATTACAGAACAAAAATGATTTAGGCGGAATAGATCCACTACTTTAGCAACTTTTAATTTGGATATGTAATTGGATATGTCTAAGGCCTTTGATTTTGTCTCTCACAAAATATTGCTACATAAACTGCATCATTATGGAATTAGAGGTAATGCAAATAAATGGATACAATCATATTTTAACGACAGACTATGTATGGAAATTCCAAGTTTTTGATAACAATCAAAATGTACATCAAAATGTAGATCATAGATTATTTAAATATATTTTCTGCAACCGGCCGTAATAAAAACAGGAATTGTTATATGTATTTAATTTAATTATAATTAGGTCTAGAATGGTTTAAAAACCAGTAAATATGGGCTGAATCTATTGTAAATTAGCCTCATTTTTCCTACATATAATTAATGCAGGTTTTTAATAGATTTACTAGTTTATCATTATTGTTTGATATACTTTTTTAAAGAGCGGTGGTGGCTCGGTTGTAAGCTAACGGTAAGGTAACAGAACCCCGGCATGTACCAATAAGAAATACAATTTTCTTACGTACATTTGTCATGGTATATGTATATGTATATGATCATGTCATTTGGGCTGTAACTCGCGCTGACATAACAGAGTTTTTTTTTTAAACTAGTAATGTCAATCGCCACTAAGGCATTTGTGCCAACATCACGTTTTTTACATTAATAGACAGAATTATTTTAATAGTTAACTTTAACTGGAAAAGGTGAATCACAAACGCTAGAACAAAAAAAGGTTTGGTTAGTATGGTACAACACGTTAGGTTATTACACATAAGGACAATACACAAATAACATGTAAGCAACATAGAGAACTTTTGACACCAGAGCCACAGTTCTGTATATGGGGTCGAACTTCCCACCGGACTGTGTCCCCCACTCCATCCCTCATTCATAGTAAAAAATCTACTTTTTCCGTCCGCATGGAGAAGAGGGAGATGGGTCGGAACCAGGGAAGTTACTTCACCCCATAGACGTCACTATGCCCTCGTTGTTCACTCAGAGTTTAATATTATTTTAGGGAGTTCTTCGCGCCATTTTGCGTGGACATGTCAAGTGCAAGTTTTTGGTTTGTAAATTAATTTACTGTGGATATTATTGGTCAAAAGTGGTGTTGTTGTGTTTAATAATGTGCTACAATGTGAATAATTATGGAAAACGATAAATTGTACTATAAATATGGGGCAAAAGTTGCAGTTTATTTTTTGCGGTTTTCCCGCGCTGTCAACTCCCATATTTTATCCGACGTGTTTGAGCTATAGTGCCGCGATTGAGTCTAAGAAAAGCATCAAATTCTACAGCATCTGGAATTTGATGATGACCTCATTAACTCATAAAAAAGAAAGATATATTACGTCAGGTTGTATGGGCTAGACCCTTTGCCTTCCCTATCATCTTATTCATCATGCATCGGGAGAAGAGAACAAATAAAATAATATTATTTTAATTGAGAAATTTCGTGAGAATGGTATTGTAGAAGACTCAAAACCAGTAAATGATATATGCGTATTTTATTACAATAGTTGTTTGTATAATGTCAACATTGTCAAAGGCTAAAATCTATCAAAATACATTTTCATATAAAGAGTAATAATATAAAAATCAGCGTAGATGGGACGCTACATTGAGCACGGATTGAGCGAAGAGAGTAGTAAAGTGATGGAGGGGAAAGGGAACGATTGTATCACTAACTTTTTTTATCACAATTGATGGCGCATGATAGATGGTACCTAATAGAACTGTCAGTTACATAGAATTCTTGTATTTTTATTACGTAATTTATTATTTTCTGGATATAATGCCGAAGTGATCAGCTTTTAAATGTACAAAAAAAATCGAGATTTCCAAGCGAAATCAAAGATATGGTGATCTCAAAATTTTCGATCTATTAAACCTTTTGACTTTTTAAAGACGGTATTCGCTTTACTAATTCGTCTTTTAAGGTAGGTAACGTCAAGTTAAAATACATTTTTCTGTTATAAAAATAAAAAAACTACACAAACATTTAAAAAATGATGCGTCATAGGTGTAAACAAGGTACCAGTGCCGCTAGCGACATCTACAAAAAGCTTCGCCTGATACACCCCATTGCGAGAGCCAGAAAGGGACTGACTACAAATAAAATATTGACCACATTTGTAAAGGAAGGTACGAAAGCTAAATGCAGACCCATCTCGATCCTTGGCGCCGCATCAGACTGTAAAATTCTCATGGATATATTTGAACATTATTATATATTATAGGCTTTATAACCTAATCCCTCTCCATTCCGCAACGGAACCACACGTACAGGTCAGAATATGCACCCACATACCGTAGTCACTATCCCTACGCGTACGTATAAATTTGGGGACTCATACATCTGTCGTACGATAAAGATGTGGAATGCTCTTCCAGACTCTGTGTTTCCACTTTCCTATAACTTGAAGTCCTTCAAGCTAAGTGTGAAAAAGCATCTAGTAAAACCGGCATAGTGTTAGGGACTGATGTCTTCAGTTGCTAACATTCATGGACCTTGCGCGCCACTTACCATCAGGTGGGCCCAAGGTCACATGACGTGCTAGTATAAAAAAAAAAATTGGATCCCAGACGTACTAGCTTAATCATAGTCTTTTCTGGGAACTTAAAGATTCTTATTAAACTTATTTCTGTCTACTACTCTCTCTCTCTCACAAAAGAAATGATCGGGAATGGGTTGGATTCCACCAAACTCTTTGCACCACTTACTGAAAGAATTGGGCCTAAGCAGATCTGCAGGAGATACATTTATAAAACGAGCTTCCAAGACGGCATTAACGGAATCATACAGTTTTGGTTGGGTAGGGAGAGGAGTAGAATGGTGGATGGTGAGCGTCTTGTTGCGCTGGAAAGCCTATCTCAGTAGTAGAGGTCTTGGACTGTGTTCTAGGGGCTGTAATGCTGATAATGTTCTGGAAGGCCGATCTCAGCAACACTCTTGGACTCTTGTGTTCTAGAGGACTATGATGATCATAAAACTATTTTAAAAAATATTATACTCTAGCCTCCGTGGTCTAGCGGTTAAGTTTGTGGATTTAGACTCGGAGGTACCGGGTTCGATTCAAAATATTTATTAATGGAGTTTAATTAATATTTAATTTATTTGTGATTTTCTCGAGTTTGGTACGCTTGCCACTTGTCATGATTGGCCTATAGAAAAGTTGGCTAAATGTGAATCTGCTTATTTATAAGCGTGGTTTCTGACCACCCCGAAAGGGAAATGGTCGTGATGTTACTTTACTTTTTTTACTATTATACACTAGCGGTTTCACCTGGTTTTGCCGGTGTATTTTTGTTTATCATCAAGTATACTCAAGGTCACATGTAGTGTTCAGTATAAATACAAATCATTTTTTTCAACAATTTACCTTAGTTTCATTAATCAAACCAGATTTGTAGGTCAGGTTCACAAACTCAAGACACAATTATTTAGTAACAGCTTCTACTTTTATTTCCTGACCTTGACCAGTTTTTGATTAATACGTAAATTAAAATTATGAAAAATGCAAAGACGTAAAAAAAATACTCAACTTGGAAATCATGTAGTAAGCATTCACCTGATGGTACTGCCTCCGTGGTCTAGCGGTTAAGTCCGTGGATTTAGACTCGGAGGCACCGGGTTTGATTCCTGGTCGGGACACAAAAACAATTATTAATGTATATAAATACATTTAATTAATATTTGATTTGTGATATTTCTCGAATTTGGTACGCTGGAAACATCGACGAGCTTGCCACTTGTCATGATTGGCCTATAGTAAAGTTGGCTAAATGTGAATCCGCTTATTTATAAGCGTGGTTTCTGACCACCCCGAAAGGGAAACGGTCGTGGTGATACTTTACTTCACCTGATGGTAGTGGCGCGCGAGGCTATAGCAATCGGAATCAGACACTCGTGACTGACATCAGTCCCTAACACTATGCCGGCTTGACTGGGCATGACGGCAATTCAAGCCTGATCTCGAAACGTGTGGATACACTTTATTGAGTTTATCGGCACGAACGGTGGATACTTTACCACCATCAGTCCGCCTACCACCTATTTGTTGTTTTCGTTGAAAGTATCTGCTATTTGCTATGATGTCAAATGCAATTATTTAGTTTCAATGTGAACTAATATTGTAAGCTTGCCATGGTGATATTTATATTAAAAAAACATATGTATATTGCATAAAAAAAAAATACAGTGCGTAAGAAATGATCATGGATTATGTGAAAAGGAAAAAAAAAAGTAAAGCCCAAGTCCAAGTCCGAAGCCAAAAAATGTGATAATTGCCTAACTACACCATTGATATAATTTTATATATTTTATTACATTGCAACTTTAACAGTCGGTAACCCATTGTAAACTGTGACAGGTACAGGGAGTTCTTCGCGCCATTTTGCGTGAACATGTCAAGTGCAAGTTTTTGTTTTGTGAATTAATTTACTGTGGATATTATTGGTTAAAAGTGGTGTTGTTTTGTTTAATAATGTGCTACAATGTGAATAATTATGGAAAACGATAAATTGGACTTGAAATATGGGGTACAAGGTGCAGTTTATTTTTTGCGGTTTCCCGCGCTGTCAACTCCCATATTTTACCCGACGTGTTTGAGCTATGGTGCCGCGAGTGACTCCAAGAAAAGCATCAAATTCTGCAGCATCTGGAATTTGATGATGACCTCATTAACTCATTAAAAATAACGATATATTACGTCAGACTTGGCTGTATGGGTTAGACCCTTTGCCTTCCCTTTCATTCATCATCCATCGGGAGAAGAGAACCAAAAAAAAAAATGAGACAGGTTCAAATCTTCCCAATAAATACATACGTCATACATACATACATACATACATAGGCTGATAAACAGATAACCTTTCTTTGCGTCGCGCAGTCGGTTAATAACACAAGATAAAACAAGACTGTATTTATTGACAAGACGCGGTGGTGGCTCGGTTGTAAGAACGCTTACCTTAAATCCTACAAGGTCGGTTCAAATCCCCCCGGCTTACCTATAAGAATTACACTTTTCTTACGACATTTGTCATAGATTAAGTCGAATAAATATTATGATCTCACAGAAGAAATGATCAGGAACGGGTTCAAGACTCAGCTTTACGCAGTGGAAGTTGGTGCGAAAGGAGTTCCAGCAAAATCTTTGCATCACTTACTGAAAGAATTGGGCCTAAGCAGGTCTGCCGTAAATACATTTATGGAACGAGCTTCCAAGACGGCATTAACGGAATCATACAGTATTTGGTTGGGTAGGGAGAGAAGTAGAATGGTGGATGGTGAGCGTATTATCGCGCAATAAAATAGAGAAGGGAGGCCTCCTTTTCTTAAACCAGCCTATTGTCGGTCGCAAGCCCGAGACACCATTCTTCTGATCTCTTATCCACACACACGATGGACCCGGCACCCGCACGGTGAATCCATGGAATGCTTAGAAATTTGTCTTCTTCTACCACCGTTCCCGTGCCTCGGAGACTACGTTAAGCCGTCGGTCGTGATGATACTTTACTAGTAATTTGAAAAATTTGAAATTGCGGTTGTGACTGAGGTCAGTCTTGAATCAGTAGCTCGAGTTATGTAACAGCGTTGTCGGTTCTATGGCCTCAATTATTCATGCACTCATTTTCTAACATTGATTTATTCTGCAATCGACAAATTAATTAATTTCCGCAAACAACAAGCAATTACTTTTAACAATACAATTTTGCTGCACATTGCCGTTCAAGTTATTTATATCTACGTATATATATATATAAAATAATGTCTGTGTGTATGTATGTTCCCTATGCATTTCAAAACTACTTTCCCTAGTCTGTGTTTCCTACTTTCAAGCGAAGTGTGAAAAAGCATCTAGTCAAGCCGGCATAGTGTTAGGGACTGATGTCAGTCATGAGTGTCTGACTTCAGTTGCTAACATTCATCCATCAGGTGGGCCCAAAGTCACATGTCGTGCTAGTATAAAAAATTAAAAAAAACTACTTGACCGATCGGGATGAAACTTTGCGAATATGTTGTGTGAACATCGGCGAAGGCTTCTAACATAGTACTACTGTTGTCCGATAGGTGGCGCGCATCAGCGCTGATATATGGGGCATACCGCCCGAGGGTACCGGCGGGAGCCTAAATAATTTAATAAGACGTTAAAATCTAAATAAGACATGCCTATCGGGTGCCTGAAGGTTTTTTTATCGACGATAGTATAAAAATAAAGAACTTTGTATGTATTTTTTATTTTAATTATTCAGTCATAAAATTTTAAGTTACGGTGCACTATATTTTTTAAAAATATCGCCTTATCATCTTTATAGTCTGTGCCACTCATACAGCTGCGTTCGTAAACTAACACCGTGAAAGGTTTTTAACACCGAGAAGCGACAGGACGTTCGAAAATGTTTCGGGTCCCAACTAGACATGCGCGCCGAGCCCCAATTTTCCGGCGGCGGCGGGCTGACCCTTCATGGCGCGTGGCCATATATTTTGCAGTCATAAAATTACTTAGTAACATTTATTTATATGCGCAATGAGAACTCCACCTTTACAAACTTTGCATTTTCCTATGAGGAAACTATTATTTTTTTGTTCGAAATAAAAAAAAGGTGCCTAGCTAGCCTAACTCATCTCATATTCTTATATTATGTAGATATTATTTATATTCACTTGGCCGATTTGGATTGGCTATATAATAAAGAAGATAAAAGTAAAAAATAGTAGTGGAACAGTAATAGGAAAGAGAAGGTCAGGTAACCAACTTAAAAAGTATGGTTTTGTTTGCACAATACATAATTGCCATGGATGAAAATAATTTTGTCCACGCGTAGTGGACTTAGTCGCGATCTTTTAGCAGTGATGGTTAGCCCTGCTATAGAAAAATTTCAAAAAAACGACGGAGCGCTTTGAACCTTTACCACAAACAAAGGAAGTTAAATTAAAAAATATTTAAATTTCAGTTTTGCAACCGTAGATGTTAGTAACAATGTGTACAAGACTATGTAATGAAGTTAAAAAAAGTTCGTAAAAAACGAAAATGTTAGTTTAAATTCATTTAATTATTCATTCAAATGGTAATTTGAATTAATTTCTGGTATCACACGTGGGTAAAAGAGCGCAACATTGCTGTCTCTTTCTTTTTAACAACTTATTCGTAAGATTATGTAAAGTTTAAGTGAGACAAATATATTAACATTTTTAAAGCTGTTATTTTCGAAGCTACGACTCAATTAGTGGCAACTGACGCGCTTTTGGTGTTACGGAAATGTTCGATTTGCGTCTCTATATATAAACCTCATTGATTATTAATAACACTCCTTGGCCTTTAGGTATTTGAATGGATATCGCGATTTTCAGACGCGGCCTTATTCACCATGCAGAAGTGTTTTGTTTTTCGAATAATAATATATTTTTAAAAAAATCAAAATCAAAACATTTATTTTCTAGAATACGGTACATAATGTGGCTAGTAGTAGTAGTAGTTTTCCGGCGTATCCTGCCGTCATGCAGCGTGAAAATATTTACAGTTATATACTATTTTACAGTCAATAGTTTTAACACATTAAATTACATGTCAATTAAGTACCTACTTATATTATGTCAAAGATTTATTATGATATTATTTATGATAATAATTTAATTATCCTACTCAAGTACATCACTGAGAAAATCCTTATTTGAATAGTATACCTTTAGTACCAATAGCTTAAATAACTTTTTTTGAAAATCCCTTACATTTAATGCTTTTAGATCAGATTTATTTTAAATAAAGGTTCTACCAATGACACCTGAAGCCTAAAAAAATATTTGCTCTTATGACAATTACACGCGGTATAAAAACTAAATAATTTTTTACCTAAAATAATACAGCACTTAAATTACACAGTAGCAGCATAAACAAGACATACATGATAGAATATAGTATACAAGAATAATATATTATTAATTAAAGACTTAAGTTGTTAAGCATATGTCTCAACGTCCTTACATTTTTGTAAAATATGTCGATGTCGGTGGTGGCTCGGTTGTAAGAACGCGTACCTTAAATCCTACAAAGGTCGGTTCAAACCCACCCGGCATGTACCAATGAGAAATACACTTTTATTACGTACTGACGTCATAGATTTACAACACCACAGTTCCCGTGCCTCGGAGAGCACGTTAAGCCGTGCGTCGGTCCCGGTTCCACTAATGCCAACTTTTGGAATCGTTAATAAATTGTCATAAACATTGACATCATATCCTCGCCTAGCCGCCTGGCCAGCGTGACGAGTGTAGCCCAAATTGTCCAGTTCTGGAAGGCCCATCTCCAGCAGTGGAGGTCTAGGACTGAATGAATGTCGATGTCGCACTTGAGTAACAGCTCGTTGAATGACCAGTTAGTGTTAGTGATAAAGCTCATTTCTTGTTAAATGGCTTCGTCAATAAGCAAAATCTTCACCCTCAACTGCCTCTGTGGTCTAGCGGTTAAGTCTGTAGATTTAGACTCAGAGGTACAGGGTTAGATTTTGGCTTTGTGTCTGACATTGATATTTAATTTAGTTGTGATATTTCCCGAATTTGGTGCGCTAGAGACATCGACGAGATTGCCACTTGTCATGATTAGCCTGTAGTAAAGTTGGCTAAATGTGAATCCGATTCTTTAAAAGTGTGGTTTCTGACCACTTTGAAGGGATACGGTCGTGATGATACTTTACTTTAATACATACATACATACATATCTTCACGCCAGATCCCTTGCGGGGTAGGCAGAGACAATTGAGCGCCACTTGACACGATCACGACATACCTCTTTCGCTTCGTCGACATTCATCATCCTCTTCATACATGCCCTTTTGTTACGAAAGCTTTTAATGTACCTTCAGCCAGTATTTTATTTATTTGATCGTGATATGTGAGTCTCGGTCTGCCAGTGCCTCTTTCACCCACAACTTTCGCATTATATATCTGGTTCGTCAATCTTTCATCGCTCATCCTTTAATAATAATTAATTTTGTTTTAGATGGAAAGAAGTCCCATAATAGGCGTCCTCTTTCACGTCAGGATACTGTCTCTCCTGCTGTTGCTGGCCCATCTGGACTTCTACTTCATATACCACGCCTACTCGGTCACGACCGGGAAGGGACCCTCGGTCCAACTAGTCTTCGGCTTCGAGTACGCCATACTTATCATCATGATCGTCAATATTTTGATCAAGGTTAGTTACTAGCTGTTTTACCCGGCTTTGCCCGTGTAAACGGCGACAATAATTAATTGCGCATTATTTTGATTTTGCTGCATCTCCTAAGGTATTCATTTTTTTTTTGAATATAAATATTTCCAGACAGGTCACACAGCGCCATCTAGTTTCCGTGGTAAGCTACGAGGCTTGTGTTACGGAAACTAGATGGTTGATAAACTACATATTATACTTTTTTTTTTGTAAATACATACATATAAACACCCAGACCGAGACAAATAAATAATATTAATAAGACAAAACAATGTACAACTTGCCCCCGGTGGGAATCGAACCCACGACCTCCCCGAGTTCACGGCAACGTTTGTTACCACTAGACCACGGAGGCGGTCAATTTATTTAATTTGCATGGTGTCAAGGAGAAAAAATGTTCTTCATGAAATGCTGAAGCCAACTAACTATTTAAAATGATAAGCATTAATAATGATAATGACCGCCTCCGTGGTCTATCTACTTATAAATATACTAAATACTAATACATACACAATAATAAACATACATATAAAACTTACTAATTTTGTTAGGTTAATACATATATAGGCTGATAAACACATAACCCCTCTTTATAATGTTATTTACTAGCCAGCCAAAGCCGGATAAATAGCTAGTAATTAAAAAAAAAAATTTTTTTTTTTTTTTTTCAGTATATATTGCATGCCATTGACGCTCGTTGGGAAGCCCCCTGGGAGAGCAAAGCCGCGGTCCTTCTATACACGGATCTGGCGATCAACTTTCTCAAGGTCCTCATCTACATCGGTTTCGTGGCCGTCATGGTCCGGATATACACCTTACCACTCTTCGCTTTCCGACCTATGTATGAAACCATGAGGTAAGTAAAAAAAAAACACAAAAAAAAACAGGTTTTGATATCAAACTGACATCGGGTCATATCACTATTGATCCCAAATTTTAATTTAACATAGTAAATTAAAAAAAAAAAACTTTTTTTTGTACTAATATAATTTTAGGACAGGACTTCAGCTTTCTCATTCTGTACCTTTTTATACCGTTAAAATTTAGGGATCATTATAGTAAGTCGGTTCTACATAGGGTTGCCACCTGCCACTTCTAGATTTAAGGGTTTTCAGCATCAAAAATAAAACCGTCCGGATACACCTTACGCTTTCCCTCTTATGTACAAAGCCATGAGAACAAATACAAAAAAAAAAGTTAAAGATTTTGATATCAAAATATCTTCGAGTCATACCACTATTGCTCTTTAATCCTAATTTGTAGATAGATAAATTCTTTATTGCACAAAAAAATAAAAAAAACATTCCAATGTACATAGGCGAGCTTAGTGTCTAGGCATTTTCTAACAGCTAACCTTTGGGAGAGTGAGAAGAGAGTGTGGGTGCATGTGTATAAGAATATTTAGAAACTATGATTTAAAATTACCAACTAAAATACTTATCAACTAAATAAACAATAAATATATATCATACAACAATAAAATACATATAGAAATAATAATATATTTTATACTTATATAATTATATAATTATATTATATATTATAATTGTAGGTTTTATAAATCTACGGAATGACTTTTGCTTTTTCATTCTGTCCTATTTTTTACGTTAAAATTTAGGGCCATTAAGTGTCGGTTCTGCATAGGGTTGCCACCCGCGACTTCTAGATTTAAGGGTTACTAACATCAAAACGAAACTTGTATTTTTTACAGGATATAATTAAAACAGCTTTTTTTATGACAATCTTTAATTATATATATATTAGATTAAACAGCAGTTATTGATTTTCATTAGGTTTTACAACTTATTTTATTATTATTATTTCTATATTTTTATTTTGTTCGACCTTCTAATATATTTTTTTAAACCTGCACTGCACTTAGAACCCCTAGAATCCTAGAACTCCACTGCTGGAGAATTTGGCCTACACTACACTAGCCACCCTGACTTTGGCTTTACGGGTTGACAAGTTTGATGACTTGATGACTATTTCAATGACAATTTATTAACATTTCTACAATTTGGTATTAAAGGTTGGTACTGTGCTCTTCTGGTAGTGTTGTAAATCAATGACAAATGTACGTAAGAAAAGTGTATTTCTCATTGGTTAGTACCGGGTCCTTTTTGGATTTAAGGTAAGCGTTCTAACAACCATTGGCTCATCTAAAGAAAAAAATTAAAACTGTATTAATACAAAAAGCTTATTACACTGAAGATGAAGCGCTAAGGGATGATGACATAGGATAGTGTATTTATCAGTGACTTATACTAATAAAATTATGACATAAAGATTGGACATATTCGCATAATTTATTATATTATAACTATTTTTAATTTAATTAAATTACAAATTTATTATTGGGTACTCTTAATAATTACTATTATTTAGTTAAGTACATTGACATATTTTTAATAAATTATTTATTAGGTACTTTAAAATTATTGACAAGACCTCTTTACAGCTGCTACAATAATTAGTATTATTTAGTTAAGTTAATTGACATATTTTTAATCATTTATTTATTAGGTACTTATAAGTTATTGACAAGGCCTCTTTACAGCTGCTACAATAATTAGTATTATTTAGTTAAGTTAATTGACATATTTTTAATAAATTATTTATTAGGTACTTTAAAATTATTGACAAGACCTCTTTACAGCTGCTACAATAATTAGTATTATTTAGTTAAGTTAATTGACATATTTTTAATCATTTATTTATAAGGTACTTATAAGTTATTGACAAAGCCTCTTTACAGCCGCAATAAATCTATTTATTTAAGTGTTTTTTATAAATGTTTAAACCTCCAGTTCTGTTATTTGTCATGTACCTATCTATAGTGATAAATATATAAAAAATGAAAATTACGAGTATGACTTAACCGAATTCCGGTAGGAATGTATGGTGTTAAAACTAAACTATACTACATACCAAAAAAAAAAATCTTTTTTTTTTTCTTCCAGGAGCTTTAAGAAAGCATACAACGACGTGGTATTATCCCGTCGTGCAATCCGCAACATGAACACT
The DNA here is from genome assembly GCA_910589645.1 of Tinea semifulvella. Classification (NCBI taxonomy): domain Eukaryota; kingdom Metazoa; phylum Arthropoda; class Insecta; order Lepidoptera; family Tineidae; genus Tinea; species Tinea semifulvella. The sequence continues at coordinate 8,483,851 of OU342620.1, forward strand.
CTGTACCCAGACGCCACGGTTCAGGAACTAGAGGCCGCTGATAACGAATGCATCATATGTAGGGAAGATATGCATAGTGGTAAGTAGACGACAAAACACTAAGAAAAAACTTTAAAACTGTAAAATAACATAATTAGAACCCTTTGACAGCAAATATTATTTACTGCCATCAACTATTTGTTGCTGACATCTACTATTCGTCGCTAATACTAGCTATTCCTTACTGACGTCAAATAATCGTTGCTGACATCTATTATTTGTCGCTGATACTAACTATTCCTTACTGACGTCACATAATCGTTGCTGACGTCTATTATTCGTCGCTAATACTATTCCTCACTGACGTCAAATAATCGTTGCTGACATCTATTATTTGTCGCTGATACTAACTATTCCTTACTGACGTCACATAATCGTTGCTGACGTCTATTATTCGTCGCTAATACTATTCCTCACTGACGTCAAATAATCGTTGCTGACATCTATTATTTGTCGCTGATACTAACTATTCCTTACTGACGTCACATAATCGTTGCTGACGTCTATTATTCGTCGCTAATACTATTCCTCACTGACGTCAAATAATCGTTGCTGACATCTATTATTTGTCGCTGATACTAACTATTCCTTACTGACGTCACATAATCGTTGCTGACGTCTATTATTCGTCGCTAATACTATTCCTCACTGACGTCAAATAATCGTTGCTGACATCTATTATTTGTCGCTGATACTAACTATTCCTTACTGACGTCACATAATCGTTGCTGACGTCTATTATTCGTCGCTAATACTATTCCTCACTGACGTCAAATAATCGTTGCTGACATCTATTATTTGTCGCTGATACTAACTATTCCTTACTGACGTCACATAATCGTTGCTGACGTCTATTATTCGTCGCTAATACTATTCCTCACTGACGTCAAATAATCGTTGCTGACATCTATTATTTGTCGCTGATACTATTCCTTACTAACGTCACATAATCGTTGCTGACATCTATTATTCGTCGCTGATACTATTCCTTACTAACGTCACATAATCGTTGCTGACATCTATTATTCGTCGCTGATACTATTCCTTACTGACGACAAATAATCGTTGCTGACATCTATTATTTGTCGCTGATACTAAATATTCCTTACTGACGTCACATAATTGTTTCTGTCAACTATTATTCGTCGCTGACACAACTTTTTGTTGCTGATACTATCAGCTACTTTTTACATAAACTACTTTTTTCATAAATAGGGCGTTAATGCTGTCAACTAATTGAAGACATCAAATTTTATTTGACCACAGTATTTAGTGAACGTATATCCTTCGCCTAACCGTGAAACAAAACCTGTAAACTTTGCATCTAATTAATCGACCGCAATACAATGCATTGTAATTTGCAAGTTCGATGTAATAAATGACATAAGTAGACACGGTTAAAACACAGTTGAATAAAATAAAGATTGACCTTTTAAATTAAATATATGCACGTTTCTGTAGTACATTGTTATACGTAAACCATTTACATAATACACTTGTGCGTAAAGAAAACCTGACTGTGATTATAATATGTGTGTAATTGTCTTTTTTTTTGTACTCTTCTCCCGATGGATGATGAATGAGGTGATAGGGAAGGCAACACTTACGGCATATTGCAAAAATAATCTTTTGATATGTTTAATGTATGCCTATGAAGCACGTCATTGCCTTAAATAACTAATAGCTAATACTATTCCTTACTGACGTCAAATAATAGTTGCTGATTTCTATTATTCGTCGCTGATACTATTCCTTACTGACGTCAAATAATCGTTGCTGACATCTGTTATGCCAAAGTGACAAACCAAAAATGTTGATAGATTATTTTTAATCATGCTTTCTGCAACCGGCCGTAAGTGTTTTTGGATGTGATTGATCTCGCTCACAGAGAGACGGAATATAGAGGGAAACAATTACGTAAACCAACGTTCGCCATTCGTCGACTTTGCCATGTTGGCGATGGATTGGCGGATGTTATTAAAGATTAAAAAACAAAAATAATATATAATAAAATTTATTTATTTATTTTAATGGTGTAGTTAAGCGGTTACTATTTTTTTTGTCGACGGTACAATTGGCTTGTTTTTTATTCTTTTTAGTATTATTTTTTTCAGTTTTTTATTTAAGTTAATTGTTTACGCCGTCGGGTGATTTTATTTAAAAATGAACTATTGTTGATAGTGGCAAATACCCTAACGGTTTGAAACTTGTCGTAGGCGCAAAGAAGTTGCCTTGTAACCACATCTTCCACGCGGCATGTCTCCGGTTGTGGTTCCAAAGACAGCAGACCTGCCCGACATGCCGGCTCAACGTGCTGCGCGCGCCCGCCCCGGAGCCGGCGCCCGCAGCCGCCCCGCAGCCCGCACCCAGGATACCAGGAAACGCAGCTCCACCGCAGTTTGTTAATCTACCGCCACCACCACGTAAAATATTTTTACTATTAATATTAAATACCAAAATGCCTCAAGGACATATTTACCTATCTCTCCTCAATTCATGACAGATCTCTTCGTTCGTCACACAATTCTATCTATCCCTTCTTATCACTCTAGCTTTCAGCTCATTTTTTTTTTTTTATAAATATTTCCAGACAGGTCACACAGCGCCATCTAGTTTCCGTGGTAAGCTACGAGGCTTGTGTTACGGAAATTAGATAGTTGATAAACTACATATTGTTCTTTTTTTTTGTAAATATATACATATAAACACCCAGACCGAGACAAATTATACAATGTACAACTTGCCCCCGGTGGGAATCGAACCCACGACCTCCCGAGTTCACGGCAACGTTTGTTACCACTAGACCACGGAGGCGGTAGTGGCCGCAAATCTCTGGAACAGTTTACCTGTAGAAATTCGCCAAGCACCCAGCAAACCGCTGTTTAAAAATCTGGTTTACTTTCATTACCTAAAGAGCTCCTCACAACGTATATAAGTATGTATTGTATGTAGTATATAGTAGCCAATATAGTGTGTAGTATATGTATTATTATGTATGTATGTATGTGTATTTATTTTAATATCTATGGTATGTAAGATTAAATGAATTTATTTAGCAACGTTTCTTACAATCGTTTGCACCTAGCCTCATGACTGTAATGTATTGTCCCAAAGGTTGGCTGCTAGACAATGCCTAGCGGCATTAAGCCCGCCCTTTGTACATAGTGCAATAAAGTTTTAAATAAATAAATAATATAAATAAACTTGGCCAGTTTTGGTCTTGGTCTTCCATCAGAACAGCTTGGTCTCGGTCTTGCAAGAATGTTTGCTTTGACTGAATATATATATATTTTGTAATTGTAGTAAAGAGACTTTAGGGCCTTTGTGCTAACTACTGGTCTGATCTACTTGAAATTTGGAATGGTTATACCTTCTTGACCAACATGTATCCAAAAATGTTTACAGAGGTACCCTAACGCTTAACATGATGACTTTGCCAGAGCAAAAAAAATCGTTAGAGCCACATGTAGGTACAAGGTAGCGTTTTGATGTTCGCGGAATGGGGGATAAGGGGTGGAAATAAAAAAACCAAATTATTTTTCCTTCCCAATATATTCACCTGCAAGACGGATGCATTTTTCAGATATTTCAATTAATTTATTTATACCCTCATAAAAAAATGTTTTTTCTGTATCTTCTAAAAACGCTGAAACTGCCTCCTTGACTTTATCATCGGTGGTATTTTTCTTACCCCGCAGCTCTTTTTTCATTTTTGGAAACAGATTATAATCACTCTGGGTTTATCGGCACGAACGGTGGATACTTCCCCGCCCCGGCAGACTGGGGAAATTAACACCATCAGTCCGCCTACCACATATTTGTTGTTCTCGTTGAAAGTATGTGCCATTTGCAATGATGTCAAATGCCATTTTTTTACAATATACGAACTTTTTCTATAAAATACGATGTAACAACGGACAGGGTGTGTGGAATCTTCATTATAGACTAATTAGTACGAGCGAAGGTTATATCAGTACAGCCCCTAGAACACAGTATTCTAGACCCCCACTGCTAGAGATTCCAGAACATATATCTGGAGAATTTGGCCTACACTCGCCACACTGGTCAGACGGCTTGGCGAGGATATTATATCAATGTTTTTAATGACAATTTATTAACGATTCCACAAGTTGGTATTAGTTGAACCGGGACCGACGGCTTAACGCGCTCTCCTCCTCACGGGAACGGTGGTGTTGTAAATCTAGGACTGCAGTACGTAAGAAAAGTGTATTTCTCATTGGTACATGCCGGGGGGGTTTGAACCGACCTTTGTAGTATTTAAGGACGGCGTTCTTACAACCGAGCCACCACCGCGCCATAATAGGTTATATGCTAAAACATAAATTTATTTTACTAATGTGTGTTTTCCCTCCCCAGCGATGTTGCCGTGGGGAGCTCCCCTTCCTCCTCCCCCTCCCCCTCCCCCGCGGCCCCCCTCCGTGGCGCCCCTCTCGCTGGAGGAGCTGCGGCGGATGGAGGGCGGAGAGAGAAGACACATCGAGGCCAGGCAGAGGGTAAGCATACATCACGCACATAGGCGTTGCATTACACATTTAATATAATTTATCATCAGTTGAGTATACAAGTTTAATTGTTGATGGATGACGCCCCACAAACAACAATTTGCGCCTATTTTTATTTTATTAGGACTATTTGCCGGTTCGCAGACGATATGTATGACCGCCTCCGTGGTCTAGTGGTAACAAACGTTGCCGTGAACTCGGGAGGTCGTGGGTTCGATTCCCACCGGGGGCAAGTTGTACATTGTATAATTTGTCTCGGTCTGGGTGTTTATATGTATAATATGTATATATTCACAAAAAAAAAAAACGTATAATATGTAGTTTATCAACCATCTAGTTTCCGTAACACAAGCCTCGTAGCTTACCACGGAAACTAGATGGCGCTGTGTGACCTGTCTGGAAATATTTATTTATTTATATACACTGTTTTTTTTAAGGTTCGAAATTATTTATTTCTGTTAAAAATTGTGTAATTATAAAGTTTTCCTATATAGTATATATATACTGCGTAATAATAAATTAAGCAGCTGTAAAAGAGCCTTGTCAAAAATATATATTAATATAATAATATATATTAAGAATTTAATAAGTTTAGTTTCTTTGAATATACCTAATGATTTATAAAAATAATTATGTAACTTTTAAAAATGTTGTGCCTCGGAAAGAGACCTGCTAGCTATATTTAACAGTAGTTGAAAGGTTATTAGTTTAGCTAGCAGCGACACATTTGTCTAAATTACTAGTATAGATATTATTTGTAAAAGTGCCTACCTACATCTTCTGTAGGATTATTTTATTGTGAAACCCAAGTAATAAGTATTTTTGATTAATAATAATAAACTATTTGAATATATTAATAATAATTATTGTATATAATTACAATTTGTTACCATGTTTCTGAGGCATACGGTCGTGATGATACTTTACTTTTATATAGTATACAATAGAATTAGAATTATTATTGTTAATTAATTATGGGTTTAAGATGCCTGAAATAAAATATATTTAATTTAACTTTAATTCCAGTTGCTGGGTGAGATCCAGTCGATGCTGGACGCAGCAATGCTCCTCATGCAGCAATACTCTGTCCTTAGTAACACCGCACACAACTCCACCAACGCCGCCACACAGACTGACGACACGATGTAAGTATCGCCACACAGACTGACGACACGATGTAAGTATCGCCACAGACTGACGACACGATGCAAGTTTAGCCACACAGACTGACGACACGATGCAAGTTTTGCCACACAGACTGACGACACGATGTAAGTAACGCCACACAGACTGACGACACGATGTAAGTTTTGCCACACAGACTGACGACACGATGTAAATATCGCCACACAGACAACACAAAAGACACGATATATGTAAAAAAAAAAAAACTATTTGTCCATCAAATTTGTCCCCGCTAGCTAAACTAATAGCCTTTCAACTTCTGTTAAATATGGCTAGCATATATATATATTCAAATGTCTTATTCCTTAAATTTCGTATTTTATTTCATAATGGCAAATCCTTAGTACCTTAAAACGTTAACTTTTTTCCAGAAGAGAAACCACAGAATCAATTGGCGAAGTGAAAGTGAAGACTGAGCCGGCCCCTTCCGTCAGTAACGTCACTCCCTCCACTTCCAAGATGGCCGACCTCAGTCCAGAGGAGACCAAGCCCACTGTAGAACCGTACAACACTTCACAATCTCTCAGGTACATTAAAAGTTTCAATTCACCAAAATATATCGCTGTTTACGAATGAATGAATGTCGTCTTACAAATTCTTTGACCAAATGGTCAGCGTCGTCTTACAAAATCTTTAGGCAAATCTTCCGCGTCGTCTTACAAAATCTTTAGGCAAATCTTCCGCGTCGTCTTACAAAATCTTTAGGCAAATCTTCCGCGTCGTCTTACAAAATCTTTAGGCAAATCTTCCGCGTCGTCTTACAAAATCTTTGGCCAAATGGTCAGCGTCGTCTTACAAAATCTTTAGGCAAATCTTCCGCGTCGTCTTACAAAATCTTTAGGCAAATCTTCTGCGTTGTCTTACAAAATCTTTAGGCAAATCTTCCGCATCGTCTTACAAAATCTTTAGGCAAATCTTCCACATCGTCTTACAAAATCTTTAGGCAAATCTTCCGCATCGTCTTACAAAATCTTTAGGCAAATCTTCCGCATCGTCTTACAAAATTGTTAGGGAAATCTTCCTCTATATTTTTTAATTTTTTTCCAGAGAGCAAGTGGACGCTGACGCCGAAGAACTAAGAAGACGTCGATTGCAGAAATTCGCTGACAAATGAACTTAGCCGGTAATTTACGCTGGTTACCGTAACGATGTTATTCACACATTTTTAATATACGCCACGTGATTGGTTTAGATTGACTCTTTGTTAATTTAGCCAATGATTTGGCTTATTTCATTTATTTATAAAAACTTACAGCTAATATACGGTGTGATTTTGTATGGTCTTACTTTAGACTAAGATAGAAACAAACAACTGTTCCTAGGAAACCATATGTCGGAAGTGACAAAAAAAGTTGGCTTCATAAATTTTAACAATTTGTATGGAATACCCAAATTTTTTTGGCAGTTCCGACAAATATATAAAAAAAAATATTTTTATAAATTTGATAACATTAATATATATAAACAGGGTGTCTTATATTTGAAATCATGTTGTTTTACGAACAACAAAATCAAATAGTGCACGTCGAAGACGACCATGACCGGCAATGAACTGAAACAGACTAATTTATTCTGAGACGATAGTCGTTGCTTTTATTCTCATACCATTTAGCCTTGCCCCGTCTTGTTCGAAGTTTAATGTATCGTTAATGTAATCATCGTTTTGGTAACCAGCCATTCTCTGATCCAAATTGTTACTATCTTCTATTCTTTTTTTTTTAAATGGAGAAATATTCTTATTTTAGGATTATTTGTTAATAATTTAATTTAAAATATACTGAGTCTTGTTTAGTGGTTACTTTTTTTTTAATCCTATTTTTTATCTTAGTTCAAATAAAGAAAAAAAGAGATTGTTGATATAGATAAGATTTTTTTTTTCTTTTGTAATTGTTTAGATCATTTAAGAAGGTTTAACGTCACCCCACTCACTCGCTCGCACAAACCAACATTTTTAAAGATTTCTTAAGTCTGTACACTTTTTAAGATATATACAGCCAGTTTCTCGAACGTAATTATTTACAGGTTTATTTTTACTTAAGTAATAATTAACAGGTTATTTTTTACTTAAGTAATAATTGAAAGGTTTATTTATACTTAAGTAGTATATAACAGGTTTATTTTTACTTAATTAAAAATTAACAGGTTTAATTATACTTAAGTAATAATTAACAGGTTTATTTATACTTAAGTAATAATTAACAGGTTTATTTATACTTAAGTAATAATTAAGTAGCAAAAATACGTTCTAGAAACTGGCTGTTAGTCTATCAACTTTCTAGGGAATAATTTTACAAACATTTTGGAAATATATTTATCCTTCAAACCAGCCTATTGTCGGTCGCAAGCCCGAGACACCATTCTTCTCATCTCTTACCTATGCAATTAACTGCCTCCGTGGTCTAGCGGTTAAGTCCGTGGATTTAGACTCGGAAGTACCGGGTTCGATTCCTGGTCGGGACACAAAGATATTTATTAATGTAAATAAATATATTTAATTTATTTGTGATATTTATCGAGTTTGGAGACATCGACGGGCTTGCCACTTGTCATGATTGGCCTATAGAAAAGTTGGCTAAATGTAAATCCGCTTATTTATAAGCGTGGTTTCTGACCACCCCGAAAGGGAAACGGTCGTGATGATACTTTACTTTTTCTTACCTGTGCCGGGTCCATCGTGCACGGTAAATCCATGGAATGCTGAAAAATTTGTCTTGCTCATAGATTTTTAGTAAAATAGTCATTCTAAAATTTGGTACTTATATGAAAGTAAAGATATGTCGAAAAACTGAACTGTTGATGATCTACAGAACATGTTGGATTGTGCGAGCGAGAGAGATGCAAAGCCTCTCTCTCTCTCTCTCCTAATTCTTATCTTTTATTTTTGCTTTTGCTCTCAGAAAGAAGACATTTTTTTTAGCAATTTATAGATTTATCTTCGTGGCCATGATGCACTAGATATGGGGTAGAGTGGGGAATAATGTAGTTTGGGGCTTGCAACCAATTATGTCGAGCAAACAAAGAAGCTCTCCATCCACCATTCCACTCCTCTCCCTACCCATACTGTATGATTCCGTTAATGCCGTCTTGGAATCTCGTTCCATTAATGTATCCTGCAGACCTTCTGTAGTTGCCAATTAGTAAAATATAAGAAACATGGGAAAATGTAGGATAAGGGGACTCACCAAGGTCGTCCAATGGACTGGACTGCCAAAGTCTTCGATAGTTCTGGAGCAGGCCTGAATCAGATACAATTCACTTATTCTTTCTCTTGCCCGTATGACTGCGCATTTTCAACTGATTTGTTGTTTGTTCTCTTCTCCCGATGGATGATGAATGGGGTGATAGGGAAGGCAAAGGGTCCAGATGCTGCAGAATTTGATGCTTTTCTTGGAGTCACTCGCGGCATTATAGCCCAAACACGTCGGGTAAAATATGGGAGTCCACAGCGCGGGAAAACCGCAAAAAATAAACTGCAACTTGTGCCCCATATTCAAAGTCCAATTTATCGTTTTCCATAACTATTCACATTGTAGAACATTATTAAACAAAACAACACCAATTTTGACCAACAATATTCACAGTAAATTAATTTACAAAACAAAAACTTGCACTTGACATGTCTGCGCAAAATGGCGCGAAGGACTCCAATTTGAACTGAACTTTATGTGGTTTTGACATTGTTTGTTCGTCGAATTGATCTAGGCGAAGATTTTCCGTCCATGCATCCCTACTAGACTTCCAAATATGGCGAGGAAAGTGATTAGGGATAAGGACTCAGGAATTTTATCTAATCAGCCCGAAGACCTGCTTAGATCCAATTCTTGAAGTGGTGCAAAGATTTTGCTGGAATTCCTCTCGCACCAACTTCACTGTTCATAAACTATAGCTTGCAGCTGTAAGCCATGACCTCCCCTGTTGGAGATGGGCTTTCCAGATCATATATCTGGAGAATTTGAACACTCGCCACGCTGGTTTGTGGGGGTCTAATGACAATTTTAATGACATTTTTTAACGATTCACTAGTTGGTATTAGTGGAACCGGGACCGATCGCTTAACGTGTTCTCCGAGGCACGGGAACGGTGGTGTTGTAGTCTATGGTAAATTTATGTAAGAATAGTTTTTCTTATTAAAGTTGGCTAAATGTGAATCCGCTTATTTATAGGCGTGGTTTCTGACCACCCCGAAAGGGAAACGGTCGTGATGATACTTTACTTTTAGTTTTTCTCATTGATACGTATCGGGATTTGAACCACGAACTTTTCTTACAAGGGAGTGAGAGAGTCTCCATAGTTCTTACATAAGATTACAAAAATGTGGAGTATAGATTATTCCAGTGACAGATCCACTTTCCAAGTGGGTTTTCACCCCCTGGACTGATCAAAATCTTTAAGATTACATATTACTACATTACATAATATGTAAAGGTAATATTAATAATAATTAAAAACTAAAACATAACCAAAGGTTCCCAATATAGGTGGATAAAGGCCACCGCCAAGGCTTGCCATTTCACACGATCTTCCGCCACCCTTATAAAAAGGATAATGATTTTTATCTTAAAAAAAAAAAAGACTTTTTTATTACAATTACAAGAGAATCTAAATAAAAAAAATTGCTCTTTTGACAATGGGGTGTATCAGGCAAAGCTTTTTGTAGATGTCGCTAGCGGCAATGGTACCTTGTTTACACCTATGACTGTTTTTTTTTTAATTTATTTGTAGTTTTACATTTTTATAACAGAAAAATGTATTATAACTTAGCGTTACCTACCTTAAAAGACGAATTAAGTAAGCGAACACCGTCTTTAAAATAAAAAAAAGGTTGAATTAATAGAACGGCAATTTTGAGATCACCATATCTTTGCTTTCGCTTCGAAATCTTGATTTGTACACTTAAAAGCTGCACACTTGTGCATAATATCCAGAAAATAATAAATTTCGTAATTAAAATACAAGTTTTCTATGCAACTGACAGTTATATTAGGCGCATGATAGATGCGCCATCTATCGTGATAAAAAGTTAGTGATACACCCCATTACACGCGCTATATAAAATAATAAAACATTGAAAATAAATAACCTGAGTATACATATGTATGTATTTGTAGAATATTTAAATAATTTTGAACAATAAAAATATTTTCTGTTATCTGGTAAGTTAACTGTAGTAGTAACCAATCATTTAATCGCATCTTGACTTTATTCCTTGTTAAGGTAAAAATATTTTTTTTTCCCCTGAACTTATACAACAATCGAAGTTTGGAAGATTTGAGCAGTTCTGAGTTTTTAACTGATAAATTGTGTATATAATATAATATGATAAACGTGTATCCACCACCTTGAATCCCCGCCCAACCTCTGTTAGGATCCATCACGTTGGTCAAGACACCTAGCTGCCTGCCTCCTCTAGGCACCATACCATCTTCCTATCAATACCATCTTATTTATTTATTAAAACTTTATTGCACAATATATACAAGGGGCGGACTTAATGTCGCTATACATTCTCTGACCGCCAACCTTAGGGACACTGTAGAACATTAAAGACGTAAGGTAGGTGCAATTAGAGAAATATGATTACGTAATAAATATTCAATATTATCTAAACTACAATAATAAATACTATAATAAACTAAATACTAATAATACATACACCTATCGTTTTATTAATACATTAGGTACATACATTACATAACATTAATACATACACTACATATAATAATATAATAAATAAACTAAATGAGTTGTTATGAGCTATTTAAATAATATGAATATACCATTTTTTTTAAAATGCTTCGGTTGGATGCTTGTCGTATATTTACCGGCAGCTTGTTCCACAGGTTAGCGGCAACAACAGCAAAATAATCGTTCATGAACCCAGAGTGGTGCGATGGAATAGACAGAACAGAGTTGTGTGAGGAGCGAAGAGACTTATTGTGAAATGAGAAAAGATACGCAAATTTGTCCTTGAGGTATTTCGGTGTCGCAGGCTGGTTAAGAATAGAAAAAAGTAAGCAGAGGATTCTGAGATTCCTGCGACATCTTCCCCATTCCCTCGCTGCCTCAGGGTATTACACTGACACTCCTATCTTTACACTACCACTATAATTTATATATTGTTAGGTTTATATATTTCGCTCAGACTTAGGTGTTAGGTGTTAGGCCCTCTGAATTTAGCGTCCACGCTTTGACATGGTCCTTCGAGCCGGATGTAATATTTATATGTAAAATGATGTTTAGGCGACGGAACCCTTGGGCTAATTTTCCTCTTTTTATTTATTTTTATAAATCTTCAAGCCAAATCCCTTGCGGGGTAGGCAGAGACAATTGAGCGCCACTTGTTACGATCACGACATACCTCTTTCGCTTCATCGACATTCATCAACCTCTTCATACATGCCCTTTTGTTTCGATGGTTTTTTAAGCTTTTAGCTATTGTTTTATTAGAAAATTGTTTACAAAATATAAAATAAAATTAATACTAAGGATAGGGAAATAAGTCCCGTCCGCGTGGAATGGTGGCAAGAACGCAGCCAGCATTTCCCCGCTGAATTGCAATACTGATTCTTGGGCGAAGAAAGAGCCAGCCCTCTTGTCACCGGAGGAGACAAGACCACGGTGTTACACGGCGCCTCCCGGTCTAGTGGTAAAAACGTTGCCGTGAACTCGGGAGCTCGTGGGTTCGATTCCCACCGGGGGCAAGTTGTACATTGTATAATTTGTCTCGGTCTGGTGTTTATATGTATAATATGTATATATTTACAAAAAAAAAAGTATAATATGTAGTTTATCAACCATCTAGTTTCCGTAACACAAGCTTCGTAGCTTACCACGGAAACTAGATGGCGCTGTGTGTCCTGTCTGGAAATATGTATTATGTGTTTTTAAAACTTATTTGTGCTTGGACTCCATAGGCCCAGAGTTTCTACAAATATGTAATCTTTTACTATACAGTAAACTCTATATAACGACACTGAAGGGACTGTGCATTTTATGGCGTTATAGAGAGATAAACCAACCAAAGCGAATTGATTTCGACGCTTTAGGGAGTTTGTCGTTAAGCCGAGTGACGTTACATGGAGTTTACACTGTACTTATATTTGCGCCGCTTGCCGGACTCCGCATTTTCCGCCGCGGCCCCCGCTTTATGCGCTGTCCCCCTGAGATGCGACGCGTTCCCATACCATCGGGTCTCTTGCCATCATCTCGGATAACTCCAGCATAACTTGTTTCATTTATTTGATCGTAATATGTGAGTCTTGGTCTTCCAGGGCCTATTTATTAAGTTTATAATTAAAATTTATTTTGAACGCAGTCGGGAATTTTTTATTTTTAAATTTAATTGTTGCTTTGATTCACTGATACCAGTTAACTGTCATACTGGTATCAGTGCTAGTAAAGACACATGTTTAATGTAAGTTTAGAAATGGTCCCGAAAAGTGCGTTTAAAACCTATGATAAGAATATTTCTCATTTATTAGCAATATTTTTATATTTATTGTACAAAGCTTTTCGGTTATATGTGTAAGCATTGTGTATTGTAAAATAACTTTAACACATGATTGTTTCATAACTTGTTTATACTTTTATAGTAACTAAAATTTACCTTGAAACCAGGATAAATATACTGCGTCTAATTTATTAAATGGCAAATATTTTTATATTATAATCTAGAATAAAAATAAAGAACTACGTAATTTTAATTTTTATTATTCAATAATAAAATCTTAAGTTATGGTGCAGAGAAGTTTTCCTAAAAATATCGAAACTCATACTGACCCTAATCAAGTTGGTAGCGAAAGGTCGACGATCGCGCGAACGTTGGCTTACGTAGTTGTTTCTCTCTCTATTCCGTCTCTTACCTGTGAGCTAGATCAATCAAATGAAAAACAGTTACGGTCAGTTGCAGAAAGCATGATTAAAATAATCTATCAACATTTTGATATATTCCATGTGATTGGTAGTTAGTTTGTCACTTTGGGTATTTATAACATACGTTAAACCTGTCAAAAGATCATTTCTGCAACCGGCCGTATAACCCCAGCCTTTAGTTATTTATCACGATAGATATCGCGATTTTCAGACGCGCCATTCACCATGCAGTAGTTTTGTTTTTTGGATTAAGATTTTTATTTAAAAAAAAAACAATTTTTGATTCAAAAAGGGGTTCTACGAATGACACCTGAAGCCTAAAAAAATATTTATATATTAATTGAGAAAAACTTATGATGGCGCTCATATATAAATTAAATAAACTAGATTTCATTATAAACAAATTAAACCTAAAAAAAATAGCTCCTCCATATCGCTGTCCTATGGCATGGTGACCAATACACTGGCAGCATTTTCCCTCTAAATTAAGATTTTTTGAGAAAAAATTGCCAGCTCTATTACCAGATACGCCAATGAGCCTTGGAATAATTTCTTTATAGAACGCTTTCAGTGTGCTTAGTGTAAAATGCAAATTTCGGAAAACGTAACTGCTGTAGTTACATTTTTTTATTTTGCATTGCGTGTTATTGCAAGTTTGGCTATAATAACAGGCAATGAACATCGAAAATTCAGTAAAAAAAACTCTACTACTATAGTTGCGTTTACGAAACTTCACTGTCACGCTAGGCATACTGATCTGGCGCTTGGAATAATGAAACACAATATTTTACGCTCTAACCTTTGATTAACAGAAATGACGTGCATCTCGGGTCTTATTCGAAATACGACGGCACCCGAAGTGTCAATCAATTATTGTAATAAATTAGTGACATTTTCATATCCATTAATTTGGAACTGGCGCGGTGGTGACACGGTTGTAAGAACGCGTACCTTCAATCCTACAAAGGTCGGTTCAAACCCACCCGGCATGTACCAATGAGAAATACACTTTTCTTACGTACTGCAGTCATAGATTTACAACACCACCGTTCCCGTGAGAAGGAGAATTGTCTAATTAAATTGTCATCATATCCTCGCCAAGCCAAAAGCTATTTCCCAGAAAATAAGCTTTTCGTTATATTGATTTTTTTTTTTGACATGTAAAAGCGCAGAATACATTATATTTATTGTCCTATGCCTACTTACAAAATAAAAAAATATATAAAAAAAGCCGTCTGGCCAGCGTGGCGAGTGTAGGCCAAATTCTCCAGATATATGTTCTGGAAGGCCCATCTCCAGCATGGATGTCTAGGACGCTGTGTTCTAGGGGGCTGTAATGATAATGATGAATATGGAACTTTATTATTTAGTGTCAAATGGTAATGAAGCTAATTAATTGAGAGAGCACGATAATTACGAACTTTGCCGATTAAATACAATTATGCACTACATCTGTAAGCCCTAAATTAATTAATCCCTTTTTTAATATAAACATGTTCTTCGCGCCATTTTGCACGGACATGTCAAGTGCAAGTTTGTTGTTTTGCAAATTACTGTGGATATTGTTAGTCAAAAGTGATGTTGTTTTGTTTAATAATGTGCTACAATGGAGTGTATCAGTCAAAGCTTTTTGTAGATGTCGTAGCGGCACTGGTACCCTGTTTACACCTTTGACGCATAATTTTTTAAATGTTTTTGTAGTATTTTTATTTTTATAACATAAAAATTAATTTAAAATTAACGTTACCTACCTTAAAAGACGAATTAAGAAAGCGAACACCGTCTTTAAAAGAAAAAAGGTTGAATTAATAGAACGGCAATTTTGAGATCACCATATCTTTGATTTCGCTTTGAAATCTCTATTTGTACACTTAAAAGCTGCTCACTTCGACATAGTATCCGGAAAATAATAAATTTCGTAATAAAAATACAAGTTTTCTATGCAACTGACAGTTATAAAAGGTACCATCTATCATGCGCCATCTATCGTGATAAAAAGTTAGTGATACACCCCATTACAACTTGCAATTGTTTACATTTTTTACGCGCTGTGAACTCACAAATTATACCCAAATTGCCGCGAGTGACTTTAAGAAAACCATCAAATTCTGCAACATCTGAAATTAGTCGGGTTATGACGCAATCACGTGTAAATGTATTTATGTTCATGTAAATATATGGAATTATACACATGAATACATTTCAACTTGTTGTTTTATTGATTTTCACTACACTAGGTCAGTTTTATTTAACCTAAAAGTGTCATCACGACCGTTTTTCGGGGTGGTCAGAAACCACGTTTATAAATAAGCGGATTCACATTTAGCCAACTTTACCATAGGCCAATCATGACAAGTGGCAAGCTCGTCGATGTCTCCAGCGTAGGAAATATCACAAATAAATTAAATATTTATTAAGTTTATTTATTTAAATTAATAAACATTATTGTGTACCGACCAGGAATCGAACCCGGTACCTCCGAGTCTAAATCCACGGACTTAACCGCTACACCACGGAGGCAGTTATATCGTGCTCTCTTAAAAACTATATACATATATTTAATTGTTTTTTTTTTAAATATATTATAAAATAAAATTAATATTTAGGATAGGGATATAAGTCCCGTCCGTGTGGAATGGTGCCAAGAACGCTGGCTGCATTTGCCCGCTGAATTGCAATACTGATTCTTTCTCTGAGCCAGCCCTCTTGGACCCAATTTCAATTTATTTGTGACATTTCTCAAATCTGGTACGCGTCGAGGAACATCAGGATAGGCCTATAGTAAAGTTTGCAATAGAAATGAAAGGAAGGCTGCAAAATTTAACATTTTCGATCACAGACATGCTTTGATTGCACTACCCGGAAAATAAAGCATTCGCAGTAAAATCGACGACGTCATTCGCTGTGAAACCCGTGTTGTCTTTGGTTATTCGACGTCATCAAAAAATCAAATCATTTGGAAAAGGAAAATGTCTGTAATTTAGTTAAAAAAAAGAGCTTATTGCGCCAAGTCGAATACGGACCCTGTGTTTGATTCGTCGCTTTAAGCGCCTTTTTTCACTTTAATTCTCTTTGAACCTATTGTTTATGAATGAATTATGAATGTCGTTCGACTTGGCATTGGTCTTACTTTTTTTTTTTAATATTTAGGCCGCGTTCGTTTAATAGCATTTCCAACATTTCGTAGCAACTTCATAAACCAGCGTGAAATGTCGTTTTTGTTAAGAAATACCACTTTTTTTAACAATGCTAATATTTCTTTAAAAAAACGAGCGGTGAGGCTACTGTTTGACAAGTAACAAATAATAACAATTTATTATGGTCTTTAAATTTATTACATAAAATCTTTTAAATAAATATAAAGTATACAACAATGTAAACAAACCATTTCTTATGTTAAATGACATCTGTCAAAAAGTAATATCAATAGGAATAAGGAGGGTTCCTTTCAACACGGTACTGACATACGAAATTAGCATCAAATGTTAGAATTTTTATTAAACGAACGACTTGTGCTAAAAAAGTGGTATTTTCATGCTTACATTTCTTAAAACGAACGCGGCATAAATTGCACTAAAATTGTACATAGGCGGGCATTAAGCAAAAGGCATTTTCTAACAATTTAGGCAAAATTCAGTAAAAAAAAAGTTGAACGTTTTGCTTTCAAGTCAAACACTGCAGGTGTAAGCAATGGGAACACGGCTGTCGACCACGCTTTATCGATCACAGCCTAATAAAATAAATAAAACAACAAAAAACTTTAAAACAATTTATTTATTTCTATAAATTTCTAAAATCTTAAAAGGTCATCAAAAATCTTGAATGAGGATTTGGGCTAAATTGTATTCACAGGTAATATATATCGCCGGGTTACAGCGAAAACAACTGATTTTTTTTAGTAAATTCATTTTTACACCAGTCATTTAAAATACTCTTTAATTTATATAAATACATTTAAAGTTCATAAAATTTGCTACACAACTACCTGCTGATGATGTTGGAAAAGACCACAACATTCAAAATGCATTTGCTCAAAATATTTGTGCAATAATGGCTAACTTTTTATTGCTAAGGTTTATTATTCTAACGATGTATGCATTTAAATAGATGTATGTTCATATTTTAATTAAGTTAGCAAAAAAAAAAATTTTTAATATTATATGTACAAGTATATCCTGCAGCCCTGTTCTGTTACTTGGTCGCAAACATTATTTGCGTCAGAGTTTGCGTTATAATTACAAAATATTATTCAATTCTCAACTCTATAAGCGCTCGACCTAGACAGCGGCCGTGCAATTATCAACTTTAATAGCGCGATAGATATATATATATATAAATAGATAGATAGATAGATATATATATATATAATTTGAACATATATGTATGTATGTGTGTGTATATGTATATATTTATATATTTTTTATTTATACATTTTGAACATAATAAATTAATTTTAAGTTTTACAAGGCCCTTTTACAGCTGCAACTAGTATTTAATTTTATTTATAAGAATTTGTATTTAGTTGTGTTGGTATCTCAACTCAAATGCTACATTAACCTCCAGTCCTGTTCCTTGCCTATAGTTCCATAACACTCTCCAGGCAGGACAAATCAATGTATATTTCAATGTGTAAATTGTGCACAACAATAACTATTGACCTGACCGAATTGCGGTGGGAATGTATGGTTGTAACAGAATAAACAACAATATCCGTTTGTAATGTTTGTTACCACTTGACCTCCTCCGTGGTCTAGTGGTAACAAACGTTGCCGTGAACTCGGGTGGTCGTGGGTTCGATTCCCACCGGGGGCAAGTTGTACATTGTATAATTTGTCTCGGTCTGGGTGTTTATATGTATATATTTACAAAAAAAAAAGTATAATATGTTGTTTATCAACCATCTAGTTTCCGTGACACAAGCCTCGTAGCTTACCACGGAAACTAGATGGCGCTGTGTGACCTGTCTGGAAATATTTATTTATATATATATTTAACGGATTCCATTACATCGCCGGGTTAGAGCGAAAACCAACTAAGTGCACAAATAATATTTATTTATTATGTTTGGAAAACTTTCAGCTATTTTACACAATAAAGATTTTAGATAAACATTTTGCTTAGTAAATTAAATAGTACTTTTAGAAAACCTGAATTTTGAATAACTTAAATTAACATGATTACGATTTAAAAACATTGGCAACTACGATAAAATCTTATACAAACTTATGAAATTGGACCACGATTGCTACACATTTACACATTAATTCTACACTCTTCTAAACGAAACACTAATTCTCTAACCTTTAATTTGTAGAACAAAACAGAAATTAAGTTGTAGCACATTTAATTAGATTGGAGCACTTATTTAAAAAAAATCATTGTTATTTACATCTATCTGCTTAGCTAGCAGTTGACTCGTAGCAGGGATATTTGTTTGTCATTTATAGTTGAAAGTGTTTACCTCAACATTTTATAGGATTATTTTATCGCGCGTATATTTTGGATATAAGTTTGTGGTAATTTTTCACATTTAGAGATGTAAGAGCAGGTAGTTGTGTAGCAAATTTTATGAACTTTAATTGTATTTATATAAATTAAAAAGTATTTTAAATGACAGGTGAAAAAAAGGTTGGTGTCCGCTCTAACCCGGCGATATAACGTATGCGCATTATTTTTTTTTTTTTTTACTAGCACGACATGTGACCCTGCGCCTACCTAATGGTAAGTGGCGCGCAGGGTCCATAAATGTTAGCAACTGGAATCAGACCCTTATGTCCGACATCAGTCCCTAACACTATGCCGGCTTAAGTAACATAATAGGGCTGCTGGTCGACTTGACGCTTTATTTCGCTTTGAAAGACATTCGACTATCCGTTTGTCTATGGTGTTCATACAAAATTCGGTTAAAAAAAGCAAGCTTTTCTAGTAACTTGAAAAAAAGTAAAGTATCATCACGACCGTTTTCCTTTCGGGTGGTCAGACACCACGCTTATAAGCGGATTCACATTTAGCCAACTTTACTATAGGCCCATCATGACAAGTGGCAAGCTCGTCGATGTCTCCAGCGTACCAAACTCGAGAAATTTCACAATTAAAATTAATTAAATGTATTTATTTACATTATTAAATATTTTTGTGTCCCGACCAGGAATCGAACTTGGTACCTCCGAGTCTAAATCCACGTACTTAATCGCTAGACCACGGAGTAACTTACGGACTTAACGTTAGTTACTTAAAGCGACAATAAAGTGCAAAAATTTGCTGTCAGTGTCTACTTTTGTCTTTTAACTTAAAGAGTACTACAAAAATAGCCCAAAATGGCTGATATATTTTAAGAATTATACATAGCATTAATATATCCATAGATTTTTGGGTTATATTTCTCTAAGACCGGCATAGCACTGAAGTATTTGCTGGTCTCATACAGTTTCATGTCATTCTTGGTGTACCATACGTTTTTGGTTCCGCCTGAACCGTCAAGGTCCAAGGTTCGCAGCTCGAAGACTCCGAAGTGGAACATCTGGCCGTCTGTGTGGATGCAGTTGATGAATACTGGTTCTGGAAGGTCTTTCACGTTTTCCTAAAAATAAATAGATTGGTTCTAGAAGGCCATCTCCAGTAGTTAGGTCTAGGATGTTGGTGGTTTTAATTAGCACATTTTAGGGATAAGTGCAGTTTTTGAGGATAAGTGCAGTTTTTAGGGATAAGTGCAGTTTTTAAGGATAAGTGCAGTTTTAAGAATAATTCCTTTTTTATTGACTCACTCCATGTAATTGTTTAGCATACGAGGCTGCGATTGTGAATGCGTGTGTTAGGCCTCGTCCCAACTGCTGTGCGTGAGTCACTGGCTCTTCATAAAGGTTGGCCACTTCGGTGGTGTTGAAATGGAGCCAGGTTGTGTGGGGATGGACTTTGGATACAGTCTTCTTTATTGCTGTAACAACAAAAAAAAACGCTTTTATACTATCTCATGTGTAAGTTTTTTATATTGTCAGACAAAAGTTGTGTTATTTATATTTATTTTTTTATTTCAGTAAAATCACAGCTTATAACTAGAAATTACAACATTATAAATTATTAGATCTTAAGCCAGAAAGATTTTATATTATTTGTACATTTCATTTCTCAAAAACAGTGGGTTAAATACTAAAAAAAAATATTACAAATTAAAAATATTATACATTAGTAAAATAAAAATTATAATAAAATTAAAATACACATATATTATAAAAAAGAAAAAAAATTGCTAATTAAATTTAATCCTGAACTATTTAAAGTAAAGTATCATCACGACATCTCTTCCTTTTCCTTTGTGGAGTGGTCAGAATCCACACTTTTGAAAGGAGCTAGTTCACATTTAGCCAACTTTACTGCCGACCCATCACCAATACATACCAAACTCGAGAAATATATCTTTTTTTTTGTGTTCATGACCAGGAATCGAACCCAGCACCTCCGCCTACCTACATCATGTCCGTCTCTAGACTCAAAAAAACTCTTTTCAAATTTAATCGAAATTGGTTCGGTACAAATGAAACAGACATTAAATATATCACAAGACAGGATAAGAAACCAAATACTGAATGATATGGTCGTGTGCGACGTGCACTTTTAAAATAATGATTTTGTTGTGCCACGGCCAATATGCCGACCTGCGTGCTACGGCCAATATGCCGACCTGCGGGCTACGGAAGTGTAAAACACGTTCTTCCTTGACAAGAGAATCCGTGTCAGCCGATTATAGATGGCGCTATTTATCAGCACACAATAATAATATTAAAAACACAAGCTGTGGGATTTACATTAGCTCCATGCATTTCTCAGTACATATGTTTTTAAATAATCTTTTAAATAAAATTAAATAACTATAAATAAAAAAGAGACTGCCCATCAAAGATAGGCCCAAAAAGACTGGCAACATTTCACCTCTGTATAGTGTACGTTGGCAGAGATAATTGCCGAACTTCCTGTCTCCAGATTTCTCCGATTTCAGCCGCTTCGACAACTCCCTTGCCAGACGCTTGGCTGAGGGTTCCATTGTCTCGACCCCAAACGGCAAAAACTCGTAACCTGTACCGAGGTTGGCGTATTTGCACAGCTTGAGCTTCTCAGCAGCAATTTCCCCGCTGGACGAGGTTGCCTGGAAGTGTGTCTACACCAGAGACCGCCCAAGTTTCCACAGCCCAACGGTCATGCTGTCATGTCTCTTGCCATGGCTCCGCGCAATCCCAGAGGGTTCTGAAATAGCGAGTACTCTAGCAATGACAAGAACCCTACTAAGGATGTTGTTAAGCCGCGTGACGAGGAATGCTGCCGGCATTTCTAGCACAAGAAAGCCTGTGGTGTCCATAATGTTCCACTGTGTCCCCACACCTAAATTTGTATCCTAAATTGAAACAATCGATCACTTACGATAATTGCTGTTTTCTTCATAAAAATGCTGAGGAAGCATAGTGATGGTGTGCTTTACTGGGTACAAGTCTGGTATTTGTAGGAATTGTATATTTTCTGAGACATCATGTTTTAGTGGTTTTTCTGCTGACACCAAAATATTGGATATTTCTTGAAATTGTAGCAATTCCTGGTCCTTCTCGAAGGTGGTGTGGCACGGAATGTCGTTGATCACGTATTTAGAACGACTGGTATCGATGTCACAACTCTTTTCAGCTAGTTGGAGCAACTTGTTCGTTAAAATTGTGCTGGAAAAGATGTTTAGATTTTGAGATATCATGTCTATAGTGGGTTTATCGGCAGAAACGGTTGATAACGGTCCTGGCAGACTCGGCAAATTACCACCATCAGGCTGTCTATCACCTATTTGTTGTTCTCATTGAAAGTATGTGCCATTTGCAATGATGTGAAATGCCATATTTTACTTTCAAGGAAAAATAATATTGTAAGCTTGCCATGATGATATTTATATAAATTAACACACCTGTACTCAATTTAACCAATGAGTTAGATAAAGTTAAATACACTAATTTAACTGTAAAAAAAAAATGTCAACTTACTTCTTCCTTCTGTCAGTGATGCCTAAAATTCTAGCAAAGTTATATGCTGGTCTCTGCGGATCCTTCTGTTTTGGGAGCTTCTTCTGTTCACAGTCAAAAACATTTGCTGACAAGATTGCCTTTTTCACCCCATCATGTATCATACTTGGTATTTCTAATTCAGCCATTTCTTCGACTCTTGATGGCAATTTATTTTCAGCAATGACCGTTTTTGTTAGCACCTGGGCCTGCGATATGCCTTCTAACAGTACATTGTTGCTATTTATTGTATAACACGGCCTTTCTTTGTAGTTGGGATGGTTTGTGTCTTGAGGTAAGGGCTTCTCGTACGCTCCTATTATTGTTAATCTGTAATTTTACAATTATCTGGTTATATGAGAGCTCGGTGGCTCGGTTGTAAGAATGCTTTCCTTAAAATCCTACAAAGGTCGGTTCAAACCCCCACGGCATGTACCAATGAGAAATACACTTTCCTTACATACATTTTCATAGATTTACCGTTTCCGTGCCTCGGAGACCATGTTAAGCCGTCGGTCCCGGTTCCACTAAAACCAACTTGTGCAATTTTTAATAAATTCTAATTAAAAATTGACATCAGATCATCGCCAAGTCTTCTGTGGGGTGAGGCGAAGTGCACAATCGTCCGAAAATGTATTGTCTAAGATCAATTACGTCTGTCAGAATGTCAAGGGTTGGGTATTTTGCATAGCTTTTAACATTTCTGACAGACTTAATCGATTTTAGACAATACATTTTAAAACGATTGTGCACTCCGCCTCACCCCGCTGGCCAGTGTGGCGAGTGTAGGCCAAATTCTCCAGATATATGTTCTGGAAGACCCATCTCCAACAGTGGAGGTCTAGGATGCTGTGTTCTAGGAGCTGTAATGAAATGCAATGAAAGTAATGCTCAAAATAAATGCCTATAGGTCAGACATCTTAGTGTTATCAGAACAAAATATCACCATATCAATCTTCTTAAGCAACAGCTTGAGACATTGGCACTACACACAACAGCATAGCCAAGGAGAGGAAGAAGAAGGCTTTCGACGAGAGTAATTTTAGCTTTCATTGGCAGGTTTTTTTTAGTTTAAAGAGAGAGTGCAGTAAAAAGAAAATTTTACGTCTAGTATTATTAACCTGTTTTATCCAGCTTAGGTTAGAATCCAGGTTCTTTACTTAGCTGCTGTATGCAATAGGGACATTGTTAAATGCCTTTTTACAGCAGCTATAATTTGTGTAACATTTTAATAATGTTTTAGCTTATAGTATGACAATGCCACTTTACAGCAGCTATAATCTTAGTGACATCCTCATAATTGTTTTCGTCTTAGCTTGTAATATGACAATGCCTATTTACAGCAGCTATAATTTTAAGATTATAATTATGTATATTATGGGTTGTAATGTGCTGCTCCAAATACAAGCTATTTCCCAGAAAATAAGCTTTTTGTTATATTGATTAATTTTTTTTGACATGTAAAAGCGCAGAATACATTATATTTATTGTCCTATGCCTACTTACAAAATACTTAAAATAAAAAAAATCAACCTGGCACTTGACGATTACTGCATATGTTAATATATTATTAAGATCTGAGTTAAGCCAAGCTATTGCACTATTAAGTGTACTAATAATATCCATCTGCAAATAGAGCTGCAAGTTATCTGCATACAGGTGGTAGTCACAATGCAGGAGAAAGGTGAATTAATAAATACTGAGAATAATAGAGGAGTGAGTATGCCCCTTGAGACACACCCTCTTTGGTGACTCCTGATCAACTTGAATCTGCTGCTGGCATCCATATAGATATTGTGAAAATTATGACAGAGCGTCTAAATGAGATCCCAAGTCGAGACAACATTGCAATTAGCAAATCAGAAGAAGACAAATTTCTAAGCATTCCATGGATTCACCGTGCGGGTGCCGGGTCCATCGTGTGTGGGTAAGAGATGAGAAGAATGGTGTCTCGGGCTTGCGACCGACAATTGGCTGGTTTAAGAAAAGGAGGCCTCCTTTTTGTTTCTATTGCGCGATAATACGCTCACCATCCACCATTCTACTTCTCTCCCTACCCAACCAAATACTGTATGATTCCATTAATGCCGTCTTGGAAGCTCGTTCCATAAATGTATTGACGGCAGACCTGCTTAGGCCCAATTCTTTCAGTAAGTGATGCAAAGATTTTGCTGGAACTCCTCTTGCACCAACTTCCACTGCGTAAAGCTGAGTCTTGAACCCGTTCCTGATCATTTCTTCTGTGAGATCATAATATTTATTCGACTTCATGTTGTGGTCTTTTGGAATATTTGATTCCCACGGAACGGTAAGTTCAATAAGGATAACTTTTTTCAAGTTCCGAGAAAACACTAAGATGTCTGGCCTATAGGCTGATACAGCTAGTTCATCTGGGATCCTATAATGGTGTTCAAATGTATCCATGAGAATTTTCCAGTCTGATGCGGCGCCAAGGATCGAGGTGGGCTTGCATTTAGTTTTCGTGCTTTGCCCTTCCTTTACAAATGTGGTCAAAGTTTTATTTGTAGTCAGTCCCTTTCTGGCTCTTGCAATAGACAGACTTACTGCTTCACGGATAACACCTAGGACTTTGTCATGTCGGCGTGAGTAGCCCTTTTCTAGGAGAGTAACGCACCCTACAAGTGTGTGTCTAGCAGTTCCTATGGCAGCACCACACAATGTACAGTTCTTTTCCGTAGCTTTTCCCCACCTTACCAGATTACTCTGGTCCGGGAGGGACATTTGAAAAGCGTTTAGGTAGAACTTTAGCAACGCCGGAGACCAATCGTACATTAGTGTGCGCCACTTTAGGGCTGGAGGGATGCAAAAATCGCCCAAAGTTAGCCAGTCATTTTGAACTTCTAGAGTCATCGCGTGCACTCTGTATTCATGCTCTTCATCTTTCCTGAGGAAGGATTTTATAACCTCTTTGTCACTTTCTTTTTTCTTCCAGCCAATGCCTCTTTTGTCAGTCTGGGCACCTGTCATGAATTTCTTGAAGAATAGTAGTCTCGGTTCCATATCTGAGACCAGAGGGTCTCTTGGAAGGGATGAAATTGTATTATCCTGGGAGCTGGTTAGAATTTGATATTTGCTTATACGTAGATGTTTGTATAATTCAGATGGTCTTTTCAGATCCATTCCGAAGTTTCTCCGTCCTCTAAAGAATGTTGAGGAGTCAGCACCCTGGGCTAATCCAAGCCAAGACTTCAATGTTCTTATGACGTCCGCGTCCAGACTTGATAGTAGGCTTTTGTTGAAATCATATACTAGGAAAGGCCAAGTGAGGCGAGATGCTAAGTAGTTGTCATATATCCAAGCTTTTTTGACATTGCTTATAGGCTGTTGAGTAACCCTATTCATGTCGTCAGTGAATTGTTTTACAACTAATTCTAGGGATGGTGTTTTTCCCTGAAAATTTATCCTTCTGCCAAGAAATTTAAAGGGCATGGTTTCATTTACCGGAGCTATTCTCTGCCCTGCTATACTCAGTCCAGGATCATAAGACGTAAATGTAGTGTTTCGCCTAGCCAGACATAGGCTGAAGCATTTTGATGGTTTCGTTCTCATTCCCTTTGTCCACAAGCATACGTAAAATCAAATAGTACAAGAACTGTGATTTTAGTAAGACATAAGGATTATTGTTTGTGGACAATAGACACAAGTTGGTGAGGAGATTTAAGGTAGAGTGTTGAAAAAGGACTTGCGCCATTGGCTAGAGAATTGCCGGATGAGAGGGTATATTTTTTTTTATATAGGATGCAATTGCTCAACCTTGCTTGAAAGTCTGTTAACATTAGCCAAGTTAATTAACATTGACATGTTGCTCCCGACGGCAATGTACAGGTATTGGATAGAACTGGCCGCATAGTGCTATGCGGTTTGCCGCTACTGCATATCTATGTAGCAGCAGCGATCTACTTGGCGCTCCGCTGTGAGGTCGTTATGATAGGCTTTGACGCTGTGTATATACATATATTATAGTTAAATTTAAGCACCTTTATCTGTAAGTTATAATATTTTTTAATATTAATCCTAGTAGTTTGAAAAATTATTTAGGGAGTGGAACAAACTTCCTTTGGTTATCAGATGTCTATTAATATATTTAAAAATCTACTTATCGCTCACTTTCTTAACAAACAACATAGATCTTCCTAGTACCTATATCTATCATACTATTTTTATTGTGTGTAAACAGTACTATATAATTACTTAGTTTCGTATTTGTGTGTATATATATATTTATGTATTTAAGTAGTAGTATGTAACGATTATTATGTATTGTATGTAAATTGTATATTTATAATAATGCACCCCGCGAATCCTCTACCACACTCCCAAAGGTTAGCTGTTATAAAATGCCGAAAGGCATTAAGTTCGCCCTTTTACATTACTTTTAAGTTTTTTGTGCAATAAAGAGTTTATAAATAAATAAATTATTATTATTAATTCAATTAAGTGTTTTATTTCCATCAACTGTACAAATTGTCATTCCTCTTATCCTCTGGTTCGCTAGAGAAGTCAACTGATTTCCACATTATGATGGATAATAGAAAACCGGTTCCTTAAAAGAAGAATGTGATTTCTGACCACGACACAAGATATTATGGGCGTGATGATACTAAACTCTAATTTTATAAAATAACTTAAATACGAAATATATTTTTGATATTAAAATATACTTCCTGTAACCTATTTACTATCAAAAGTATCGTTTAGCTATTACAGGCTATATTATAATAGTTTATATAATTTAAAGATATCTTAACACATACCTCTCGTGTTCTTCAGGTTTTTCTTTGACAAATTCAAGAGCATCTTCAACAGTAATATTTTGTGACTTTAAGTACTCCTCCACTTTAGTATCAAGCGGCACACGCTTTCCCTGGACCAGCCAGTGCTTTTTAAACATAAAACCAATATGTTGCCTATTTAAAACCTGCGTAATTCTCATTTTAAATAAATTTTATTTACCAAGTTCACAAACAATGCGAAACTTCAAAAAAATAACCTCACTTTTTACTTTATAAATTTTATAGGCCAATAAGACTAAGCGGCCTAAATTATTTTTTATTTATTTTTTATCATTCGTATTTTCATAGCTCACTCATGATTGTGACCTCATTTTTGATCTCCATTTTCGATTAACTTTCAATTTTGTTTTCAACAGTATGTGGCGACAGATTATGGTGTTGTTCAAGCGTCGCGTCGTGACATAATGTTCCTATTATCACGATTTCTAGCGTCACTGTATCGTCGATCGTGGAACGACTGTCGTGTCTAGCTGTTTCCACTAGATCGTGGTTATTGCAAAACCTAGACCACTAAGTGCCGTCTCGTCTAAATAACTACTGTCGGGTTAACTATTCTCATTAGCTTGGCAATTTTGTTTTGTTGAAACAGTATATTTCGTAATCGAAACGAATACAAAAAAATTACATACCCCATGAACGACGACGACGTTGTAGTTGCTTTTTTTAAATATTATTTCGTTTTGAAAGTAGTTCGATTGAAAAAAAATAATTGATTTGTTCGATTTGCGTTTTCATTAATTTTTTTTTTTTTTTTTAAAGAAATGGAAGCCTTAGCTTTGATTTCAAGTCGAACACAGCAATACTCATACATTCGAGCTGCCTATTTATAGCTCCATGGCTGCTGCTTTGACTTGAAAGCAAGTATGGCAAAGCTTGCTTTTTTTACCGACTTTTGTATGAAAATAGGGAAACGCCAAGTCGAAGACTTTCACTTGAGTAAGGAGGGGGTAATAAAACAATACGAAATAATTTCGTAAATATATATTTAATTTTATATCTTCCATCAATACATACAACATATAACATTAAAAATTTGGCCATACATGTTTTTTTATAATACTCTGTACAATGGCTGATTTTTGCATAGGTACTTACATTACCATAAGATATAGTTTTAAATGTAGCTGTTTCAAGTATACAGTGTCCCCATAGTCTGTTTTTAATATCGCATTCGTTTTTTTGACAAAATAGTAGATTCCACAATGGTAAGTTTCCACGCAGATATGCATGTTTTGACACTTATGCCATGTTCAACTTACGGCACGATTTTTTTTACTTTATTTCGCTTTGAAAGTCGTACAAGTGGCGTTTTCATTCGCTTTAAGCAAAATTCAATAAAAAAAAGCGCGCCTTGCTTTGCTTTCAAGTCGAACACAGGATTGATAGATGTAGTCTAATAAAGCTAAGGCTGAATTGCATCATCTCTGTAAATGTAACGATTATAGTTCAAAATGGCTTAGATTTTAACAGCTGACCTTCAAAACTATAATGGGAACATTTCAACAGAGAAATCATTTGGTGCAACTCGGGCTTAGTTTGAGTTTTATGTCTTCACGCCCGTTTCCTTCCGAAGTTGAAGGTTTGACCTGTTCAAAGCGACTTCTTTGACATTCATCAACTTTTTCATAGTTACCAATAAATTCGTTAAAGGATTCGTTAATTTAACGTTTGCGCTTTAATGAACAGAATTTAGCTATAGGGTGGGAACGTTAAGGGATCTCACTCATGATTTGAACTATATCAAGATACAAATTTAATTACAATAGGGTTTTAGTGTTAAAATTTCAAACTACCCACATTTGAGTTGGAAGAAAATTTACTCAATGTACAGGGAAGACTTAGATATTTAGACAAATATGATAAAATAATTGGCACAATTTAATCATACAAGAGCACCTTTTAAATCAAATTTTAATAGTTTGCGCAACATTTTTAATTATTTTTAAAACAAATTGAACGCATAAAGTGTATTACAAAGTTTTTTTTTTTAATAATGTATATTTTTTTTATAAATATATTTATACATAGCTTCCACTTAATGACAATAAGAATGGAAGTAACTGAAACCAATCACTGATAAACATACATTTCCTTATCACTATACCATCTTGATAAATTGACTTTTATTGTTATAATTTAAAGATAAATGAGGTAAGGGGAAGGCAAAGAGTCTAACCCATACAGCCAAGTCCGACGTTATATTTTATTTTTTGCAGATTTTAATGCCTTTCTTGGTGTTGTTTTATTTCTACCACGTCGGGTAGAATATAGGAGTCCACAGCGCGGGAAAACCGCAAATAATAAATAAACTGCAACTTGTGCCCCATATTAAAAGTCCAATTTATCGTTTTACATAATTATTCACATTGTTGCACATTATTAAACAAAACAACACGACTTTTGACTAACAATATCCACAGTAAAGTAATTTAAAAGCAAAACGAAAATTTGCACTTGAAATGTCCGCGCAAAATGGCGCGAAGGACCTTCTCGTTTTTTTTTTTAAATTATAATTTAGATCTAAGCACAGATTAACCAGTTACAGTAGCCTTAACGTAACAAACTATTTATTACAAGATTATTAGAAAGAAATAAACCTTAAAATAAATACGCATTAAAAGATTATTTTATACAAAAAAATAATTTCGAGTCAAATTTATTGTGTGTGCGTGAGATAATATATTAGAACATTTATTTTGTTCTTCCGATGTTCTTCACACCCAATTGGACTAAACA
Source organism: Tinea semifulvella (assembly GCA_910589645.1). Taxonomy (NCBI): domain Eukaryota; kingdom Metazoa; phylum Arthropoda; class Insecta; order Lepidoptera; family Tineidae; genus Tinea; species Tinea semifulvella. The sequence goes on from OU342620.1 coordinate 8,514,049, forward strand.
TTTCACGATGATTTGATAGGTACGTCCTACACTTCTACTGTTGGTAATGAGCCTTCCAAAACATATATCTGGAGAATTTGGGCAACACTCGCCACACCTCCCCGGCTAGACGGGTTAGCGAGGGTCTGATGTCATTTTTTTAATGACAATTTATTAACGATTCCATTTAATAATTAAATAAAGAGATTTTCATAATCGACGTTTACACTGGGAGTTAGTTTACATACTAATTAAATACATATAAAATGTTATCGATACGATTACGCTACGATAACGCTAGAGTCTAGAGTTGGTATCAAGTATTTTTAACAGTTTATGCGTTCAAAATGTCGATTTTTGAAAATGACAATTTCAAATTTAAAAAAAATCTATTGTAAAAATAATAAATGTAGATTGTAAAAGGATAGGATATGGCCTACTCTCACCACGCTGGCCAGACGGGTTGGTGAGAGAGGTAATAGTATATATATATAATATATTCAATTGATTATTGTCTCCCAACTAAGGTTAGTATAATATTGATGGAGAAATTCTTTAAAAATTAAACTTATCGACATATCTTCGGTGTACGCTAGGAGCTATAAAAATTGAAAATAATACAAATAATTTCATAACTAGTAAAAGTTATCCATTACCACGAGATCGGACACATTACACTCGTCTGTTGCTAAATAATTACAATAAAAGAGAAACTTCCGACAGTTCAGGTAAAAAGGGCTATTCAAAATTACTGACAATTAGGAAAATACATCAAAAACTCTCGACAGTCGAGTAAAAAGAGCCATTACGTAAAATAGTCATTTTGAAACTACTGCCAGTCGCGTGAAAGAGCTGATAAGTAAAATAGACATTTAGAAACTATTGACAGTCACGTGAAAGAGCTGATAAGTAAAATAGACATTTAGAAACTATTGACAGTCACGTGAAAGAGCTGATAAGTAAAATAGTCATTAAGAAACTACTGACAGTCGCGTAAAAGAACCATTGGGTAAAATATTTATTTAGAAACAACTGATAGTCGGGTAAATAGGCCAATGAAAACTGTAAGTAGTACAGTTGGACATAAAGAGACAATTTTAAACTCCTGACAGTTAATGAGTCATTTCTTGAAAGTCAGTTAAAGGCGGCCATTTATAATCTCTCTACAGTCGTAAAACTTAAATGATAAACCAGATAAACAGCCTAGGCGCGAATACAAGAAGGAATGGAAAAATAACATGCAATTATTAAGGGCGCGTTCCTACCAGCCAGGACGTGACGACAGATTATGGTGTCGTTTACGTCGTGGCTTACATTTTACATAATCACGTCTTCTGTCGTCAATAGTGTTTTTTTTTTATGGTGATGGTAATGGCCCGTTTAGTCCATAAATGTTGGCAACTGACATCAGTCCTTAACACTATGCCGGCTTGCCTGGACATGACGGCAATTCCAGCCTGATCTCGAAACGGGTGGATATACTTTACTGGGTTTATCGACAGGAACGGTGGATACTTCCCCGCAGACTGCGCAAATTACCACCATCAGTCAGCCTACTACCCATTTGTTGTTCTCATTGAAAGTATGTGCCATTTGCAATGATGTCAAATGCCAAATTTTACTTTCAAATAGAACTAATATTGTAAGCTTGCCATTGTGATATTTATACACAAATAACACCGCTTGAAACAAGATATATATTGTGTAATAGCTCTTTGGATATGAATAATAAATTAAAAATTGCCAGCGTTTGATTGAATATACCCTATTATTACGACTGTCATAAAAGAGAACACAAATGAAATGATTAAAATTAATTTTAAAATAAAATTTAATTTAGACTCAATTAATACCCTTTGGTACATTATACCAATAGAAAAAAAAAATTGAGAATTTTCGAATAATTCTTTGGATTTTCAACAAAGTACGTGATTTATTATAAACAAAAAAAGATGTAATTTATTTAATTAATAACTATTTAATTAATTCGTATATTGCAACAATACACGCATCAAACATACAACACTTAATTCTAATATCTAATTAATTGTATAATGTAACAAATTAACTTATATTTACATTTTTTTTTTTCAAAAAAATCATGCAAAATTTTACTATCTTTTTTCACATTTTTAGCACTTTCTTTTATATTTCCTATATCACCGAGTTTCCAAAAGAATTATTTAAAATAATCCATATTTAACATTTCGAAATAAATCACATGTTGGTAGTTATTCACTTTATTATTTTAGCCAATCACGTGTCTCATGATTAGGGTTGGCAACCACTTTTCGATATTAAGGGTTACCAGTAAAAAATGTTTTTGATATTTTTTTTCAGACAAAATAAATAGTAAAGTAAAAAAAAAGTATCATCACGACCGTATAACTTTCGGGGTGGTAAGAAAACACGCTTTTTTATTTAGCAAACTGTGCTACAGGGCCTCGATTCCCGCGCTTTTGACATGCATGTCCGCTCGATTTTCTCGAATGAAACTGACAGTTTTCTATTTTCTGTCGCTTTTCATTCGAATATTTCGAACCAACACGTAAATCGAAAGCGCCAGAATTAGGCCCCTGGCCCATTATGACAAATGACAAGCTCGTCGATGTCTCTAGCGTACCAAACTCGAGAAATATGAGTAATATGAGTAAATTAAATAAATTATTGTGTCCCGATTAAGAATCGACCCTATATAATATATATTACATAGGCTATAAAAATATTATATGTTAATCTGATTTTTTTATTTTTTTACTCATTTAACGGGGTTACTCGGTGATAAAGGGTATCTGGGTAGTCTACGTAAGTGTTAAGCATGCGTTAAACTAATCATCCTTCTAAAAATTGGCGGTTAATATTTTGAAATCGATAAATGGGTTTTTATTACTGGAATTTGTATGATGTGGTTTTTATCTTTAAAAAAAATACAATTTAAGGCACCATTGGTTTATTTGGAGTAAGTAGATAGATTGTTTTTTTAAAAGCAACGCTGAAAATTAATGTCACAAAATTTTTCACAGATATTTGTAAATTATTTTACTAATCCATTTGTTTATTTTACTTTTGACATATCGATATTTGAAAATATTGGTTTGTGCGAGTAATCGTTTTCTAAGCGATCTCAAACTTACTGTCCTATTCATTTAGCCTTTTAAAGACGGCTTTCTAGTTCTTAATTTGTATTTTAAAATACAGTTTTTGATACAAAATTAGAAAAGTCATAGGTGCAAAAAATGAGAAAAGTCATAGGTGCAAAAAATGAGAAAAGTCATAGGTGCAAAAAATGAGAAAAGTCATAGGTGCAAAAAATGAGAAACGTCATAGGTGCAAAAAATTAGAAACGTCATAGGTGCAAAAAAATTTCAAAGAATCTTCGCCCAAAGAATCAGTATTGCAATCCAGCGGGGAAATGCAGCCAGCGTTCTTGCCACCATTCCACGCGGACGGGACTTATATCCCTATATCCTTAGTATTAATGTTATTTTTTATTTTGTAAATATTTTTTTGCAAAAAATGAAAATGATATAGGTGCAAAAAATTAAAATGTGTGTGTAAAAAATAAAAAACGTCATAGAATAAAAAAATGAGAAACGTCATATGTGCAAAAAATGAGAAACGTCATATGTGCAAACAATGAAAATGTCATAGGTGTAAAAAATAAAATCGTCATAGGTGCAAGAAATTGTACATCTACAAAAAAATTGCTTGATGCTTTGATTGATTAGTATTCGAGCTGTCAAAAGTGTAATAAAAAAATAGAAGTATACTATATCAAATGTTATATAACGAAAAATCTCTTTAAAGCTAGTATTATAGGTTAGATACTATTAAATACTAGCTCTTAATTTTATAGTTACCGCATGTAGTATGAGATCAGGTGAGGGTTATACAAAACTAACATAACGTCGGAAATAAAATACATTAAAAAAATATATAACGTTATGCATTAAACTTTTATCATTTGACGATTATATTTTTGGAGAATTTGGCCTAAACTCGCCACGCTGGCCAGAGAACCTTTTAATGTGATTTTAGGGATATATCTTTTAATATATATATATTTTATACTAGCACGACATGTGACCTTGCGTCTAAATAAAGGTAAATGGCGCACAAGGTCCATGAATGTTGGTGACTGGAATCAGTCACTCATGACTAACATCAGTCCTTAACACTATGCCGGCTTGACTGAGCATGACGGCAAAATAATTCGTGTAACTAAATTTCAAAAGATAAAAAAAAAAAAAAAACTGACTTTTAACTATTTTATTACAAGAGCCATATATAGATAGTATGTGACAAGAGGGCTAGCAAATGAGCATCGCTGTGCAGCAGGGGAATGCTGCATGTGCTCTTGGCACACTGCCACATGATCAAGTCATGGGTGAATATTTTTATATATAGTTTAGTTTTATTAGCTTAATTTTTAATTTGTATAATTCACTAATTATCTCTGATGAATTAATCCATTTTTTATGGATGAAGTGAAGCCAAAATTATTTATTTAATCTTTTTTCCTTATTTAAAGTCAATATTAATAAATTATCGGTTGGTGATCTGGCAGAAATTGATTTCGGGGCCCTGGGCAATTGCCCAAAGTGCCCAATCAGTAAGGGTCTGTATGAACTCTTTATTCATCATAAATCCATTTACCGTTTAACCGTATATTTGTTAAATACACAAATCCTGTAAGTCAAAATTCAAACCGGGTATAAAAAAAAAAAAAAAAAAAAAACCCTCTGGAATTTTAGGAAACCCGACGCATCACCTTTGGGCCGTGAAAACTTGGCAGGTCCCTGGTGTGGGATGCGACATGTGTCCAGGTGACCTCATCCAGCTGTTTCTGCTGAGAACCCCAATCTGGGTAAGTACCTTGGAACAGGTTACGCCGTTTGGAGTCGAGACGCATTACCAAGCGACTGAAGAAGAAATCTGAAGATAAGGCTGGCAATTATTTCTGCCAACGTATTAGCCTCTATATACAAAGGGGAAATGTTGCCAGCCTTCTTGGGATTTTGAGGACATTTTAATTTATAAATTAAATCCCTATAAGTTTAATTTTCTTTTTCATTGAATATCTATGATTTGAGTTAACATTGCCCAGTCAAGCCGGTATAGTGTCAGTCATAAGTGTCCGATTCCAGGTGGGCGCAGGTCATATGTCGTGCGCTAGTATAAAAAAAAACATGGCGAATTTTTTATCTGATAACTGTCAATACCTGGTCTAGCACCCATTCCCTATTTGACTTTGACCTATGGGAATACATATATATTGTATATGTGTCCTCTCCATATTTGTAACCTCTGATCAAAACATTTACTTTCTTTTTAAATAAACTACCATTTTTTTTTTAGATTACATATCTATAATTTGAGCTCTATGGATTTTCTTTTCCTATATCTGTTACTTCCTTGTCTATCATGCATTCCCGGTTTGACTTTGACTTATGAAACACCCTGTATATAATTATGTGTGTATGTTTCTAAATTTTTGTATCTTCTGATTAATTTCATAACATGCAGTTACTAGGTTTTATTTCGAGGGTTGTAATTTTTCCGAGGGTTGTATTTTTTTCCTATATAGTGAATTTTCTTAATCGTTTTGAGAGAACCAGTTGGTTTGTGATGAAAAACTTTAGATTAAATTCAGTCGTCGTCTTTCTTCTCCATTTTGGGCTCGTACATTGCGTGAAGCTGCTCCGGAGATATACTGTAAAGAAAGCAACAATTAGATAATTCTGTTGCAGTCAAAGAGATTAAATAAATACAAAATTGAATGGGAATTTATTGTTATCAGCTTCACACAAATGAAGCCAAGTATGTTACAAGAAGAAGCGTTACTCCATACAAGACAGAGACAGTGGGGTCGTCCAGGCCCGGATGACTAATGGGCCTGGGTTGGGGATGGGGAATTTCCCCCTATTTCCCAGGAACGATCTCAGCGGGTAACCACCCGCTGGTAATTCATAATTTTCGTGCATCCGTGTGGCTCACGAACCCAGGGGGTAGACCCCTTCAGTTTGACTACTTCAGTTCTCTAGGAAGTGGTCTCCCGTTGGGGGGCCGAAGATGCTTGAAGTGTCTGTTGTCGGCATGATAGACCATACATCTAGTTAGGCCGACGACAAATTCCTCAATAGCAGACATCTCCAGATCTTGAGATATATAATTACGCATAAACCATAGTGCTCGGGAGACCACTCTGAGCAAGAAAAATGCTTTAGCAGCGCTACTACGGATTCCCACCGAACTAGCATTAGGCGGCAATTCTTTTTAAACATTTTACGCCTTCTACTTTCGTAGCATGGAATATCGTCAGTGTCATTTAGGTGACTTTTTCATGCCAAGCTAAATTGACTTTTAATCCCAAAGACATAAAACAGTGTTTTTGTTATATCATCATTATCATCAGCCTGTGTCTCTTCACTGCTGGATATAAGCCTCCCCCAAGGCTCGCCACTACACACAATCTCCTGCCACACTATCCATCCCCCACCAGCGTCTTCCTCAGGTCATCTGTCCATCTGGCAGGGCGTTATCAGAACCCTCTACTCCATCGTGTCCAGCTCATTACCACTTCAGCTTTGGTTCTCTGACGGATGTCAACGTTTCTGACTTTATCTTTAAGAGAAATCCTGATCATAGCTCTCTCCATAGCTCGCTGATCCACGTTTCTGCACCATTCGACATTACTGGAAGAACACACTGCTTGAAAACTTTTGTCTTTAAAAACTGTGGTATGTTTGATAGGAACATGTGCCGTTTGCGATGGAATGCCAAATTTAAACCGTTCAGCATTCTATGTTGAATAAGGTATAGATATAACTTACCCGAGCAAGCTCTGTAGGTCGCACACGAAGCGGTAAACGTATCGTTTCCCCGCAGTTTTGTGTATAATATTTTTGTCATAATAGTACCGGAGACCGCGGGACAGCTTTTCATAGTTCATTTTGGGCTTGTTCTTGCGAATGCCCCAACGACGAGCAACCTAAAGAAACAATTACATATTTATAATCAGGCAGAATGGGCGTAGTTCCGTTGTCCTAAGAAAATAACATGTACTTGTACAAAGGAAGAATGGGCTATGTTCTTTGCCGTTAAGAATAAGAAAAAAAAAATTAAATCTTTTTTGCATAAAGTACAAAGGCGCAAAGTTCGAAATTAAAATTTTTTGGCAGTTTTTCGCGACACGAAAAGCAGTTTTAATGTAAAGTAGCCAATTACAGGCTTTAATTAGAAAATATAATATATAAAAAACATTATGACAATGTGGCACTATGGGTTTATCTTTGCATTCAAAATAATATGAAAATAGGCAGTATGAGCATAGTACCTTTGGCTTTAAAATATAACATGATAGTAGAATATAACATGAAAGTAGGCTGTATGGACTTAATGCCTTTGCCTTTTAATTATGAGTAACTTTTATTTATTAGTTGAGGCACTGGCTATTAAGACCATGAGCCCTAATAATTTTGTATTATTATCAAATTTTTGGCTTTTAGGAATTAAAGTAAATAAAAAAAACAATATGTTAAAATAAATAAATGTACAGGTTAAATAAAGAAGCATGGGCAAGTATCAATAGCACTATGGCTATTGGTGGCGATTTGGAGCTTGTTTTTAATATAAATTGCTTACCTCATCGGGGTCTGTGAGTTTGAACTCCCATCCATCCCCTGTCCAGGATATAAATCCCTGGCAGGTCTTGTCGGTGAGCAGCTCGAGCAAAAACTGCCACAACTGGATCGGGCCTGAACCTGGGACAGTAGCGCAAAGTTGCTTTATGATTTACGACAAAAGGTACCTATGGTGTGTGTTCAAACATACAAAGTTGCTAAAGCCGGCATTGTAGGAACTGTCGGCTCCCAATTCTTTTCTTCATCCTCCACGACCATAAATTCTGAGACTATTGTCTTAGCTTAAATTCCATTTTTTGACAGATACACACATATAAAGTTTTTTTTTTCATAAAAAAAAAATGTGCTCCATATTACGCCTTTTTGCGTAACTACGGTCAATTACAAGTGGAGGTCTAGAGACTGATTATAAGGATTACGTACCGGTGAAACAAGGTCCTGAAGCGGGATAGGCAAGTTTGTCTTGTGGTATCAATGTGTGTTGCTCGCTGGGCCATTCGTTCCACTCCGTGCCGCACGCCGTACTGTATTCCGTAGCGTAAGGCTCTCCGTACTGTTCCCCGCCATATCTTCCACCACCTCCTGAAGAAAAAAATGTAACATCTGGAATACTAAGTCTGAGTTGCACCAAAATTAAGTGTCTGTAATTGTAACGTTTAAGGTTAAAAATGGCGTCTAAATTTTATTTTGTAGGTCAGACCTCAGCTAAACTTTAACCGTTACATACTTCGTTTTAATACAACCCAGCTTTAACTAGCCAATAAAGAATTACATGTTTCCTGAATAAATAAAATTAATTAATTTAAGGTTTTCTATTTGATTTTTTTTTTAACTTTTCAAAAAGCAAAATCAGTGTCAAAAAAAGGGAGCCTGGAGTTTTTGTTTTGTATATTTACTGTGGATATTGTTAGTCAAAAGTGGTGTTGTTTTGTTTAATAATGTGCTAACGTGTTAATTAAATGGTTGAAAGAACATTTTTTTATTTTAATTTTATTTAGGATAAAAAACAGACATACAGTAAAGATCACTAACTAAATATTAACTAATTAAGGTAAGCAACAGCATATCCAACGACATTATCCACAATTTTTTGTGCAATCAACATTTATAAGCTATCAAAAAGAAAAAAAAATATAAAAAAGCAAAAAGTAAGTAAAATTAAACATAAGTAATATAGAAAAAAAAAAAAATGACAATGCATTTAACAATTGCCATTAGTGTGTCAGTACTAAAGTGTGTAAAAGAGATCAGATATGTGTCTCTTATAGGAACCTGCAGATAGTGCGAATATGTCTACTTGATTAAGACATAAGATAACAGTCAATTATTAGACGTCGATATATTTAGCATTTCTCGCGTCGCATTTAAGGCCAACATAAAGAAGCTGTTGTTGTTGGTTTAGCTCGCTGGGTGGGGTTTGCTTCGGAGTTCATTGATAGTTCCATAAATTCGAACACTGCAATTGTATTATCCATTATACCTGGCCAAGGTATACATAATGTAGTACTAACGTATCTAAAAATATAAATGGTGCACTATTGTCCACAGTGGGAAATATTTTGGTGGCGGGTATAATTCTAATGGCTCCTACTGTATCGTTTCTTAATTGTTCTTATATTGTCTGTCTCTGTTCTTTCTCTTCGAATAAATAAATAACAATGTTTTTATAGTATCCAGGAATTTTTACATTATAAGTGTTGACAAATATAATTTTAGTTGTAATTTGACATGATATATTATTTGCATGTCATTATGGTAGGATACAGCTGAACTGTAAAATTGTTCTATCCTATATCTACCTGTATTCTGTGCAATAAACGATTTTGAATTTGAATTTACTATTTAATTGGACTGTATATACAAGTTTTAGTTTATTTTTTTCGGTTTGCCCGCGCTTTGAATTCCCATATTATACCCGACGTGTTTGGGCTAAAATGCCGCGAGTGACTCCAAGAAAAGCATCAAATTCTTCAACATCTGGAATTTGATGATAATCTCATTAACTCATAAAAAAGAAAGGTATATTACGTCAGACTTGGCTGTATGGACTAGACCCTTTGGCTTTCCTATCTATCTATCCCCAACAACAAAAAAAACACAAGAAAGAGTTCTTCGCGCCATTTTGCGTGGACATGTCAAGTGCAAGTTTTTGTTTTGTAAATTAATTTGCTGTGGATATTATTGGTCAAAAGTGGTGTTGTTTTGTTTAATAATGTGCTACAATGTGAATAATTATGGAAAACGATAAATTGGACATTAAATATAGGGCACAAGTTGCAGTTTATTTTTTGCGGATTTCCCGCGCTGTCAACTCCCATATTTTACCCGACGTGTTTGAGTAGTGGATGGTTCCGCGAGTGACTCCAAGAAAAGCATCAAATTCTGTAGCATCTGGAATTTGATGATGACCTCATTAACTCATTAAAAAGTAAGATATATTACGTCAGACTTGGCTGTATGGACTAGACCCTTTGCCTTCCCTATCAACAAAAAAAGAAACAAAAAATAGTGATCTAATGCAAATGAATACACAGCGGTCGCAAGTTTATGAAAATAGCATCAATTAGTGACCACTTTCGTCCTGTCACAACAGATGACAGGGAAAAATTGTCGACGAAATATGAAGTGAGATTTGTAAAATTAATGATGGTAAGAAAGTAAGCTATCATCACGACCGTAACCCTTGCTGGTTGATAAAAACCACGCTTTTTAAAATTTGAAATACCTTCGACGCCATTTTAACGTTAATCGTTACAATTACAGATTTATTATTGGTGCAATTTGGCTATTTTTTTACACTGACAGAAGTGAAAATGCGTGATTGCACGATTGAGGAAAGGCGGAAATTGGAAATAAATCTAGAATGATGTGAGGGAACAGAAAGAAGATAGTTGATGACTTACCTCTGGGATATGGCTTCGTGTAGGGATGCGGTTGGTATTTGTGTTCCGGTGGGAGGAGAGGCTGCGTGTGCGCATGTGCGTGGTGGTAGTATTCGTCAAGGTACTGCGCGGGTGGCGCGGGTGCAGCTGGAGGCGCAGGAGAAGGGTACTCTGGCTGAAATAGACGAAAACAACTCTTTAATCGTCAGCAACATCATTAATCAAGAATCATCATTCATACTTGATTTATGCAATAATAAGTAAAGTAAGTAAAGTATCATCACGACCGTTTCCCTTTAGGGGTGGTCAGAAACCACGCTTATAAATAAGCGGATTCACATTTAGCCAACTTTACTATAGGCCCATCATGACAAGTGGCAAGCTCGTCGATGTCTCCAGCGTACCAAACTCGAGAAATATCTCAAATAAAATTTTATTTACATTAATAATTTTTTAGTGTCCTGACCCGGAATCGAACCCGGTACCTCCGAGTCTAAATCCAAGGACTTAACCGCTAGACCACGGAGGCAGTTTATTTATGCAATAATGAATTTTTTAAATACACTTTTTTATTATTTTTCTTGCTGTAGTTTTTTTATTATTTTATATTGTTTTTTTTATTATTATTTTTTTATTTGTTTTCTCTATACTGTTTTCAAAATTATTGTTAATGCATGTTAATCACGAATGCCATTGTAAGCAAGAGTATCCCCCTGTATCACAGACCTTCTGGGACATAGTACAGGGATCCCCGTATTACTGATTGATGTATCTAGGTTTTTAAGTCAATAAACGTGTTTATTATTATTATCACAACGGTGCTGATTCGGTTGTATAAGACTAACCCTAATCTTGGTCTTGCGCAAGAGTAATTAAGATATTTATTAAAAAAAGATATTTTTTTCCTAATTTAGATTTTTTTATTAATTTTTTTGGGATAGGAACTGCCTCCGTGGTCTAGCGATTAAGTCCGTGGATTTAGACTCGGAGGTACCGGGTTCCATTCCTGGTCGGGACACAAATATAGTAGGGCGCCTACAGAATAAAACCCCATAAACTGTTGAATCTTTGACTGTTGGCCCTGCAAGAGCTAAGTCTGAGTCGTGGCTACGGATTGAAGGCACTCGTTCGCCGCGTACACACGTGCCAACACTGCAATGACCTTCTAAGGAAGGGGAGACCACCGAACACGTCACAACATGAGAACCTAAACACTGACAACAACCTTCGAGACACACACAAGCATCAACATAACAAATAGATCTTAGCTACCCACATGTCGCTGTGCAATTCTGTTAACAAACGAATAGATAGTTCTAGATATAGTGTATTTTACGAACAGACACTAAAATCCCACAAGGTTTCCTTACTACAATTAGAAACAGCGCAAGACCAGCTGTTCTGATGTAAGAAGAAGAAAATTATGTCTTACCTGGTAGTACTCCTCCAGGGGAGAGGCTGTGGGTGTTGGTGCATTAGGGGTTGCGGGGCCGCCTGTCTCGTTGTACCCATAGGCGGACGCTTCTCGAGAACTGCCTGTCGTATAACCGCCTGAAAAAAAATATATATTTAGCTATAATAATCAAAGCACACAATTTTTAGTACACTCTGTTAAACACGTCACAGGGGGATACCTTTTACATCCCGTTTGTACCTAATAATTATATGCAAAATGTTGTCATCTGGATAACATCTGACTATATTAATAAACAGTGCTCACATATTGACATATCATGTACTACCCCAGCCGCTGCCCGACGTGGCTTGACTCAGGACTACTTTACAAATGCCTTAAATCGAACATTGGTTTGACAGAGTGTCTTTGAGTGTATCCGAAACTACTTAAACTGTTATTCATACTTAATTTATTTCCTTACTATTTACTTTCTTTATAAGATATCTAAATGTTAGCTTGCTTTCATAGTTTCCTATATGTGAAAACATATTAATAACTGTAGATACTTGATTTTGTAATTAGTTATTAAGTACTGTTTGTTTTCCAATAAAATAAAAAAAATAAAAATAAGTGTTCTATTTTTTGTTATTTTGTCTTAATCTGCCTTATATTGTCTCACCATTCTTTTTGTAATAGTCCACTCATTTTTTTATCCCTTTATTCATCATTTCATTACAGCCCCTAGAACACAGCGTCCCACACCTCCACTGCTGGATATGGGCCTTCCAGAACATATATCTGAGAATTTGGCCTACACTCGCCACGCTGGCCAGACGGCCTTACTTTATCTTTTTTCTATATTGTATTGTTTAGCTGTAAGTTTTCTTAATAGTAGAAAAAAGCTCGATTTTTTTACTGAATTTTGTTTAAAGGGAATGAAAACGCAAGTCGAACGACTTTCAAAGGTAAAAAAAAGTGCTTACAGCGACAAGTCAAACATTGGGTATATTTGCAACCAAGAGAAAAGAAAAAACTATTTACTATGGTCAAAAATATTGTCAGCTTTGCCGGGGCTCGTGGTTTTTAGAGGTATTTGAGTTAAAAACATGTCAATACTCAAGGAGGTCAAAATCTCTACTAGGCTATCTTTCATATAGCCCGTAAAACACCTGATAACCTGGAAAGGCTTGTTGTCACAGGGAAAGTCGAGGGCAAAAGACCGCGTGGCCTAAGCCCCATACGCTGGTCTGACCAGATCCGCACCTCACTAAATACCCAGATGCACGATGCCCTACATGCAGCCGTGAACAGACCCGGATGTCGCAGCATCGTCCGGGAAAAAGTGATCCGTGGAGGGGGTCACGACCCTCAGCAGTTAGGAGAACGACGCAAAGAGGAGGAGGAGTTAAAAACTAGATTCGAGAACCTGTCAAGTCAAGATTCAATAAATCCCATGCTAGCCGGGCAGCTTGCTACACGAAGCCGTGTCGCAAAAAATATTTTGTTCAAAAAAAAAGTTGCGTTAATGACAGTAGACTAGGTGAGAGGTGGTGGGGTACATACAGTCCGACAGAACAAAGGGCGATCCGTGAACCGTGTCCGACACGCATGGCCACCGCCAGCCACCCGCGCCTCTGCACCAAGCCGTTACACTCATACCAAATTACGACTACATAAAATATATTTTTTATAAATCATTTGTAACCTTAACGTAAACGTTCCATTATTTACCGTTAAATACATACATACATACATATCTTCACGCCAAATCCCTTGCGGGGTAGGCAGAGACAATTGAGCGCCACTTGTCACGATCACGACATACCTCTTTCGCTTCTTCGACATTCATAAACCTTCTCATACATGCACGTTTGTTTCGATGGCTTTTTAATGCACCTTCAGCTATTGTTTTATTTATTTGATCGTGATAGATAAGTCTTGGTCTGTCAGGGCCTCTTTTACCCACGACTTTGGCATTATACATCTGGCTCGTCAATCTCTCTTCACTCATCCTTTTAACACAACCATCGGAGCATGCCTTTCCTTATTTTTGTCACTATGCTTTCTTTAATACTGTTAAATCGATAGATAGAAACAATCGGTACTGGGGTGGCCAAAATGGCCAAGCCCATGTGGCGTGCGGCAACTATTTGGGTTGATGCGAATTAAATTTAGCGGTAATTTTTAAATATATAAAAACTCGAAGGACCTGCGGGACACACTAATAATAAGGTGTAGGAAAAGAGAGAGTGGAGACAGTGCGGAGAAATTAGAGAAATGATCTGTCTCCAGGAAAAGAAAGCATGCACTAACCTTCAGGCGTCTTCTCGGCTGGTGTGGATCCATAAAAACACTAACACAAATTTCACGAGGAATTATAGTCCTGATGGTAAAAGTACACTCTCAAAGTATTTTGCGGTTTTATAACGAAATTTAAATATAACAGCGGTGCGGTGACACGCGTCGGCGGAGACACCAAAACGCAGAGTGACGTGCAGTGTGCACTGCTAACGGGAAGCGGAAACGGAGGGAATATTAAAAGTGTGCCAACTAAAAAAATGACAAATAACCCATTTAAATTAAATAGGCGCGAGCATCCCCCCGGCCTAGAAGGAACCCCTTCTAAGCAAAAATAAAAAATATAAACTAAAGATGCGGATAAAGAAAAAAAAAAATAAAATAACTTAATACTACTATCCTATAGCTAAATTGTAGGTATTGCTAAGAGACTTGATCACTGTGTCGGCAGAGGACACAGGCGGACAACCGGACGTTCGTACGTACTAGTTTTAGTCTTAACTTGAGCTACACGCACGATACCATCCTTACCGGGAAAAAGACGCGTAACGATACCTAAAGGCCACTGTAGGGGCGGGACGTTGTCTGAAGAAATAATAACTACAGTGCCTATAGCGATAGGATTACTAGGCGTGTTCCACTTAGCTCTAACTTGTAAGTTATGTAAGTATTCGCACTTCCATCTCTTCCAGTACGACTGGACGAGGGAATCTAAAAGAGTAAACCTAGTAAGTAAGTTCGAGTTTTCAGCGCTGACGTCAGCAGCTGGAAAACAATCGAGAGGTGCGGTGGTAAGAAAATGAGAAGGTGTTAAAGCGGAAGGTTCTGATGGATCAGAACTTAATACATAAAGTGGTCGCGAATTAAGGAGTGATTCTATTTGATTTAGAACCGTTAGCATCTCTTCGTAAGTCAAGATCTGTTTACCGATGACGCGAAACAAATGTGTTTTTACACTTTTAACATTTGATTCCCAAATGCCCCCAAAATGAGGTGCATTGGGAGGGTTAAATCTCCAAACTATCCTGTGACTAGCGAGAGCATCGGAAAACGTACGATAATACTCCGAAGACCTAACAAACGTGTAAAGTTCGTCTAAATAAGACTTAGCACCAACAAAATTGGTTCCGTTGTCGCTATAGACAAACTTACACGGACCACGTCTCGATACGAATCGCTGGAAAGCATCCAAAAATGTTGCGGTACTTAAGTCCGACGCAAGTTCTATGTGAACTGCGTGCGTAACGAGACAAACAAATAAACATATGTACGCCTTTTGTGTGCGTACACCTCGCTTGCGTGTGAGTGTTATGTGAAGCGGCCCAGCGTAGTCGACGCCAGTATGCATAAACGCTTTACACTCTTGCAGCCGGCAAGCAGGCAAGTCGCCCATTGGCGGGAACGTTGCTCGCGGACTAAGCTTGAAACAAATATTACATTTATGAATGCGACTTCCAACGATACGTCGAGCTGATAAGATACGTTGGCGGATAATTGACAAAAGAAGTTGCGGGCCGGCATGGTGGTTAGTACGATGATAATGATCTATTATCAAATCGACAACATGACCGGATTTAGGTAAAAGTATTGGATACTTATGCGAATAACTAATGTTGGCGTTACGTAATCGCCCACCAACTCTTAGCATATCGTTTTTAATAAACGGAAATAATTTCCGGATAGCGGGGGAACATAATTTATTATTGTTAAGATTGTTTATATCTAAATAAAAGGAAAAGTTTTGTAAATGTCGCAAGACGGTAGTCTCGGCGACATCTAAATCTAAAATAGTTATAACATTGTTGCGGGGAAGTTTTTTCATAAACCTTAAACAATATACAATACAGCGTAAGTACTTATGCCAATTGGAAAATCTACTGCTTAACGCGAGTAAAGGATGTTCGTCAGGCTGAGTGACGACATGAGATACGGTTTTAGTTTCAGGTAGGTCTGATTTACTTAAGGTAAAAGGTTTAATCGGCCACTCATTAATCGGCAACGAAGCCCACGGTGGGCCGTGCTGCCACAACTCGTGTTCGACAAACCGTGCGGGTGTCAGACCTCCCGAGAGACAATCAGCCGGGTTCTCGATTCCAGAAACGTGGTAAAAATATTCTGTCTCGAGATTAGACTGACACTCGGCAATCCTATTGGCGACAAAAGTACTGAATCTGTGTGGGTGAGAATGTACCCAACACAGTGCGACGGTCGAATCAGAAAATGCGAATACATTTCTGATTTCGTGATGATACGATAAACAATCTATAACAAGGCGGGTTAATTTAGACATTAAGACGATCGCACACAACTCTAAACGAGCGAGTGTTACCACCTTAACAGGAGCGACGCGGGATTTAGCACAAACTAACTTAACAATAGGCGGATTGTTGCCATTGACAACATGAATATAAATAACACAGCCATACGCCTTTTCACTAGCGTCGGCAAATGCTATCAGAGACACTTCGGACATCTTTTCGATGCCGAAATGGCGCGGGAATGAAAGATTAGAAATAAGCGGTAACTCTGTGACATAAGATTGCCATAGACGTATAATATGTGAAGGCGGCTCTTCGTCCCAGTCCACCTTGAGCAACCATAACTCCTTAATCAGGAGCTTAGCGAACAAAATAACTGGACCGACCAATCCTAACACATCGTACAAACTAGCGGTAGCGGACAAAATATTTCGCTTCGTACAAGAGCGTTGCGGGGGTGTAACAATGAATTTAAAACTGTCGGAAGTGGGAATCCAATTCAGACCCAAAATTTTAAACTCATTGTCACTATCAAAAGAAATATTCTCAGACTGACGATGAGAAGAGGGAATGTGCTCGAGTAACTCGAGTGAGTTACTCGACCACTTCACTAAGTCGAACCCACCGGCCTTAAACAATCCTATCAGCTGATTGGAAATCCTAACAGCATCTGACAAATCAGACGCTGAGGACGCAAGATCGTCCATATAGACATCTCTCTCTAACACTGCGGCAGCTAATGGAAACTTGTCTCTTTCGTCCTTTGCTAATTGTCGCAAAGTACGAAGAGCAAGAAACGGTGACGAACGAAGGCCGAAGGCGACGCGATTGAACTCGTAAGTCTGGAGCGGGTCGGAAGCTGAAAATCTAAATAATACACGCTGGTACTTGCGGTGCGGTTCATGTACTCCTATACATAAGTACATCTGCCTAACGTCGGCAAAGAATGCGATACGAAAGACTCGTACATCAAGTAATATTTTAAATATATTCGCTTGCAAATTCTGTCCGGTTAAAAGTATATCATTTAACGACAAACCTGTATCAGTCTTGGCGCTGGCGTCCAGAACAATGCGCAGCTTGGTGGTTGCCTTGTCGTTACGAATGACAGGGTGATGCGGTATATAAAAACCGGGTAAAAGTGCAAGTTCATGCGGGACTAATGATAAATATTTCTTATCGAGATATTCTTGGATGACGTCACTATAAAGCCTACGTAACTCGGGCGACTTCTCAAACTTGCGTTCAAGCGAAAGAAAACGCTTTTTCGCGAGCTGAAAAGAAGTACCGAGTTTGCTAGGAGATTGACAAAAAGGTAAATCAACCGAGTAACGACCATCAGACGAGCGGGTGGTTGTTGTAACATATATGTCTTCACAGTCCTGTTCTAAAGGGCTGAGAAAAGTTTTGGCGGGAATTTCCTCTAGTTTCCAAAATTCTTCCAGAAGTTTATTGAGCGGTTCCTGTACTACAGCAAGATTATTTTGTGTAGTACTTATACGTGTCGTAGATAAAACACTGGGCGCATCACCTAATACAATATAGCCTAACGTAGTTTCAAGCGCGGATGGTGAGTTTATAGAACCAGTAATTTTATTCGACAATAATATCTCACTAAAAATGTTCACTCCCAATAAAATGTCAATCTCACCGGGCTTGTCAAAATGATTATCGGCCAGCGGTAGGTTTTTAATTTTATCGAGAAGCGAAACATCTACTTGTGAGTCGGGTAACAAACCAGTAACGCGAGGTACAATGAGCGGGCGAATAGAATAAACGTTACTGTTATAGGTGGACGAGAAATTGAGCGATGTAATGCCTAATAATTTCTGTGACGTACCACCGATACCCTGGACTTCGGAATAACGGTTTTGTAAACAAATAGGAAGAGAAAGTTTATTACAACACGATATAGAAATATAGTCACACTGTGAGCCGGGATCAATCAAGCAGCGAACGTAATGCTGCTGACCATAGCGGTCGCGCACAACTACTCTGGCTGTACCCAGCAGTGTAGTCGTTACAGTTGCGCTGACGTCACCACGAGACATATTGCACATAGCAACAGAGTCACACTGGACGGCGGCGGTAGCGGGTTCGAGTGCGGGACTAGAAGAAGAACTGGAAGCCATAACTGACTCGTTATGGGATTGCGGTGCGGGTGTAATAATATTACTACCGTGCGTTATATTAACACGATTAGTTTTATTATTAAAATGAAGTAAAGAATGGTGCGGTTGAGAACAATAAGAACAAAGGCGTTTAGATTTACAAAAAGAAAACTTATGTTTTGTACTTAAACAATTATTACAAAAATAATGTTTTTTCACAAAATCATATCGTTCACGCGGAGTCATCTTAATGAATGACGGACACACATACATGTGCTCGTGTGTAGGCCCTTTACAAGCTACACACACATCGCTATTACTACTAGACGATGAGACAAAAGAATTAGTTTTAGGAGTAGGGATAGATCTATGCGGTTTTGTAGAAGGTTTATTGAGCGGGGAATATTCACAATTTATACGGCATAATATTTTTGACTGTTCCTTAATGAAGGAAATAAAACTATCATATGTTGGTATGTTTTCTTTACGAACAGACATATCAAACAATTTTGTAGTTTCTGGATCTACTTTCTTTGTCGCGAGATATAACAAAACAAAATCCAACAAGTCGTTAAGGTTCAATTGTTTGAGAGCGCGCACAGCTGACGCGAATCTCTCAATAAACAGATCAAGACCAGACGAACTAGAAGAGGCGAGCGGTTTGAAATCGAACAGCTGATTTAGATAAGACGTGGCAAGCGAGCGGGTATCCTCATACTTCTCAATAAGCGTTGACCACATAATAGAATAATTCTCGGCAGTTGGAGGAATACCGGCACATACAGACAAAGCCCTATTTGACAGCTTGCCTATTAAATAGTGCACCTTTTCACTGTCAGATAAAGAATTATTATTATGTATGACGTCTAAAAACTGTCTATAAAATAATGGCCATTTACGTATATCACCGTCGAAAGACATTAACTCGATCGGCGGTAACCGAGGCCGGGACCTAGATATACATAAGTCATTGTTATTCATTACGGTATCCAAGTCTCGCGGGGTAGACGGCGCGGGCGCATGAGAACTATTTAGCTTATTAATAACGCGTTTAATACGACAATAAAGGTCTTCAAAGACCGTCCACGGTTGATAATCAACTATCTTGTTAGGTTTTAATGACAAAGAAACAGAAGAATACGAATCCATAAGACTTTGGAAGTCTGCTCTCAACTCATCCAAAGTCTCGGTTGTAGCAAGAAAATTCTCCTCATTCTCATCACTTGTATGAGCTAGTTTAGATAAATCGAAAATCGAATTTAATCTAGCAAATATTGCGTTGCGTTTGGTCTGCAAAAGAACTAACTTATTTTCTAGTTTAGATTCTTCCGAAGACATTTTTAATTAATAAATAAATAAAAAACGTGATGAAAATAAGAAAGAAATTGATTAAGATAAATATTAAATAAAATGTAAATATTGAAAAATGATTTTAAGTGCGAAATAATAAATAAAAAAGTAACCAAAATCTACTACTATAAAAATGACCGGAACAAAAAACATAAGTCAATGACCTGAGACGAAAATAAATACCTACAATAAGGCGCGGCGCGCGGGTCGCGTAGTCGCGGCGAATTTAGTCCTACCTACTCGCGTTATTTCTTCGATAACTTGTTGAGATTATGAAATTAAATGAATGTAAGGATATTTACGTGTACTGTATGATCTAAAGAAGATTATAAATTACTAAGAACCTATTTAGAGAAGCGGTGCGGGTTTAAAAAACGAAAATAAAAAAAAACGTGTCTCTTAGCAATTCCGACAAACACTATAGATTATACTAATAATTATGTATAAACTAATGATTTTAACATAACAAATACTGGTAATTTATCCGGTTCGAAGAACCAAACTGTGGGGTGGCCAAAATGGCCAAGCCCATGTGGCGTGCGGCAACTATTTGGGTTGATGCGAATTAAATTTAGCGGTAATTTTTAAATATATAAAAACTCGAAGGACCTGCGGGACACACTAATAATAAGGTGTAGGAAAAGAGAGAGTGGAGACAGTGCGGAGAAATTAGAGAAATGATCTGTCTCCAGGAAAAGAAAGCATGCACTAACCTTCAGGCGTCTTCTCGGCTGGTGTGGATCCATAAAAACACTAACACAAATTTCACGAGGAATTATAGTCCTGATGGTAAAAGTACACTCTCAAAGTATTTTGCGGTTTTATAACGAAATTTAAATATAACAGCGGTGCGGTGACACGCGTCGGCGGAGACACCAAAACGCAGAGTGACGTGCAGTGTGCACTGCTAACGGGAAGCGGAAACGGAGGGAATATTAAAAGTGTGCCAACTAAAAAAATGACAAATAACCCATTTAAATTAAATAGGCGCGAGCAGGTACTAAATTTATTAGCTATGGCAGTTTATTCCCTGTTATGGTCGCATTCCACGTGCACTTCCAATACTCTTTAAATGCATTCTTCCTCTGTACCAGGTATTGTAATCTCAAAGGTACTCATAGCTAAATTTAAAAGGTTAATAATTGATAGTTGTGGTGTATATCTGTACCTATATGTTTTATTTTGTAAATCTGATATAGCTGAGCTTTCCTTGCAGATTCCTTTCTCAGTCAAATTAAACATTAACTGGAATCATTTAAAATAATTTAATTAATAATAAATAAATAAATGCCTGTAACAGGTTTACGTGAATAAAGTAAATTTGACTTTGACTTCTAAATTAATTTTGTTGTTACACTTAGAATATCACGACCTGCATGCTACAAAAATAATAAATAAATGGGTGTTTATATGTATAATATGTATATATTTACAAAAAAAAAGTATAATATGTAGTTTATCAACCATCTAGTTTCCGTAACACAAGCCTCGTAGCTTACCACGGAAACTAGATGGCGCTGTGTGACCTGTCTGGAAATATTTATTATATTTATTATTATTATTATTCTCTAGCAGCAAACCTTTGAGATAATACAGAACATTACAGTCATGAGGCTAGGTGCAAAATAAATTAATTGAATATAACATACCATACATATTAATATATACTACATACAATATATACTTATATACCATGTGTGGAGCTCTTTAGGTAATAAAAGTACACCAGCTTTTTATATGTGTATTTATTTTAATGTGTATATATTATCCTCAATCGTACAATCACGCATTCTCAATTTCTTTGGACACGTGTCGCGGCGTGGAGATACATCCATTGAGCGCCTTGTAGTTCAGGGAAAAGTCGATGGCAAGAGGATGCGTGGTAGGTCTCCGATGAGATGGACTGACCAGGTTAAAGCAGCAATGGATCACCCCCTACATGAGTGCTCCAGGAAGGCTGCAGTTCGAGACGAGTGGCAACGGCTTGTTAAGCGTGCCACTGACACTCAAGTGACGACCACGACCACTCTGCCAAGAGTGTAGCGACTAAGAAGAAGAAGAATTTATTTTAATATACATATATTGTATGAAAGATTAAATAAATTTATTTTGCAACGTTTCTTACAATCGTTTGCACCTAGCCTCATGACTGTAATGTTCTGTGTTGTCCCAAAGGTTGGCTGCTAGAGAATGCCTAGCGGCATTAGGCCCGTCCTTTGTACATAGCGAAATAAAGTTTCAAATAAATAATAAACAAAAATAATATCAACTAAATAAAACTCGGATCTACGTAGTTATACAATTGCTAACAATGCACACACACATGTATAAATGTAATTACATGTACCTATAGCAAGCAGGGGTCACTATTCTCTTTGTCTGCGGCCGTCTATCTGACCCATTGACTTAATATTTTCGGCAAAGACATTAACGCCTCATTCCGAATGGCGCTCAGAGCGCTTAGAACGATTATGACACTGACTGTCGTCGTTCCGAATCAAATATCGCGATTTGGGTGCTCAGAGCGTGATATCAATTCGGAACGGTCTAAATCACATTTTCATTCATAAAATGTTAGTTTTTTTTTAAATGCATGGAAGATAAATTGCGGATTCCACATCTTTGAGTATGAATACTAAGAAATATACATCTCTCGGTTCATTCATCTTTATATGTGTAAAGTTTAATATTATTAAGTTATTTTGGTCTTTTAAAATAACTTGCAGTGTTACAGACATTTTTTTTTCACTTCCTACTTCAATATTAATTATAGATTTGTTTTAGAAGTAATATTGAACTTTCCTTGAATGATCTACATTGTCCTAAAGGTTAGCTGTCAAAGAATGTAAGTGACATCCATCATGACAAGTGGCAAGCTCGTCGATGTCTCTAGCATATCAAGAGAAATATCACAAATAAATTATTGTGTTCCTACCAGGAATCGAACTTGATACCTTTGCGTCTAAATCTACAGTCTTAAGCAGGCAGACATTTTTACTGTTAGGCACTCAGAAATCAATATTAATCTATGACCAGTAATTATATTAAGTCAATGATTTGGTCGGACAAAGGTACCGTCAGCGTCGTACTATTCATATGATAATGTACGACCAAATTGAGATATTGAATATAAAGTTGTTTTATTACGAATACAGTGACAAATATATATATATATTTATTTATTTACAAACACGTAAACCTAACATAACAGCCTAAGCCAATTCGTTAGTAAGTGTTCTTCACATATGGTTAATACAATATACAAAAATACCTAAATAATTAGCAGTAACAATAATAATTAATCAATCCTCACTATATCCTAAAAAAGTTTTTGCCACCTTTTTAAACTCAGTCTCCGTGCAAGGAAATAAGTCAAACAAGGGAAACTTCAGTGACAACCCATTTATAATGCCGAGTGATTTTAGTGCAACTGCAAAGTCTCGTGTGCTACTGTGCGCGTCTTCGGCTCCTTAAATAGCGGCTGCATAGTACGCATATACTGAAACCTCGTCGGAACTCGAAATCCATATATATATATATATATATATATATATATATATATATATATATATATATATATAACTAACCCAAGTCTCAAGCAAAATGCCCAAGACACACGCGCGTTTACGAGATACTGGATCTACATATATCACAGCCAAATGCTGCCGCCCATTTTCCGAGTTTTCGCGAATTGAGTTGGTGGCTCAGTTGTAAGAACGCCATCCTTAAGATCGGAAAGAGGTGGGTTTGAACCCCGGCGTGAGATTTACAACACCACCGTTCCCGTGCCTCTGAGAGCACGTTAATCTGTCGCTCCCAGTTCAACTAATATCAACTTCTGGAAGCGTAAATTGTAATTACAAAAAAAATGACATGTATGTCTCGCCAACCCGTTTGGCCAGCGTGGCGAGTGTAGGCCAAATTCGTCAGGAAGGGCAATCTCCAACAGTGAAGGTCTGTGAATCTGTGTTAAGCTGCTGATCTTCTGCTAACAGCTTACTTAGTCTTCTACTAGCAGGAGTCGAATCATTAAATAATTAAATTAATGACGTTTAATAAATGCCTGTAATAGGTTTACGTGAATAAAGATATTTTGACTTTGTTCTAGGGGATGTGATGATGATGATGATGATGAAATCGCAATAGTTTTTTCTCCTACGTTTGAAAAAAGTGAAGGAATTTCTATCTATATTTGAACACGTAAAGAATTTACATTAACCTCTTGTAAAGACATTAAAATAAAATAGGGGATTGGAAATACCAAAAAACAGTGAAAACAAATAAGTGTTGGTCGTCGACGTATATTGAGATTAAGATTAAGGGGCTCCTTTTTATTTTTAAACCTAAGCCCCTACTAGGTACTTTTAATTTCATTTCATTTTATTTATTTATTCACCATTTGGTACACTCGGTTTCGTCAGATAACAAATTAATTATTTTACTAATCATGATAGCGAATGAATATCAGCAAAGAACAGCCTTCGTCGTTACCAGATAAGTACTACCTACGCCAATAGATGCTGCTGTAAAAGGGCGTTGTCATGGTAATAATAATATGGTATAATTATTTCAAATCAAAATAATATAATCTACTATTAAACTAAAATTAAAAAATATATTTATACATAAGGAAATCAGCGGTAACTTTAATACCCAAACTTAAGCTAACTTAACAAATACCTACGCGTGCATAAATATAACATATAATTTTCAAAGAGATTATTTATACTCTGTTATTATTATTAGTTTAATTTAAGGAACTTGTAACTTTAAAACTTTATTAGTACTTATACGTAGTTTAAATACATCGCGTACGATTAATAATAGTAAAATAAAAGTAAAATTCCATGCATTCACTGTGCGGGTTCCGAGTCCATCGTGTGTGTAGGAGAACATTGTGGGACACACACAGTCCAATACCCAATCAAATATTGTATCATTACAGCCCCTAGGACACAGCGTCTTAGACCTCCACTGTTAGAGATGGGTCTTCCAGAAGATATATCTGGAGAATTTAGCCTACACTCGCTATGCTGCAGCGTTGGCCAGACGGGTTGGCGAGGATCTGATGTCAATTTACTAATGACAATTTATTAACGATTCACAAGTTGGTTTTAGTGGAACTGAGACCGACGGCTTAACGTGTTCTCCGAGGCGAGGGAACGGTGGTGTTGTAAATTTATGACAAATGTACGTAATCTCATTGGTACATGCCGGAGGGGTTTGAACCGACCTTTGTAGGATTTAAGGAAAGCGTTCTTACAACCGAGCCACCACTGCGCCTGTAAATATTGTTTGTTATACAATAAATCCTGGGTCTTTTCCTAGTCTACATGAAAAATAGTCTCCATTATCCAAATAGATTCCTTCCTAAAAAAAAAATGAAAAATGTCCGGTCCAATTTTATTATGTCTCTTGCGTAGATACTAAATAAATCACTGTCGCATCGTCACAAAGTAGTATTTTAATGATGAAACAGTTGGTAATTACAATTCTTTTCAGGCGTGCCAACATAAGAGTGAATTTAAAAAAAAACAACAAGGCACCGGATGTTTCCAGGACCTATGAACCGAGTTGTTTTATTGACTACGGAAGACTTGCTGATAGATACAGGACTAATTTGGGACATTTCTTGCATTGTAGGAAACTAATTTATTACAAGAATGTGGCTAAAAATATATCGTCCTTACCTACGAAAAAAGAGTCATAGCGACAAAAAAAAAATAGTACGAAATCCGTAGAAGAAAAACCTTCACCTATCATTCCAATTAAATTCACTCTTTGTGAAACAAAATATGATAACAAAAAAAAGAATGGATTAAAAAATATATATAGGTGATCTAGCTGGTTATTGGACCTGTAAATTTTGACAAAAGGGTTTGACCCTGTGGTTTTCTTAAGTTTTACGCGAACATGTCAAGTGCAAGTTTTTGTTTTGTTTAATAATGTGCTACAATGTCAATAATTATGGAAAACGATAAATTTGACTTTAAATATGGGGCACAAGTTGCAGTTTATTTTTTGCGGTTTTTTTCTGTGCTGTGAACTCCATATTTTACCCGACGTGTTATACGGGCTATAATACCGCAAGTGCTTCAAGAAAAACATTTTTTGCAGTGTCTGGATATTGATGATGACCTCATTAATTCATAAAAAAGAAAGATATATTCAGACTTGGCTGTATGGGCTAGACCCTTTGCCTTCCCTATTACCTCATTCATCATCCATCGGGAGAAGAAAAAAGTAATACTGTATATTTTATTTCTGTTCATTTGAAATTGGAACACTTTGTAAGTTAGTCGCGAACCCCTTGAATAAGTTGGAGATGAGTAAAGTTTGCGTGGTCGATGAAGCGGGGCGGGGCTAGGGGGCAGGGCGACCAATCGAGAGCAGCCACGCCCCTCAGTTCCGAAGTTTACAAGATTCATCTTAATTTAAAATCATTGTTCGACATTTATTTATGTTATTTGTAATTTGACAATGCTTGAAAGCCTTACGTTCTTGAATCAACACTATCCAGTTTCACCCATAGGTACTAATATTATAATGTGAAAATGGACTTGTGTGTATGGATTCTGAGCAAGATAGAGGCGTAGTAGTTCTATGTAAATAATACCTTAGATATGCACAATGCAATGAAATCTACATTTTCACTCATTCACACTTACAATTTACACCTTCACACACCTACACTGTTAATACACATTCACATATTACATACACTTAGGTACATAATGATGCGTAATGTTTTTTTTTTAATATTGTCTCTTTATTTTTATTATGTTTTTTTAATAGTCTAAATTGTTAATAATCCGTTCATGCTATATGGTTAGTGAAAATAATGTTATTCCGTAATTGGCTAGGTGTTCGGTGATCATTTGAATGTAAATATTTATTTGTAAAAGGCAGCTGTGGTATAAGTAAATAAATAATTCCACGGGCTTATCGGTCCAGTAATATAGGCGTGAAATACGGTCAAACATTCTTCTAGTGTTGTCCAATCTTGGTCTTGAAGACCTGCAGCCCTATTCTGTTACTTTGCCGCAAATGTTATTAGTGGATTTCGTTATTTACGTCAGAGGTTGCGTCATAATTACAAAATATTATTCAATTCTCAACTCTATAAGCGCTCGACCTTGACAGCGTCCGTGCAAATATCAACTTTAATAGCGTGATAAATACATAGTTAACGGATTCCTTTATACAACGTTTGCGCTTAAGTAACAGAATATAGGGCTACAGTATTATATAATGAAATCCGTTAACTATATATACATAAATCACGGCTATTAAGGTTGATATTTGCACGGCCGCTGTCAAGGTCGAGCGCTTATAGAGTTGAGAATTGAATAATATTTTGTAAATATGACGCAATCTCTGACGTACATGAGGAAATCCAATAATAACGTTTGCGACTCAGAATAGGGCTGCAGAAGTTCATAAGGACCAAGTATAGCCGTTTGTCAACACTACTTTTTCCACATGTATAATATTAGTTTAGATATGTTCTAGTTCTTCTAAACTCTGTGTTCTAGTGGCTGTGATGATGATGATGACGATGATAACAGATGTATTAAGAAATAAAAATGATAATAAATTGAGAGAACTCAAAAAGCGAGTAGGTATGACAATAATTTATTTAGCGCTTCCTGTCGAAAGACGTTCCAATTTTTGAATTTGATTTAAACACGCGCGCTGACGGCCATTTCCTTTAATATTCTAAAATATCGTTGCCATTTGCCACTACTTTTAATTTTATTTATTATTATGATCACCAATTTTACGAGACGTTGCTGTTAATGTAATTTTTCAGACAGTTTTCCATTATTTTTGATTATTATCTATAATTATAAATGAGAAAGAGCAGTTGTAGGAACGCTTACCTTAAAATCCTAAAATAGTCGGTTCTACTTCGACAATGAGCAATTTCAATGAGAAATACACTTTTCTTACGTGCATTTGTCATAGATTTACAACATCACCGTTCCCGTGCCTCGGAGAGCACGTTAAGCCGTCGGTCCCGGTTCCACTAACACTAATTTGGGAAATGATTAATAAATATAGTTATTTTGTTTTTTATATACTGAACACGACATGTGAAAGAATGGGAGCAACTGACGCTAGCTACTAACGTCCGACATCAGTCTCTACTACCACTATGCCGGCCTAACAAAAAGCTTTCTCACATTTCCCTTGAACACAAACCAGACCGCAGGTGTTCAAATAGTCTGCCGGGGCGGGGAAGTATCCACCGTTCGTACCGATAAACCCAGTAAAGTATATCCACTCAGTCAAGCCGGCATAGTGTTAGGGACTGGTGTTAGTCATGAGTGTCTGATTCCAGTTGCTAACATTCTTGGACCTTGCGCTACTTACCATCAGGTGGGCGCATCGTGTTACTATATATATAAAAAACAAGGATATAGGAATGGGGAAGGCTGTGAGAGCGTTCCACATCTTCAGCGAGCGACAGATGTAACAGTCTCCATTTATATGTACGCGTAAGGATAGTGGCGGTAGTGTAGGCCAAATTCTCCAGTAATTACTAGAAGACCTATCTCCAATAATGGAGGTCTAGTGTGTGTTCTAGGGCTGTCATGAAGTGTTTATCTCGTAAGAAAAAAATAGTGCAAAATTAACATGTGAACGAATTTGCCATATGGCACTGTTAAGCGCGTGCTTATTTGTCACAAAAAAACCCTGTAACAACGTTTCGTGCTCACATTTCTCTCTCGCAGTTAAAACAAAAAAAAAACCATTATGTAATAGACGTATGTATGCTGAGCTTGGGGCCTGTCCATCGCTGCAGAAATAACGGGAGCGCGCCTCGATCATGCGTCACATCAAACATACCTCAGTGCTTAAAGACGAAAGTTTATTTAAAGGACATTGTACAAAATACATCAGCCCTAAACTTCATAATAATTTTTCAAACCAAGTTTTTGAGTAACTCTTGTCAATATTGTCCAAACACGTCGGGTATATGAGAGTTCACAACGCGGGAAACCTCCAATAATTGACTGCAACTTCTGCCCCATATACGAGTATAGAGTCAAATTTATCGTTTTCCATAATTATTAAAATTGTAGCACATTATTAAACAAAAACACCACTTTTGATTAACAATATCCACAGTAAAGTAATTTACTAAAAAAAACTTGGACTTTACATGCACTCACTCTTTGAGTTTTGTTATATTTTGACTGTCTCTTATAAAACAATATACGTCTTAGCCTGGATGTCTGAAGATCCCGCGTGGCAGCTGTCGGCGGGCTAAGGTTACTGTCGCATGTGTCGCCGTCATATGGGACTTTCATTGTGCTTAATTAAGTCCCAACTCTCAAGTTAATAATAAAAAAGATGCTGAGAACTTCAACCAGCGCAACGCCAATATTGGTACAGGTTACGAATTGTGCCGTTTGGAGTCAAGTCAATAGACGCATTCAGCTAGGATTCTGAAAGTTGCGCCACATCTTCTTATCTGCAGACATACCACAGTGTTTGAAGACGAAAGTTTTCAACCAATGCGTTCTTCCAGTATTATCGTACCAGCTGAGACGTGACAGCGGGTCTGGTCCACTAGTTTAAGGTCGCCCAGGGAGCCATGGAGAGAACTATGCTTGGATAAAGCCCAAAACGTGGACATCCGTCAGAGCACCAAAGTTACCGACATAGCCTTCAAAATTAGTAAGCTGAAGTGGCAATGAGCCAGACACGGGAAGACGCAGATAACGGATGACCTGAAAAAGGTCGCTGGCAGAGATAGTGTGAAATGGCGGGTCTGGGGCAAGCCTATATCCAGCAGTGGAGAGACACAGGCTGATTATGATGGGGTCAAGACTATTGGTCAAACAATAGGAAAATGTAAAGACAATAAGGCTGGCAAATATTTCTGCAAACTCGTATAAATTCCTCATGAAAGGGATACATAGACTTCTTGCGTGCCACACTTTTTGCGACAAGCGATTCTGATTGTATTGAGATTAGAGAAAACAATCCCAAGCATGTTTTTCAATCCCGGGATTCCAAGGCTATCCCGGGATTAGAACTAATTTCTAATTGGGTTCAATTTAAATATATATATATATATATATTAAGAAAAGACAAGACAAGACACAAAATACTTTTGCAAGAAAAAAAAAAAAAACACATTATAACAATTTAGAATAACAAGAATATAATCGCAGAAATATCAAAGCATCCAATGTTTGACTTCCAAACGTGCTTCGTAGTTTATTGCCAAGATAAATAGCAGCTAAAAACACCTGTGTTCTAATGTTCTACCTGTTTGTGGCAATCCCGAAAATCACTATCCCTTCGCGTACCTATAAATTTGGTGACTCATACATCTGTCGCATAATAAAGATGTGGAATGCCCTTCCAGCCTCTGTGTTTCCACTTTCCTATAACCTGGAGTCTGATGTCGGACATAAGGGTCTGATTCCAGTTGCTAACATTCAGGTGGGCGCAGGGTCACATGTCGTGCTAGTATATAAAATAAAATAAAACCACCCAAGATTAGCTAAGAACAGCCCTAGGATTTTCGGGTTGGAAAACGGCCGGGATTGTATTGTCTAATTGAGATCCAAGATGGCGAGGCTAATTTGTTGCCAGAAATAATAACAAGTCTACCTAATAACCGAGCTTTTTTTAAAAAAATAGTTTTTTTTGTACATTGTGTATAAATTAAAATATTGATTTAAGAAATGATCTCAAACTTATAAATACCTAAATGAACAACTTTTCCTCAACCCAGTTAATCCGGGAATAGCTCTGGTTCAGACACATCGATATTTATTGCCAATAAATTCGAGCGTAACGACTAATTATTATTTTGTCATTTATATTCCTGGCAACATTAATTTTGTGAGAAAAAATACATAATTTTATCGATGCTCTACAATATCCGTTAGAATGCAGACTAATGTAAACAGGACAAAAAAAAATGTGCCAAAAGTTTTTTCTTTCTTTTGTTTTGAAATTGACTGTGAGATAGGGCACGATACGACAAAAAATGCTGTTTACTCACAGGGTATTAATATCAAAAACTGACATTTGAGTATCAGTATTAAAATTTGACAGCTTGTCAAGTAAGCAAGAAGATAAGAAACCATTACCATTTATATTTGGGTATCTACTAGGGCTCGCATTCGCTTTACAAGTTGACACATACATACAAGGGCGTAGCCAATATTATATATATGGGGGGGGGGGGTTATATATATATATATATCTCTGGAGACATCGACGAGCTTGCCATTTGTCATGATTGGCCTATAGTAAAGTGAGATGTGAATCAAGCTAAATGTGAATCTGCTTATTTATAAGCGTGGTTTCTAACCACCCCGAAAGGGAAACGGTCGTGATGATACTTTACTTTTCTATATCTATGCATGCTGGAGACAGTAAAGCTGAAGTGGATATATAATATATATATATATATATATATGTAAGATCAGTAGGTACCTTTACTGTCTTACTGTCTCCAGCATGCAAATTTATAACTCTATAAAAATACATTAATAAACTTAAATTGTATGCTAAATTAATTTTGAATACTACTAAAATTTTAGGTACAGAAGCACTATTCCGGATTACATAAGAAAAATATAATTATTAAGACTTCATACTTATATTAGATATATACATACTTATATACTTATATATAGAGGTCAAAGATTCGGTAGAAAGAAAGAAGAAAGCTTGGATAGATTACGTTGCTTCGCTGAATATGAATGAAAGTATAAAAAGAGAAAAAAAAGAGTTGTACCATCGCTGCAAGAATGAGACAAAAGTTTTGGTTAAGGAGAAGCGTGAAAGATGTAAAGAAATAGGTGAAAATAGGATGACGAGCAACTTTAAGGAGAACTCCAAACTTTTCTGGAGGGAAGTTAGGAAGGCCAAAGGTAGCTTGTCATCTTGTCGAATGAACAGAGTGAAATCAAAAAGCGGTAACATTCTTGCAAACACAAATGAGGTGTTGCAGCGATGGAATGAATATTTTAGCGAGATGTATGCTGGTAGTACTCCTAACGACGTTACGACGGGTACTTTACCTCCAGAGCTATCCACAACTATAACGTCCACTTTTAAGGAGGAAATAAGTGTGCAAGAATTGCAATCGGCAATTAGAAGCCTGAAATGTGGCAAAGCAGCGGGAAAAGATCGAGTGCTCGCTGAAATGATCAAATACGGAGGTATACCGGTCTGGAACGCTTTCCACCTACTGTGCAACCTTTGCTGGCAGGAGGGAAGAGTACCAGAGGACTGGCGGCAATCAGTCATCGTTCCTTTATACAAAGGTAAGGGATCTAGATTGGACTGTGCCAACTACCGAGCGATTAGTTTGATCAGTTTGGCGAGCAAGATGTATGGCAAGATTCTCACGAAACGCTTGCAAGAGAAGACTGAAGGTCTTTTATGGGAGGCACAAGGAGGCTTTAGACCTGGAAGAGGATGCACTGACCAAGTCTTTTCGCTCCGCAATATCACAGAGAAGTTTTTGGCCTTAAACCAGAAGGTTTTCTGTGCTTTTGTGGATTTGGAAAAGGCTTTTGATAGAGTTGTAAGAAAGAAGCTTTGGGACATATTGCCGGAGTATGGAGTGAATGACAAACTGCTACAAGCTATACAGTCCCTGTACAAGGGCTGCAAAGCTTGTGTGCGGGTGGAGGGGGGTATGTCGCCTTGCTTTGAATCCCAAATGGGCGTCAAACAGGGTTGTGTGCTTTCTCCTAGATTATTCACTCTATATCTCGACAAATGCCTAAAAAGAGTGAGAGAGAGTGACTGTGGGATAAAGATGAGTGATCTAGTGGTGAACTGCCTGCTTTATGCAGATGATGCTGTTCTTATGGCATCGTCCGAACAACAACTGCAATCACTAGTCACAAGAATGAAGGAGGGATGTGCAGAAAAAGGACTCCGTTTGAATGCGAGAAAAACCAAGGTACTAGTGTTTGAAAGAAGAAGGATGACAACCGTGACGATAAAGATTGATGATGAAACTCTAGAACAAGTAAATGAAATTATATATCTGGGCAGTGTTTTCACTGCGGATGGGAAGTACGATAGGGACGTTGAAAGAAGAGTGAACGCGGGAAATAGTGTTAACGGTGCCCTGGGGTCACTGATCGGCAGTCGAAATGTCAGTGACAAAGCTCGGCTCGCCATACACAATGCCATGTTGGTACCAACACTGATGTATGGAAGCGAAACGTGGATATGTCAGAATACGCATGAGAGTAGGGTTAATGCAGTAGAAATGCGGTCGTTGCGGCGGATATGTGGCGTCACTTTGGCGGACCGCATACGTAACGTCGAAATACGGAAAAGGGTTGGTATGAAGGAAAGCATAGGGACAAAAATAAGGAAAAGCATGCTACGATGGTTCGGGCATGTTGAAAGGATGAGCGATGAAAGATTGACGAACCAGATATATAATGCGAAAGTTGTGGGTAAAAGAGGCCCTGGCAGACCGAGACTCACATATCACGATCAAATAAATAAAACACTGACTGAAGGTGCATTAAAAAGTCTTCGTAACCAAAGGGCATGTATGAAGAGGTTAATGAATGTCGACGAAGCGAAAGAGGTATGTCGTGATCGTGTCAAATGGCGCTCAATTGTCTCTGCCTACCCCGCAAGGGATCTGGCGTGAAGATATGTATGTATGTACTTCATACGTGAATTTGAAAGATGTTTATTTATTGTTGTTGTGTAATTCTGTATTTATTTCATTTGTAAATCTGCTTAGCTGAGTTTTCCTTTCAGATTCCTTTCGCAGTCAGTTTCAACATTAACAGGTCACTGGAATCTGCTAAGGTGCTAGTCTTCTGCTAACCCTACCATCTTACTCTTTGGACCACTTCGCTGCTTAGTCTTCCACTAACAGGAGTAGAATCAATCGAAATAATTTAAATAATGATTTATCACAAATCACTTAAAGATTGACTTTGACTTGACTGAAGTAAAAATCCAATATCGAATACAGAGTATTAAAGGGCACAATGTATAAAATTTCCTTTGAATGCAAATGAGGGGTTGGAAGAAATGGCAAGTGGTCGTGGTTTATGCAGTCATTTCTATGTCTAAGTAGGATTGGGAACAGGCTGCGCGGCAGGTGTCGTCGCACCTGCGCCTGCGCACGGGCCCGACAGAGAACGTTACGAAAACCATACAAATACATTGACTTATGTATATAATGACCAGGACATTAATAATCAAGGCCCAAGAAGACAGATACATCAGTATTCTAAGACGTTTTCTTAACTCAACTATTCCTACTATTCCAACTATTACAGATAGCCCACTGTGTAGAGGGTGCATGGTGGAGGAGGAGACGGTCGCGCATGTGCTCTTGGAGTGCGACAGTGTGGCTGCGCCTAGACTGAGGTTTTTCCAGACTGCGAGGACTCTTCCGGAGGTCGGCAGGAACGTAACGGGTCTCCTGGCCTTCCTGGAGGAGATCGGATGGCTCCACTGAAGGAGTAAAGGTCACGCACAATGGTCCAATAGAGATTAAGTGCGGAAAAGCCACCGTAATCACAATCACAATCTTATTTGTAAACTCTCCAAACCATAAGTGTTACAATTTTAAATTATTTCGGTAAGTTGAGGTTTTCTGGCAACATTGAAGATTGCGTTCAACATATTTACTTTGACAGAATTACGTATAGTAATTATCTAGGTTTTTGGACATTCTCTTTCATATTATGAATGAGGGTCTGAAGTAATTTATTAATGTTAAGTTATTAACGATTCCACAAGTTGGTATTAGTGAAACCGGGACCGACGGCCTAACGTGCTCTCCGAGTCACGGGAACGGTGGTGTTGTAAATCTATGACAAATGTACGTAAGAAAGGTGTTTGGTTACACTTTTTGGGATTTTAAGGAAAGGGTTCTTACAGTCTAGCGTTTTTGCACCTACCTTACGTTTGAAATGGTCCACATAGACAAGACTATACACTGTACTCAAGATATTATTTATTTATTTTATTGCTGAAGGCAAGACTTTACATAATTATTTGTGTCTATGTTATGGTGTATGTGTGTATATGAATATGTACGCATATGTAAGCGACAGGCTTTTTTATAATATTATTTTATGATTTAAACCAACTTAACTATTACTTAATATTGTTTAGTAATTATTAAGTTTTAAGTGTCGAAATTAATAATCCCTTTTTTTGTATTGCGTAAGGCTGTTATACTAAGGTTGAAATAATAGCGCTTTAAGCCAAGTTTATGTATAGGTCAATGATACATTTCATGGTGGGATGGAAAGTAAACAGCGACCTGCCCTAATTCATGGGCGACATAAGGCAAAGAAGCCATGCTCATTTTAATGCTCATGGCTTAATATGCTACACAAAAATTTATTGCAAATTCAGACGTAGAAAAAATATAATAATGAGGTTTTTGGACAACTGCAATTACTCTACAAACTACAAAAAACTAATATAATATATTTGACGTCCTGGTAAATGTATACAGCGTGAAATTTATTAAAAAGCAAACATTTTAATATTATAATCTAGAAAAAAATATATAAAGAAATAGGTTTATTTTTATTATTCTATACATCATAATTATTAAGTATTTACAATGTAAACTGACACGGCTTCTTTACAGCCACGATCTTATTTAAGTCGTTTCTCAGTTAGTTTTACTTGCTTGTAGCAGTAATTAATGGTGTGCCTAACATACATAAATATGGATTATTGCCTGTTT
Source organism: Tinea semifulvella (assembly GCA_910589645.1). Taxonomy (NCBI): domain Eukaryota; kingdom Metazoa; phylum Arthropoda; class Insecta; order Lepidoptera; family Tineidae; genus Tinea; species Tinea semifulvella. The sequence goes on from OU342620.1 coordinate 8,549,699, forward strand.
ACGGTCCAACCATTATTACCCCTTTGATTAGTACATATAATTGTATTGATTTTATTAGTTCTGACTGTATCCAAGTTGTTTTAAGCGAACCAATGGAAATAAACTAATTTGATTTTTTTGAAATTAAATCAATTTACGGTGCAGAGAAATATTCATAAAATTATCGCCACTCATACAGAGACTAATCAAGATCAACAAATCAGAGGTCGATCGCGCGAACGTTAACTTAAGTAATTCTTTCTCTCTCTATTTCGTCCATCGGATCCTTAATATATATAAATACATATTGTATAATACTTACAATGCACAATTAACAACTGTTTTTGGAATAAAATACGTTTAACATCGTAAGACAGTTATTGAGACGCATCTATTGTGATTTGTGACGTTAATTTTAATTCACAAGCTTCTGTCTAGCTAGGATATGAATGGTGGCGCCGCCACTTCCGCTCAATTCTTTACGGTCATAAAAAGCATACCCATCGATGTAATAATAACAAATAGACGGATTATTATGGGCCTTCCAGATATTTCTGGAGAATTTAGCCTACACTCGTCAAGCTGCCAGACTGTTCCTCATTGGTACAAGCCGGAGGGCGGGTTTGAATCGACCTTTGTAGGATTTAAGGTACGCGTCCTTACAACCAAGCCACCACCGCGCCAAATAGTTATTTATTTCTCGTATTATCTTTATGATTGCACCTACATTTGATCAAATTTGTCTCCAAGGTTTGGCTGTCAGAGAATGTCTTCGGGCATTAAGTCCGCCTTTGTACTTTATGCAATAAAGTTTATAAATAAATAAATAAATTTACTAAAGCTAATAAATATATTTCGAAGCCGATACTTAGAGAAACGGGTCCAAAAAAATGTTCACGTGTCATAATGATTTATTTTTCATTTGATAGTTAATATAATATCAACCCAAAATTTGTAGAATTGGGCTGAAGTTACAAATATGAATGACTGCTCCTAGTGACGTCACAGGCCGTTGTCACGTATACTCAATGGGCTCTTCCGGTGTCGACGGTCTCTTCGTTTACAATGCGATGTCCTGTTTTTAACTACCTCTGCCCGGCTAGGACGGGCTTTCTTGAATATTGCCTTGACCGGCAAATATAGTTTTTTACGTAAAAAGAAAGTAAAGTATCATCACGGGGTAGTCAGAAACCACGAGGAGTTGTCAAAGTTTAATGACAGTTTATTAACGAATCCACAAGTTGATATTAGTGGAACCGGGACCGACGGCTTAATGTACCGAGGCACGGGAACGGTGGTGTTGTAAATCTATGACTGCAGTACGTAAGAACAGTGTATTTCTCTTTGGTACATGCCGGGGGGTTTGAACTGACCTTTGTAGGATTTTGGGGAAAGCGTTCTTACAATTATGAAAATATTTATGTTAAAATTAGCCGCCTCCGTGGTCTAGTGGTAATAAACGTTGCCGTGAACTCGGGAGGTCGTGGGTTCAATTCCCACCGGGGCAAGTTGTACATTGTATAATTTGTCTCGGCCTGGGTGTTTATGTATAATATGTATATATTTACAAAAAAATATATATAATATGTAGTTTATCAACCATCTAGTTTCCGTATCACAAGCCTCGTAGCTTACCACGGAAACTAGATGGCGCTGTGTGACCTGTCTGGAAATATTTATATTTATATTTGTAAAAGGAAAGCCCTCTACTAAAACTATAGGCAGATTGTTAACCAGAACATCTGCGGACGTTTTAAAGTCATTTGCGTTTGTCATAAATATTTTATGATTACAAACTTTGAATAACATATATTTGCCTAATCATGGTCTTGGTTACTGTTCAGTACCTAGGTTTAGTTTATATTTATAATATTTTTTGATAGGGAATTAGAAATTATATACTGGCTGGTAAAATCCTTATTCCCTACATTTCCATTGAATTCCTAAACATGGCGCCATCTAGAGGCCTACTTCAGAACAATGGCTGAAGTTAAAACCCTCTAGAGGCAGCGAGTCGTCATCGATCAGCCCTCGCGTATGGTCATGATTTCTCAACAAAATTAAGCAGTTCATCGGACAGCTATCAGACCGCGTCGTGTCTACGTCTTCCGTCGGTGATCTACGTCAGGAAGTCCACGACCGCTGGTTTCCGAGTGTGCGCTAGCTAGCCGGCTCAACCCAAAACTATAAACTTTCGTGAAAGTGCTGGCTAAAACCCTATGTGAAACGATAAAGTACACATATCTGCTGGATTCGATCTGGAGGCTTCCAGGAGGAAGACAGGTGACAGCCGGACCCACGTGAGTAACCTTTCTTTTCCTTTCCCTAAACTGTCTCCGTCAGCCAGTAGGTATTTTCCCCTGCAGTTACTTTTTTGCTAAAGGTACTAGTGTTTGAAAGAAGAAGGATGACAATCGTGACGATAAAGATTGATGATGAAACGCTAGAACAGGTAAATGAAATTATATATTTGGGCAGTGTTTTCACTGCGGATGGGAAGTATGATAGGGATGTTGAAAGAAGAGTGAACGCGGGAAATAGTGTTAATGGGGCCCTGGGGTCACTGATCGCCAGTCGAAATGTCAGTGATAAAGCTCGACTCGCCATACACAATGCCATGGTAGTAACAACACTTATGTATGGAAGCGAGACGTGGGTATGTCAGAATACGCATGAGAGTAGAGTTAATGCAGTAGAAATAAGGTCTTTACGTCGGATATGTGGCGTAACTTTGATGGACCGTATACGTAATAACGAAATACGCAATGTTAATAGTAAGTCCAATACCAAGACTAAAGAGTCTCGCAAAATTCTTGCTCAGACATTTTTTCCATACAAAGGCCAAGTCGAACAATTTTTTAAACCAAATACCTAAAGTGAAAAAAAAGCGAACAAGTCAATATATAAGAAAGGCCGATTTAATGGATCCCTTGAGGGACTGTTGGAAATGGTTGAGTGGAGAAGCTATGAAAATGCCTCTTTACAGAGCTATAATATAAGTGACACCTTAAACGGTTTTTTGTTTTAGCTAAATTATGACAATGCTTTTTTACAGCAGCTATAATTTATGTGACATTTTAATAAGGTTTTAGCTTATAGTATGACAATGCCACTTTACAGCAGCTATAATCCTAGTGACATCCTCATAATAGTTTTCGTCTTAGCTTGTATTAGAGTGACAATGCCTCATTACAGCAGCTATAATCCTTGGTGTATTTATTTTATAATTGTGTATGTTTTAGTTTGTAATATATCAATGCCTATTTACATCAGCTATAATTTTAAGATTATAATTATGTATATTTGGATTGTAATGTGCTGCTCCAAATACAAGCTATTTCCCAGAAAATAGGCTTATCGTTATATTGATTAATTTTTTTGACATGTAAAAGCGCAGAATACATTATATTTATTGTCCTATGCCTACTTACAAAATAAATAAATTTAATTAAAAAATAAATTAAGCTGTTGAGGCTTGTCTTATACGAAAACGGGTGTAAGGTGTTCATAGAATGAGGAAGCATGTTGGAAATTTATTTATCGATATATTGGGGAACAAAAAGGTGCAAGAGATGCCTCGTATTTATATTAGGTCAATTGAGTTAGGACATGCTTAGTCGTGGACAGCTGTTTTAAGTGTCGTAACGCCAAGGACGAAGTTAGACAGGTGCCTAATATCAAAATTAGAGGACGAACTAATATGCTAATTTATAAATATTCCTTTTTTTACAAATTGCCTACAGCTGTTTGTTTTGACTTTAATCAAATTAGGTATAAAAACATTAATGATTAATGGTGATTGGAATGATTTTATTTCGTAGCAAACGTAGTGTTTGGGGGAGAGACGAGAAGAATTGCAGTCCTATTCCATTATGATGCCCAAAGGAAGCGCAAGAGTTGTATTTCGAAAAAAAATCAAAAATTAATTGTAATTATATAAATTACTGTGTAAATTAAAAGACATACATACATACATATCTTCACGCCAGATCCCTTGCGGGGTAGGCAGAGACAATTGAGCGCCATTTGACACGATCACGACATACCTCTTTCGCTTCGTCGACATTCATTAACCTCTTCATACATGCCCTTTGGTTACGAAGACTTTTTAATGCACCTTCAGTCAGTGTTTTATTTATTTGATCGTGATATGTAAGTCTCGGTCTGCCAGGGCCTCTTTTACCCACAACTTTCGCATTATATATCTGGTTCGTCAATCTTTCATCGCTCATCCTTTCAACATGCCCGAACCATCGTAGCATGCTTTTCCTTATTTTTGTCCCTATGCTTTCCTTCATACCAACCCTTTTCCGTATTTCGACGTTACGTATGCGGTCCGCCAAAGTGACGCCACATATCCGCCGCAACGACCGCATTTCTACTGCATTAACCCTACTCTCATGCGTATTCTGACATATCCACGTTTCGCTTCCATACATCAGTGTTGGTACCAACATGGCATTGTGTATGGCGAGCCGAGCTTTGTCACTGACATTTCGACTGCCGATCAGTGACCCCAGGGCACCGTTAACACTATTTCCCGCGTTCACTCTTCTTTCAACGTCCCTATCGTACTTCCCATCCGCAGTGAAAACACTGCCCAGATATATAATTTCATTTACTTGTTCTAGAGTTTCATCATCAATCTTTATCGTCACGGTTGTCATCCTTCTTCTTTCAAACACTAGTACCTTGGTTTTTCTCGCATTCAAACGGAGTCCTTTTTCTGCACATCCCTCCTTCATTCTTGTGACTAGTGATTGCAGTTGTTGTTCGGACGATGCCATAAGAACAGCATCATCTGCATAAAGCAGGCAGTTCACCACTAGATCACTCATCTTTATCCCACAGTCACTCTCTCTCACTCTTTTTAGGCATTTGTCGAGATATAGAGTGAATAATCTAGGAGAAAGCACACAACCCTGTTTGACGCCCATTTGGGATTCAAAGCAAGGCGACATACCCCCCTCCACCCGCACACAAGCTTTGCAGCCCTTGTACAGGGACTGTATAGCCTGTAGCAGTTTGTCATTCACTCCATACTCCGGCAATATGTCCCAAAGCTTCTTTCTTACAACTCTATCAAAAGCCTTTTCCAAATCCACAAAAGCACAGAAAACCTTCTGGTTTAAGGCCAAAAACTTCTCTGTGATATTGCGGAGCGAAAAGACTTGGTCAGTGCATCCTCTTCCAGGTCTAAAGCCTCCTTGTGCCTCCCATAAAAGACCTTCAGTCTTCTCTTGCAAGCGTTTCGTGAGAATCTTGCCATACATCTTGCTCGCCAAACTGATCAAACTAATCGCTCGGTAGTTGGCACAGTCCAATCTAGATCCCTTACCTTTATATAAAGGAACGATGACTGATTGCCGCCAGTCCTCTGGTACTCTTCCCTCCTGCCAGCAAAGGTTGCACAGTAGGTGGAAAGCGTTCCAGACCGGTATACCTCCGTATTTGATCATTTCAGCGAGCACTCGATCTTTTCCCGCTGCTTTGCCACATTTCAGGCTTCTAATTGCCGATTGCAATTCTTGCACACTTATTTCCTCCTTAAAAGTGGACGTTATAGTTGTGGATAGCTCTGGAGGTAAAGTACCCGTCGTAACGTCGTTATTAATTAATTAAAAGACACAAGTTAAATAATTATTTATTTATTATTCGGGAAACAAACAGTTATTCTTACACCTATTAGTAACATAATGATTTATAAATAAAGACCAGGAACAAAAACATATATATATATATATATATATTGGTATGTGATTGATTTTAACTATTATTAGCGAAAGTTTAAAAAGTTTAATAAAAGTTTGTATTGAAAATGCTACGTAAGAAACTTTAATTTATATCTTATATCAAATAAATTGAAAAATAATATAAGGATTGAATTGATATTTACGGATTTCTGTTGTTACAAAGATGGCAGACGAAAGGTTGATTACTTTTTTGGAATGATGGTTCTTGTGTAATAGAATATTGAACTTAAAAAATATTAATTTTGATCACGTCAATAGTACATACATACATACATACATATCTTCACGCCAGGTCCCTTGCGGGGTAGGCAGAGACAATTGAGCGCCATTTGTCACGATCTCGACATACCTCTTTCGCTTCTTCGACATTCATCAACCTCTTCATACATGCCCTTTTGTTTCGATGGCTTTTTATTGCACCGGCAGCTATTGTTTTATTTATTTGATCGTGATAAGTGAGTCTTGGTCTGCCAGGGCCTCTTTCACCCACAACTTTCGCATTATATATCTGGTTCGTCAATCTCTCTTCAGTCATCCTTTCAACATGCCCGAACCATCGGAGCATGCCATGCACGTCAATAGTAAATTCGACTAAATAAGGTTGGGAGCGTCAACGACATATATTTTAGACAAGTCCATCCATCTACTTAAGGCCGCGATTCCACCATTTTGTGACGACAGATTATTGTGTCGTTTCTAACTGTTCCCATTATCACTACTTCTGTCATTTAGTACTAATTGAAAGCTGCCTTCGTGGTCTAGCGGTTAAGTCCGTGGATTTAAACTCGGAGGTACCGGGTTCGATTCCTGGTCGGGACACAAATATTTATTAATGTAAATAAATATATTTAATTAATATTTAATTTATTTGAGATAATTCTTGAGTTTGGTACGCTGGAGACATCGACGAGCTTGCCACTTGTCATGATTGGCCTATAGTAAAGTTGGCTAAATGTAAATCCGCTTATTTATAATCCTGGGTTCTGACCACCCCGAAAGGGAAACGGTCGTGATGATACTTTACTTACTACTGATGGTGGTAATTTGCTCAGTCTGATGAGGCGGCGAAGTATCCACCGTTCGTGTCGATAAAGCTAGTGAATTCTATCCATACGTTTCGGGATCAGGCTCGAAAAACCGTGATGCCCAGTCACGTGCTGAATCTGTACAGTCCCATACAAGCGTGTGACCACGCCTTTAAAATCATAGATTACTATAATATTTATTTATAACCATGTGTAAGGATATTACGGTCATGACTACGGTACTGGCGATATATTTGGTTAATTACAAGACAAAAATTACACTTAAGTTAAAATAAAAGAGTTAACTAGGTCTATGATTATCAACCCACTGTGTGAGAGCGGTGTTGGCCCGGTTGTAAGAATGCTTTCCTTAAAAAATTAAATGGTCGCAGTACGCAAACCCTGGCATGTATATAATACCAACTTGTTTAAGTCGTTAATAAATTATGATTAAAATCTACATCAGATCCAACTATTTTGGCCAGTGTGGTGGAGATTTTTTAAGTCTTGCGTGATTGACACAATCGCTGAGAACAACAAAAAACAATAGTTAATTTATTTTTTATTATTAGTGCGAGTAATCCGATCATTACAGCCCCTAGAACACAGCGTCCCAGACCTCCACTGTTGGAGATGGACCTTCCAGAACATATATCTGGAGGATTTGGCCTACACTCGCCACGCTGGCCAGACGGCTTGGCGAGGATATGATGTCATTTTTTATTGACAATTTATTAACGGTTCCACAAGTTGGTATTAGTGGAAACGGGATCGACGGCTTAACGTGCTAATAATCCGATGTGTATATCTAATTAAGCGGGTAAACCTATTCCATAACACCTTAATGTTTAATTTTTTTCTAATAATTATATTCCTTTTTTCCTCTTACTTGATGTTAGTTAAATATTCCTCAGTTCTTTTATTATTATTTTTTATTTGTAATTTATTTTATATTTTTGTGTATTATATCTTAGTAAGAAATGTAAATGGAATTAGGTTAAGCTTATTGATGTCTGTAATTTAAAGTAAATAAATACATTTTGATTCAGTAAGATTATGTTCTAGAAGAGTTGAGGTCTATGTGTTCTATGGGCTGTGATTATGATGATGATGTGTGGGGCGCTTCAGTCAAGTTACATTAATTATGGTCACGACACAATGCACAGTACCCGTAACTTATAAAAACTTGTTTCAAATCTCACTTAGTTACCTGGGCTTGTCCAATTGATATGGGTCGATGGTTGTGTTTACCTCTTAAGGATGGAAGCGATTAACAGCAGGTCGCTGTCCTGAACCGTTACCGATTCGTGGTCAGAACTCAAAAGATCATTATGAAGCCAAAATCATTATGAATATTTATAATTGGACGTGATTAAGTTTTAAAAACTTGATAATTCTTAGCGCTATGACACCTCTCTTATTTTAAATATAGGCTGAAGCACTAGATAACTAATATTTACGGCGGCCGGTTGCAGAAAGTATAATTAAAATAATAACAGATAGCATGTCACTTAAGTTATTTTAGCCAATGATGTAGGCATACATTAAACTCAGCCTTCCTGCAACCAGCCGTTAGCCTTATCCAAGCTACTGTCCTTTGTTTTGACAACAACAATTGTGCTACGCCATTTATTAATAAAATAACATGAATAATTTAGTATATTTATTTAAAAGTAAAAGTAAAGTATCATCACGACCGTTTCACTTTCGGGGTGGTCAGAAACCACGCTTATAAATAAGCAGATTCACATTTAGCCAACTTTACTATAGGCCAATCATGACAAGTGGCAAGCTCGTCGATGTCTCCAGCGTACCAAACGCGAGAAATATCACAAGTAAATTAAATGTGTTTATTTACATTAATAAATATTTTTGTGTCCCGACCAGATCTAAATCCACGGACTTAACCGCTAGACCACGGAGGCAGTTCAGATAATGTTAACAAAAAATAAAAATAAGAAGTTAATCAGCTGCAATCTCACTAAAAGTTAAATCCGTCTATTCCAATAAGAAAGATGAAGAAAAGAGTCTATGAATTATAGACAACAGGGCCGTTCTTTATGCCTGTCACGCGGCGGAAGCGAGGTGCGCCCGCGCCGGATCCAACATGGCGCAGGCGAAAGTGCTTCCGGCCGTCCCGCGCCGAGCTTCAATGTACCAAGCGAAACTATACAACTTTTCATCAACTTAAAAGTTTGTTCATATATTTTTACAGTTGTATGAGAAGTACAGCACTTTTTTCCTCGTTTGTTTCAATTTATAATACCTTCTTATTGATACGTTTTAATATAATTCAGATAACGCTTATGAATAAAGCTCTGTACCTACAAAAATATTTTAAAAAGGTAATTTAGTTTTTAATTCTAAAGTAGGTATTTATTAAGAGTGCTTACGCTTGTGCATCCCTCTCTCTCGCACATTACTACAGCATTTTAAAAGATTATTCAATTTTGAGTGTACTTTTTAAAAAACCTTCTAGAAAATAAAATTACGGATATATTTGACATACACATTTCCACCTTCATATACTCGTAGGTACCTACCTAATTCGGCAGAGAAAAAATGTAAATACCTACTTACATTTATAACGATTGTACTGTATTTTAATTGTAACTTAACTTTAAAGCTTCTAAAATGTTTTTTTAGAATTTACTAAGTAAAAAAAAATTGGCAAAGACTTATCTCAAAGTTCTAATTTAATATTTAACATTTAACTGTAAATAGGCGAAGGTAAGCGTGAGAGACAATATTAAAAAAACTTTAATCCACCAAAAACTAAGCTTAATAAACTCAAAATAATTTTGGTTTAGAATTAGGTACTTTGTTATGTAATTAACCAGAACTTAATTAATATTTAGATAAGGTATATTTATAAAGGTCGTATTTACATTACAGATTATTTCAATTGTTTTTTCCTCAACAATAATTGTAATAAAGGAAAAAGCTATTTTAGATCTCATTAGGGAATTAACAGAAATAAAGAAAATATTTTTATTCAAGGTTGGCAACGATGGAAGTTATTTAAATATTTATTTAAGTGTCCTTATATATGGACAGAGAATATTAACATAGATAAATATATAGCAATATCCAAAATGTATAGAGATAAGAAATATATTGGGTGTATAATAATAAACTTTTGGCATTAATAAGCTTCACCTTTCCGTTACGAGTAAATTAAAAAAAAACACTAACCTGTTGCCAGATTATAGCCGATTTCCGGAGACATTGGGTCGACATCAAAATTGACCCTCGACTGGTCATACGTCTTAACACTTTGATCATAACTTAATCTGGCCAATGCCTGTTCATAGTTTATTCTATTATTATCTTCGAATTTGTGTAGTTTATTTGAATAGTCCGAAAGTTTAAAGTTCATATGGTCCAGGTGAGGTGGACAGGGCACCGCCGCGTGGGTTTCCCGAGGAACTTCCACCAGCAACATGGTGGAATCGTGCGATTCCAAAACTGTACTGGTCGCCGTGACGAATTAACACATATTTCAATAAATAAATATTATTAGGTATTTAAAAATATAAACTAAACACTGAAATCACTATTAATTCTATATAAACGCAAAGTTTTTAATAAAAAAACGCGTAGCGTAAGAAATGTGCTCCGAAAAGACGTAGCGTTCGACTCGGCGGCTGTAGCTTTACTAGTTGAGCTTTCGGGCGGACCGAGAGAGGGCGGCCCGAGAGCGCCCGAGACGTCACGGAAACAGTCGAACGAGGCCGATTCATAAACGACCTGTCGCACCACCTGCTGCTTCGACCAACTGTTGTACGACCGTTGATTTTTTGCTCCTACGCTAGGAAAATTTTGCACAACAATTTTCTTAGCTATTTCACAGAGCTGGAGCTTATTTTTTAATAGTCTAGACACTTTTTTTCAGTCAAAAAAGTGTACTTTTTGTTATTATAACATAATAATTTGTACATTGAATTACTCCCTAGAGTTGATATTTAAATACGTAGTCGATTTATGTTTTGTATGCCTAGTGTGACAATAAGTTTTGGTAAGGCAAGTGGTAGAGTAGGTAGTATTGTATTTTTTTTTTCATTCATTACAGCGTCCTAGACCTCCACTGCTAGAGATGGGCCTTCCAGAATTGGAGAATTTGGCCTACACTTGCCACGCTGGCCAGACGGCATGGCGAGCATATGATGGCAATTTAATATGACAATTTATTAACGATTCCACAAGTTGGCATTAGTGGAACCGACGCGACGGCTTAACGTGCTCTTCTCCTCACGGGAACGGTGCTGTTGTAGGTACGTAAGAAAAGTGTATTTCTCATTGGTACATGCCGGGTGGCTTTGAACCGACCTTTGTAGGATTTAAGGTACGCGTTCTTACAACCGTGTCACCACCGCGCCGGTTTTTAAATTATATAGGTATAATAGTTAGCGGTATCAATTATAACCTATAAAATACGGCTACTGGTCAAAGAGTAGGTGAAGATTTTTTGCAAGTCTAAACTTGTTGGTAATATTTAGTTTTATTACAATATTTTGGAGCTAAACAATGCAAGGGTTTGGAATAATTCCAGCTCTTACCTACTTCTATTGTTTCCGAGACTTAAGGCGTAAAAAAGATAAGTTACCTAGGTACCTAGAATTTCTTAAGCGACGCTTATCAATCTGCAGCCAAAAACAAATTTTATTGTTAATTATTATCTATTATTGTGTTAATGACTTGCATATTTTATGGATGATTGTTTTTACAATTTCAACTTCAAATATTGCACATTCATAGACTAAAATTACGTTAATACTACTATTTAAGTCCAGCAGCTGTAATCCATTTTTTACTATAAAATATATTCGATTATTTACTATTTACTATTCAATCAGACATTCAGGATTGACATCAGTCCCTAACACTATGCCGGCATGACTGGGCATGACGGCAATTCGAGCCTGATCCCGAAACGTCTGGATACACTTTACTGGGTTTATCATCACGAACAGTGGGTTAGGCAATTTACCATCATCGGTCCGCCTACCACTTACCACCTATTCGTCATTATCGGCCTGTGTATCTCCACTGCTGGATTTAGGTCTAGCCAAAGCACGCGGTCTTTTGCAACCCTTATCCAAACCCCGCCAGCGACCTTCATGCGTCCATCGTCCTACTCTGCGTCGTCCCGTGCGTGGTCTGCACTTCGAATGCCACAGCAGTCGTCGGTTCTGCGGCAGATGTGTCAGTAACTTTGGTTTATATATACTTTGTTCTCCAAAGAACGCTGCGACCTTGAATTTGTTGACCAGACCGACTGCCACTGTTCACGTCTCAGCTTCGACGACATTACGGGGAGGACGCACTGGTTAAAGACTTTTGTCTTCAAACATTGTAGTATGGACGACGAGATGTGCTCAAGTTTTATATAATATTAGTAACAAATCATTCCGTTCCGTTTTTTCGTTTCCGTTCATTTTAAGCTTGACCCAAATTGAATTTATTTTTTTACGATTGATCGTGCCTAAAACCCTTTAATGATCTAAGTCCCAGTCCAAGAAACCCAATGAGCCAAAAGTGCTTAGTTTTGGTAGAGGCGACATAAAAACTGTCTGTGTAGCAGGTATTGTCATTATGATATAATGAGTATGACGCATAGTCGACCTTGCTGCTCATTCCCATTGTTACGCAGAACAACCATTAAAAAAAGATAGACCTATATGCAGAGGTACCAACCTAACTATATAATAAAAATATATAATAAAAAAATATAATATAATATACTGGGTTCTCATTGGGTTTTGGGGCGCCTGCTTACCTATCATTGTCTTCATGTTTATTTGTTATTTCTTTAAAGATATCTTGGTCTATGATGACCGGCCTTTGGAACCTATTCCCTATATTTTTAAAGCTTGGTTGCCTTTTGATCAAAACACTTTAAAATGTATTTTACTTATGCTGAATAACTTATTACATGTATAATTGTAAGATTATTAAGGATATTAGTGTTTTGTATGAAAACAAAAGAATTCGTGTGTAGCGTGTCCGTGGGTTGTAGTGAACGTACGCTCCAATTATAATAATATTTAAATTTCTTTATTGAGGTTAAAATTAGTACCTAACAGTTAACACACAAATATATGTACCTACATTTAAATAAACAAATTGTCAAACGTTACCAACTACGTAAACAATAAATTATATTTAATAAACTGCCTCCGTGGTCTAGCGGTTAAGTCCGTGGATTTAAGACTAGGAGGTACCGGGTTCGATTCATGGTCGGGACACAAAATTTATTAATGTAAATAAATACATTTATATAATATTTAATTTATTTGTGATATTTTGTCGTGTTTGGTACGCTGGAGACATCGACGAGCTTGCTACTTGTCATGATTGGCCGGCAGTAAAGTTGGCTAAACGTGAATCCGTTTATTTATAAACGTGGTTTCTGACCACCCCGGAAGGGAAACAGTCGTGATGATACTTTACTTTACTTTACATAATAATTTATTTGTGTTTTTTTCTCGAGTTTGGTACGCTAAAGACGACGAGCTTTCCACTTGTCATGATGGGCCTATAGTAAAGTTGGCTAAATGTGGATTCGCTTCTTTACAAAAGCGTGGTTTTTGATCACCCCGGAAGGGATACGGTTGTGATGATACTGAATGAATTCACTCTATATAGGGTAGGAGTAGGCAGTGTTATGGGTTGTCCCGGTAAACTTTAAAATTATCCGACATATCTGGGTTTAAGAGCAATTATGGTGGCTTGGGTGTAAGAGAGGTTGTGGTGGATTGGGTATGAGAACGTTCCACTAATACAACCTCCGTGGTCTAGTGGTAACAAACGTTGCCGTGAACTCGGGAGGTCGTGGGTTCGATTCCCACCGGGGGGCAAGTTGTACATTGTATAATTTGTCTCGGTCTGGGTGTTTATATGTATAATATGTATATATGTACAAAAAAAAAAGAAGTATAATATGTAGTTTATCAACCATCTAGTTTCCGTAACACAAGCCTCGTAGCTTACCACGGAAATTAGATGGCGCTGTGTGACCTGTCTGGAAATATTTATTATTATTATTATTTATTATACAAACTTGTGGAATCGCTAATAATTTGTCATTAAAATAGACATCAGACCTTCCCCGCGAGTGTCGGCCAAATTCTCTAGAAATATATTATCAAAGGCCAGAAGTGGAGATTGATTTGTAGGTAAATTTGTAGTCTACAAAACTAAATTGTTGGACCGGTCCATATTATACTACCTCTATGTCTATGACATTTGAATAACAAACTATTTTTTTATCTGCAAGATTGAGGTAGATTTGTGATAATGCTACTATACCTATTCGGAGTTTAAATAAATTCTAAAACTATGTTTTAAAATTAACTTAATAATAAGCTCGTTAAGCGAGTTTTATTCATACAAAATTAGAAATTGTAAAAATTTGTATTAATCAACTGACCAAAATCTCGCATACGAGTATTATCTTATGCCAACTAAATTCATGACATTTTATTTGTTACACAAATTAATTTACATTGTATAAATTAGTAATTAATTTAGTTAGTATAAATTTGTGTGCCAGAAATGGCGGAGTATGTGAGCTATTTAAAAACTATTTACCATATTTCATATAAATATATATTATTTCATTTAATATTGCAATATTGCATATTGTCTGTCATATTATTATACAATAGCTAAGGCTAACATATTATGTATCCCAATTTAACATCTGTTACTATAAATTCTCGATTTCAAATACTTAACAATACGGACAGTGCGATAGGAGGGCACGCGCTTATGGGCGGGAGTTTTAAAACCGGGGTCAAATTACATATGTCTTTCAGTACTGGGTGGATTTTGAGTATTTTTTTAAATATAATAATAGGCACCTGAGCACGTGTGGCACAGGATATAGATGGGTATTGTCTATGGAAAGCAAAGGAAGTGATTTAGACAGATTTCAAACGCCCTTCCATTATTAGGTTTTTTTTTCAATAAAATTGCTTAATTATTTTAGCTATTATTGTCTGTAACATATGCATTTAAAAAAAATGCTAAATTAGGTCTAAATCTAGTTAAATCAAATACAATAATTTATTTTAGTAACATGCATACATTTTTATCTACATAAGAACAATTACAATATATTATTTTAAATTAATTATGTATGTATAACTTTTTAACCTCCATTTCTTATAATATAATTAAATAAATAAAAAAATCTGTGTGCATTTTTATTTATTTATTTCTATCAAATTACTACAAGAAAACATAAAAGGTTATTATATAAGTAATATATTTATTTAAAAAAAAATAGACAGATTAAAACAAAAGAAAGACAAAATTATAAAAAAAAACTATCACTTTTACAATAGGTACAAATCGCATTTATTACCTGGTTAAGGCCATGAAATTTTTAAAAAAACGGATGTACTTGGCTGAGTAAGAGCATAGGTATAGGAATCGATGTTCTTCGATAATGCGAGACTAGACTAGAAGGCTTATTGGAAATAAGCGCTGAGAAAACTTAGGATATGAGGTGGAAATGAAGGCGTTCCATTTTGAACAAATACGCGGGAAATAAATAAAGGATATTGTCGCTTCAGAACGTAAAACCGGAGATAAATCTAGAATTGAAATAGAAATACTGAATGCAGATGTACCGACCTAAATCTTTATTGCTTGTTATTTCTTAAAGAAATGCTTACAGCGTCCTAGACCTTCACTACTGAAGAATCTCTCCAGAATATATATATCTGGAGAATTTGGCCTACACTCCCCACACTGACTGATGTCATATTTTTTTAATGACAATTTACTAACGATTCCACAAGTTGGTATTAGTGGACCCGGGACCGACGGCTTAACGTGCTTTCCGAGGCACCGGAACGATAGTGTTTCTAAAACTGTTAAGACAGGTGTATTTCTCATGTAAGTTTTAAGGAACGCGTTCTTACAACAAAGCCACCACCGCACTAAAAAAAAAAGAAAAAAAAAACACGTATACTATATACTACTATTATTTTACATATTATATTGTTTTAAATTAAAGGTTTTATGATCAGTAGGTAGGTGGTATGTTTCATGAATAAAAATTAAAACAGACTAAACTATCTTGACTGATAATTTGGCTGAAGGACTTAAATCCTATACCTGACTAAGTGAGTAAATGTTTAAAAAACAATAACTGCAGTGATGTCGGTAAATTGACTTTCATTCTATTTTAAATAAACTCAATAAACATTAGATATGAGATCAGCGTGGCGTTCGCAAGACATAAAAATCAGTATGAAAATAAGCCGCTCTCGTTCGATATGCAGAGGGCTCTCGGAACGTCATGGCGGCTGAATTTAAAAATACAATTTACCGAGGAATTCCCTGCTTTGAATTACATTAAGTGTAAACAATAAAGCGTTACCGAGCGTATCGGCAGCAGGCGACGGAAGTGACAGATAAACAATCTTTTTTAGATAAACTCCTGAAAAAGAACATAAATCTGAATAAGACGTGAGCAATCCATCCAGTAAATGTCACAGAATATAACGTTTCGAAATTTCAAAGTTGCAATGCGGGCTTTGCACCTCAAAAATATTGTCAATGTCTCTTCAAATTAAAAAAAAAAATGTCATTGGCATTTCCGACCTTTGACTAATTAAAATCCGAGCACATCCGGCGATGATTATTCTAATCAAATCGATTACTATTCCAAATTCAAAAATAATGCCCTTAAGCGAAAGTTATTGCTTCCTTCGAATTTGATCGTTTTGTAATAATTCCCTAAACGAAAAAACCCTGTAATTATATCTAGAAGGCAAGCTATTTCGAAAAATTATTCTAAACTAGCGATTTAACCCGGCTTTGCTTGTATAGCGTATAAACGAAATAAACAATATTTTTTTATGCTAAATAATGTCCGTCCTTTAGTTTCGATTAAAAAAATATAATGGCCTTAGATTTAAAACATACAGTCACCACTTCTTTCACATTTAAACTATTACGTATGGATTTGCATTTTTATGTACTATTATTAAATTCTTTATTGCACAAAATAAGTGTACAAAGGCGAAGATATATATATATATATATATATACGTATATGATTTACTTATATTGTTAACCTGATGACAACTCCTGTTTGTCTAAAAATAGTGACCAAGCGCTTAAAAACGTGGAAAGACGGCGCATGTGTGGTAGCTTGTTCCACTGGCGGGCTACAGACACAGTATATGAATCTAAATATCTTCTAGAGGAGTGGGATGGGATTGGGATGGGTTGTTATGTGAAGAACGAAGTGGAAGGTTGTGAGTTTGTAATATATGTATTATTATTTAATTGAATTTAGTATTATTATATATATTTATGTTTTATATTAGTATTAGATTTAGTAGAATTTTAATTAATTATTTTCCTGTTTAAATATTTGCACCCATCTCCCACATACCATGTTCGTATAGATAGTGCATTTAAATATATATATATATATATATATATATATATATATATATATATATATATATATATATATATATATATATATATATATATATATATATATATATATATCACATGTATTTAAAACGGGATTTAAGGTATGGCGTGCATGAGGGTTGTTCAGGATACCATACAGAGATGGGCAGATCTTCGAAAGCGGATATTGGCATGAACTATAATATTGTGTTCGTGTGTGCTGGACATAATTCAAAACTGTATCATTTTAGCCGTGTCGTTTCGTACACGAGTGTTTTAAATTGGAGCAGGCGTGAGACCTCACTTCCGGTTGTAATAATTTTATCTCTCCTCCTGGCCTCCGTCATCTCCGCACTGACGAGATATTATAACAATTTAAATTTGGAACGTATTCTTCGAATCATTGTGTCATTCCATTTTCTTTTTTCCAACAATCTTTAGCAAATTTGTGTCAACCGGTTTTATTTTAGTGGTTACTCGATGGCTATTGAATGAGATGAAGGGAAAATCGCAAAAAAATAACTGCAACTTGTACCCCGTATATTCAGGGTCCTTTTTCCCATTGGGCACTCTGGACAATGTAAAAATAAAATTAACCGTTAAATAAATAAATAAAATTGTTTAAATCTATTTTTTTCCTGTTGTAGTAAAATAGGCATTATTATTCTAATGTACAGTCGACCAAAAGAGTGGTCTATCACCTTACGGTTGAGATTTATTTGCACGTAATCTAACAATAAGGTTGATTTTTCCCTGAAAATAGTACGATCATTCGAATACTCTACCTTAGCAATATTTTAATTACAAAGAAAGCTTTGTCCAAACTAATAGACCACTTTCTTGGTCGACTGTACTTAGGGTACATAGTTTAAAGACGGCCTTGCATAGTATGAAATTTATCGTTTTCCATAATTATTTACATTGTAGTAAATTATTTAATAAAATAACACCACTTTTCTAACAATATCCACAGTAAAATAATTTACAAAACTAAAACCTGGACTTGACATGTCCGTGAAAAAAAAAGGCGGGAATTCACTCAAATTAGTGCAAGAACGTCTATCGAAACATTTTTTAAAAAACTTTTTTACAGGCATTGAATTTAAGTCCTTCAGCCGATGTGGATCATTACCATAATGACGTTTATTGATGAGGCTTTGGAAAAAAAAACGGACATTTCTGCCTCAAATTAACAAACTTAAACTTTTTAAATGGCAAAAATTCAATGTCGCTTACTGTAAATTGCTAAAAAGGGGTATAAAATGACAAACTAGTATGTAATGTTATCGCTTTACTGTGGTGAAGGTCAGCATCACCCTGCCCACTCCTTCCTGCCCCCCTCAACCCCACGCAACCCCTCTTCAGATAACAGGCAAGCTTTTGTAAAAAATATAATACCTAATTACGTCATTTTATTTACGATTAACTTAAACCAATCACGTGGCGAATAACAAAAATGGATTATGTTCATAGATTTAGAATGCTAATCATAGGTCCATGATTATTTTAATTATGGACTAAGCAAATATAAACACGGAAATTATTGTCGGTGGCTCATACCACCGGCAATACACTGTCATATACTAATTATTTTAGAGACTATTGTCAAATTTAAATTCAAATTCAAAATCGTTTATTTGCTTTAAATGTGGTACATACGGTAATATGGTTAGTAAGTTGGCTCTGCACATTTAGCCATTGTTGTGGCATGCAAAATTTGTTTTTATTTAAAATATATTCTTATATAGTAAGTCTAGTCATCATTATATAATTAAATTTAGGTCAATACATTTTATTAACAGACAAAAAATAAAAAATAAAAAATTGTCAAAAAAAATATTTTTCAAACAAATTTAAAAGATTTTCTCTTTCAAAATTACTCCCATGCACTGCCCGAGCAAATAGTCTAACCTATTTCTAACTAAAATACCTACATAATATACATTTAAAAATTAATGTCCAACCAAATTTTTATATAATTGCCTTGTCATTTAGGAATTCTTAGATCGTGTAGTAGCATTTATCCAATAATATATTTTTTGTCCTAGCTTAGATTTTCATACCGTTTAACTTTTTGCCCCATCTTGTTACATAACTAAAAGTCGTTATATATAAATATTTCTTCGTTACTTAATCATTTGACAATGATGATTAAATATTTTAAGTAAAAGCTTTTAACACAGGAAAAAAGAAAGAATCTTGGCACAATTAAATTACTTAATTGCACAAATGAGCTTTAAAATCGACCTATTAACTGATAATGGGAAAGGAGAGAGAGTCAGGAAATGAGAGGAGAGGGTAAGAGACAAATATTTGTTCTTGCGGGGGATTCCTCAATGAAAGGATTCCCGCAAATACGGTGATTAATTGAATTCGGCGGTTCAAAGGCGCCGCTGGCGGTGCTTTGGCGGCGCCTTCAATCGTGCACCCCGTAACTTGATATTTATAAGCTTTAACATAGACGTATAAATAAATAAATAAAATAAAATAAAATGCGTTTATTTCGGAATAAACTCTGGGCCCATGGAGTCCAAGCGCAAAAAAGTTTTTAAAAGACATAACACCGCGTCTTGTTGTCTGTCTCCTCCGGTGACAAGAGGGCTGGCTCTTTCTTCGCCCAGAGAATCAGTATTGCAATTCAGCGGGGAAATGCAGCCAGCGTTCTTGCCACCATTCCACGCGGACGGGACTTATATTCCTATCCTAAATATTAATTTAATTTTATATGTTGTAAATATTATTTCGAATAAATGTATATCTCCTTTCGGAATAGTATCCATAGGGGTTAGTAACATAGTGTTTGCTTATTCTACGATTATATTAGTAAAAAGAGGACATTATTTTTTTATATTTGCCTTGCCCTCCTAAAGCACTGGGCACATACATCAGTGCCCCATGATAGGGCAATCTGGCTTCTCACTAACTGCCCTTAAGATGATGTTGCTGCTTCCTTGTACTCTGTGCATCAACGATGCGACTCGTTTCCGCAATACTGAGTAGAAATCATCGGCAAATATCGCTGATGCACTGCACCAACGAGAGAGCCCCATCATCATCCTATCCTGAAGGCGTTATTACGGTATATTGTACTCGAAGTAGGCCCTCTGCGTATAATTGACTCTTGTATAACCAAGACTAGCATTTTAAAAGCTCATATTATGGTAGGTTTAGACTAAACTATTCTCCTTCCTCTACTCGACTATGGTGACGTGTGTAGCGTTGATCTCTCAGAGGTGTTGCTCAATAAAATGGATCGCTTGCTTAACTCGTGCATACGTTTTATCTACGGTTTGCGCAAATACGATCACATCTCTGAGTCTCGAGCTAAGTTGAAGTGGCTACCAATTCGTTGTCGCAGAAACCTTCGAATTCTTTGTCTGCTTTTTTCTGTATTAAATGAACCTGCGACTCCGAAATACCTCAAGAACAAATTCTCCTTCCTCTCTTCTCTCCACGACAGGTCGTTGCGTTTATCGCATAACGCTGTACTTGCTATACCATCTCACCACTCTAGTTTTATGTCCGACTCATTTGCAGTTGTTGCCGCAAATCTGTGGAACAACCTGCCCTTAAATATCCGACAAGCGCCCAACAGAATGCTGTTTAAAAGAATGGTAACAACTGTAAGTATGTATGTATGTATTATTATTTGTTTGAATTTAGTATTATTATATATATATTTATGTTTTATATTAGTATTAGATTTAGATTTACTAGAATTTTAATTATCTATTTTCCTGTTTAAATATTTGCACCTACCTCCCACATACCATGTTCGTAATGTCCCTAAGGTTGACCGCCTTTGTACATAGTGCAAAAAGTTTTAAATAAATAAATAAATAATAAATAAACGGGCGAATGATTATTCTATCTGCTCTTTATCAAATTCGTTTTGTGTAAACAGAGACAGAAGGAATGACCATTGATGTTGATGATAAGCAAAGATTCTATGGAATATTCGATGAATGCTCGCTCGCTTAATGTAATGGCGTACGAGCGTGCGAACAGTTGCTTAGAGTGTTAATGCATGCTCGAACGTGCACGCTTCGCGAAGCGGTTTCGAAATAAGCATTAAGCACTCGAAGGTTTATTATTTACAAAACAATATATAATATAATATAATAATACCTAAATAAATAATATTTACATATGTACATACTCGTACTACATACAAATACATACATATAAATAAATATAATAGTATCTATAACCATATCAAATAAAAGTATTATCATCGACAACGCCAGAAACAAACAAAGTTTTTCATGACTTCATGAAGTGTGCGTATACAAGTTTTTTAAAGATAGTCCTGCTCGGGGACTGACGGATTTTTACGGGTAACTGGTTCCAGAATCAATGGCAATGCAATCGAGGCCTTTAACTTAATGCTATTGTAAAACATATTTGTAAATGTATTATATATTTACAATCCTAACAACTAATTGTAATTAATAAATTTTAAAAAAGTATCTAACATTTTATTAATTAATAATAAATACGTAATTAAACATAATTATTATATACATTAATATACAAGTATAATATGCACGCCTAATAGGAATATAATCATTGTATACTAATATAGATTTTAAAAGACGAGGCAAGAAGCTAAACGATATGAGAAATAAAGCTAAGACAATCGTCTCAGGATTAATTAGTCTATGGCAGTGCATTGCTGGTTATAGTCTTGATCGACGTGCACTTTTAAATTAATTTAGTTGTTTCACTGACAATATCTGAACAAGAACAAAGTAGATAGCATTTTAATAAATTAAAATTTATTTTTTATTTATTTATTTAAAAACTTTATTGCACTATGTACAAGAGGCGGGCTTAATGCCGCTAGGCATTCTCTAGTAACCAACCTTTGGGACAATGAAACGATTTGTGTTGTGAGGTATACTATATATATATATATATATTATACACTACATATAATACCTCCTTACACTGTGAGGAACTGTTTAAATAATGTGAGTATACCATCTTTTTGAAAAGTGATCTGTTTGGCACTTGACGAATTTCTACCGGCAAATTGTTCCACAGATTTGCGGCCACAACTGCAAAAGAGTTAGACTGAAAGCCAGAGTGATGAGAAGTGATAGATAAAACAGAATTATGGGACGAACGGAGAGATCTGTTATGAAATAAGGAAAGATAGCTAAATTTGTCCTATAAGACCGTCTGTATAATAGTTGTCTACGACACTAACCAACTCATAGGAAACAATCTGGTTTTCGCGAAATCTACTTAATTTCCAATATTTCCCACACTACTTCTTTATTCGCGTAACTGGCTGACAAGTAAAAAGGTCTCCTTTTGTCTAATGACAAAAAAAAACAGAAATCCTACACTTTTATCTGCTATAATTGTGCAGACGTGAAATAACACCTTACACATTGCGTCGCAAAAAAAAAACATATGGCAGCCATTTTTTGTATTTTTTTTAATCCGAAGTTATCAGAGCAATCCATATTTAATTCTTAATTATTAGTATGAATAAATGCAAATAAAGGTATAATGCATTGTATTTAATAAGTATTTCATGTATAAACACGAATAAATGATATATTTTTGCTAATATAATAGTTAGATGTCGTGCTAAAATGATATAGAAATAGTTTTTTTTTTAAATATGTTATTTTTAAAATAGCCAATTTGTATAAAAATGTTTTATACATTACATATGTATAGTTTCTTAGGAAAAGTTATTTGTAAGCAATAGAATCACATATTATTTATTTATTTAAATCTTTATTGCACAAAAGCAGGCTTATAATGGCGCTAGACATTCTATTCTAGCCAACCATTGGGACAACTTGAGCGCTTTATTGAAAGGTAGCTGCAAAATTATATTAAATTCTACGGTTTATTACTAATAGTATATATAGATACATATACGGCGCGGTGGTGGCTCGGTTGTAAGAACGCGTTCCTTAAATCCTACAAAGGTCGACCCACACGGCATATACCAATGAGAAATACACTTTTTTACATCTGACATATTATTAGTACCTATATATGTATATATAATTATTTATGTATTTATCTTAATTATGTATTATTATTTTTCTGTTAGGTATTATAGTATTTACATTCTATTCATAATATTTTAATTCTGGTTTCCTTTTTCACACACTGCACCCATAATATTAATCTCTCTCTCCCAAAGGTTAGCTGGTAAAGAATACCTTTATGGTATTATGCTCGCCTATATGTACAACACTTTATATTGTATATTTTGTGTGCAATAAAGAATTTTATTATTATTATTATTTTCTTACGTACTGACGTCATAGATTTACAACACCACCGTTTCCGTGCTAGGGAGTAAGTTAAGCCGTCGGTCCCGGTTCCACTAACACTTGTGGAATCGTTAATAAATTGACATTTTAAACATTGACATCATATCCTTGCCAAGCCGTCTGGCCACGAGTGTAGGCCAAATTCTCCAGATATATGTTCTGGAAGGCTCATCTCCAGCAGTGGAGGTCTAGGACGCTGTGTTCTAGGGTCTGTAATGAAATACACATATATATATGTAGATACATTATACATATTATTACATACACTAAATATTATATAAATAAATAAATAAATAATTCCAGACAGGTCACACAGCGCCATCTAGTTTCCGTGGTAAGCAACGATGCTTGTGTTACGGAAACTAGATGGTTGATAAACTACATATTATACTTTTTTTTTTGTAAATATATACATATTATACATATAAACACCCAGACCGAGACAAATTATACAATGTACAACTTGCCCCCGGTGGGAATCGTACCCACGACCTCCCGAGTTCACGGCAACGTTTGTTACCACTAGACCACGGAGGCGGTCTATATATATGTAAATGATAACAATATACTAAATTCTAATAAATAAATTATACTTAATTACACACATATACATATGTAGATAATATAGTCTAACATAAAGCCATACAAGTTACCAAGTATAACTACATACATACATACATATCTTCACGCCAAATCCCTTGCGGGGTAGGCAGAGACAATTGAGCGCCACTTGTCACGATCACGACATACCTCTTTCGCTTCTTCGACATTCATCAACCTCTTCATACA
Source organism: Tinea semifulvella (assembly GCA_910589645.1). Taxonomy (NCBI): domain Eukaryota; kingdom Metazoa; phylum Arthropoda; class Insecta; order Lepidoptera; family Tineidae; genus Tinea; species Tinea semifulvella. The sequence goes on from OU342620.1 coordinate 8,573,993, forward strand.
TGCCCTCTTGTTTCGATGGCTTTTTAATTCACCTTCAGCTAATGTTTTATTTATTTGATCATGATAGGCAAGTCTTGGTCTGCCAGGGCCTCTTTTACCCACAACTTTCGCATTATATATCTGGTTCGTCAATCTCTCTTCGCTCATCCTTTCGACATGCCCGAACCATCGGAGCATGCCTTTCTTTATTTTTGTACCTATGCTTTCTTTTATACCTACCCTTTTGCGTATTTCGTTATTACGTAATACGCAAGTATAACTAAGAATTAAAAACTTGGCCGCGTTTGTAAAACAATTTATACAGTAGTTAGTTACGTAGATAACCGAAGCAAAGTAAAAAAAAAATGATAAAGTTAAAAACAATGAAACTGATAAACGAACGAACAGTTCGTTATCGCTCGTTATTAGAATTCTGAGTAAAATACAGAGTTGAAATGCACACATTATTTTATCGCTAAACAAACCTTGTAAAAATTCTCTGCTCACAGCGAGAATACAAAAGCTCGAGCAAAAAACTTTGTCAAGCAAAAGACAAAATAAAATTTGAACCAAGCTTATTTGCTTGTCGTATAGATAAACAGAGAGAACACAAAAAAAGGGTAATACATGTATATGTACGACATAATACGAACACAAACTGAGAGCGGTGGTGGCTTATTCTTCCCAAATAAATAAAGACACGTCACACAGCGCCATCTAGTTTCCGTGGTAAGCTACATGGCTTGTGTTACGGAAACTAGATGGTTGATAAACTACATATAATATTTTTTTTTGTTTTGTAAATATATATATATTATACATATAAACACCCAGACCGAGACAAATTATACAATGTACAACTTGCCCCCGGTGGGAATCGAACCCACGACCTCCCGAGTTCACGGCAACGTTTGTTACCACTAGACCACGGAGGCGGTCAAAGTCAAATGATGGTTATTATGTACTGCTCCAGTCAACAAAAGTTGGCGTACAGTACAATGAACTAACTTACTAGAACTAACACATGGTTGTTGCCCTTTTCATTACAGTCCATTACAGCATGCATTAAACATTGGTCCGTACTGGGTAACACGGGTCCAGCCATCGGTCAGGCGGTCTACTCTGCTACTTAGTCTAGAAAATGAGTCACTAAAGCAAATGGCAAGGATCTGCTAGAACCAACAAGTAGACAAGTAAAAAGGACCACGGGAAAAAAGCCAGGTTTTCACTGCGGGCAAGCTTTCTTCTCACACTTCACTTACTCGGAACTGTTTTAGGCACGATTTAGAGTCCAACCCGGCTTGGGAGCTTACACACTAACTACGGTGATTTTCTAACCGCACGGGCCGAGCGCAGATTATGTACTGGCGCCAACTTGGGCACCTCTAGTGGTAGATCACGAAACTGCGATCCATAGACGATTCTACCAGGCTTGGTGGTAGGTATTTTGGAATGAATGTGGATGGGATAAATTGGTGTAGGATCCTGTTGGATGTCTTAACAAACATAATGTCTTTTAATATACATAAAAACTACAGAAAAAAAAGTAAATTAAGTTAAACCTAATAAGACCTAAAAACTAAAAGTACAGGAAAATAAATCCTAAAATAACAATAACACTCCTAATGGTTACGTAGTTATGGCATACTCGTATTTCGTTAAATGAGCATAAATTTTATTGTCCCATTAAAACCTATCACTATATTATTATTTAATAATCCAAGGGTTCATTTACAAAGCGTTATTTGATTTTTGGGAGCCTTTACAAGATTACTGACCCTGAATCCTTTATTCAAATTCAATAATATATATACTAATATTGTAAATGTGAAAGAAGCATGTCTGTCTTGCTTTAACGCCTAACTAAAGGGTGTCACAGAATAGCAGAAGCTGCTTCAATTCACATATTAATAAAAATAAAAAAGTAAGCACAATATATCAAATTTGAAAAAAAAATATTTTCCTAATGTTATACATCCAGACAACCTCTTCCAGCGTGGGGAGTGCGGCGGTTTCTGCTGAGAACCTCAAGCGCAAATACCCCAACCTCGGTACAGGTTACGAGTTTGCGCCGTTTGAGGTCTAGACGATGGGACCATGGGGACCCTCAGCCAAGCGTCTGGCCAATTGTCGAAGCGGCTGACAGAGAAATCTGGGGATAGGAAGGCTGGCAATTATTTTTGGCAACGTTTTAGCCTCGCTATACAGAGGAGAAATGTTGGCGGTCTTCTTGGGACTATCTCTGATGGGTCGTCTCTTGAGGACATTTTTTATTTATCAGTTTTTTTTTATTAGGTTTAGTTTATAGTTTTTTAATTTGATTATTTTTATTTAGGTAATTTGTAAATATTATTTTATATTTTTTATATTTTGTAAATATTTAATTTAAGTGACAACGCCTCTTTACATGAATTTGTTAATTTAATTTTAGTAGGTATTTATTTTTTGTATAATATATATATACTTTACAGCTACATATATCCAGCATTGGCCTTAACTGACTGTTCCTTGCCAACAGGAGCTCAATCCAGTCATTATTCTTCGTTTATAATTTATTTTTAAATCTTTGTACATACTTTACTTCGAATAAACCTATATTTTGGATCCGTAATTTTATTTATAAGATAGTTGATAGACACATCTCTCAAAGTACACTTTTTGAAAAATCTTTGACAATATTTTATTAGTACTAACGACATGGCGCAGTGGTGGCTCGGGTGTAAGAACGCGTGCCTTAAATCCTACAAAGGTCGGTTCAAACCCCCCCGGCATGTACCAATGAGAAATACATCTTACGTACATTTGTCAAAGATTTACAGCATCACCGTTCGCGTGCCTCGGAGAGCACGTTAAGCCGTCGGTCCCGGTTCCACTAATACTAGTGGAATCGTTAATAAATTGTCATTCAAAATTGACTTCATATCCTCGTCAAGGCGTCTGGCCAGCGTGGCGAGTGTAGGCCAAGTTCTCCCGATTCAGTTCTGTAAGGCCCATCTCCAGCAGTGGAGGTCTAGGTCGCTGTGTTCTAGGGGCTGTAATGATGAATGATGATTAACGACAGTGACTTCAATCTAACTGCTATACGAGTAAAGCCGGGTCAAATAATTATATAAATAAATCAGATTTTTTTGAACACCTGATAGGTAAATATAGATCGTACTTTAGTGATTGAATGTAAAATTTATCTTAAAGGGAAGGACCCTTGTTAGAGGCTTATTGAACAAGGGCACAAGGGGTGTACCCTATTTGTATTGTAAACACCCTTGCGCTTTTACGGGTCTTTTGCTCAAGGGTTCGTACCTTCAAAAGCTATTTGATTGAGTGTTTCATGTGATTTACAGGGGCTAGTAAAATATGTTTTTTTTTATATTATTTTTTTATTTTAATACTAGTACGACATGTGACCTTGCGCCCACCTGATGGTAATTGGCGCGGGAGGTCCATGAATGTTAGAACATGACATCAGTCCCTAACACGTTGACGGCTTGACTGGGCATGACGGCAATTCATGCCTGATCCCGAAACGTGTGGATAGACTTTACTGGGTTTTTGGGCACGAACGGTGGATACTTCCCCGCCCCGGCAGACTGGGGAAATTACCACCATCAGTCTGCCTACCACCTATTTGTTGTTCTCGTTGACAGTATGTGCCATTTGCAACAATGTCAAATGCCAATTTATATAAAATAACATCGCTTGAAACAAGGCTTATTTAATTTGCAATTTACCAACATTTTAAATATTTTTTTTATATTAGATAATAAAGCGCTTGTTGCTGTGGGGTAGTTCATTAATCAAGTGGTGTTTTGAGAAACTATTAACCAAAACGTATATCTTAAATATATGGTCGCTCGGTTGTAAAAACGTTTTCCAATCCAGGATTCGCAGTTCGAAATGAGACATACTTTTTTTACGTACATTTGTCATGAAATAACATTCATTTAGTTTTAGAAATTTCTGCGCGCAGTTAATTGGTTGCGGGCTCAAACATCTAATTTCGGATATAATACTATTCCTATAATAGGTGTATGTATGACGCGGTGGTGGCTCGGTTGTAAGAACGCGTTCCTTAAATCCTACAAAGGTCGGTTCAAACCCACCCGGCATGTACCAATGAGAAATATACTTTTCTTAAGTACTGCAGTCATAGATTTACAAAACCACCGTACCCGTGAGGAAGAGAGCACGTTAAGCCGTCAGTCCCGGTTCCACTAATATGTATTATTGTGTGTATATATGTATGTGTGTATATAATTTACATATATATTGCTTACAATGTGATCGTTTAGTTATAATATATTGGATTTTTACTTGCACCTACCGTTCACTTTAAATGCTTTATCTGTCCCTAAGGTTAACTGTCAGAGAATGTCTAAAGTTTTAAATAAATAAATAAATAATACCAATTAAATTAATACTAAAAAATCATTAAAAAATTGACATCATATCCTCGCCAAGCCGTCTGGCCAGCGTGGCGAGTGTAGGCCAAATTCTCCAGATATATGTCCTGGAAGGCCCATCTCCAGCAATGGAGGTGTAGGATACTACCATTCTCGAAGCTAGTGTTCTGGTGAACGCCACTTTTGTAGCGAGATTTGCCACTCTTTTCCCAATTAGTTATATACTTTTTGTGCTGGAACTTAATAATTAATAAATACCACGTGCCATGTCTTAATAGAGTACCTATTCAGAAGTGGTTCGTTTTTATAACTCATTGTCTTCCGGCACACTAATGGGCTAAACAAATACCCTTCAACCGCTATAAGAAACGTCCAAGTACCACAAAATCGATAAATTCACTACAATAATATATGCATCTCACTCTATCTTCTTTGTTTTTTGTATATCACTTAAGTAAAGCTGTTTACCCCGGCTTGGCTCATCATGTGACGTCATATCGTCTGTCTAAAACAGTAATGGAACATTTTAAAATATACTGTTTTAAGTAATTGAAGTTTTAGAAAGACGAGAATAATAATAATAAAATATTTTATTCTACATTTTTTACCCGGCTTTGTCCGTGTAAATTTCGACACAAAATTAATTTTGTTGCGCATTATTTTGATTTTGCTATATCTCCTAAGGTATTCATGGTGTAAACGTAAAACTTCATAAAATGCTCAAGCCAACTAACGTATTTAAAATGATAATTCTTCTTCTTCTTACGGTGCCATCTCCTATCGGAGGTCGGCTATGATTAAGGCGATTTTGATTCTGTTGGCCGCTGTCCGGAACAAGGGTCTGGTGCTCATCCCGAACCACTCCCTGAGGTTCTTGAGCCAGGAAGTGCGTCTTCTCCCCGGTCTTCTGGAGCCATGTATCTTGCCTTGCATGACTAGCTGCAGCTATACTTTTTTTTTTATAATGTAAATATAATGATAATTAACGCTTTATAATTGTCAATTTTTTTAAGTATTAAAATGGATATCATATGTTATCCTTAAAAGATAGACATATGCCATCGCGGACTTTTCTGTAGACCTATATAAGATACACAATTCCACCATACATTATATAGTCATATCTCAAAGGGTTTAGGCCGCGTTTTCGTTGAAAGCTTCCAGACTGCTTAGTTTTTTCTGACACCTCCAACAAATATCGTTAAAGTATACAAAAACTTTACAAATTATATACTAAAACCTTCCTCGAGAACCACTTTATCCATTGGTGATAACAGCATAAAAATCGGTGCAGTAGTTTTTGTATGAAATAGCAATTTATCATCTCAGCCTCTAGAACACAGTATCCCAGACTTCCATTATTGAAGATACCTACACTACACTCGCCACGCTGGCCACACGGTTTGGCGACGGTCTGCTGTCCATTATAATGGCAATATATTAACGATTCCACAAGTTGGTATTAAAAGAACTGGGACCGACGGGTTAACGCGCTCTCCGAGACACGGAAACGGTGCTGTTGTTAATCTTTGTAATAGTATTTCTCATTGGTACATGCCGGGCTACGAAACACGTACATTTTTGGATAAATCCCGCACTTCGTTAAATCCATACTTTCACACAACCTTTTTTTATAATATTAGTAGGATAGGATTCCATCTCTTTCTAGCGTTCTTTGTTCGAAATTCAAATTTTGAGAAGGGCGCGCACGTGCGCAGGAGTGTGGATCGTATTCCTCCGGCACCGGAAGTTGGTAGTTTGATGACAATGGCGGCCGGAAGTGGCCGCTTCAAACGACACGTATCTTTTTGATATATAAGAAAGCTCAATGTTTTTATTGTCTACGCATAAAATCGATTGACAGTTTGAATATTATTATGCCTAATGTGATTTAATCTTGTCTTGTATTTATTTATTTATTATTATTAGGAACACACAACAGAAATTAGTAGATAGTTAGATAAATTCTTTATTACACAATAAACAAAAACACATAGGCGAACTTAATATCTAATGACATTTTCTACCAGCCTTTGGGATAGTGAGCAAACGATTAGTACAAAACATTTTTCAATTTCAAATCTTCACAATGCAATTCCAGTACTATCTCCACAAACATGTGCACACATAATAATAATAAATAAATAAAGTTTATTGATACAATTAGATATTTTTTTCTTATAAATATGGACTTAACTTAGGGAACAGTTATGTAACAAATAATTAAAACCCTGACTCCAAGACTAGTTGGGCTGTGTCCTAGAAGTCAGTCCTCTTCCAAAGAACTACAAAAATAAATTCACAACATCGGTAAGCAAAATAAACAAAAGTAAAAAAGAGAAAAATAAAATGAGGGAGAGGGGGGTTATAAGCTATCTTCATCGTGGAATCCAGTAATCAATAGGTTTCGACGCCGGGAAAAATCGCCCGGTGTCGCCAAGGATATTGTAAGTGTCGTGTGTCGTGATTTCTAAAAACTTTTAAAGTGATAAGTGGGTAGGTTTACATCTACCGCCCAGTATGTACGAGACTACACCGCATAGCTTCAGTCGACCCGTGACCACGGCCAATGCAACTTAGCTGAAACGCGTCGGGAGAAATATGTCTCTAAGTTAAATCGCGTAAAGACCCGTTAAAATTATAAAAACTATTATGAATATGCGCGAAAGTTTAATATTAATTTATTTTGCTCGCCGTCCACACCAAATTACTCCTTGCCAAAGGCAAGAAACAATCCACTATAGAGAGCGAACACCCTATTTAGAATAATTAATTAAATAACACACATTGATTCGATCAAGTGATATTTTTACACACATAATTTCATAACCAATCAAAGACATTAAATATTAACAAGAAGCTGAACGGTATGAGAATTAAAACTAGGACAATCGTCTTAGAATTAATAATAAAAATAAAAATCGTTTACATAATATATTATTATTGTATATAAATAATAATTAGTTTAAAATAAAGTAAAAGATCTGGAACCTTAAGTGGACTAAAAATAATAACGAAGTGTTAGACGTTATCGAAGTTTAATCATAATAAAACTAAATAGGGCTTATATATACTGTACTTAAATGATTTAAAAAAAAAAATAGGAAAATGAAACTAAAAAAATATAAAAACAAGATAATACAACAAAATTAAAAAGTTACTACATAAGATTATTATTACAGTAATGAGAATGCAATTAGTCTATGATGATAATGCATTCCGGTTTTAGTCGTGTTCGACGTGCACTTAAGAATTGATCTACTGTTGTTTTATTAAAAATATACCGACCTGCATACTACCTACAAAAGTGTAAAACTCGACTAGACAAATAATGTTACAAACATTTTATATGAAAATAACAAGCAATCCCCGTTCTGTCTTATATTTAATTTCTTTGGAAAAACAATAAACGTGTTTCAAATATTTAGTTTAAATTAAATTCCAAGTCCATATTAGCGTTGATTTAATTAAATTAAATGGTCCAATTAACCACACTATCATGCACTCAGCAGCGAAATCCAGAATATCCATTACATCTAGGGATTATGGGCAAATTAAAATAATTTATGTCCATTTTCGTAAAATGATGTAGGTAAGCTTGAGTATGCACAAGGTCACAGTAAAAAAATAATTTTGGTAATGAAAAAAAGTGGAGCGATCAATATCGTATGGGTGTTGTAACAGTGGTACGTTCCTTGAGCAGCGTCCGGCGAATTGCGCTGCGCAATCGCAAGGATGTGCATCGAGCGACGCATTGCGCTAACGCCGGATACGTTCGCGCTGTCCAATTTTGAAACCTATCAACTGACATTGTAAAAATTAATACGCTGTTAAATTAAATATATATTCTTTTACTATTAAATTATAGATTACTACGAATTACAGATATATAATGCAAAAGTTGTGGGTTTACCTATCACGATCAAATAAATAAAACAGTAGCTGAAGGTGCATTAAAAAGCCATTAAAACAAAAGGGCATGTATGAAGAGGTTGATGAATGTCGAAGAAACGAAAGAGGTATGTCGTGATCGTGACAAGTGGCGCTCAATTGTCTCTGCCTACACCGCAAGTGATTTGGCGTGAAGATATGTATGTATGTATGTACTATTAAATTAATAATCAATTTTGACAAGGCCCAAGTTTAAGTAATTTTAAGGCATTTAAGTTATTTTAAGTGTCTTCATCATAAGGTTCCTACTGCCAGTTCTGTTCTTTGCCCGAATATAACACTTTCCAGGCACGATAGATATATGTAGTAAATAAATTATATAACATAACACTCGTACCTAATAAAATTATGTACTTAATCATGACCTAACCAAATTCCGGTGACTCCTTCGGTGATTCCAATGTACGGTGACAAAATAAAGAATAAGAATATGTATTTTAAATAACTAAATAAGAATGAAAGGATTTATTTACCTGCTGGGGGTAATTCCTGAGCTGTTGAGATACTGCCTTTTTGTATGCGATTTGGCCAATGAGATCAATTATTTGATTGTGACAGATATGAAATCGAATGCGACATTCAAAGCGAGAGATATGATGTTTGTTTACAAAATTAAGCTACATTTAATCCAAGTGTTTTGTATATTTTAAAATGAATTTAGAATATCTTAAATCCATTTATTATAATCACTTCTTCATACTTCTTAAAAATAGTAGTAAAAACATGTTTAATAATGACTCACCACGCCACACCATAACAGAATCCAGCTCCGTGGTCTCCCTGACTCGGGAACTAGGGTGGAAAAACATAACTTATCCACAGTCTATGCTATCCATTGTATTCCATTAAACCGACACTTTACAACACAACACTATATTCACAAATACACAACTGAAAAACGAATATATTGAAATTAAAACTGTAATCTACAAAATATAAAACTTAGCACCATTGCCTTTAAAAATACTTATATAACTTATAATTAGGCTATAAGACTTGATGCCTTGGCCTTCATTATAGTTCAATTTGACACTTTAAAACGAATTGAAAATAGGCTGTAGGACGTAATTCCTTTGCATCACATTTTTTATTTTTTTATTTTAGGACATTTTCTTTTGCCTTCCTATTTATTCCTTAAATTAACTATACAGCTGAAAAAATAGTTTGCATTGCCTCAATGAGAAGTTACAAAAAAAAGGAAGAAGTTGTCATGTCTGAAAGAGGTAAATTCAATGCAAAAAAATAATATTTTAGCAAAGTTGAAAGCAAAGATGCCTTTCAAACGTTTCAAAACACTGAATGGTGACTTGGAACCTGTGTTTACACCTCAAAGTATAGCAATACAATAGTTTCATGCACCAAGTAGCACCTAGCATAGGAGACTGGCCACAGAGGTTACATGTGCCGATTTCCAAATGCTAATATAAGGGGGGATTGATGAAAAAACTACACGTTCAAAAGATTTACTATAACAATTATTGTTGTTTTAATTTCGTACAACATATATTATTGATAATTTGCGTGTATAATAATTTACTAAAATATTTCTTAATAAACTTTGTTTAAAACCTTGACATTTTTAGAACTATGAAATCGTAGTTAAGGTATATAAAAAAAAGAATCTTTCGCGCCATTTTGCACAGACATGTCAAGTGAAACATTTTGTTTTGGTAAATACTTTACTGTTAGTCAAAATAATGTTGTTTTAAATGTGAATAATTATGAAAAAAAAAGGTAAATTTGATACTAAATAGCAGTTTATTATTTGCGGTTTGTACACTCGTACAAATCCAAGAAAAATATCAAATACTGCAACATATGAAATGATAACCTCATTGCCTATCTCATATAAAAAAAAGAAGGGAGTTTTTCGCGCCATTTTACGTGGACATGTCAAGTGCAAGTTTTTGTTTTGTAAAATAATTTACTGTGGATATTATTGGTCAAAAGTGGTGTTGTTTTGTTTAATAATGTGCTACAATGTGAATAATTATGGAAAACGATAAATTGGACTTTAAATATGGGGCACAAGTTGCAGTTTATTTTTTGCGGTTTTCCCGCGCTGTCAACTCCCATATTTTACCCGACGTGTTTGAGCTATGGTGCCGCGAGTGACTCCAAGAAAAGCATCAAATTCTGCAGCATCTGGAATTTGATGATGACCTCATTAACTCATAAAAAAAGAAAGATATATTACGTCAGACTTGGCTGTATGGGCTAGAACCTTTGCCTTCCCTTACATCTCATTCATTATTCATCGGGAGAATAGAAACAAAAAAAAAGAAAAAAAAAATTATAGGCTATGCCATTTGCCTTCCTTTTAATCGCATGACAATGAATGAAATATCGCCCACAGTTGTTAGTCCTTAGTGAATAAGTTAAACTGTAGATTTTTCACATAAGTAGATTTGTCATAAGATTATGGTTTATAATTATATTTAAATCAAAACACGTTGTTTTCGAATCTCCAAGGACCGTGAAGCACGCATGCGCATCGCTGAAAGAGAGCGGAAAATGGACGCCAAGGTCTCTGTTACCACACGAACTTAAACTACTTTTAACACTATTTCAGTAATAACTTTTCATATACCGCACATTACAGTGATTTACCGTCAACGATCATAATACCAATAACCGTGACTTCAAAAAATATATGTGCCAGTTTTAGCAGCGCCACCAAACTAAAACGACGTTTATTATTATTTTTTAGATTTCTTCTCCCGATGGGTGATGAATGAGGTGATAGGGAAGGCAAAGGGTCTAGCCCATACAGCCAAGTCTGACGTAATTTATCTTTCTTGTTCACGAGTTAATGAGGTCATCATCAAATTCCAGATGCTGCAGAATTTGATGCTTTTCTTGGAGTCACTCGCGGAACCATCCAATGCTCAAACACGTCGGGTAAAATATGGGAGTTGACAGCGCGGGAAAACCGCAAAAAATAAACTGCAACTTGTGCCCCATATTTAAAGTCCAATTTATCGTTTTCCATAATTATTCATATTGTAGCACATTATTAAACTAAACAACACCACTTTTGACCAATAATATCCACAGTAAAATAATTTACAAAACAAAAACTTGCACTTGACATGTCCACGCAAAATGGCGCGAAGGACTCACGACGTTTTAAATTATTTCTCATTGTTATTTCTTATTAATTATATTATCGTACTGGTACGAAGTTCGCCGGGTCAGCTAGTTTTGTATAAAAATATGTTGGCTCAATTTTGTATTTTTACCTCGATGGTTGTCACACTCTTTCGTAAGAGTGAATAATATCATTTATTCCGCTCTGTTGGCTTTATCTGTATATTTTATGACATCACCTACTTGAGTATCTTACTACATATTGGTTATAATATCCTCAAAAAGCTAATGTGTGTTCTTTACCTAGTATACATTGCGATATTTTTATTTATTTAAAATGCCGCTAGACATGCTTGCTCGGTCAACTAATATTGTATGTGGAAGGTTCGCGCCAATTAAAGAACATATAAGGGAGAAATTAAACAACTACTATAACTAAACTACTTACTAGTAAATAATATTAATATATTAAACACAAATATACTTATAATACCTAATAGTGGAACCGGCTTCCACTTAACGTTCGAAAGGCACCTTCACTTAAGTGTATTAAAAATTTACCTTACACCTTCACAAAAAGCAAGACGAGACGACATAACCTCTCAAAATTGGTATAATATTGTATGTATTTTATATATATTTATATGTACTTGTGTTATTATATACTTATATATTAGTGTATAAGTATTTTAGCTTTAGTTGCTAGTAATAATTTAAGATTTTTATTTTTTATTATTAATCTCCATTTTAAATTAATGATTTAATGGACCCACAATCATTACTCACTATCCCAAAGGTTAGCTGGTAGAAAATGTCACTAGACATTAAGTTCGCCTATGTACATTTAAATGTGTTTTTGTTTATTGTGCAATAAAGAATTTATCTATCTAATATATACATAAATACAATATACTTACAGTTGTTGGGATCTATTTAAGAAGTGTGTGAAAACCATCTTATTGAACAATGTTCTATTTGGCGCCTGTCGGATATCTAAGGGTAGGTTGTTCCACAGATTTGCGGCAACAACTGCAAAGGAGTCGGACATAAAACTATTGCGATGTGAGGGAATAGCAAGGGTATGCGATGATTGCATATCGAACCTCGACATTAAACATGTATACTTACATACTAATATTTTTTTATATTAGACTGTAGGTATTTATGTTTGTCTCGCCTTCTCTCCTACATTACTGAACTAATTGGCAGAATTATTCCTTGGAACCCTGAGACGGATCATTATCTAACCATGGTTTTATATATATATATCTGTCTGTTTGATTCGCTATCACGCCTAAACTATGTGACCGATTTGATTAAAACTTTTATGCCAAAATTATATGCCACACTTACCTCAAGTCACCTTATGCGTTTTGACAGATATCTCGATTAATGTCGAATTCAAATTTTATCTCTTGTAAATTTATCAATTAATCGATTCTTAATAACTATTTTATTTTTATATATTATTATTATTTCCGCAGTGTACAACATCTGTTATTCTAAAATGAAAACTAAAGACTAAAATAAAAGTTTATTTCTCATATTCATATGCCACACTTACCTCATCTCACGTTATGCATTTTGACAGTTAAATGTCGAATTCAACATTTATCTCTTGTAAATTTATCAATAAATCAATTCTTAATAACTATTTTCGGAGTGTAACAACTGTTAAAATTTATGATTATATAATGAAAACCAAAGACTAAAATAAAACTTTGTATCTCGAATTTTTTGACAGATATTTCGATAAATGTCGAATAAGTCATTTGTGTAAAATTATTGATTAAGCGAATTTTTTACTATTTACGCAGTAAAAAAAATGCCTCAATAATGAAAACTAAATACTGAAATATTGGGTTTGATCGTTAGACCACCCGTGTCGAGCTGTGGTTAAGAAGCCGAAGGGTCATCTTGTTTCATAGATTTATTATTTAAACTAAACCAGCGCTCGGTCTCAACTCGTCAGTCAAAACATCCCGCGACATGATTTATATGGCTATAAACATTGTTATATCTAGTCTTGGGATTTCATCTATGATATTTCACAGGTTCCTCTCTATTTATTTATTAATAGGTAAGACAGTGTTCATGTGTGTGTATTGGTCTTATTATTTATTCTCCATCCTTATTATCAATATATTTCTTGATTAATATATATTATTTTTCTAATGGTTCGGTGGACTGAGACTAAGTATGTGTTAGCAAAATTGTTAATTATTGGAACTCTAGGTCTAATTTTGGTTTAATTTGTTTCATGTATATTTACTTTATGTGACTGTCTGTTTAAAAAAAAAAAAAAAAACTTCAGGTTTCATTTTTTAGGGTCACGTTTCATATTTTGATTTTGACGTCTTATACAATATAATTATATCCTCATATATATAATTAATCCTAATTTAAGTGTGAAAAAAGCAACGAGATGGCTCTTGGTATTTGAGTTCCTGAGACAATTTATAAACTTTTTTGTATAGTATCTCATAACCTCGAAATTAACGAAATCGGAGAAAAAAGGGTGGGGGTCAAAATGTAAAATAGGATTAGTGTACGCGTACACACTATTGTTTAAAAAAAATGTCATTGTCATAGGACATTTTGTAAATTTCCTTAGTTTTATGCACTTTTTATTTTTGTTGATTTCTTAATCTGTCTTCACAGTGGATTTATATTTTTGTGTATAATTTGTGAAACCATTCATGGCCTTATTTATTGTGTAAAATTTGATATTATTGTATTTTTAATTATGCTGTTGGAGTTCCAGATAAATAAATAAGACGGCTTGCGCGAAACATATTTTTATTAAATCGAAAAATAAAAAAAAATTTAATGAATAAAGTGGCGAAAATATTCGATGTTTACACGCTTTTTTGTCAAAAATCCGTTCAGTAATATAAGCGTGTAGGCGAAATAAATATATCATTACAGCCCCTAGAACACAGCGTCCCAGACCTCCACTGCTGGAGATGGGCCTTCCAGAACATTAATCTGGAGAATTTGGCCTACACTTGTCACGCTGGCCAGACGGCTTGGCGAGGATATGATGTCAATTGTTTATGACAATTCCACGATTCCACAAGTTGGTATTAGTGGGACCGGGACCAACGGCTTAACGTGCTCTCCGAGGTACGGGAACGGTGGGTTTGCAAATCTATGACTGCAGTACGTAAGAAAAGTTTATTTCTCATTGGTACATGCTGGGTGGGTTTGAACCGACGTTCTTACAACCGAGCCACCACCGCGGTAATATATACCTAGTTATATTGCCGCGGTGATCAGATGATGACGTCATATTATGTCTGTCTCAGAGTTTCAAGGAACATTTTTGCCAAATTTTATCAAAATCAATGCACGTCACCTCTAGATGTGAAGGCGAGACAAACATACATACAGACACACAGACAATTATAATATTAGAATGATTTAATTACATATTTTGTCTTTCTCGCGACATAGACAATACGAAAGACAGAACTGCTAATTTGATTAATGGCTTCCAGTTTTGTTTAACATGGCGACAGAAACTTCGATGTCACCACAATATAAATTATATTATTATCTCTAGAGAGAATTATTTTATAGCTTTGAGCTTGGGCACATCAAATGCGTTCACGTAGATGTTGAGTTACAATAGTAGTACCTATAGTTCGAATTATCAATTTACAGCCACGAATTTAAGTTGAATTATAATATTTAATATTATTGACATTTTTTTTTTGTTATTAGGTTTTCCATTGTATTTTATCGGAAAAGTTCGTGTTTATCGTGCTCTCTCAATTAACTTCAATACCTGATATGAAAATGTCACTCATTTAATACAATAATTGATTGACACTTCGGGTGCCGTCGTATTCCGATTGAGACTGAGATTGAGAGATATCTGTACGTCCATATATAGCAGTTAAGTCAATCTCGCTCAGAGCGTGTTCAAAATCCTAAGCTAATTCTAAACAGGTACATTATTTTTTGGAAAGTTATTGATTGGCGTGGTGATGGCTCGGTTGTAAAAACGCTTTCTTTACATCCTACAAGGAGACACCATTTTTCTCATCTCTCTCCCATATACGATGGACCCACGGTTAATCCATGCAATAATAAAAAATAATAAAATAAAAATATATTTCCAGACAGGTCACACAGCGCCATCTAATTTCCGTGGTAAGTTACGAGGTTTGTGTTACGGAAACTAGATGGTTGATAAACTACATATTATATATATATATATATATATATTTGTAAATATACCTACTTACTTATTAAATGTAAACTTGAACTCTTTGACTTCGAATAAAGTTATTTTTATTTTATTTTATTTTATTTTATACATATAAGCACCCAGACCGAGACAAATTATACAATGTACAACTTGCCCCCGGTAGGAATCGAACCCACGACCTCCCGAGTTCACGGCAACGTTTGTTACCACTAGACCACGGAGGCGGTCTACATTTGTCTTCCTTTCTCGATTACCTATAATTCTGCAAGTTAACAGCAAAGCTGTCGAATAATGAACTAGAAAGCAGCGGACCCCTAGCAATTTAGTTTTGCAGGGTTGACCGCCAAATGACGTCCGTCATTATGCCACTTTATTCCTCGACCAAGCCAACTAGACGTTTGGGTGGAATGTGGCCTCCCCGCCCGCATACCGTCTCAGGTACCGCGTTTGTACAGTTCGCAGCATCGACGCATTATATGTTAGAATATATATAATGTAGAAGGGTTACGATAGCTTAATTCTACCTACCTATTCGTGTAATTTCGATGACATCTGTTAAAATCAAAAAATCAAACTAACTTATTTCCATTGGTTGTCTCAAAACAACTTGGATAAAGTCAGAACTAATAAAATCAATATAATTATCAAAACATATGTACTAATCAAAGTGGTAATAATGGTTGGGCCGTAAACAGGAAATAATCCATATTTATGTATGTTATGCACAACATTATTGCAACAAGCAAGTAAAACTAACTAACTTAGAAACTACTTAAATAAGATCGTGGCTGTAAAGAGGCCGTGTCAGTTTACATTCTACATACTTAATAATTATGATGTACAGAAATTATATACATATGTCAGATAATTTATAAATTTATAAAACAAAAAAAAATAATAATAATAAAAAAGACGTCATCTTATAATCTAAATAATAATAATGATATGTCAATTTAACATAGTTTATTTATTAATTTATTATTAATTAAACATATTATCTACAGCTGCTTTCTTTTAGTTATTCTTTATTATTATTGTTATTATTTTTGAAATTTAATTTAATTATTTATTTTGACATACACAATTTTGTAGTTTTTTGTTTTTTTTTGTTTATTAAAATAATAATAATTATTTTATTATATAATTTTATATAGTTTATTTTCTAGATTTTTTAGTGACAATGCCCTTGTACAGCAGCATCTATGTAGGTATTGATTGTTTGTAGTGTTAAGTGGTAAATGACGATGGCTGTTCTTTGCTATTAATGGTATACTTCTGCTATCCTGCCATGATTGGTAAACAATAATATGTATAAGTGACAAAACCGAGTGTACTTAATGTATCTTATTGTTAATAAAAAAATTGAAATTGAAATTGAACATAAATTCATAGCTGTAAATGGGCCATGTTACAAAGCAGATGCTATATCCTACAAACAGTAGTGTGCCCAATCTTAATGGGTTGTTTTATCTGTGTAGCAAGTTTGCTTTCTTAAACCTCTGTTTAAAATGGATTTATTTTATTAAAAGATTCAACATCGATATATGTATTAAAATTTCAAAAAGTTATTCTCCACAGCTTAATCTATAGTTCGGAGATAAAGAGTTTACGCATATATTTTTCTTATAATTACAATTAAATCAACTCTGAGTTGTTATTTAGAAATGGTAATAAAATTTTGGTTTAAAAGTGGAACCTGTGTTATCTATTTCACTTGTGACTGATATGCTTATCAGCACTTTAAGGGATATTCCTAAAAAAAATAACCATATAAAAATAAAAACAGATACATATAAGTTTTTTTTTATTTATATACATATGTGATTGTATTTGTGCAAATCGTTGATTAAACGTATGCACGAGTTAAGCAAGCGATCCATTTTATGTCAGTCAGCTGAACATATAGCTCAGGGTAGTATTCGGAGCGACATGGTTCGTGGGAAATTCTATAATTGCAAAAGTTGATAATTGTTTTGAATGATTCTACTCCTGCTAGTGGAAGACTAAGCACCAAAGTGGCCCAATAAGTAAGCTGTTAGCAGAAGACCAGCTTAGCAGATTTCAGTGACCTGTTAATGTTTAATCTAAGAAAGGAATCTGCACGGAAAACTCAGCTATACAAAATTTACGATTTACAAAATAAAACATATACAGAACTGGACCACAATGATCAATTAATAACCTTTTAAATTTAGTTATCAGGACCTATGCGATTACAATACCTGGTGCAGCAGTAACCCACCAGACAAGTCAGAATTAAGATAGACTACATGCCCATGTGCAAACCGAAAGTCGACAAAACGAGGCGTTTTAGCTAAACGTTTGTTTTACCGGGCTGACAACGCATCCTACAAACATCTTCAGGATATCGCTCCTAGTTTCGCATTATTACCATCTCCAACTCATTAAACATCCGGGCCTGGACTAATCCGTTGTTGTCTGCCTCTCTGGTCCGGTTAAAGAATTACATAAAAACACTTACCGGTATTATTATTATTGTTATAATGGTGCGCTGGAGGTGGCAGGTAGTCTGGGAGCTCGGGGAGACACACGTTGCTCTCGTACATATTCGGAGGAACGTTGGCTAACAGCGATCGCTCCTTTTCTACATCTAAAACAATTACAACAAGACGTCACCTGGTGTTGTCGTCATTATTCTCACTTTAGACTCAAAATATATGACTAGTTACACAGTCAATACATTTATGGAACGCGCTTTCAAGACGGCATTAGCGGAATCATACAGTATTTGGTTGGGTAGGGAGAGAGAAGCAGAATGGTGGATGGTGAGCGTCTTGTTACGAAATTAAAAAAGAGCAGGCCTACTTTTTAAACCAGCTTATAGTCGGACACAAGCTTCAGACATCATTCTTCTCTTCTCTCTTTCACACACGATGGATCTATCAGTCGCACGATAAATCAATTGACTGCTAAGAAATTTGTCAATAAGCTACAAAAGTGATCGAATAATGAACTAGAAAGCAGCGGACCACTAGCAACTTGGTTTTCCAGGATTAGGTATAGATAATGACGATTGGCCGCTAAATAACGTTCGTCATTATGCCACTTTACTACTCGACCAAGCCAACTAGACGCTCGGGTGGAATGCGGCCTTCCCATACTGTCTCAGGTATGTTCGTACGGTTAGCAGCATCGACGCATTACAATTATTACTACTAATCATTTCTGTACTTATTTTGTTAATGTTAAATATGATTGTTGATAGTTAAGTTTATTTTAAATGTCAGGAATTATAGACATGGATGTTGATGGCGATGATAATGTACATACATATCTTCAAGCCCCTTGTGGGGTAGGCAGAGACAATTGAGCGCCATTTGACACGATCACGACGTACCTCTTTCGCTTCGTCGACATTTATTAACCTTTTCAGTCAGTGTTTTATTTATTTGATCGTGCTATGTGAGTCTCGGTCTGCCAGGCCCACTTTCACCCACAACTTTCGCATTATAGGTATATCTGGTTCGTCAATCTTTCTTCGCTCATCCTTTCAACATGCCCGAACCATCGTAGCATGCCTTTCCTTATTTTGGTCCCTATGCTTTCCTTTATACCAACCCTTTTCCGTATTTAGATTATAATGTGATGTAAATAAAT
Organism: Tinea semifulvella; assembly: GCA_910589645.1. Classification (NCBI taxonomy): domain Eukaryota; kingdom Metazoa; phylum Arthropoda; class Insecta; order Lepidoptera; family Tineidae; genus Tinea; species Tinea semifulvella. Next base: position 8,593,247 of record OU342620.1, read on the forward strand.
CACTCGTTGATGATAGTTAACCGTTATTCATACCCGAAACATATGACACTTGACAGGCGTCTAGTTGGCTTGGTCGATTAATATAAGAATTTAAAATCTTCAGCGTGCGACAAATATAAAATATAAACCCACCTTTTTGTAAAATCTCGAGATGTTCCCATAGGATATCGCCCATGAAGGCCGGTGTTCTTGCGACAAATGCTTCCCTTCCCATAGCGCAGATGTCTTTGCCTTGTGCCCTCGCGAACTGATGTAGAGCCACACCCTCCAGCGAGAATTCCCTGGCGGCCCAGCGAAGCCACGCGTTCACAGCCGTTTCGCTCCATTGACGGGGATCTACAACAAAAAAGCTTAATAAATAACTTGGAACACCAAGACTAATGCTATAGAAAAGTATGTTTTTTATTTATTTATTATTTCTCCAACAAAATCAACAATATTTCAATTTCTGAGTACATGCATACATAATTAACATAGTAAATGTGATTTTACCCATAATTACCATTGAGTATAAATTTAAAACAAATAATTTACCTACCTAACAGTTAAATCTAATAAATTAAATTATAATTAATAAAACTAATACCTACCTAAGTACCTAAATAAATGTCAGAATATTACAAATATTTTAATAATAATAAAGTAAATTATCATCACGACCGTTTCCCTTCCGGGGTGGTCAGAAACCCTTATGCGCTTTCAATTCAATTCAATTCAAAAATTCTTTATTGCACTAAGAATATCATACATAGGCGGGCTTAATGACTAAGCATTTTCTAACAACCAACCTTTGGGAGTGTAGAAAGGTAACAACGAAGGGTGCCATTTATTATAATAGACTTACATACTAATATTACATATACTGAATAAATATATACATAAATACCTACATATCTATATATATTATAATTAAGTTAAATTAGTACACACATAGTTAAAGTAACAGTTGATTTAGAATAATAATAATGATAAGCAAAAAATACATAACATAAGTGATTAATATAATGAACTAGGAGACACTATTCTGCTTATTTAGAAAAAAACGCTTATAAAGCTTAAGCGGATTCACATTTAGCCAACTTTACTGTAGGCCAATCATGACAAATGCAAGCTCGTCGATGTCTCCAGCGTACCAATATAAAAAAAATAATTAAATTTATTTAAATTAATAAATATTATTGTGTCCTGACCAGGAATCGAACCCGGTACCTCCGAGTCTAAATCCACGGACTTAACCGCTAGACCACGGAGGCAGTTTTAATAATGAAAAATAAAATAATACAAAAATAAAATAATAAATTAATTGAAAGATTATCTATAAATTACGTAAATGTGACACTAAAGATGGAAGCAACTAACTTCAGACACTAACAATAAATGATACATATAAGAGAAGAGATCAGACAAGAGATGTCTACAACAACTATAATCTTTAGTGTATAATTGTATGTATTAGCTTATAGTATGACAATGCCTCTTTACAGCAGCTATCATCTTAACTGACATTCATATTTTTATAATTGTTGCTGTATTAGCTTATAATATGACAATGACTACTTACAGCTATAATTTTAAGCTTGTTTTGTAATTTAAATATTTTTTTATTTTATTGTTTCTCTTTTCAAATGATTATCATGTTCTGCTCCAGATACATCAATATGTACAATAAAATGATAGTGTATTAAAATCAACGCTGTGACCGAGTATTGCTGCTTATTGCCGAGCTGATGCCCTATTTGTCACCACACTATCTTGTTTGTTGTATTATTATTGTTATTTTGATTTTTTTTGACTAATAAACTTTTTTCTTACTTTCTATTATATTAAAATGTCCGTGTAAAAGCGCAGAATACATTTGTTTTTGTCCTATGCCTAATTGCAATATAAATGTATTGAAAAGTCAAGGCGAAGGCAGCTATATTTACAGATGGGCCTAGAAGAACAAAATTGGGAGCAACTGTCAGTTGTTAAATACAAATTCGTAAAAGAGCTGGGCAAGCGAATTTATCAAGAGTGTGGCGACCCCAAATGCCATAACTACCTAAAACAAAATATTTCCCTTATTATTCAACGAGGAAATGCGGCGAGCGATTTAGGGTTTCCAGGTGGTAAGTTCTTAGTTTATTTTGTAGAATAGTTTTAACTTCATAGGTATTTTTAGTTTAGTTTTATTTATAATTAGTTTTTAATCTATTTTATTTTAATATTTTGGTATCTTGCTTCGAATAAAAATTACTATAATATCAATAGTCATAAAACTAAGTAAAAATATAAATGGTCATCGGCACTCCCAGTGGATTAAATTAAGCATTTAGCACCATTAAAACATAACCAGGGACATAGATTTTGGTATACGAACAGCAATTAGCTGGGCAGCGAACCGCGCGGTGTGCCAACAACGGAACTTGCCGCAAGCCAGCGCATCACAGGAAACGAGCTGACCTTGCAGCCAAAACGCACGCACACTCGTTTTTGTATGTCTTTAATGTTTCATCATTCAATACTACAGCCCCTAGAATACAGGGTCACTGCTGAAAATCAGTGCTGCAGCTTGAAGCAGAAGCAACGGCTTATACTGAAATGATTTCCTACACTTGTGTTTATTGTTAAGTGTAGCCCTAAACATCAACTTAGTGGCATCTACGAGTACATTTAATACTAAATTAATTACCTACATACAGTGTACACTTTTGTTTTGTGACGACAGTAAAATTATTCATTCACTCTTATATAATTCCTTTTCCTGAACGGGTTGGAGTATGTTATCAATTTATTGCTAATTTCTCAACAATTCCATCATTTAATAGAGTCTAGTGCTGATGATAGTAAAGATGATTAATTTATTTTATTTTATTTAAATAAAAAAATTACTGACATCGTCCGAAGTGCTCTTGTACTACTGGAGTACCCGCAATCCTAGAACCCTCTGGGATAGCGCAGAGCGATAGCTAGAGTCCTGGCGGAATGACTGTTGGGCCGTGGAAACTTCTAAGGTCTCTGATGTGATCAAGGAAAGCCAGTCCGGCGATTACAAGCTGGTTTAATTTGGTGGCGCAGTTGAGACAAATCGGTATTCGTATAGATTACCATGAACCCCAACCCCAATACTTACAATGTGGGATGCGACGTGTATTGTACATTAGTTTCATCACGCATCCAGGCGACTTCGTCAGGCGCGAGAAGCGCAGCGGTTTAGAACCTCAAGTTGCGCAATTACGCCAACCTAGGTACAGGTTACGAATTTGCGCCATTTGGGGTCGAGACTATCCTGCGTCTGGCCAAGGAGTATAAATAAATGCAATAAGATGGAATCTTCTATTAGACCGTTGTATATGCTATGTAGAGTCGAGTCCAAGGGAAGTTAAATTGGAAAAAAGTGTTGAAAACATTTTGGCAGCAATTATGTGCACTAATGATTAAACACTGGTTAAGATTTAAATTTATACGAACTGTTGTCGCATAAATTTGATAAGTTAATCTATAAAATTCATAACTGTTCATTGCTAATTCTAGGAGTCGCGGCAATCTGAAATAGGTTCATAAATTTCGTTTGGACAACGTAATAAATCGACAGATCCATATGTTTGGAAACTGGAATTGAAACTGGCTTCAAATTTTAGTGCATTCGATAAAGAAACGTATAAAATTCTAACGAGAACCCAACACATTTTATTTGGGACTTAAAGTGGAAAGCAATTAATTTATACAAAGATCAAAAGATCAAGAATTCATCACTGATAGCTAAATACATATGTATGAATGCTTAATATTGCTATTAATATGTTGCTACCCCAGTAGCCCCAATCCAGCCGTTGCTGTCTTCGTCCCCCATTTCCTCCTCGATGGCTCCACCGCAGACCCTTACCCCTCAGGTTGGGTCTGCTGCCCTCGAGTAGACTTTTGCTTTGCATGCTTGCATGAACGCGGCGAACGAGTGCCTTCACTCCGTAGCCACGACTCAGACTTAGCTGTTAAGGCACGCAGGGCCAACAGTGAAAGAGAGACGGTTTATAGGGTTTTAGTCCGTAGGCGCCTTGGGGTCTCCTTAGGAGGCCTCACGATGAGTCGGGCATGCGTCCTCCCGCGCTGGCCCTTCAGGCTGAGGGATGCTTTATCGAAAAACCATCTTTAAAAAAAAAAAAAATACGAGTACCCCAGTAGTTTTTTTTTTTAGATATTTCCTTTAATGATCCTATCAAAAGAGCTCTAGCCACCATCGAAGTTTCAGTTCTTCTGGAGCCTGCTGGAGTTATCCAAAATGATGCAAGAGCCCCGATGGTATGACATTGGTCCCCTGGGAACGGGGACGTGCTCTGGTGTTGGACAACCTATACCGCGTCGCATCTCAGGAAGACAGCGCATAAAGCAGATCATGTAAGTATTCATATTAAAAGATTACATCCAATGCCACCTTAAACCAAACTCCACCAGCAACCTTCTTTAGAATATTTGTCGTGAGATCGTCTAAATCTGCATCTTCCCTCCAGTAGTCTCCACTCTAGAACCAGTATTAAGCCAATTTTGTAATGTAACTTTAGTTCTCCAACGGATATAAACGTTTAGAATTCTATTCATGAGAGAAATACCTCCATAGCTCGCTGAGCGACCTTGAACTTGTGTACTAGACCCACTGTCAGTGTTTCCGTTTCCGTTTTGTACGACATTACCGAGAGGATGCACTGGTTAAAGACTTTTAACGTCTTCAGATTAAAGTTACGCCCAGAGGTTTATTGTTATTCATTTTTTTTAAATACTTTTATTCGAAAAAAATATTTACAACATATAAAATAAAATTAATATTAAGTCCCGTCCGCGTGGAATGGTGGCAAGAACGCTGGCTGTATTTCCCCACTGAATTGCAATACTGATTCTCTGGGCGAAGAAAGAGCCAGCCCTCTTGTCACCGGAGGAGACGACAAGACGCGTCTTTTAAAAACTTTTTTGCGCTAGGACTCTATGGGCCCAGAGTTTCCACAGCAAACGGCACAAATATGTAATCTTTTAATATAGTTACATACTTGCACCGCTTGCTGGACTCCGCATTTTTCGCCGCGGCTTCCGCTTTAGAGTACGCAGATTAGTACTGGCTTTAAATTTAAATCCAAAATCTATAAAACTTAACTTACGAGTAGTGCAATAAAGAATAATTGGATACCAAATTAGCAATTGTCGGGTCCATCATGTTACCAAGAGGACGAGCCTAATGACACAAGCTCGGGACCAGAAGACAAATTTCTAAGCATAGATAGTTTAAAAGGACTCCGTTATTTTTTATTGCGCAACAAGACATTTACCATACACCATTCTACTCTTCTTCCTACCCAACCAAATACTGAATGATATGAGATTTATATTTACGCAAAAAAAAACTACTGAGCAATGCATGAAGCTAATTTTAACGTTATGGCTAGTGTTTTTAAAATAGCGAAGAAATGCGGCGAGCGTTTTAGGTACCCAGGTAACCAGTTGATTATTTTGTAGAATATATTTAATTTCATTTTTTTATAATTAGTTTTTAATATGTTTTATTTTATTATTTTGTATCTTACTTCAAATAAATATATTTGACATTAAAAAAAACTACATTAAGAGTACAATATAATAACGCCTTCAGGATAATGATGGGGCTCCCTCGTTGGTGCAGTGCATCAGCGATGTTTGCGTACGCGTACATCGATGATTTCTACTCAGTATTGAGGAAACGATTTGCGTCGTTGATGCGCAAAGTACGAGGGAGCAGCTACGTCATTGTAAGGGCAGTTAGTGAGAATAGTTTTTATAATTTTAACGGGTCTTTACGCGATTTACCTTAGAGACATATTTCTCCCGACGTTTCAGCCAAGTTGCATTGGCTGTGGTCACGGGTAAAAAGTTTAGTTAGTGAGAAGCCAGATTGCCCCCCTATCATGGGGCACTGGGTACATACTTACATGCCCAGTGCTTCAGGAGGGCAAGGCAAATATAAAAAATAAATGTACTCTTTTTACTAATATAGAACATTTATTAAAAGATAACTAACGACTAATAACAAATTTGGAAAAAAATATTGGAATCATAAAAAACAAATAACAACAATTAATAACAGTAGCTGTGGGTACACAGCTAAGGCATATGGTTTGTACAGAACAATCTGGTCAAGTAGCTGCGAGCAAACGTTGGCTTCGTATTAAACAAATCAGGTTCCGAACAGTTACAATTGAAATAGTTGCACGACCTCCAGAAGAATGAGTTTTATATGTAATTGATAAAGCACATCCCCTATGTGAGAACAGAAGTGCTTTATTTTATTTATTTCTTCTTCTTCTTAAGGTGCCATCTCCTATCGGAGGTCGGCTATCATTAAGGCGATTTTGATTTTGTTGGCCGCTGTCAGTGCGTCTTCTCCTCGGTCTTCTGGAGCCTTGTATCTTGCTTTGCTGCAGCAATCTATACTTTTTATTGCCATGCGCATGTCCCAAGTACTCCAACTTCCTTCGCTTTACCATTTTCAATAGTTCAACGCCTTTGTTCATCCTCTGCAAGACAGTTTCGTTTCTTACTCTGTCCTTCCATGATATCTTCAACATTCTCCTGTATATCCACATTTCAAAAGCTTCTAACTTCTTCGACATTGTGTTTGTCAGGGTCCATGATTCGACACCATACAGGAGAATGGAAAATATGTAGCATCGGACGAGTCGGCATCTTGTAGGAAGTTTAAGATTGCGATTGCAGAGAAGGTGGCTCATTTTAACAAAGGCGCGTCTAGCTTGTTTATTATATTGTTTATTATTAAAGTACATTTGCGTGAGACAGCATTCTATGTTACCAAATGTTGTTAAAATTCAAATGAATGGAGGTGGTTGGACCAGTATGCAATACACTCGTTCGGTGAGAGCTAGGTAATAATAAATAATTAGTTTAATTACAGCCTTTAGTCTGCCGCTTCGGGACACGATACTAAATGTTTATGCTGTAATATTAGTTCTTTGGACAGCCACTCGGAGAACTGCGTGTCCATTGCTTCACGGCAAGACACAGATTTCTTCACTATAATCAGGCCAAACGCACTGCGGTACAAAGGTTTTTAAGTAGGCGGTGAGTTCGACTTGTGCACGTGCGTCGTCTTACCTATTACATAATCAACTAAAAGATATAATAATAATAATTAACTTTTATTTCAGACAAATTCGACATATCAGATATTTCGACTGCCGCGTCGACGCCTTTGAGATATGGTGCTGTGTATGTTGCGCATTCCGTGGACAGCGCGGAGAACCAATGTATCAATACTCCAGGAGCTCACTACCAGGCTTTCTTTTGCCAGCAGTCCTTGAGTATTTTGGTCATATAGCACGAAAAAGTTCGGCCAATCTGGAAAAGCTCGTGATTACGGGTAAAATCGAAGGCAAGTGGCCCCGTGGCCGAAGCCCGTTACGTTGGTCTGACCAGATCCGAACCAAAATGAGCGCCAGATTTGATTTTAAGAAAAAAATGGTTTGAATTCTTGCACCAATTGAACCTTGTACGCGTGCTAATACAGATCTTTTACCATAATTCGTTGTTTAGTGCTTCTGGAAATGTTTAATTCTGTTTTTTTTTTAAATTTGAATAATTTACTGAATGTCTGATACTTAGTGAATTTGAATACTTCTACTTATTCTTAAATAGCATGGTTTGTACGTGACAACTGTCAATAAAAAAATCGCTGTACAATTCGTATTAACAAAATGGCGACAAATTTAAATTCGGCGCTCTTGTTGGGACACCCGCTATAATTGGTTACACACTAACGTATGACGTATTAATAAATATATTAATAATAAAAAAATTGTAATAATAACTAACTAAATATAAGCACTTGCAATTGAGCGGGGAAATGCAGCCAGCGTTCTTGCTGCCATTCCACGCGGACGGGACTTATACATACATATCTTCACGCCAGATCCCTTGCGGGGTAGGCAGAGACAATTGAGCGCCATTTGACACGATCACGACATACTTCTTTCGCTTCGTCGATATTCATTAACCTCTTCATACATGCCCTTTCGTTACGAAGACTTTTTAATGCACCTTCAGTCAGTGTTTTATTTATTTGATCGTGATATGTGAGTCTCGGTCTGCCAGAGCCTCTTTCACCCACAACTTTCGCATTATATATCTGGTTCGTCAATCTTTCATCGCTCATCCTTTCAACATGCGAACCATCGTAGCATGCCTTTCCTTATTTTTGTATTATATTCCTATAGTATTAATATACTCGTATATGTATACATTTTTTATTTAAATGTATCATTTTACCTTTATTTATTAAATATTATCATTAATTTGTTGTATGATTTCTCTCTAATAAATAAAATAATTTATCATTTAATTATTAGTTCCGGCCCATCTCCAACAGTGAAGGTCTAGGGGCTGTAATGATGCTCGTAAACCCGAGACACTATTCTTCTTTCCCTTCCCAATGGGGTGTATCAGGCAAAGCTTTTTGTAGATGTCGCTAGCGGCAATGGTACCTTGTTTTACACCTATATCGCATCATTTTTTAAATGTTTTTGTAGTTTTTTATTTTTATAACAGAAAAATATATTTTAAATTAACGTTACCTACCTTAAAAGACGAATTAGGAAAGCGCACACCGTCTTTAAGAAGAAAAAAGGTTAAATTGATAGAACGGCAATTTTGAGATTACCATATCTTTGATTTCGCTTAGAAATCTCGATTTGTACACTAAAAAGCTGCTCACTTCGACATAATATATAGAAAATAATAAATATACAAGTTTTCTATGCAACTGACAGTTATATTAGGTACCATCTATTTAACATCGCCATTAACGGGGATTTCATGGATTGGTAAGACGTTTGTGTTCTTCGTACGGAAACTTCGCCCGTACAATGGAAATAGTAAATAACGGTAGTGGCTAAATGAAGGCATAATACATGTAGCTTCCTTGCTTACGTCTTCCCGACGACCGTCCGGTCATTTTTATTAATTAATTGGGGTGATTTGGTCTCTGTTTATACATTATGAACCATTCTGAACGAGTTTCGGAATATTTACGACAAGCGATAAACATATTTTTGCAAACTCGCGGATTATCTTAAGACAGGTCTTGGAAGAGATTACTTCGGAAGTGTTCGGGTTACTTCGGTAATACATCGGCATCACGTGACATTTCGAATTGACGTGTGTCGTGACCGTGACAAGTGGCTCTCAATTGCCTCTGCCTACCTCGGAAAGGGATTTGGCGAGAATATATATATATGTATGTATGTATTAAACAAAATTATAACTTTGTGGCATTTGGGGTTGAAACAATGGGGGTATATTCACTTGATACCCACAAATTCATAAAAGAGTTGGGTAAACGAATTTTTCAAGAGTGTGGCGATCCCAAATGCCATAACTACCTAAAACAGAATATTTCGATTATAATTCAACGAGGAAATGCGGCGAGCGTTTTAGGTACCCTCCCTGGTGGTAAGCCCTTGGTTTATTTTGTAGAATAGTTTTAATTTCATAGGTATTTTTGGATCATCATCATCACGACCGTTTCCCTTTCGGGGTGGTCAGAAACCACGCTTATGAATAAGCGGATTCACATTTAGCCAACTTATAGGCCAATCATGACAAGTGGCAAGCTCGTCGATGTCTCCAGCGTACCAAACTCGAGAAATATTATAAATAAATTAAATATTAATTAAATGTATTTTTATTTACATTAATAAATATTTTTGTGTCCCGACCAGGAATCGAACCCGGTACCTCCAAGTCTAAATCCACGGACTTGACCGCTAGACCACGGAGGCAGTTTAGGTATTTTTAGTTTAGTTTTATTTATAATTAGTTTTTTAATCTATTTTATTTTAATATTTTTGTATATACTTCGCATAAATTGTATGTTAAGATATTACCATTTTTTTTACCTACATCTTTTGTAGGATTATTTTACTGTGAAATTTGAATTTCAATAAGTACTTACAGCTCTCCCAAAGTGATAATGCGCATAGAAATCTTCGTCACTGTTCGGCAACGGTCGTATTCCCCAAACGTCGGAAGACGATATGTATATAGAGTGGTTAAGTGCATTTTCTTTATGCATAATTTAGTAGAATTATGTGTTTTGTGCTAAAAGAGATAAATATTGATTTATCAGTAACGAAATTTGATTCAAAGTAAATAGCGAGGAAAACCATACGATTGAGAATATGCTACAATCTTTGTTGGATTGATTTACTTCGAAAATTTTATAGTACTGTAGTGGCCTCCTTTAAATATAAAATCTCTGCCTGTGTCAGACAGACAAGCAATTGTCAAATAAACTATTTAAATAAGATAATTAAAGTTGAAATTAAATTCACCTTTGAAAACAAAACCAAGAAGGTTGTGTAATAGCAGCTCTATATAATTCCACACAGAGAGAACACGTGCAGTCACCGCCAAAAAAACAAAAACAAAAAAACACTGCCCGAATTGTTTTCGATTGTGTACTCATGATATTGACTTCTATTTCTTTGGAACAAGGTGCAAAATGCAAGTGCATTGTTTAGTGCTCTTACGATTCAATGATTCGGGTGTTTCCGGGAATACGACAATTAGCGAAGATCTGCATGCGCATTATTAATTTGGGAGTACTGTACATTGTTTTTTATCGTTACCTGTTCCAATAAAATGTTTATTTAAAAAAGGCTGTCTAGATGTTTTTAGTCTATATATTTTACAACGTCGCGGATCTCATTTGCATTTTACCCGTGGGAAATGAAGACTGGTATCTTCAGGTGTTTTTTTTTATTTTTTAAGAAATTGACGATTGTACTGATTTGATAAATTCTTTAAATAGGTACTCTTATTCAATACATTTTTTTTTAATTTGGTATTTATTCTCAACGCGTTGAATTCTAATGCATGAATAAATATGTTTTTTATTATTATTATTATTACAGCCCTTGGAACACAGCGTCCTAGACCTCCAGTGCTGGAGATGGGCCTTCCAGAACATATATCTGGAGAATTTGGCCTACACTCGCCACGCTGGCCAGACGGCTTGGCGAGGAAGTTAGTATACAATAACTTTAGAATAATAGGGTAGCTAGTGCAGCTGGAGCCCAAGACACAAGACGAAAATTCCTGGTTTGGGATCCAACATGCAATACAATTGGAAATCCTCCTCCTCCTCCTCCTTAGTCGGTACCCCACTGTTGGGGATAGTGACTCCGTCGCAGTCCATCCACTAGCCGTTTCCAGTGGCTGCGGTCCTCGGCGCAATGAATGGCTTGGTGTACTGGGATGTTTAGGTGGTCAGTCACCTGACTGGACCATCGTTCGGGGCTTCTTCCTTTTGTTCTTTTACCGTCTACTTTTCCCATTACTAAGAGTTTTTTCCAGATTGTCGGCGCCTCTTCTAGCAATGTGGCCAAAATATTGCAGAATTCGGGTAAAGCAGACGGCAGAAAGTCTCTGCACCTTAGCAAGTTATTGTGTAGTGTCAATTTTGTTCATCATCATCATCATCATTACATTACAGCCGCTAGAACACAGCGTCCTAGACCTCCACTGCTGGAGATGGGCCTTCCAGAACATATATCTAGAGAATTTGGCCTACACTCGCCACGCTGGCCAGACGGCTTGGCGAGGAGGCGGAGTGGCAATTTTGTTCACATCAAGTAATTTATTATATAAATATTTCATTATTGTAACTAATTTCTACTGCACAAACAAAAAATAATTATTATTAATAAATATAAATATATATAAAGAAAAAGATATATATAAACAAGAGCCATTCGGATGATGTCGTTAAAAGAGCCGCGTGACAAGGAATGCGGCAATATTGGATTCAAATAAATATTTATAGTCACATCTGTGTCTTATTAAGTCTATAGTCTAGAAATATATACTAAAATTTTCTAACTATTAAAATGGGCAAAAATTTCGATGCAAAGATAATATAACGCCATGTTTCTTGGTTTATCTGATGACATTGTGTAACGGAGGAGGGCTTAAGAATCCGTATTATACACCTCTTTGCATATAGCGTGGCACATCGCCGTATGTAGAATGATTATTTAAATTCAATAATAATATTATATAAAAAGTAAAACTAAAAATAGATCACTCTCTGAACGTTTTCACCATGTATAATAAATTATTATTTAATATAGCTCGGTTGTAAGTACGCGTTCACTAAATCCTACAAGGTCGGTTCAAACCCACCCGGCATGTACCAATGAGAAATACACTTTTCCTACGTACATTTGTCATAAATATACAACACCACCGTTCCCGTGCATCGGAGCACGTTAAGCCCGGTTCAACTAATACCAACTTGTGGAATTTATAATAAATTGTCATTTAAAAATTTACATAAGATCCTCGCCAACCCTATTTATTGTAAGTTTTCTTTACAGCTATATCTGTAACTTATAAAATTAAAAATAAAATAGATATATATTTAATTTTAAAAAAAAATTGCACAAAGTACAAAGGCGGACTTAATGCCCGAAGACATTCTCTGACAGCCAAACCTTAGGGACAAATTTAACCATATAAAGGAGCAATCATAAAGATAATAATAATATAATTATTGAAAATTAACAGTAAACTAATATATACTTACATCACATAAAATATTATAATATCAATAAACTAAATACACATTATTGTACATAAACATACATATATATATATATATATATATATACTACTTACTAACGCTGTGTGGAGCTAAATATCTATTTATTTTACTTGTTCGCTTGATCTGAACATAATTCCAGATTGCAAGATTTATATGAATATATAAGAATAGGTGGGTCCGTATATTGAGGTCTATCACCTTCAAACATTTGCATAAAACTTTAAAAAAATATCGCTTGACGCACGCTTATCGACGCGTAACGTTGGTTTTCGTGTTTCGAGTCGCTATCGTTCCATCGAGTGCCGTTTAAGGCGTGAGCACACTGGATGCTTGCATGAAGACATATAGAAGATGTCACATCACCGGACGGTACGTCACGCAAGCGGAAGACAAATAAAAAAAACATATGTTTTTAACTCACAATCACAGAGCAACCCAGCAGCATACCTAAATAAAAATCTCTGTTTACTCCATAATGTAATGTCATTATATTAATTATTATTGAAAAGACTACTGAAAGAATTGGGCCTAAGCAGGTCTGCCGTCAATACATTTATGGAACGAGCTTTCAAGACGGCATTAACGGAATCATACAGTATTTGGTTGGGTAGGGAGAGGAGCAGAATGGTAAATACTGAGCGTCTTGTTTTGTAAACCAGCCTATAGTCGGTCGCAAGCCCGAGACTCCATTCATGTCTCCTCTCTTTCTCACACATGTTGGACCTGGTAATGACGATGAACGTGCGGGACGTTATATATATAAATACAAAAATAAATACTGTTACATAAAAATAAAAATTAGGTTAACAATAATGGCGAATAAGCCGCTGTATTTGTACTAAAACTATCGTCACGACCGTATCCGTTTCGGATTGGTTAGAAATCGCTTTTAAAGAAGAGAATTCACATTTAGTCAACTTTACTATAGGTCTATCGTGACAAGTGGCATGCTCGTCGATGTCTACAGCGTTACGAGACTCGAGAAACGTCACAAATAAATTAAATAAATTATTCTGCCCCGGACAGGAATCGAACCCGGCACCTCCTCATCTAAAATCCACAGACTTAACCGCTAGACCACGGGCAGTTTATAATAAATGAATAGTGATTTTTCTGAAAAAAACGAAATTATTCCTCACGTCACGTCAACGTGTAATGCGATGTGGCCGGGCCTTAACAATAGACATTGCACTTAATTAAGCCGGTGGAAAGTATTGCAAAGACCTGTTTCTTATCAGAGGGGCTGTTATCTGTTTACGGGGACCTACGCACGTACTAGCACAACAGTTTTAAACGATTTTACGTACAAAAAAACAGCCTGACTTAATTTTTTGTTATTGTCGGATCCTCATATCCAAAGCCTCAATCAAAATTTAAAAAAACTAATGTCAACGAGGGAGCTCGATCGGCCGGCACGCAAATCTATATCATTTTTCTATTTCAAAGGTTTAAAGGTGTAAATATACTTATTTCTACATCAAGCCGGTATTTTTAATAGCCAAGAATCAATCGCGCACAGTTATTATATTCATATTGTTACTTAAAATTAGAAAATAACTTGACTTGTCTAAGATACTTAGAAGAGTTACCTTTACATTATCCGAATATAAATCCTTATAAAATATACTTATCAAAATCAAAATAATTTCTTGGTTCTCTCAAAACAACTTGGAAACAGTCAGAACTAATTAAATCAATACAATTTTCAAAACATATGTACTAATCAAAGTGGTAATAATGGTTGGACCGTAAACAGGCAATCCATATTTATGTATGCTATGCACAACATTATTGCTATTAGCAAGTAAAACTAATTAACTTCTAGGGGCTGTACTGATATCTCCTAAGGTGTTCATTTGGTCAATGGTGTCAATGGAAAAAAAATTACATGATATTCCCAAGCCAACTAACGTATTTTAAATGATAAGGATTAATACAGTAAAAAAGTATCATCACGACCGTTTCCCTTTATAAATAAAATATCTATATAGAATAAAACAATAACAGTCGCATCCTGAATATATTCCGCGAGATCTGAAGACCGGATACGCGAATAGACGCGCAGTAGACTCACGCATTTCCGCACCCGGCCATCGAACTCGCTACCTGCCCGCTTCATACGACATCTACACTCGGAGGAAATGATAACGGGTCACTAAAACTTTATTATTTATTTATTTACAAACTTAATTGCACTTTGTACATTAGCAGACTTAATGCTGTTAGAAATTCTCTGACAGCCAAACCTTTAGGATATTTAGGCAGTATCAATGGTAAGTAGGTGCAATATTATTAAATTACAATTTGTAAGATATATGTAGGTATATGTAGACATAACAACAAATACATACTTAATAATTACATTCTAATAAATATACAAGTACATGTTACCTCTATTCATAAACGTATAGCTAAACCAGGGCTAGTTTATTCCGTCAATTTTTTTAAATTACAAAAAAATAAATTCTTTTCAGTAGTACTTGCGCTTTTTCACGGACATATCAAGTGCAAGTTTGTTCTTTTGTAAATTGATTTACTGTTATATATATTGTTAGTTAAAAGTGGTGATTTATTTACTAATGTGTTACAATAAAAATTATGAAAACCGTAAATTGCCTCCGTGGTCTAGCATGATCCGTGGATTTAGACTCGTAGGTTCAATTACTGGTCAGGGCACAATAATTTATTTAATTTATTTGTGATATTCTCGAGTTTGGTACGGTAGAGATATCTATATAATTAATGTGTATTTCTATTAACATAGTTTTAAGTTAAATTGTTACCAACAGATATAGATTGAACTACTATACTATAATTTACACTTGGCTTAAAAAAACTGTAAATTATATCTCATTACCTAACCGATAACATTGCTCTCAAGTGTAAGCAATCACAACCGATAATAATACATCATAGATAAAGTTTAAAGCGGAAAGAAAATTAATTTATTTAAGTAACTTCCGGCGAAGAGAACTCAATTAAAATATATCAAGAAAATGAATAGAGACGCTGAGAGACAAAACAAATAACAATCTATGGATTCACCGTGCGGTCAGGTTTTGTCCGTACTGAAAGGGTTATAAATATATCTTTAAAAACTTAGTCTACAGTCATTTCCTTAAATTGCAAAATGACCCAATACACGCTTTGACATAGTAAATATTGTATATGTGTATGTTGTATTATTAGACAGGCACCATCTCTTAAAATATTTAAAGATAAGCTATACACATACCCATTTCACAAGCAGAATAAGTCGCGTATATGTATGTATTTTTATGTATTTTATATATAGTTATATATTTATATATTTATGTAGGACATTTATTTATGTATACCTAAGTACTATATGTATGTAATTAATGTGTGTTTTATATAGTAATAAATAATTTCAACTATCATTTTTCTTCTGCTGCACCCGCTTATTACATATCTCAGTCACAAAGGTTAGTTGGTAGAAAATGCATTTACGGCATTAAGCTCGCACATAGGTACCTGCACTTGTTTTGGTTTTGTACAATAAAGAATTTATTATTATTATATTATTACTATTTTATATAAGTATTTGTTTGCATTATTATTATTAAAAGAAAATTTCACATATAATTTAATAATTAATCTCAAAAGTATTTATTTATATCTTGGTTAGGAGTCAGGGACCATCTTAAAATTGCCTATCCTTGTGGTTTGCATTCAATCAAAAATGTATGTAAATTCAGGAATATTTTATATATTGTTTACTCAATTTTGTATATAGGTACCAATAAGAAAGCTTAATAAACGTTATTATTATTATATCTTTATTCATGTTGTATCTATACTATTATTATTTCCAATCTCAATCACCCTATTATCTCACTAAAGTATAAATAGTTCGCCCATGTACACTACATTTATAAATTATGTGCAATAAAGAATTTTTTTATTATTATTATCATACTTATATAAGATGTTTTTGTGTTGTTGTTTTATTAATTGATGTATTGTGATTTCTTTAAAATAACTAAATCATGTAAATGTGAAGCTTTGTCCATATATTGCATAACTGATTTTGATGCCATTTGGCAGGTTTGTTTCTCAGAGCCTTGATAAAGACATAGGCTATCAACTGACCACATGTGACCCCAAAATCATATATTTGTCTACCTGTTTAATTCGCCGACATGCCTAAATTACTTGACCAATTTTAATAAATTGATAATTTTTTTTTTGGAAACGAAAAAAGTAAATAAATAAATAAATAAAATGAATGCCCTAACCACATTAAGTCAGTGTTTGTGTGCATTGTTTTAGCAAAGGCGTCTGTCTGTCCATCAAATTACCATATATTATGCTAATTTCAGTAAAGCATGCATTTAAGTGCAAGAAAAATGAACGCATACATATTAACTTTAAAAATATATAATATTATGTACTGTTTAAATGTGAGCCTGTGTTAGCTAAAAAAAAATAGTGTCACACATGTTGTAGCGGATCGGGCTATATTGAATAGTGTCACACATGTTGTAGCGGATCGGGCTATACTAAATGATTTTGATGAAAACACGACTTGCACTTACTAGTTTATTAATCTAATATAAGAAGGTCGCTGGTGGGGGATTAATGTTGCAAAAGACCGCGTGCAGTGGCTTTCCTTGGGGGAGGTCTACATCCAGCAGTGGAGAGACACAGGCTGATGATGATCATATATCATATTGATCACATTTATCCAAAGGAACAAAGAAAATTTAATAACAAACAAATAAATAAATAATAAATATAAATAAATAAATATTTCCAGACAGGTCACACAGCGCCATCTAATTTCCGTGGTAAGCTACGAGGCTTGTGTTACGGAAACTAGATGGTTGATAAACTACATATTATATTTTTTTGTAAATCTATACATATTATACATATGTTTAAATTATACAATGTACAACTTGCCCCCGGTGGGAATCGAACCCACGACCTCCCGAGTTCACGGCAACGTTTGTTACCACTAGACCACGGAGGCGGTCTCGCGAAAATAATTAATCTAATAAATAAATATCAACTAAACCTAATGCAAAATATATTCTAGACACGTCCCAAGGAGGCTGGCAACATTTGCCCTCTGTATAGGCTAATACGTCTGGCCTGCGTGGCGATTGTAGGCCAAATTCAGATATATGTTCTGGAAGGCCCATCTCCAGCAGTGGAGGTCTAGGACGCTGTGTTCTAGGGGCTGTAATGAAAATAATTATAGGCTAATATGTTTGGAAAAAATAATTGCCAGCGTTCCTGTCTCCAGATTTTTCCGTCAGCCTAGGACAACTCCTTTCCTTAATTTATTATCGTGAATGATTGTACCTATGTAATATGATACGAGTATATATCTATTAGTGTGTTTATATATTCATACATAATATATATTTATGTTTATTATATATATATTATTTTAATTATATATCATGTAAGTATTTATGTAATAGTATTTAATTATTCTTAAGTATTTATATTTATCTTAATGCACCCGCAATCCTCTGCCACAAACCCAAAGGTTAGCTGATATAAAATGCCGGAAGGCATTAAGTTCGCCCTTGTACACTACTTTTTAAGTTATTAGTTATTTTGTGCAATAAAGAGTTTATAAATAAAATAAATAAACTCCTAGGCCGCGTGGCGAGTGTAGGCCAAATCATCCAGAAACACGTCCTGAAAAGGCCATCTCCATCAGTGGAGGTCTACATGTTATAATGATATTTGCTGCTGGCCTTTTTACTTGGTATGGTTTATGAAATATGGGTGTCTAACCTTTTGGCACGCCGAGACGCAGTTGCTCCTTCTCCCAGGAGGCGAAGGTAGCCTTCAGCGCCTCGGCCATCTTCTTGTTGGTGCCAGGCGTCAGCGGGGGCACCTGCGACGGTATGTCTGGAACAAATAAAAATTACATATAATACAGGGAACTTTACAATTTAAAATTTCCTATAGGTGTTATCCAATAAAATGGATCGCTTGCTTAATTCTTGCATAAGCTTTATCTACTGTTTACGCAAATACGATCACATCTCTGAGTTACTGGTAGAACAGCGCCCGTGTGGCTCACGAATCCAGGGGGTCTGGGTGCGACTACTTTGACCGCCTCCGTGGTCTAGTGGTAACAAACGTTGCCGTGAACTCGGGAGGTCGTGGGTTCTATTCCCACCGGGGGCAAGTTGTACATTGTATAATTTGTCTCGGTCTGGGTGTTTATATGTATAATATGTATATATTTCAAAAAAATTAAAAGTATAATATGTAGTTTATCAACCATCTAGTTTCCGTAACACAAGCCTCGTAGCTTACCACGGAAATTAGATGGCGCTGTGTGACCTGTCTGGAAATATTTATTTATTACTTTAGCTCTCCTCCAGGAGCACTTCTCTAGGAAGTTGGGGGGACGAGCGCAAGACGGAGCGATATTCTGGAGATGCTTGAAGTGTGATAGAACATACGTCTAGTCAGGCCGACGACAGTCTTCAATAGTAGGCATCTCCAGATCTAGAGCTATGATGGAATAACGCACGAACCACGGCGCTCAAGAGACCACTGAGTGGTCACAATCACCTCCGCGTCTAAATCCACAGCCTTAACCGCTAGACCAGTAATTTGAGTAATATAAAATATTTCATTTCGTAATTATTAATCAGAAAACTAAAAACTTCTTCCAAGTCCAAGTTTTGAAATAAATCACAGTAAGATCTCATTAAACTAGATAGGTAAGTATCGGTAGCTGAGCACACATATGTAGTGTTGTACGTGTAGGGTTCATTCACAGAGCTAAGAATAAATAGAAGTGTTATTTACACACAAGAAGCGTTGGCGTGAAGCCGACCGACGCGTGACGACATGGCCGTTGGGCCTTGAAAACTTGACAGGTCTCTGGTATGGGATGCGACATGTGTAAGCATATCCAGACGACCTGGTCCAGCACGGGGAGTGCGGCGGTTTCTGCTAAGAATCTCAAGCTGCACAAATATGCCAATTTCGGCGAATATGCAAATCTCAAAAAAAAAAACTTTATAAATAAAAAATGTCCTCTAGAGACCATCAGAGATAGCCCAAGAAGACTGGCAACATTTCCTTTCTGTATAAATAATTGCCAGCCTTCCTGTTTCCAGATTTCTCCGCCAGACGCTTGTTCCCCATTGTCTCGACCTCAAACGGCAAACGGCACCTGGATGTGAGATGGGGCTAATGTTTCTACGACATAAAACGATGGTGTTAATAATTGATACTGCAGCACAGTTGCCAAGTGGCTGGTTGGAATAAATCTATGGTATAAGTAGGTATACTAGATTTATTTTGTCAAAAATAGGAAAACTGCTTTCTGGAACATAAATTTATTTTCCAGGAGGCAGTGCGCATTAACTGTATTTACTTTATTATGATCTAATAAACGTTATTTTATTTTTATTAATTTCTCTGTCAAGTCTTGTTTATTTCAAGTTCTGTGGGTTCATTCATGAGTCGGCCAGGTTTATGTGGATCAGTGTGCGTGTGCGGGTGTGCGTGCCTGCGTGTGCGTGTGTTTGTGTGAGTGTTGCTCAGTGCACCTGCCGACCAGTTCTGAGATGCGGAGATTTGTGCACCTCTCCCACGGTCGCTGCCCGACGCCTATAGTGCTGAGTATACACTAACGGTCGTAAGCATAAGCAAAGACTTCACAAGCAATCTTTTCGATCTCAGCTTTACGGCCGTTCCAAATATCTTTGGACTGCTGGATCATTACAGCCCCTAGAACACAGCGTCCTAGACCTCCACTGCTGGAGATGGCTCTGGAGCTTGCAAAACTCGAGAAATACCACAAATAAATCATTGTGACCCGACCAGAAATCAAACTCGATTTTCACGTCTACCATGAACGCACTAGTGGACTCTGGCGGTTAAGTCCGTGGATAGAGACTCGGATGTACCGGGTTCGATTTCTGGTTGGGTCACAATAATATTTATTAATTTAAATAAATAAATGAAATTATTATTAAATTTATTTGTGATATTCTAGAGACCTCTTGCCACTAGCACACAATTATGATAATAATAATAATGCAAGCGAACATTCATACAAACAATTCAAAATTCAAATGCTCGCTGATCATTCCGGTGAGTGTGTACCCAGCATTACAATATACGCTATCCGAACCAATCCGAGCATCTTTTTGATCTCATTATTTTGTTTTATTTACTTACGCATTTATTGATAGCCTTAAGAAAGTTTTATGTAAATTGTGAAGTGAAGTGAAAGATTAAACACCATATTGGTCCAAAGAGTAAGCTGTTAGCAGAAGACCAGCGGCTTAGCAGATTCTGCAATTTCATATTCACGTAAATCTATTACAAGCATTTATGAAACGTCATTAATTTAATTATTTTGAATGATTCTACTCCTGCTAGTAGAAGACTAAACAGGAAAGTAGTCCAATAAGTAAGCTGTTAAGGTAAGCTTAGCTTAATTCTTGCAAATGCTCGATTGCTGTTAAATGTTTTAAAGAACGCAAACGAGTGCTGCATGCTCATTCTTCAACTAGAATACTGGATCGCTTTGAAGAAACAGATTCGAGAAGCGAGCACGTCCAAACATGCAAAAATGCTCCAAATAACTGTTTGCACGCTCGTCCGCTGTTTACATCAAGCGAGCGTACATTCAAAGTTTTTTTTTTTTAGAAACCTCGAGAGCAATACTACAAAATAATGCTTTGTCTCCGTTTACAGAAAAAAAAATACATACATATCTTCACGCCAAATCTCTTGCGGGGTAGGCAGAGACAATTGAGCGCCACTTGTCACGATCACGACATACCTCTTTTGCTTCTTCGACATTCATCAACCTCTTCATAAATACCCCTTTGTTTCGATGGCTTTATAATTCACCTTCAGCTAATGTTTTATTTATTTGATCATGATAGGCAAGTCTTGGTCTGCCAGGGCCTCTTTTACCCACAACTTTCGCATTATATATCTGGTTCGTCAATCTCTCTTCGCTCATCCTTTCAACATGCCCGAACCATCGGAGCATGCCTTTCTTTATTGTTTTATACCTACCCTTTTGCGTATTTCGTTATTACGTATACAGTCCATCAAAAGTTACGCCGCATATCCGACGTAAAGACTTCATTTCTACTGCATTAACTCTACTCTCATGCGTATTCTGACATATCCACGTCTCGCTTCCATTAAAGAAAATTTAATTAATTTATTTCAGTAATATATAAGGTTAGTTAGTGTTTTTCATTGCAGCCTACAGAACTCCACTGTTGGAGATGGACCTTACAGATTTTTTTAGAGAATTTGCCCTGCACTCACTATACGCTCTGGCCAAACGGGTTGGCGAGGGTCCAATGTAATTTTTCAAAAGGTATCATCACGACTGTATCCCTTTCAGGGTGGTCAGAAACCACACCTTTTTAAAGCGGATTGATGTTTAGCCAACTTTACTATAGGCCCATCATGACAATTGGCAAGTTCGTCGATGTCTTTAGCGTACCAAAGTCGAGAAATATCACAAATAAATAATTGTGACCAGAAATCGAACTTACAAATCCATGGACTTAACCGCTAGACTACGGGGGGGTCTGATTCCAGTTGCTAACATTCATAGACCCTGTGCGCCACTTACCATCAGGTGGGCGCAGGGTCACATGTCGTGCTAGTATATATAAAAAAAAAACGTAAGAAAAGTGTAATTCTCATTGGTACATGCCGGGTTAGGATTTTAAGGAAAGCGTTCTTATTTATTTATTTATTTAAATACTTTATTGCACTTAAAAACCTAGTACATAGGCGAGCTATAACGCCATAAGGCATTCTTCACCAGCTAACCTTGGGGATCATGTAAGGTGAAGGGCAGGATAAAGAAAAATGTTAAAATAGCTTAAATTAGTAAATAAACATAATTACGCATTTATTAAATATACATATACATACACAATATAAAAAAAAACAACACACATACATACTATATAATACATACATAAATAAACATAAACATGTTGTAAATTGTATTTGTGTAAGGAATTATGTAACTAATATTATTGAATTGTAATTATGATTGAATTTAATTTGAGTGTAATTTTTTTTTCTAATTTTAATAATAATTATTATAATTTGCATGTTGTGTGTGCTGCTTGGATTCCAGTCCAGTCCATGTATAAATTAAATGAACTCAAATTTGCAACTGACTGGAATCTGTTTGCACAACTAATAATAAATAAATAAATAAACATACACTATAAATAAATAAATATATATATATATTTTACTTACAACCAAGCCTTGTTTATTCTATATTAGTAAAGAGATGAACTTTTATTTTGGATAATTGCCCAGTGCCTCATAAAGAACAGATATAATGAGCATTCTTGCGTTTCGTCTAAACCCACCTTTACAGGGCAATATAGCCAAGTTAGCTGAGGTGCACTTTTACGTAACATTTTAACTAAGATTTGTGATTTATAAAGCTGGTCTTGTGCTATTAAAATATGACTCACGGCAAAGTTGTAAATCGGACCAATTAATATTAGAATTAATTGCATATCGTAAGAAATTAATAACTATGTAATTTTGCTAGACTCTAGACTAATTAGTCGAACCGACCAACCGAAGTATTTTCAAAAAAAAATATTTATTTATTTTTAGGAAAATTTACAGCCTCTACAATAATACAATAGAAATATAGTAACTTAAAGCCTTACAAATTTTCACTGATAGTATTAAAAGTAAACACAGCAGACAAAACGTTAAAATAATACAATTCAAATACAAAGCCACCACCAATACAATTCACATCTTTAAAAAACAACTTAATACTTTCTTTTTAAACAAGCAGAACAGTATATTTTAAATTTAAATATTTCTTCTTAATAATATTATATTATCTTCATATATATCTACTATATATTAATAAGTATTTAAGTAGTCTATGTATACATTCTATTTATTTAGTTTATTCAAATTTTTAAATAAGGTTAAAATTGCACCCCACATATTATACTGTCTCACTCTCCCAAAGGTTAGCTGGTAGAAAAAGCCGAAATGGCTTTAAGTTCGCCTTTATACATACTTTTAAGTTAAAGTGCAATAAAGTATTTTAATAATAATAATAAGAGAACAATTAAAGACTAAACTAGTAAAACTATTAAACAAAAACAAACAATTCCATCGAGAATAATAATAATAATAATAAAATTTACAAACAATATCAAAAATATGGTTGTATAAATTCCTGAAGACAATGGTAAGTTCATATTATTTAAATAGCTCATAACAACTTATTTAGTTTATTTATTATATGTAGTGTATGTATTACCTAATGTACCGTATTGTATGTACCTAATGTATTATTAAAACGTTATGTGTATGTATTCAAAGTCAAAAAGTCAAAGTCAAAATATCTTCATTCACGTAAACCTATTACAGGCATTTATGGAACGTCATTAATTTAATTCTTTTGAATGATTCTACATTTTAGTAATATAGAAAAGACGGACTAACAGACAGACACACAGACAAAGCTTCTTTCACATTTATAATATAAGTAAGGATTATTTAAATGGCATTTATTTTTAGACCTAACTAAAATCTAATAGCATTAAAAATTATCAGTGTCCGTTAGATAAAAGATTCCTTTATATAACGTTACGTCAGAGTCAAAATATCTTTATTCACGTAAACCTATTACAGGCATTTATGAAACGTCATTAATTTAATTATTTTGAATGATTCTACTCCTGCTAGTAGAAGACTAAGCAGCAAAGTGGTCCAATAAGTAAGCTGTTAGCAGAAGACCAGCAGCTTAGCAGATTCCAGTGACCTGTTAATGTTTAATCTGACTGAGAAAGGAATCTGCAAGGAAAACTCAGCTATATCAGATTTACAAAATAAAACATATACAGAACTGCACCACAACGATCAATTAATAACCTTTTAAATTTAGTTATCAGTACCTATGAGATTACAATACCTGGTACAGCAGTACCCCACCAGGCAAGTCAGAATTAAGGTAGACTAAATGCCTATGTGCAACCCGAAAGTCGACAAAACGCAAAAACCTCTGTTAATTTAAGAACAATAAATTGTTAGTATTTAGTTTATTATAGTATTTATTAGTGTAGTTTAGATATAATTTTATTTCCCTAATTGCACCTACCTTACGTATTTAATGTTCTACAATGTCCCTAAGGTTGGCTGTCAGAGAATGTCTAGCGACATTAAGTCCGCCCCTTGTATATATTGTGCAATAATGTTTAAATAAATAAATAATATATTTATTAGTATCCACCGTTCGTGCCGATAAATCCAGTAAAGTGTATCCACACGTTTCGGGATCAGGCTCGAATCGTCGTCATGCTTAGTCAAGCCGACAGTGTTAGTACTGATGTCAGTCAGGAGTCTCTGATTCCAGTTGCTTACATTCATGGACCTCGCAAACCACTTACCATCAGGTGGACGCAAGGTCACAAGTCGTAAAAAAAATAAAAAAATATACTTATGTATCTATTTAAGCGACTTTATGGTAATTTACTCGTTGCCTGAATAATCTCTGTAAATTTTTTTAGTTAATTTTCTCAAAAATTACTGAACCGATTTCGATTTTTTATATGGGACCACCTCTAAAGTATGACCTGCCAAACAAAAATTGAATCATCAAAATTAATTAAAAACATCAAAATAATCAAAAAGTCGGTTAAAAAGCGTGATTACTGGCCACCCCGCAAGGGATACGGTCGTCATGAGTTCCGATCAAGCGGTTGGTTAACATAAAAAATCTGATCCCACTTGTGATAATTCTCAACATCGAGAGCTGGTCACAATTAGTTGCCTTTATGGAGTTAAAGAGACCTATTAAACCGAAATCACTCTTCGAAGTAATTGCTAATTGCCCTAATTATGGACGCGGAAGGTTCAATGCGTGCTTTTTGTTCTGGAAGGTGTGGCATTCCAGGTGCAATGGGACGTAAAGCAAGTTCTAGGAAAAATAACATTGAAAAATAGCATCACGACGACTGTAATCCATTTCGACCATTTATAAACCACACGAGTTCAACCAACATTACCAGACCTATCCCTGGCTTAGATTCGAGAAAAGTTTAATATAGTCATAACCAAAAAGTCGCAAATAAAAAAACTTAATTAAAGCAAGTAAATAAACCAACTTAGGGATGCACTAATAGATACCACAGTATCATCACGACCGTTTCCCTTTCGGGGTGGTCAGAAACCACGCTTATAAATAAGCGGATTCACATTTAGCCAACTTTACTAAACGCCAATCATGACAAGTGGCAAGCTCGTCGATGTCTCCAGCGTACCAAACTCAAGAAATATCACAAATAAATTAAATATTAATTAAAACTATTTAATTAAAACTATTTAATTATGTAATTAGATACCATTGCATATAATTTGTTTTCATATATTTACTAATAGCTATTAAGCTGGACACGGCCATTTTACAGCCACGAATTTAGTTTAATTTTATTATTTTAGATTGTAAGCTGACACGGCCCCTTTACAGCCACGAATATGTATTAAGTTGACATACCAATTATAATAATTATTATTATTATTTCGATCGTAAGCTGACACGGCCCCCTTACAGCCACGAATTTACATTTATTGACATAAATATTGTAGTTTAATACAATTTTTATGTATATTTAGATTGTAAGCTGACACAGCCTCTTTAGAGCTACGAATTAATTTATTAAATTGACATGTGTAATTTATTTTAGTCTATAAGCTGACACGGCCATTTTACAGCCACGAATTAATTTTAACTACCTAGTTTTAAGCAAAAACTAGTTTATGGCAACAGTGTTTTAGTCGAAGATGATGGTATAGCTGATATGATGGGTCCACCCATAGTTGCTGTTGGTTATTTTATAATCTACATGATAATAAACTATGGAGAAAAAATGTATTGACAATATCCAAGTGTTGTTGTGACAACCAAAGGAAATAAATGATTTGATTTGAATTCACTAAAATTAAGGGCAGACCATATACATATGATTGAAATAAACCAGAGGCTAAGTTAATATATATAAGCATTTTCTAGATGTATTTTGATCATACTTAGACAATGCGTTAAAAACTTAAAAACAGAAGGGGAAGATACGGTACGATAACATTCAAATTCAAATAATTTATTGCATGTCACAAAATAGTACAACTACATATATGACATCCCGTAGCAAATAATAACATTATAATCAGATCATTCTGGATTTGTCTTCAACTCCTTCGTAGTAGCTGCCACAAAATTATGGAATGATCTTCCAGTAAACATAAGGCAGGCAATAACAGATTGTCATTAAAAAAACTGGTCTATTCACACTTTATGAATAGCTCTAAACCACGTTAGTAAGTTGTATTTGTGTATGTTTATGTACAATTTTGTGTATGTATTAGTATTTAGTATATTGATATTATAATACATATATAAGAATATATAAGTAGGTATATAATATTTGTTAAATTATCCTATAATTGTAAATTACTGTTACTTTCATTGCACCTATATTTGTTTAAATTTGTCCCTAAGGTTTAGCTGTCAGAGAATGTCTACGGGCATTAAGTCTGCCTTTGTGCTTTGTGCAATAAAGTTTTTAAATAAATAAATAAATAATCAAAACTATATAACAATTTCAAACCATCAAACACCTGAAACCATATTACAACACATTTATATTAAGTAAAAGAAAAGAAAAGAAAAAAAAACAACAGGACTTCGGAGAAAGATCGAAAATAATAACTACTGCATATACGTTAGAGTTTATCTTGCATTAATTCATTTAATGTGTAGTAACATTTTTCAAGTAATATATCGTTTACATTTGTTTATTAGATTCTGGCAATTTATTGTATATATTTGCGGATATAATAAATAAATAAATAAATATTTCCAGACAGGTCACACAGCGCCATCTAGTGTCCGTGGTAAGCTACGAGGCTTGTGTTACGGAAACTAGATGGTTGATAAACTACATATTATACTTTTTTTTTGTAAATATATACATATTATATATATAAACACCCAGACCGAGACAAATTATACAATGTACAACCCCCGGTGGGAATCGAACCCACGACCTCCCGAGTTCACGGCAACGTTTGTTACCACTAGACCTCGGAGGCGGTCAGATAGCATAGGGACCGGTGCCGTGTATTATTTGATTTTGATAAGAGTAACCTAATTTTAAAACGAGATTCATACCGACGTGGCTTGTCTGGACATTTAGTATAAAATTTATTACGCGTGGAACCAGTAAACTAAGTCCAACTGACGCAATTAAATCAGTGGAATCAACTATAGAGCCATAAGTACGTCACACGCGCTATATCTAAGCATTCTGTCTCGCTCGCGTCCTACTGTGACACATTTATCTATCTGGTTCGTTAAATTTCTCGTTAACCATATCGCACAAGCTACTGTGGGTGTGACTTGCGTGTAATTGTCCATCGGTTCCGCATTTTGTTGTGAATAACATAGCGCGTGCCGTAATTTCTCCTTTTGTCTTAACCAAAGGTTAAAAATTTAATCATTGACACCTATTTTTAATTTATTTAAAACTTTATTGCACGTTATACAAGGGGCGGACTTAATGCCGCTAGACATTATCTGACCTCAGGGTCAATGTGGACCATTTCAAATGTAAGGTGCAAATATTTATATATAATAATAATAAATACATATAAATACAATTATATTACAAAAATACATACTAATAACTATGATATATTAAATACTAATAATACATATACTACATATAATGCCATTACATAACTTATGTCCCATTTTTTTAAAACATTTCTCGGTTGGATGCTTGTCGAATTTTTACCGGTAGTTCATTCCACAGGTTTGCGGCGACAACAGCAAATAAGTTGGCCATAAAAATAATAATATAATTCTTTATTACACACAAAACATAAAATAATGTACATAGGCGAGCATAATACCGTATGGTATTCTCTACCAGCTAGTATCGCGCTAGGTTGAAGTGGCTGCCAATTCGGTGTCGCAGGAATCTTAGAGTACTTTGCTTACTATTTTCTGTTCTGAATGAACCTGCGACACCGAAATACCTCAAGAACAGCTTTGCCTATCTCTCTTCGATCCTCTCACAACTCTCTTCTTTCGATCCCTTCGCATAACTCTAGTTTCATTTCAAACTCATTTGTCGTTGTAGCGACAAATTTGTGGAACAATTTGCCTCCTAACATCAGGCAAGTAACCACCAGATCGCTATTTAAAAAAATGGTCTATTCGCATTTCATTTCCCAACAAAATTTGTAAGTATATTATTATGTATGTATGTATGTGTAGGTTTATGTATTAGTATTTAGTTTATTATATGTATATTTGTATGTATGTATATGAAGTTGTATGTATGTGGCTAGTTATTAAATAATACTTTTGATATTTATATTTAATATTTCAGCACCTACTTTCCAGTAAATAGTTTAAAGTTTTCCCAATGGTTGGCTATGATAAAATGTCTTGCGGCATTAAAGCCCGCCTTTGTCTTTGTACAATAAAGTATTAAATAAATAAATAAATAAATAACCTTTGGTAGAGTGAGAAATTATTATAACGGGTGCAGAGTACAAAATAAGAATAATAATCATAGTTAAAATCAATCATAAATATACCATAAATTCAGTATGGTGAATTCAGTAGGGAATGGAAAGAACAGAGTTATGAGAAGAGCGAAGATACTTTTTATCTATTTTTTGAGAATTGCTCCCCTGGTTGTATCCTTGGATGTGTACAAACGTGCACTGTAGACTGCAGATAATTGTGAATGGCGGAGATAACGAGACAAACGACCGGAGATACACTGCCCTGACTCTGGCGGACTCCGAATGCGCCGTGAAGGTGAAGCCTTTCCTTTAAGCATAAATAACCATTCCCTTTCGAATCGTCTGGCCAGCAACAAGTGTAGGCCAAATTCTCCAGAAATATGTTATTCTAGCTGTGTTGTGCTAGTGTTTATAGTGGTCAGCAAAAATATTCCTTCTGGTGGCCGTAGTATCACATGATATATATAGATGTTCTTCTTATATACCCCATATCAATCCTTAATTACAAGGTTTATTTCTGCCAAATTTCATTAAAATGGGTCCAGTAATATAGGCGTAAAAGACTGAGCTTTGTCTGTAACAAAGCTTCTTTCATATTTTACTATGTAACTATGGTATATACTCGTACGACACCGAAATACCTCAAGGACAAATTCGCTTATCTCTCTTCTTTTCATGATAAATCTCTCCGATCTTCTCACAACTCACTTCTTTCCGTTCCATCTCATCTTTCCGGATTTGTTTCGAATTCCTTGGCGGTTGTTGCTACAAATCTGTGGAACAATCTACCTATTACCATAAGGCAGGCATCTACCAGATCATCATTTAAAAAGCTGGTCTACTCACATTTTCTAAATAGCTCCTAACAAAATTTGTAAGTTTTATATGTATGTTTATTATTATGTATATATTAGTATTTAGTATATTTATAAGTAGATTATATATAAGTAAGTTTATTATCTAAGTATTTATATCTAATTGATGTGTCACTTATACTTTCCTTGCACCTACAGTTGTTCTAATTAGTCCCAAAGGTTTGGCTGTCAGAGAATGTCTACGGACATTAAGTCCGCCTTTTGTACTTTGTGCATTAAAGTTTTGAAATAAATTATTATAGATAATATTTATTTATTTAAACTTAATTGCACAAAGTACAAAGGCGGACCTAATGCTGCTAGACATTCTATGACGGTCAAACCTTCGGGACAACGAGAGCAGTAAGTACATAAGGTAATTGCAATACTAAATAAACTAAATAACATAATAACAAACGAGATAAAAATAGAACCAAACAATTACACAGTTAATGCAGTGGTAAATTCCAAACAAGCCATTATTATTCTAAAGAATACAGTATAACTAATTACAACCAATTACAGCGCTTGATTTGAATTCGGAAAGACGCGTGCGCATGACGTCAGCCGCGTTCCAAGTTCAAACTACGAACAATGGTTGGCGGTAAAATTGGCGCGAGCTTTTGTTCTGGGTCGCCATTATGAAGGAACGTTGTCAGTGTGCACTCACTCGGAACAACCGATGTCTATTTGGATATAAACATTGAATTATATTTAATGACCTCACCCTTACACGCATATTCCTTTCCTTACCAACCCCTCCATTCAACAATTCCTTCCAGCTCTCAAAGAAGGGTCAAGTGATCGTCAAAATCGGTATTCTTAGTTGTAAACTCTCCAGCAGCCCTATTGTTACTTAAGCGGAAACGTTATTAGTGGATTTCGTTATTTACGCCAAAGCTTGCGTCATAACTACAAAATATGATTCAACTCTCAACTCTATAAGCGCTCGAACTTGCAAATATCAACCTTAATAGCGTGATATATATATATATATATATATATTTAACAGATTTCATTATATAACGTTTGCGCTTAAGTAACAGAATAGGTATGCAGAACTCGATAGGCATAAATGTTATCATTTTAAATATTTCTGTTGAGATAAGCTTTTTTCAACTGCCTCCACAGTCTAGCGGGTAAGTCCGTGGATTTAGACTCGGAGGTACCGGGTTCGATTCCTGGTTAAATTATTGTGTCTCAATAATTTATCAAATTTATTAGTGATATTTCTCGAGTTTGGTACGCTAGAGACATCGACGAGCTTGCCAATTGTCATGATGGACCGGCATTAAGTTGGCTAAATGTGAACTCGCTTCTTATAAAAGCGTGGTTTCTTTCCAATATACAAGAGTTCCAGCAAAATTTTTGCATCACTTACTGAAAGAATTGGGCCTAAGCCGGTCTGCCGTCAATACATTTATGGAACGAGCTTCCAAGACGGCATTAACGAAATCATACAGTAATTGGTTGGGTAGGGACAGGAGTAGAATGGTGGATGGTGAGCGTATTATCGCGCAATAAAATAAAAGGGAGGCCACCTTTTTCTTAATTAGCCTATTGTCGGTCGCAAGCCCGAGACACCATTCTTCTCATCTCTTACTCACGGTGAACCCAAGGAATGCTTAGAAATTTGTCTTCTTCTTTAGACAGGATTACATAATATTAGTCAATGTTTTCAAACAAAGAAACATGGTTTAGACCTTGGTCGAATACCTCAAAGTTTTTGCACGCATTTACATACGTAGGTACTATAGATATTTTTATGTACATTTTTAAGGATTTCTTTAAAATCCTAAAAGTGTTGTGAACAATGATACCATCTCATACAGTTTGCTTTCTTGCCCGGTCTTGTTATACGATATTAATGCAACTGATTGTGTCATACCTATTCCTACAGTATCTAAAAGTTCTATAAACCTATTTATTACAATACGCAATACGGCTTATAACCATTTCACAGTTGGCTGATTACGATGGGCGTGAAACAGTTCGAAAAGTAACAATTTTGTCTCACATGGCCCCTTTCTTGGTACGTTGCGTAATAACTTAATTATGGGCAAATTAACGGACAGTATCATCAGACAATAAAATGTATTACCAACTGGTCAAAGGGCATCACTGAAATGAACAACATTACAATTTAGTTTAGGTATGAAAAATGTTTAAATTATTGTCATGACAGCTCTAGTACTAAAGAACTTTATTGATACAAAAAGTTTTTTTTTTTTTTTTTTTCAAAACAAAAATATTTAATTTTACAATACAGGTTGGATTTTTGACACGTCTCAAAAGTCCAACCTGTATACTCGTAGTAAAAAGCTTTATATTCTGGTTTATTACATTTTTCTATAAATTATTTGCTGATGATATTAGTGATCCATACAACTCAGTGGACGCACACGTGCACGTAAACGTATACGCATTCCGTGTGTCCATTACTATTAAAGACCAGTTAAAGAAAACAGTATTATTAGGTAGCTATTGTCAAAAAAGGACGTCAACATTTTACGATTGTCAAATTTTGTCACATCCTATGCTTAGGTGATCATAAACTCTGTTGTGTATCCTATTAGCATATTAAGAGCTGGTATGATGTTCACAAATGTAGGCGAAGCTTTGTTCAATGGCAACCAAAGACATATATCGCCGGGTGAGAGACAAAACCAACTAATTTTTTTTACACCAGTTGTTTAAAATACTTCTGCTTTTTCTTTACCAGTGATAAAATCGACTAAGCACTATGACGCATAGTTATGAAGATAGTAGGTCTTAAAAGCAATTAAACAAACGATTTTAGCCGAAAACGCAAATTCAAAATTAATTAATTGTGCATTTTTTTTTTTGTGCAAAAATGGCTGACATAGTTGGTTTTTCTTCTAACACAGCGATATCATTATTTAACAATGATCGGTAAACTAAACAATTATATTGTACCAACGCGATTTGACAGTCTGTATATTATTGTATGTATTATAGATTGTATTATTTGTACATATATACATAAATATATATATATATGTATATTATTTATTTATTATATAGTATGTAGTAAGTATAATTATGTGTTATTTATGTAGATAAGTACCATAGCAATACAATGGATACAGAAACATCAGTCTGCTACTATATATTTGTATAGTGGTTATATAAACTAAGGTTGGATGCAGCGGTAAAGGGGCCTTTTCTAACTAATATTTATTTATTTAAAACTTTATTGCACTATGTATAAGGGGCGGGCTTAATGCTAGACATTTCTGACAGCCAAACTTAGGGACAGATAAAGCATTTAAAATGAACGGTAGGTGCAAGTAAAAATTAAATATATTATAACTAAACGATCACATTGTAAGCAATACATACAATTCAATTAACGTATTTTGTTAGATATACTCACACATACATTTATAGATTTACAACACCACCGTTACCGTGCCTTAGAGAGTACCTTAAGCCGTCGTCGTTTTCGGTGCCACTAATACAACCTTGTAGACGATTTTACAAGAAATTGACATCAGTCCCTCGCTAACCCACCTAAAAATAAATATAACCGATAGAACACGCTCAAAGAAGCGACATCTCGGATTCTTGAATTTCAGAAATAGTGGCATCGTCCACATTTTGAACAGCTGCAGGACATTAAGAGCATCTGAAAAGTACTTGGCGGAAAGATGAGAACAGTATTCCACACTCATGATCTGATATACCTATGCTTGTGCAGCAACAGTCAAATTGAAGATGAAAAAAGCCGCTTCGCCTTGTTCAGTACTCCCGAGCCTGTTGACGTTGTTTTGGTTTTGTAAGTGGTGTAATTTGCAGTCACTCAAAATTAGTTCTATTGTTGGACTGATTATAAACACACGTCTATGTCGTCATCTCATTGAACGGACTCACCGGATGGGCCAATCAGCTCCGTGAATGAACGCCCCCGCCATGTTCAGCTACTGTACTCACTCGAAACTATCTGAACCTTAATACAATGTCGTAAAAGCTATGATGTATAAGTGGGCAACTGTGGTAGCTACTGATGGTGTGGAAATACAGATGTACTGGTTTAAAACGGCGTAAGGTTAAAGTGATTTGCTTATGGGTAGGTACTTGCTTAACGAATATGCGAGTTAAAGAATTCGGATCAGAAGTACTCAAACACATGTTTCGAGTACTCGGTGTTCGAATACTAATTACCAGTTTTAGTTTTCAGACTAAACGCGATCAGTTCAGGCTAAACGGAGCTTAAGAGTTTAAGCTGTCACTGTCAAAAATGAGTTTTTTTTAATACAAATCCATTTTAAAGAGGAGAACTAAGCTTTACTAAAACTCAGTTTTAATGCGAACGTTCAAATTAGCTCTCAGTCGAGTACATTTGGTAATAGGTATAATTGTTAAATTTGCCACCGTGGTCTGGCAATTAATTCAAATTCAAATATTTTATTGCATGTCACAAAATAGTACAACTACATATATGACTCCCCGTAGGGGCGTAGCAAATAATAAGTCCGTGGATTAAGACTCGGAGGTACCAGGGGCCTAATTCTTGCGCTTTCGACTTAGTGTCGGTTCGAAATATTCGAATGAAAAGCGACAGATCTCCATAGAAAACTGTCAGTTTCATTCGAGCAAATCGAGCGAACATGCATGTTAAAAGCGCGAGAGGGCCCAGGTTCTATTTCTGGTCGCGACACAATAATTTATTTAACTTATTGTGTAGCTGGCATTTAGTTCTGCCAACGTATTAGGTTAGCTATACAGAGGTGAAATGTTGCCAGTCTTCTTGGGACTATCACTGAAGGGTCGTCTCTGAGGACATTTTTTACTTGTAGTTAATTTTTTATTAGGTTTAGTTTATATTTATTTAAATTTTTAATTTTAAGTAGTTTTAATTTATATTGTAATTCTTTTATACTGTTTCTATATTACTTCAATATAAATATATTTAATTTTTCTTATTTGTAATACCTCGAGTTTGGTAGGCTAGAAACATTGACGAGCTTGCCACTTATCATGATAGGCATATAGTAAATGTGAATTCGCTTCTTTTAAAACAAAGGAGTCGTTTCTGACCACACCGGAAGGAAAACGATATTGAATTATGAAAATAAGACTGCCTCTGTGGTCTAGTGGTTAAGTCCGGTTCGATTCCTGGTCGGGACAAAAATATTTATATACATTTAATTTATTTTTGATATTTCTCGAGTTTGGTACGCGCTGGAGACATCGACGAGCTTGCCACTTGTCATGATTGGCCTATAGTAAAGTTGGCTAAATGTGAATCCTATCTATAAGCGTGGTTTCTGACCACCCCGAAAGGGAAACGGTCGTGATTATACTTTACTTTACTAAGACTGCTATTATGTATAACACTATCTTGTGCATGCCTACAAGCCATGTCGTTTTAAGGCATAAGACCTGTACTGGTATTTAGTTATGCGGTCAAATGTTCACTTGCTGTTATTTGCTGTGGTTTTATTATTTATCTGTAATGTTTTTCATTACGCTAACTGCCCCCGTAGCTTAATGGTTTCTGTTTGGAAGATATCACAGCACAATTATTGAATACACGCAACTTTTTTTTTATACTAGCACGACATGTGACCAAGCCCTCACCTGATGGCAAGTGGCGCGCAAGGTCCATGAATTTTGGCAACTGGAATCAGAGTCTCATGACTGACATCAGTCTCTAACACTATGCCGGCTTGACTGAGCATGACAACAATTCGAGCCTGATCTCGAAATGTGTGGATACACTTTACTGGGTTTATCGGCACGAATGGTGGATTGACCGCCTCCGTGGTGTAGTGGTAACAAACGTTGCCGTGAACTTGGGAGGTCGTGGGTTCGATTCCTTCCGGAGGCAAGTTGTACATTGTATAATTTGTCTCGGTCTGGGTGTTTATATGTATAATATGTATATATTTACAAAAAAAAGTATAATATGTAGTTTATCAACCATCTAGTTTACCACGTAGCTTACCACGGAAACTAGATGGCGCTGTGTGACCTGTCTGGAAATATTTATTTATTTATTATTATTATTATACTATCCCGCCCCGACAGACTGGGCATATATTTTTTTATTTTTTTTATTTAGAAATCATACAGATCTTACAACAATTCTAAAAGTTACACAATCCAGCAAAGTTTTCACTTAAATATTAAACATATGTATTATTGTAAGTATGTATTTATGTGTTTATGTGTGTATATAATTAACATATTGTTTATTGCTTACAATGTGATCGTTAATTTATAATATATTTGATTTTTACTTGCTGGGTTCACTTTAAATCTGTCCCTAAGGTTGGCTGTCAGAGAATATCTAGCAGCATTAAGCCCGCCCCTTGTACATAGTGCAATAAAGTTTTAAATAAATAAATTTAGATTTTGCAAAAAAAAAAAAAAATACCACTTTCAGTCCGCCTACCTATTAATGAATCTCATGAAAAGTGGTTTGTTTCTATCAATAGAATAACGTATTAGTCTAGACTAAGATCATACAAAATCACCTGTATATATCTTGTCATAGATATAGCTAAAATAAAAACAAAGAAGTAAGAAGATACGGAGCAAACCGTTGCACAAGCAAAGTAGGCAGGTATAGTGGTCATTATCATAATTATGAGTTACGTAGCGGCATGCTCGAGTGGTATTGTAAGTAATGACCTTGAAGATGCTACCATATCGCTAAGACGAGTCTACTTATATCACAACCACTTAATGAACTTCCCGTAACATTGATCTATCTTTTTATAATCAAAAACTTTGGCACTTAGTAACCAAATTAATAAATAAAAAAAAGTTTTTGTTTTGTAAATAATTTTACTGTGGATATTATTGGTCAAAAGTGGTGTTGTTTGGTTTAATAATGTGCTACAATGTGAATAATTATGGAAAACGATAAATTGGACTTTAAATATGGGGCACAAGTTGCAGTTTATTTTTTGCGGTTTTCCCGCGCTCTCAACTTCCATATTTTACCCGACGTGTTTGAGCTATGGTGCCGCGAGTGACGCCAAGAAAAGCATCAAATCCTGCAGCATCTGGAATTTGATGATGACCTCATTAACTCATGAAATAGAAAGATATATTACGTCAGACTTGGCTGTATAGGCTAGACCCTTTGCCTTCCCTATCACCTCATTCATTATCCATCGGGAGAAGAGAACAAAAAAAAATGTTTTTTACGAGTATATGAGTATTATAATGTGCCATCTTCTTTTTCTTAAGGTGCCATCTCAAGGCGATTTTAATTTTGTCTTCTGGCGCCTTGTATCTTGCCTTGCATGACGAGCTGTATGTAGCAAGCTATACATTTTATTGCGCATGATGTGTCTCAAGTACTCCCAACTTCCTTCACTTTACCATGTCTGCTCGGTCTTATGTCCAGGGCACATCTGTCAGGGCTGGACCTGCTAAGATCTCGGCTTAGTCTGTTAGCAAAGACTATGTGTGCCTATTGATCTTGAGACAATGGGGGCCAAGTGCTAATAAGTTATTTTAAGAACTGTCTAAGCGGCTGGTTAATGCTGTGTAACAAGGGGCTGGCAGTTTCTCGCTCAGCAAATCAGCATAGCTGTGCAGCGGGGGAATGCTGTACGTGTTCTTGGCACACTGCCTCATAATCAAGTCATGGGTGAATATTTTAATATAAAGAATAGTTTTATTTATACTTCTTTATTTTTTATTCTTTACATTTTTTACTTCCTTTAAATAGATAAATAATTTTATCCTTAATAATAAATTGAGTACAAATTGGCATCAAACCCTCGCCTAGCTTGAGGTTAGGTGAAATGAAATATTTTATTTGTCAGAAACATGGTACAAGGATGTAAATTGTTGATATGTAATTATATCACATGCTTAGCTATTTCTAGCATACATATATTATTTTGTTACACGACTTAGTGTCTAGGTATTCTTTTGTCGAAAAAAAAACATTTAGTAACCATCATTTGTTTGACTCGTAATTTGAACAGTTTTAGTGGCAGCTCCCTTATAGTAACTGGAAGCTTATTAAATATGCCATTGCATAACAATTTCGGCTATATATGGAATAATTATTGTACTAGGGGCTACGTTTTTATTTTGAACGATATGCATTATAGTTTAAAAAATGAAGGCATCTTTCTTGGCGTCACGCCGCGCACACATGTGGGACAAGTGCACGCGAAAACGAAAGTTGCGTCACGTACTCGGCCGTGGATTGGCTGGCGAAGGATGTTTTGCGTCATGCGTTTATATGTACAAATGTTGACGTTTTTGCGTTTAATATGCGTATGATTGGCGCGGTGGTAGCTCGGTTGTAAGCACGCGTTCCTTAAATCCTACAAAGGTCGGTTCAAAACCACCCGGCATGTACCAATGAAAAGTACACTTTTCTTACGTACATTTGTCATAGATTTACAACACCACCGTTGCCGTGCCTCGGAGAGCACGTTAAGCCGTCGGTCCCGGTTCCACATTTACCAACTTGTGGAATCGTTAATAAATTACCATTCAAAATTGACATTATATCCTCGCCAAGCCGTCTGGCGAGCGTGGCGAGTGTAGGTCGAATTCTCCAGATATATGTTCTGGAAGGCCCATCTCCAGCGGTCTAAATTTTTTTAAGACAAAAAGTAGGTCAAAATAAAACTAACGATAAATACTTATACAGACAGACAGTGGGGTCGTCCAGGCCCGGATGGCTAATGGACCTGGGTTAGGGATGGGGACATTCCCCCGTTTTCTCCGGCAGGATTTTAGCGGGTAAACCACCCACTGATAATTCATGGCGCCGTTACTGAGGTAACAGCGCGCTTGTGGCTCACGAACCCAGGGGGTCCAGGTTCGACAACTTCAGCAGGTCTCGATCTATGACGGAATTACGACGATGTCCTGCTACTTATTTATATCGCGTTATTTTGTAATAATTGTTTTTTATTTATTTATATTAAAATAATTGTGTGTACGTACCTTTAGGCTTATTGAAAGCTTTCATGATGACTTTGATTCCCATGCCTGCGCCGAACGCCGTCGCTGTAGTGTGTGAATGCCTTTAATTCGACTTATTTCAGGCTATTTTAGACTAAACTATATTTTACACTTTTCTAAGTCTTACAATTAAAATAAGATCAATAAATATCACAAATGTTTACTTATACTATCTAATTGTTTATTGTTGTTCAGTCTAAACACTCTTCACTGTTTTTCATTTTGTATGTTATTTTTAATTACATTTATATTAAAAATAGTTAGTTTCTGATTCACTGTTCATTGTCTATGTTTGTGTTGTGTCATGAAGCACCTGCGTTGTTACAAATGTAAGAAAAATCTGGATTTTGCACTTGACTTAACTTTTTTTAATTATTTTTTTATAAGCGTCTTTAAAGGACATTGTACAGAATACATCAGCCATAAACACGTAATCTATTTACATAATATATGTTCCTAACAGAGTTCATAACCGAGTTGGGAATCATCAAATTCCAAGTGTTGCAGAATTTGATGCTTTTCATGGAGTAATTCACGTCAATATCGCACAAACACGAAGGGTATACGGGAGTTCACAGCGCAAAAAATAAAGTGTTACTTCTGCCCTATATACTCGTGTCAGATTTATCGTTTTCTATAATTATTCACAACGTAGCACATTATTAAACAAAATAACATCACTTTTGACTAACAATATCCACAGTAAACTAATTTACAAAACGAAAAATTTGGACTTGACATGTCCACGCAAAATGGCGCGATTAACTCTAACTTCTTTTAACATATAGTAAAGTAAAGTATCATCACGACCGTTTCCCTTTCGGGGTGGTCAGAAACCACGCTTATAAATAAGCGGATTCACATTTAGCCAACTTTACTATAGGCCAATCATGACAAGTGGCAAGCTCGTCGATGTCTCCAGCGAACCAAACTCGAGAAATATCACAAATAACTTAAATATTAATTAAATGTATTTTTATTTACATTATAAATAAATATTATTGTGTCCCGACCAGGAATCGAACCCGGTACCTCCCGAGTCTAAATCCACAGACTTAACCGCTAGACCACGGAGGCATATAGACTTATCAATTACTAATTTAAAAATAAATAACAAAGACAAGACAAATCTCTTTACAATTCAAGAATTAAAGGTGGAAAAAGGATAAACGTAGGCTGAGTTACACCAAAATTAAGTCTCTGAAATTCATTATCACCATCACTGCCCCTAGAACACAGAATCCTAGGACTGTCGGAGATGGGTATTCCAGAATTTCGATGAAAAAGTCGATCATAAGAAGATTTTACGAATTTGCGAAAAGTTTAGTATCTGGCCTTCGTGATATGAGGTTAGTGGCGCGATCCGATAAATGACTTCCGGTGTGCCACTTACCCCTAAAGTAGGGTGTTTCCTGCCACCCCTACCCCCACGCACCCTTTATTCCTCCACAGTTCCCACAACGTGCATTCGCGCATGACATTTCGCTAAAGTACGGTGCACAAAACAAATCTGTTTTTTTTTGTTGTGATTATTTTTTTATAATAATAATAATAAAATTCTTTATTACACACAAAATAAAAATATGTACATAGGCGAGCATAATTGTTAAGTTGACATTATTTAGGGCATATTGCCAATCCTTCTATTCCTGCAGTCTGTGGGTCAACTATACGCATGAGCATACAGCGCCCTACGAGTCCAGTATAATAATGGTTTTGGGGTATTGTTG
The DNA here is from genome assembly GCA_910589645.1 of Tinea semifulvella. Taxonomy (NCBI): domain Eukaryota; kingdom Metazoa; phylum Arthropoda; class Insecta; order Lepidoptera; family Tineidae; genus Tinea; species Tinea semifulvella. The sequence goes on from OU342620.1 coordinate 8,633,998, forward strand.
GGGCTCCATAATGTTTGCAGAGAATCGTGTTGATAGTTTTTCTGCTATCATGCGTAAACGCACTGCATCTCTAGTCAATAAAATTAAAGGCAGCACCAACAATATGCTTAAGGTCATATCGGATAAAGTGGACTGTCCAATACAGTATCAATTTATTAAGATTCACACAAATTGACAAGTGTACAGATAAGTATAAATAAGGCACTAACATAAAATTTTAGTTTACTAACTTTAATGTAAGCCATTGTTACTAACATAGTGATAGGTATAGTAACAAAAATGGATTGTAATTATTTATTAAATTGAATATATTATTATTATAATACCACGAAGGTATTCTCTACCAGCTAACCTTTGGGAGAGTGAGAGATTATGTTTATGGCGTTTATGAATTTTATCATCTCCTTAAAACTATGTACATGATATAAGAAATATGTATTAATGCATTTGAATTTTTATTTTTATTCATGCTTGAAATGTATTTGCTTTTACATGTTTTGGCTATTTATTATTAATTTTTCTTTTATTTAATGCATCTAGTTCGCCATTGTAAATAAAGTATTATTATTATATTTATTTATTATTATTATATTAATATTAAGCTCGGCTATTTGTATGCGATGGCTCCTCAATCTTTAAACAAAAAAAAAGTAATGTATTTAATGATTTTTTTGTTGACCCTATATTTATTTTTCATCATACAGGTATTCCAACTTGTTGCATGTTGTGGCATTATGCAGCATAGTATCGTCATGCGTGACATACGTAGCTATTGTGTTTTATTGGACCTTTTGAACACAAAATATCGTACCGCTTACCATCAGGTGAGCGCTAGGTTACATGTCGCGCTAGAAAACAAAATATTCAATTGCGCGAAAGCTACTACCTACGTTTTCATTCTTTTTTTTTTCATTCATTACAGCCCAGCGTTCTAGACATCCACTGCTGGAGATGGGCCTTCCAGAACAGGAGAATTTGGCCTACACTCGCCACGCGCTTGGCGAGGATATGATGACAATTTATTAACGATTCCACAAGTTGGCATTGGTGGAACCGGGACCGACGGCTTAACGTGCTCTCCGAGGCACGGGAACGGTGGTGTTGTAAATCTATGACAAATATACGTAAGAAAAGCGTATTTCTCATTGGTACATGCCGGGTGGGTTTGAACCGACCTTTGTAGGATTTAAGGTACGCGTTCTTACAACCGAGCCACCACCGCGTTAACAAGGGGTAAAATAGACTGTCACGCCGTCAATCAGGCGAAGGCGGCCCTAGCCAAGTTATGTCCTGTTATAAATTCCAGCTTGCCGCTTATATTGAAGATCTTCCAGATGTTCATCCGTGCCCATCTCACCTATGCTGCGGCAGCCAAGCCAAGCCAAGCAATCCAAAGGTAGCAGGACATATAGCTCGAGATCTAGACATGTCTACTATTGACCGCCTCCGTGGTCTAGTGGTAACAAACGTTGCCGTGAACTCGGGAGGTCGTGGGTTCGATTCCCACCGGGGGCAAGTTGTACATTGTATAATTTGTCTCGGTCTGGGTGTTTATATGTATAATATGCATTTATTTACAAAAAAAAAAGTATCATATGTAGTTTATTAACCATCTAGTTTCCGTAACACAAGCCTCGTAGCTTACCACGGAAACTAGATGGCGCTGTGTGACCAGTCTGGAAATATTTATTTATTTATTGAGGTGTTTGTATCAGGTCGACAACGGACACTTCAAGCATCTCCAGAATATCGCTCCGTCTTATGCTCGGGCCCCGAACGGGAGACCACTTCCTAGAGAAGTGCTCCTGGAGGAGAGCTAAATTAGTGGAACATCCCATCTGTGCCGATCGGAGTGGAGGGTGTTAGGTTTATTTTCGTTACGGAATTTCTTGATTCGGTCGCCGCGCTCAAAGCCCGCGATAAAAGCTATGCAATAGCTTAATATGTAACGATTGTATTACATGCGGCCAAGGAATAAATATTGTTGGCTGCAATCGACATCCTTTGCCTTGCATTTATTTGCGCTCTCCGGGTCCCCATCTTCAGGCTCTCCGAGGGAAGGTACCTTGTACAGTCAACGGATGCATAAAGAGTGATAGGGCTAAGTTTTGGCTTACGACCCTCTATATAATTGTAGATTCTCTTGCTCTGTTAATTTCACTTTAATTATTTTATTAACTTCCTTTGTTTTATTTTAATGTCCCGCTTAACGTGACAAATAATAACATAGCCGTTATAGTTGTACTGGCGTAACTTATCTCGCGCATATTTCGTTTTATACATTATTATTCTATGATTATACCCCTATAATATATTCGATTAAGGATATTAAAAATTCATAAACAAACCAATAACTCTAATTAACTAAAAAGTTCATGGTTTAACTTATAGATTGTAAACACTCGAATATGTGAAAGGGGTTAAAATTGACAATTGTTTAGTTATTTATCAAAAATGAATTGAGTTGTTTTAGCCCCTTGTTTACTTAATAGGTTGGTTATAATTTATATTGGTTGTTTTGGGGGCTTTCCCACGCATACTAGTTTTAAGTATTTGAGTACGTAAATAAAGCTGTAGCCAAATTCCGTGCTGGATATAGGCCTCCCCCAAGGCTTGCCACTTTACGCGATCTTCTGCCACCATCATCCATCCCCCAAAAGCGACCTTCCTCAAGTCATCTGTCCATCTAGCGGGGGGTCGTCTCCCACTCTGCGTCTTCCGGTACGTGGTCACCACTCCAGAACTCGTCTACTCCATCGTTCATCGGTTCTGCGACATACTCGTATGTGCCCAGCCTATTGCCACTTCAGCTTGCTACTTTTGAAACCTATGTAAATAAATAAATAAATCTCGAGCATAGCTCTCTCCATAGCTTGCTGAACGACGTTGAATTTGTGGACCAGACCTACCGTCTGTGTCCACGTTTCTGCACCATACAACATTACTGGAAGAACGCACTAGTTTATTTATTTATTTATTTACTAGTTAAAAACTTTTGTCTTCAAACACTGTGGTATGTTCGATAGGAAGATATGACGTAGCTTCCCGAATGCTGCCCATCCTAGCTAATGTGTTCTTTGCTGAAGTACTCCTAATTGGATGGTCTGTCCAAGGTAGACGTATTGTTGCACAACTTCGAGAGTGGTGTTTCCCACGCAGATTGGTCTCGGTATGACATGACTTTTGTCTTGTCCAAGTTCATACCGAGACCAACTCGCTGGGATGCCACATTTAAACCGTTCAGCATTCTGCTAAGATCCTCTAGCGAGCCAGCCATTTGTTAATAAACTGACAAAAAAAATGACATCTGACCCTCGTCGACCCGTCTGGCCAGGCGTGGCAAGTGTAGGCCAAATTCTCTACAAATTTCTAAAAGGCCATTTCCAACAGGACTGTGTTCTAGTTTTCTTTTTTATTTTCATACTAGCACGACATGTGACCTTGCCCCCAAATGAAGGTAAATAGCGCGTAGGGTCTATTAATATTAGCAACTGGAATCAGACACTCATGACTGACATCAGTCCCTAACACTATGCCGGCTTGACTGAGCATGATCCCGAAACATATGGATTCACTTTACTGAGTTTATCGGCACGATCGGTGGATACTTCCCCGCCCCGGCAGACTGGGCAAATTACCACCATCAGTCCGCCTAACACCTATTGAAAAACCTAGTGGATTTTTTTGGTATTTACAAAATATTTAAACACAAGTAATATTGGTTCACTTAAGTAAACGGAATTTATTGACCGTTAAATATTTAATAAACTTGCACACACCGCTGTCAAATTGGTTACATATTGGGGTGGATATTTCGCCCAGCGGTGTCCAAATGTGATTTTTATTGGGTCCAATTTCTCGCCCCCATTGCGACTAAGTGCTTAGATTAAGTGCATATGGGCTACTTGGCAAGCAAATAACAATACTTACAAATTAGTAATTTTGTATTTAAAAAGTATCATCACGACGTATTCCTTTTGGAGTGGTCCAGAAACCACACTTTTAAAGTAACGGATTCTGGATGTGTCTAGCGCACTAAACTCGAGAAATATTTCAAATAAGTTATTGTGAACCAGGAGTCAAACCTAATTTGTAATCTCATAGGCACTGATAACTAAATTTAAAAGGTTATTAATTGATCGTTGTGGTGCAGTTCTGTATATGTTTTATTTTGTAAATCTGATATAGCCGAGTTTTCCTTGCAGATTCCTTTCTCAGTCAAATTAAACATTAACAGGTCACTGGAATCTGCTAAGCTGCTGGTCTTCTGCTAACAGCTTACTTATTGGACCACTTTGCTGCTTAGTCTTCTACTAGCAGGAGTAGAATCATTCAAAATAATTAAATTAATGACGTTTCATGAATGCCTGTAATAGGTTTACGTGAATAAAGATATTTTGACTTTGACTTAACGTTATATAAAGGAATCTTTTATCTAACGGACACTGATAATTTTTAATGCTATTAGATTTTTAGTTAGGTATAAAAATAAATAAATGTCTTTTAAATAATCTTTACTTATATTATAAATGTGAAAGAAGCTTTGTCTGTGTGTCTGTCTGTTAGTCCGTCTTTTCTATATTACTAAAATGTAGAATCATTCAAAAGAATTAAATTAATGACGTTTCATGAATGCCTGTAATAGGTTTACGTGAATAAAGATATTTTGACGTTGACTTTGACTGGATCGATTTTGATGCAATTTAGAGTTGTCATATAGGTAGGTATATTTTTTTATCTTTTAAGTAATTTTATTATTATAACATTTTATGAAAATGTTACCTGTTTATTACAATAATTTATAGACACTTCGTATTTTAATTCGTAATTTATAGAGCTTCCAAGACGGCATTAACGGAATCATACAGTATTTGGTTGGGTAGGGAGAGAAGTAGAATGGTGGATGGTGAGCGTATTATCGCGCAATAAAAAAAAAGGAGACCTCCTTTTCTTAAACCAGCCTATTGCGGTGCCTGCGACACCGAAATACCTCAAGAGCAAATTTGCTTTTCTCTTTTCTCTTCATGACAGGTCGTTGCGATCATCGCATAACTCTACCCTTGCTATTACCTCTCATCACACTAGTTTTATGTCCGACTCCTTCGCAGCTGTTGCCGCAAATCTGTGGAACAACCTACCCTTAGATATCCGACAGGCGCCAAATAGAACATTGTTTAAAAGGATGGTTTTCACACACTTCTTAAATAGATCCCAACAACTGTAAGTATGTATATATTGTATTTGTGTATATATTAAGTATTATAAGTATATTAATGATTAGTATATTAATATTATTTACTAGTAAGTAGTTTAGTTTTAGTAGTATTTTAATTTCTCCCCTATATTATGTTCTTGCGCGAACCTTCCCATACAATGTTCGTAATGTCCCTAAGGTTGACCGAGTAAGAATGTCTAGCGGCATTAGGTCCGCCTTTGTACATAGTGCAAAAAGTTTTAAATAAATAAATAAATAATTTGTCGGTCGCAAGCCCGAGACACCATTCTTCTCATCTCCTACCCACACACGATGGACCCGGCACCCGCACGGTGAATCCATGGAATGCTTAGAAATTTGTCTTCTCTCTTCTTCATATTTCGTTAGAGATCCGAGTTTTTCCCATGGAAATGTATTATGCACTATATCTGTATATAATAACACGTTTTATGTTGTATAGCGTAAACAAGACGCTAGTGTTAAGAGGTTAATGGATGAGTGTGAGTTGGGATTGCGGCGAATGACTCCGGGTCAACTAATTCGATTCCCGCACCCAATTTGTCTAGTTGACCCTACAGTATACTGTTTCAATCAGTTTAACTAAAGATGGCTGAACTCGAGTTGGATTCTTCCTAACTCGTGTTGGGATGGCTGTATTATCAATGTTTTCAATATTTTTCTCTACTTTTTTTCGACGTTTGCTGAAACGATGGGCCCGTGGGGATCGGAACTGAGTGTGTTCTACCGGCCATACTATGGTGAGTGCTCCGAAGAACTCTATAACCTAATCCCTCCCTCTCCATTCTGCAACCGAACCACACGCACAGGTCAGAATATGTATACATACCGTAGTCACCATCCCTTCGCGTACTTATAAATTTGGGGACTCATACATTTGGAGTCCTTCAAACGAAGTGTGAAAAAGCATCTAGTCAAGTCGGCATAGTGTTAGGGACTAATGGCAGTTATGAGAGTCTGACTTCAGTTGCTAACATTCATGGACCTTGCGCGCCACTTACCATCAGGTAGGCCCAAGGTCACATGTCTTGCTAGTATTAAAAAAAAAAGTACTGAAAGCTTTCTATAAAGAGATTGTTCCAAGGCTTATTGACGTCTCTGGTGACAATAGAGATGACAGATTTTTCTCACAAAAATTAATTATCCTAATTCATATGAGAAATGCCGCTAGTGTATTGGGCACCATGCCACAAGACAGTGATTTGGAGTTTTTTTTTTTATAGTACAACTTTGTATTTAATTTTTATTTTCTATATATTCTTTTAGGTTAAATTAATTTAGTTTTTGTTGTAATATAGTTTATTTAATTTAAGGTTTTGTTTGAAATAAACGATTTTATCTCTATCTTAAATTAGGTATATGAAAGAATCACACAAATTTCTAAGCATTGTAAATATTTAAAGATATACATACTTATTTCACAAGCAGAATAAGTCGCCATAACTCCCTTATTATATATGCGTATATGGTTGTATTTTATATATAGTTATATATTTATTTGTTTATGTAGGACATTTATTTATGTATAAGTACTATATGTTTGTAATTAATGTGTGTTTTAATTTAATTTCAATTATCATTTTTCTTCTGCTGCACCCGCTTATTACATATCTCAGTCACAAAGGTTAGTTGGTAGAAAATGCATTTACGGCATTAAGCTCGCCTATGTACCTGCACTTGTTTTGGTTTTGTACAATAAATAATTTAAGATTATTATTATTGTATAATAAGCCCGAGACACCATTCTTCTCATCTCTTACCCACACACGATGGACCCGGCACCCGCACGGTGAATCTATAGAATGCTTAGAAAATTGTCTTCTTCTCTTATACATATAAATACAATAAATAAAATATAATATAGTATATAACTAAGACAATCATTAACAAATCTATGTCGTTACTTTTAGTACTTCTTATGTTTTTTTGTAGTCCTGCAAATACGACTATCATTTTAAATAACAATTATTAGAGGGGATAATTCGTAGCATGTTCGTAGCCTAATAAGATTGGTGACCTTTTCTATACAAATAATTCAATTCGACCTGATCATAGACCATTGTTATGTCCATTACATAGAATTGTTATACAATAGATATCGAATCATCTTTTCATACTTAATTACATCAGTTATTTATGACTGTTTAGACTAACACCCGTATTCAAAGACATTCCCTCAGCGGTCAAACGAAAATTAAAATTAAAAATGGCGTCTTATGGACCAGGTTAAGGCTGACCTTCAAAATAAAACTGTCGGCTCGGCTCTATTTATAACTTTAATAGTTTTTTTTTAATTGTCTTTAAAGGACATTGTACAGAATGTTAATTCCTGATCGGGACACAAAAATATTTATTAATGTAAATAAATACATTTAAATAATATTTAATTTATTTGTCATATTTCTCGAGTTTGGTACGCTGGAGACATCGACAAGCTTGCCACTTGTCATGATTGGCCTATAGTAAAGTGAATCCGCGTATTTATAAGCGTGGTTTCTGACCACCCCGAAAGGGAAACGGTCGTGATGATACTTTTCACGGCGCCAAGCTGCAGTGTTTCGAGAGTTATAGACACTATGGTGTCGTCCACTATCCGAATTGCCCGCCTCTGCAGGACATTGAGAGCATCTGTAAGCTTCAGTGGTTTAGGTCTGATCGTATTTCGACTCCAACTATGTTAAAGCTGGGTTAAAGTTACAGCACGGTGTTCTGAAGAGTAGGAAGACTAACGAAGTCTAACGTCCAATGAAAGAAAATCCTAAGCAGAGAGTAATTAAGTAGCTTGGTAATGCATTTAAGAGCACGTACCAATTACAAGATTGGGTTCAAATGATTGTTGTCGCGTGTGTACCGACCCGCGACCTCTACGACCTCTTAACATCATCTTGTTATGGACATATATCTGGCTGATAAGTACGCAAACTTACATTTTTTTTAAAATGAACTTGATTTTCTAAATATTTTGTGTTACAATTATTTATTATAAAAAAGTAAAGTATCATCACGACCGTATCCCTTGCGGAGTGATCGTCAGAAACCACGCTGTTGTAAGCTAGTTCATATTAGGTTAATACTTAACTAAACTTAACTTTACTATAGGCCCATCATGACAAGTGGCAAGCTCGTTGATATCTCTAGCGTACCAGGGCCCCTATTCTCGCACCTTCCACATGCATGTCGCTCGATTTGCTCGAATGAAGCTGACAGTTTTCTATGGAGATCTGTCGCTTTTCATTCGAATATTTCAAACCAACACGCAATTAGAAAGCGCCAGAATTAGGCCCCAGACTTACTAACTACATATTCACAATTACAGTACAAATGAGTTTTTTCTTAAATAATACTTAATTTAGTTTTAGTATGTAGTTACGTATAATATTACTTTATGGAACTAGTACGTCCGCGAACTACACCAATCAAGTCTAACTTTATAAACATTCGGGCTAAATGGACGTTTCAATAATTTTCAGCCCCTGAGTAAATTATTAGTTACTTTACAGCTTGTGCAATTAATAAATCAATGTGAAACTTATTTATTAAATTATAAAATTACTTGCATGCGCGGGGAATTTCTTAGGGTCCAGCAGCCTTGGTCTATGACGCACCAAAATTGCATTCGACAGGCGTGTTCGTTAAATATATACGTCTTAGACCCGCATCTATGTCATATTATTTTATAATAGTGACATCCGTTTTGAATTGGATATTCACCATGTCTACCAATATTGAATTGTTTATTAGTTATCTATTTTTATGATATATTTATCTTTTGGATACTGTTAATTTTTGTTACATATTTATCGGTAAAATATTTGGCGCGGACAACTGGAACGACCTGTGTCACTGTACCTACGGGAAGGTAAGCGGTACGCGAGGTCCAAGAATTGGAACAACTGACGAGGGTCAAACTAAAAGTTTTTATAATTAAATTATTGTGTCCCCACGAATCGAACCCGGTACCTCAGAGCTAAATCCACGGACTTAACTGCTTAAAGAGAAAACAAATTTCTAAGCATTCCATGGATTCACCGTGCGGGTTCCGGGTCCATCGTGTGTGGGTAAGAGATGAGGAGAATGGTGTCTCGGGCTTGCGACCGACAATAGGCTGATTGAAGAATTGGTGGCATTCCTTTTTTTTTTATTGCGCGATAATACGCTCACCATCCACCATTCTACTCCTCTCCCTACCCAGCCAAATACTGTATGATTCCGTTAATGCCGTCTTGGAACTATTTTAAATTTTAAGTAAATCAGACTAAAAGATTTCGAGATAGTAGTTTGCGGACAGATTGGACAGATGTATATATGACATTTATTGATTTGGAAAAAGAGTCTTGCGTGACTCTTGCCCACGACCAAGTCCAAGACTTGTCAAGTCTCAACATAAAGTAGTGTCGTTGACTATCCGATCGCTCGCCTCTGCAAGACATTATCTTTTAAGAGTTACACATGTGCTTTGTATAAAAAAAAGGAAATGCGTTGGATTCCTATAAACGAAATGTTGATATTGCAACACTATTTACTTCCCACGACAAGCGTGAATGCGTGTTTGGTCAATATTGGCGAGATTCTGTTTTCCTCGCATTGGCCGGCCAAAACAATCTCACAATAGGCCGTTCTAAGAATTCAGGCCCGCACGCACACTCGAGGCAAACAATGGCATACAGATTGTATAACAAAATTACAATCCAAGCTAATATTTATTACAAATGCGAAATAACTTTTTAGACTGTCATTCTGTCATCAGCAGAAGTATTTCATTACTTTATCATCTTCAATATAGTGGATTCTGTTTACCTGTCACTTTTTGCCCGAGTTCTGCCGATCATAGCCGAGCTCACGTCAAAATAACGTTTGCCACGATTTCAAAAGCCACTTTAAATAATTAAATAAAGGTAAAAAAAATATTGTCCGTAAATATTTCGAGGCTTTACAATTAATAATAATAATTATTATATTCATCGCCAACCCGTCTGGCCAGCGTGGCAAGTATAGGCCAAATCCTCCAGATATATGTTCTGGAAGGCCCATCTCCAACAGTGGGGTTCTAGTACGCTGTGTTCTAGGGGCTGTAATGATAATGATGAATTATTATTATTATTTTCGAATAACAAGATTCAATGGGTTAGTAAAAACAAACTTTTATATACATTTAAGGGGGGTCCCCTTCTCTCTCTCACTCGCACAATCCAACACACACAAACATTTATACTAAGTGAGGTAATAAGCCTCGCCAAGCCTTGGTCTTGCTATGGGCAACACTATATGTAACTATATCTACTATAATAAGTATCCGCCTCCGTGGTCTAGTGGTAACAAACGTTGCCGTGAACTCGGGAGGTCGTGGGTTCGATTCCCACCGGGGGCAAGTTGTACATTGTATAATTTGTCTCGGTCTGGGTGTTTATATGTATAATATGTATATATTTACAAAAAAAAAAAAAAAAGTATAATATGTAGTTTTTCAACCATCTAGTTTCCGTAACACAAGCTACGCTTACCACGGAAACTAGATGGCGCTGTGTAACCTGTCTGGAAATAAAAAAAAAATATATATATTTAGTCTATACATACTATTAATATAGTTTATTCGTTAGAGTTGCACCCCACATATGTATACTGTCTCATTCTCCCAAAGGTTAGCTGGTAGAAAAAGCCGAAATGGTACGAACATACTTTTAAATAAAGTGCAATAAAGTATTTAATTTGAGCTCAGTAGGTCGGAAGGCAAACAACATCATTTTACATCCTGGTCCATTGCATATAGTCAAAGTTCAGTTAGTTTATTTCTGTCGGTCGTCCGTCGACGGTGAACTGAATGGCACAAGTGATTTGACCTCCGCCCGGTCAATTAAAATGTTATCTCTCATTCAAACCACCAAAGTACATTCATACACGCAGTAGCTATAGGCTATGGTGTGTCTAGATCAAAGTGATCAAAAAAAGAGCTGACATTGGTTGATATTTTCATACTAAATCTTTAATAATAATTATGTTTATTACATTATTTTTCGTACATTATTATATATATAGTACACAATTCCGTAGCATGCAGGTAACAACAAAATCAATTTGAAACTGCACGTCTAACACGACCATTTCCGGCGAAGGACTGTCATAGACTAATTTATTCTGGTACGACTGTCCTAGCTCTATTTTTTTTTGTTACCTCTTCTGTTTATTCCACACCTTTGCAGCCGTGTCTTCTTTCTTAGTAACCTTTTACTTAAGCCACTTCTTCACATGACTGGTTTTATTTTGTGGATTGTTATTATATTATATATATATATATATATAATCCATAATTAATAATTTATATATGTACTTGTATATGTATTAGAATGTAATTATTAAGTATTATTAGTATGTATTTGTTGTTATGTCTCCATATATCTTACAAATTGTCATTTAATAAACTGCCTCCGTGGTCTAGCGGTTAAGTCCGTGCATTTAACCTCGGAGGTACCGAGTTCGATTCCTGGTCGGGACACAAAAATATTAATTAATGTATATAAATACATTTAATTAATATTTAATTTATTTATGATATTTCTCGAGTTTGGTATGCTGGAGACATCGACGAGCTTGCCACTTGTCATGATTGGCCTATAGTAAAGTTGGCTAAATGTGAATCCGCTTATTTATAAGCGTGGTTTCTGACCATCCCGAAAGGGAATCGGTCGTGATGATACTTAACTTTTTTGTCATTTAATAATATTGCACCTACTGATACTGTCCAAATATCCTAAAGGTTTGGCTGTCAGAGAATGTCTAACGGCATTAAGTCCGCATTTGTACAAAGTGCAATTAAGTTTTGAAATAAAAATAATAAAATAAAATGAATTGTCTGCTAAACTAGAAAAACTTTACACTTAATAAGCAATCTAAATTTATAGTTTTATTATAACTTAGGTATAATTATGTATATTTTTATCAATAAGTAAGTCGAGGGATTGACTAACTTATATGGTAGCTCTAGATAAGTTTTTTATAAAAAAAACTAATGTAGGGTAACAGTGTTAGTTTTGGATAGCAAGAAAACTGTCAGAAGGCAGTAATGTTAGTCACAGACACACAGTGGGGTCGTCCAGGTTGATGTACTTTTGATACTGGGCAGGCTTAGTTTTACAGCTTTTGATATTACAGCGTCCGTGGCTCACGAATCTAGGTTCCACTACTTCAGCTCTCCTCCAGCACTTTTCCAGGAAGTGGTCTCCTGTTGAGGGCCGTGCGTTTAGTCAGATCGATGACAAACTCTTAAATAGTAGTCATCTCCAGATCTCGAAAAATGACGGAACTACGCACGAATCACGGCGCTTGGTAAACAACTCTTTGTTCTGCTGACTTTGGATCTTGTCCCTATTGCTCTTGCCCAGAAGGTGGGGTAATGTCAGTGCTGGCGACTTTTAAAATATAGCAACTTTTATACTTTTATGACTACAACTTGCCCAGTGTTGCTATCGAGAAAATAAGGCACGCTAACTCACTGCGTTCACGAATGTGATTGGCCTGTAAGACCATCATTTAATCAACATTCAGTTGAACAATAAGCTCACAAGCAAAGTCAATACCTCTCATCATCTTTTTCACAGGCCCTAGAACACAGTGGCCTAGACTTGCACTGCTGGAGATAGACCATGAAGGACCTTTCTCGATTTGACATTATGCCATCACGCTGGCCAGGTTTTAGAGTTAACAGCTCCATCTAGCCTAAGATATAGACTAAGTTGCACTCTACATTTTTGGAGTGCGAAAGCTGTAGTAGGCTCTCAAATTATGTTTTAAAATTCAACACACCTGGCCAGAGCGTAGCTTGAGCAGGCATTTTTTTTAGTTAAGGAGGTTATTTTTTGCAGTGGAGATAAAAAGCGATTTAAATATTGAAAACTTCGAATGTCCATTATTGGTGGTTTTACCCTAAAAGCTGCAACTTTTGCCACACACGCAGTTACATTTGCCTTTTTTGGATTTAAAAAAAAGTCGCGTGCATATATTTAATTTAATGAATGCTTAAGCTATTTGATCACATAATTATTTGCCTTTTAAGTGTTTATTTTAATATTTATTTAAGTATTCATTAAATGATCACGATTTTAATTTAATGACTATATCGGGAGTTGAGATTGAGGTAAGTTTAATTTTTATATATTTATAAATTTCAGGAGTGTTAACACTTTTGACCTTGCTCGCACTATCCATTTTATTAATAGATTTATTAAGTCTTTTGAGAAAATGAAATATTTTGGACATACATATGTTATCTTTCATATCATATTGATTTACTTTTGTATATAACTTTGTATTTGTGTTTTATTATTTATTTTTTGTTTTAAGTTTAGTTGCCTACTTAAGTTAGGTTAGTTTTTACTTGTATTATTTATATTATTTAAAAAAAAAAAATCTGTAACGTTTAATACCTACCTATGTACTTTAATCTTAATTTAGTTTTAATTTGGTATATTGTTTAGGACTTATGTATTCTGTACCATGTCCGTAAATAAATAAAAAAAAGGTTCTTCGCGCCATTTTGCGCGGACTTGTCAAGTGCAAGTTTTTGTTTTGTATATTAATTTACTGTGAATATTGTTGGTCAAAAGTGGTGTTGTTTTGTTTAATAATGTTCTACAATGTAAATAGTTATGGAAAACGATAAATTGTTCTTTGAATATGGGGCACAAGTTGCAGTTTATTTTTTGCGGTTTTCCCGCGCTGTGCACTCCCGTATTTTACCCCACGTGTTTGAGCTATAATGCCGCGAGTGACTCCAAGAAAAGCATCAAATTCTGCAGCATCTGGAGTGCTAGAGATGAGCCTTTAAGAACATATTTCTGGAGTTCTACACTCGTCGAGCTGCATTGGCCTGATAGTCTAATGTAAATTTTAATGACAATTTATTTACGATTCCACAAGTCTGTATTAGTGGAATGTCCTACAGAGGCGAGCTGTTCCAATTGTTGACGATGCCACTATATCTGGAACTCTCGAATCCCTGCAGCTTCGCCGAGATGTAGCTTCTCTGAGCGTGTTCTACCGGCTATACTACCTTCGCATTTCCTTCCTCATCATTCCGCAACCGAACCACACGCGCAGGTTAGAATATGCAGCCACATACCGTAGTCACCATCCCTTCGCGTACGTATAAATTTGGTGACTCATACATCTGTCGCACAATAAAGATGTGGAATGCTCTTCCAGCCTCTGTGATTTCACTTTCGTATAACCTGGTGGAGCCCTTCAAGCTAAGTGTAAAACTTCTATCTAGACAAGCCGGCATAGTGTAAGAGACTGATGTTAGTCATGAGTGTCTGATTACAGTTGCTAACATTATATACCTTGCAAGGCCGTGCGAATATAAAAATAAAAAAAAACAAAACTACGGTTTAACCTTTTATGGCCACGTACACTCTTTAGCAAATTTCAAATGCCCAGTTTTAGTTAAGTCAATGTGCAATATTTTTCGTCTACGCGCCGTAATGGGATAAATCTTGGGCTTTGACAGCGAGGCGTGATCTCAAGCGGGGCGGAGACGCTGACGATTGGCGAACAACGCCCCACGCCTACACGTAGAGCTCGCCACAACTATAAAACGCGACGGAAAAACAGACGAAAAACGCGGGAAAAACATCAACAAAATAGTGAAAACAGGCTTTTTAAAACGGAATCACATTTAGACAACTTTCCTATGTCGTCCTTAGCCGTCATGGCAATTTGCAAGATCTTCGATGTCTTTAGCGTACGCACGCCAAGAAACCATCGTCATCACATCTCCTAGCCCCAGAGTTCGAGACTTCCAATATTGGAGAAGTAAATAGAAATTTCAGGAGAAGTCAAAGTCAAAATGTCTTTATCCACGTAAACCTATTACAGTCATTAAATTATTTTGAATGATTCTACTCCTGCTAGTGGAAGACTAATAGACTAACTAACTAAAGGAATTGAAGTGAAAAAGCAAAAGAGTAAGCTGTTATGAAGACCAGCAGCTTAGCAGATTCCAGTGACCTGTCAATGACTGAGAAAGGATTCTGCAAGGAAAACTTAGCTATATCAGATTTACAAAACTTGGCGCTTGGCCAAGGAGTTGTCAAAGCGGCTGACAGAAAGGTCTGGAGACAGGAAGGCTGGCAATTATTTCTGCCAACGTATTAGCCTCGCTATACAGAGGGCAAAAGTCTCCTTGGGACTATCTCGGATGGGACGTCTCTAGAGGACATTTTTTATTTATAGTTTAGTTTATTTTTAATTTTATTCTTTAGGTAGCTTTTAACTTATATTTAATGTACTTGTAATGTAATTAACTTCGAAAAATTTTTATTATTCGATAAAAAAATGACAATTTTAAGATTCCATCAGTTGGTATTAGTGGAACCGGTACCGACGGCTTAGCGTGCTCTCCGAGGCACGGGAACGGTGTTGTTAAAAATGTACGTAAGTGTATTTCTCATTAGTACATGACGTGGGGGGTTTAAACCGAGCCACATCTGGTATTCGTATCGACTCAAGACATATGACATATAAATAAATTATTGTTTTGATCAGGAATCGAATCCGGTAACTTTGCGTTTAAGGCTGGGATGTACCAAAACGAAGTATCTGTAATTTTAACGATTAAAGTTAAAAATGGCGGTCTCCAAAATAAAACTGATAAATTTTCTTTTTGACTTTATGTTGGTGCAACCCAGCTTTAATCTACCGCTACAACCGCTAGACTACAGAGTCAGTCACAAAATAAATAATTCCAGTTTTAACCCTAGCCTGTTGTTTTTTATGCCCAAACATACTCGAATAAGTAACTCGAACAATTATATGTTTAAAAATTACCTTGTTGCAAAAAGAATGCAATTCGAATAAACATCAATAAGTCCGCACTATTTAAACGAAACATAAATACATATTCGAATGTATTCGATTTAAATATATTAAATATTTAAATCGAGTCGAGGTGAAGTTCAAAGTCGATTTATACGATCGTGTAAAGCTGGGTCCACATATGTAATGAAGAAACGGCGGAGTGTGAGAGCTATATAAAAACGATGCATATATTTACCATATTGCATACAAATAAATATTATTATTATTTTCCTGATCCGATCCAGCCCCTAGAAGACAGTCCTATAACTCCAGAAATTCTGGAGAATTTGGCCTACACTCGTCATGCTGGCCTGAAAGGCGAATGTCAAATTTTAATAACAACACACACAATTTTGTTCAGAGTATATATGTATAAATCAAAACTAAATCTAGTGGAAATAAGCGTGTAGAGTGTGAAAGTGGTATGTGAGATTTGTGTGTGTGGGTGCGTATGATGTTTATAATATACCTAATCTTGTCCTGTTATTTCTTGGTCGATATATTTTCACAAAAAGTAGTTATGTAGTCTGTTTTGAGTTAAATTCCGAACGGGCAGTTTATACACGTTGTAAACTCCCATATACGAGACTCGTTTAAGCGATAGTGCCGCGTATTCTAATTCAGAAGTCAAAATTACTTTACTTGCGTAAAGCGGTTCAATAAGTATATATTTATTCTGATCACCGACGCATATCGTAATCGCAAATGTGAACGCGGTCTCAATACTCTGTCGATACGATATAGGTAATGACAGGATACGGGCATACGATACGCCACAGTGATACATATGTAGATCCAGCTTAAAACGAGCCTATCCTTTGTTAAAATCTGGAATTAAATTAACTGTCAGGGTCATTAAAAAAACAAATACTGGCCGTTTCATATGTCAAGCTTAAAAACTCCGTATTAATATATAAATCCGAAAGAAGCTTTGTGTGTCTGTCTTCGCGCTTGAACCGATTAGAAACTTGAAACATATCGTAATGGTATCGACACGACATGCGACCCTACATCCACATATGGGAACTGGCAATTTGTCCTTACTGTTATTTGCTAACATTTTTTTTTTTTTTTTATAGAGATAACTTTTAAATTTAAACGTAAATAGAAAAAAAGTATCATCACGACCGTATCCCTTCCGGGATGATTTTTATTATTGGTTAATTACGCCACAAAAAAAAAAGACAATTCGCGACAATAATGCGAGTAAACGTTGTTTGCGATTTTCAAGCACTGTGAAGTCCGACGTGCTAGGTGATATTGCCGCGAATGACTCCAAAAAAGCATCAAATTTTTTAATACTTGTGGAATTTGATGATCCTTAGTTATAGAGACAATTTTTTTAAGCATTCCATTGATTCACCTTGCGGGTGCGGGATCCACTGTGTAAGTAAGAGATGAAAAGAATAATGTCTTGGGCTTGTGAACGACAATAGGTTGATGTAAAAAGGCGGCCTGATTTTATTTTATTGCGCAACAAGACGCTTACCAGGGATACCAGGATAAAGGGTGTGGTTCACTGGGATGCGGCTGATGAACTGCACGAGCAGATGTGGACATCGACCACAGACTGCCCACAGTCCAGGGAGGCCCTTCCCAACCCAGACAGGCGCCTCACACGACGCCTCCTGGGCCTTGACAGAGCCAGGCTACGAATAGTGGGGGTCTTGACTTTAACATTACAGATAGCCCACTGTGTAGAGGATGCATGACGGAGGAGGAGACGGCCGCGCATGTGCTCTTGGAGTGCGACAGTGTGGCTGCGCCTAGACTGAGGTTCCTCCGGACTGCGAGGACTCTTCCGGAGCTCGGCAGGAACGTAACGGGTCTCCTGGCCTTCCTGGAGGAGATCGGATGGCTCCAACGAAGGAATAAAGGTCACGCACAATGGTCCAATAGAGACTAAGTGCGGAAAAGCCACCGTAATCACAATCATACAAGACGCTTACCATCCACCATTCTACTTCTCCCTACCCAACCAAATACTGTATGATGTCAATATGAAGGTCTTTCCATAAATGTATTGACGGCAGATCTGCTGAGCCCAATTATTTCAGTAAGTGGTGCTAAAATTTTGCTGGAACTCCTCTTGGACCAACTTCCACTGCGTAAAGCTAAGTCTTGAAAAGGTACCAGATCATCTTCTCTGTGAGATCATAATATTTAATGTTGTCGTTAGAATAACACCCCAGTTATGAATAAATATCGGGCTGACGATGTACTAATAAATAAAACAGGTTTATGAATATAATAAGTAGATATATGTAAAAAAATACTTTATAACTTCAATCAAAGCGCAAAACGGCTTGTAAGTGACAGCCGTCGTAGTGACGTTCCCAAACCTCAACGAGTAGCGTTGTAGTCTCAAATCAATTAAATGACCATTATCGATGATTTCGCAAATAATATTCGAACCATGTCCTTAAAATACCTTTAAAAAAACTACAATATTAATTTCGCCAAAACTGACTTTGACTTTTGACAATCTATCGTTTGCGCTTAGTACGCAGGTTACTAAAATAATACTATAACAAAAGATACCACAAATGATTAAATAATTCAGTAAACTTCTACTTAAATAAACGCAAGTTGACAAGAGTGAAAATTGCCGCAATTATCCTCCATTAAAAGTACATTACAATTTTCCATAAAATTACTCTTAATTTACCGACACTTATACCAAAATTAATTGCAATAAAGATGGACGTGTTGACACCGGAGCCTTGAAAAAATCTATGGCCGCAGGACTAGTATCATTTGCCTGAATAAATTAAAGGAATAACGTCTGCATTTTGAATTTGGAACCGTTGAAATGCGCGTGGATTATAACCAGATATCCATTGCCTAAATAATAATAAATATATTTAAAGTAGAAACACAAGTGTATTTTTTTGTGTACTCTAGACACATCGACGAATACTAAATGATTTCTTTAAAAGTATCGATCAAGAATGAATCCTTAATCGTAGTTAAAAGCATGGTTACGAGCCACCATGGAAGGGATACGGTCGTGATAATAATTAACTTTTTTTTTTCTAGATTCTAGGAGACATCGCGCCCACCTGTTGGTAAGCGGTACGCGAGGTCCAATTTGGCCAGTTGCTCTCAACTGACGCCAGTGAATGACTGGCCAAAGCTGACAGAGCATTCCACATCTTCAGCGTGCGACCGATGTTTCTCCAATTTTTATTGTACCTATTTTGAATTGAAATACATAACCGTTCGTTTTAATGCCTGTCCAACACGGGTGACTCAGCGGTCGCGGTCTACTGCATGCGAAAATTTAACGCTCGCATCATGGGGCTCGACCTCTGGTACTTAAAACTAAAAACGAAGCAAAGACGTATGTTCAAAACGGACGAAGCAAGAATACAACCGGTATGACGTGGATATGTCAGAATACGCATGAGTTAATGCAGTAGAAATGAAGTCGTTGCGTCGGATATGCGGAGTCACTTTACACCAACCGCATACGTAATTACAAAATACGCAAAAGGGTAGGTATGAAAAAAAAAACATAAGAACAAAAATAAGGAAAGGCATGCTCCGATTGTTCGGGCATGTTGAAAGGATGAGGGAAGATAGATTGACGAACCAGATATATAATGCGAAAGTTGTGGGTAAAATAGGCCCAGGTAGACAAGAGATAAACCTACGAGTATCACGATCAAATAAACCAAACTATTGCTAAAAGCCATCGAATCAAAACGGCATGTATGAAGAGGTTGATGAATGTCGAAGAAGCGAAAAAGGTATGTCGTGATCGTGGTAACTGGCGCTCAATTACTTTGCCGGGTACAAACGGGATTTGATGTAAAGATGAACGTATGAGAATCAAAGCTGGACCAATCGTACAGAATGAATTAGTTTATGACAGTCATTGCAGGTTATGGTCGTGTACGAGGTGCACTTTCAAATTAATTATATTGTTGTTTGACAGACAGTATGCCGACCTGCGTGCTGGAAACGAAAAACACGTTCTTCTTTGACAAGTGAACAGTCAGTTTATTTTCGCAAGTAGATCTTGATTAAACTAATACACGGACAATTCTAGAAGTTGTCATTAGGAAGTTCCGCTATTCGATCATAGATGGCGCTATTATAGATGCACACAATTATAGCCTTACAAACAATGATCATAAGGTTAACATTGCCTTCAGTTAGTGTTCAGTTTACCATCAGACAAAACAGTTCCTAAAGTTGATTATACCTCTAGATGGAGCTATTAAAGTTGCACACAATTGTAGTCTTAAATACACTAGCTATAAGGTTGGCATTAGCTTCACTTATTTCTCAGTAAACACGTTTTTTTTAACTGTTACTTATATTTAAAACATATGACATTTAGGTTACTTTGATAACAAACATAAGTTTTTTATATTTATATATATATATATATATATATATATTGTTTTTAAGTGACAACGCCCTTTTAAAGCTGCTGATCTTACATAGTGTAATATTTATTAATATATTTTGTGACATTTACTGACATCTAATTTAATAACGTAGGTTTAAGTAGTATAGGAACTGACAGCGCTCTTTTACAGCAGCATCTATATTTAGGGAGTGTATAATTTCATTGCAGCCCCTAGACCTCCACTGCTGGAGATGGGCCTTCCAGAACATATATCTGGAGAATTTGGCCTATACTCGCCACGCTGGCCAGACGCCTTGGCGAGGAATAAAAGTGTATAATTTACATAGTTTTAATTTGGTAATGACGATGGCTGTTCTTTGCACTAATGGTCGATCTTTTGCTATCCTTCCATGATATGTAAACTGTTAATTGTATAACTGACAAAACCAAGTGTACGTCATGTATCTTATGGTGAATAAATGAATTGAATTGAATTTGCCCTGGTTGTTTATAACAATAAATTATTTGTTGGGACTGACCCCTATATTATGATATACGTCTTCGTCACCACGCATCTATTTTAAATTTACATTATGCAAATTAATTAATGTTTAATGCAAATAAATAACAAATAGAACATCTATTACAAATTAACACGTATCGAGTAGACATTTTAAAAGAAGAAGACTTGTCAGGTAATAGAGAAGTGAATTAAACTTGTAACTGAACAAACGAACGAATTTTTGTACATTATTCGTAAAAATAATGTAATCCTTAAATGTTTTCAATTTAGTTGGGTTTTAGTGATAACAAAATAATAATAAATTAAACATTTTATTCATGAACAAAAGCTCTTTGTTGTTTATTCTCTTCTCCCGATGGATGATGAATGCGGTGATAGGGAAGGCAAAGGGTCTAGCCCATACAGCCAAGTCTGACGTAATATATCTTTCTTTTCTATGAGTTAATGAGGTCATCATCAAATTCCAGATGCTGCAGAATTTGATGCTTTTCTTGGAGTCACTCGCGGCATTGTAACCAAAACACGTCAGGTAAAATATGGGAGTCCATAGCGCGGGAAAACCGCATAAAATAAACTGCTACTTGTGCCCTATATTTAAAGTTCAATTTATCGTTTTTCATAATTACTCACATTGTAGCACATTATTAAACAAAATAACACCACTTTTGACCAATAATATCCACAGTAAATTAATTTACAAAACAAAAACTTGCACTTGACATGTCCACGCAAAATGGCGCGAAGAACTCTGAACAAAAGCACTTTTCGTTTAAATCTGCTTTAGATCTTCTTTTTCATAATTTTGGCAAGGCATAGAAAATTAATCATTCAGCCAACATACTTTTAAGTATTCGTTATAGCTTATCCGAATACTTTAAAATAATAATCCTAAAAAAGCTTTATTGCACAAAATATCACTTAAAATTAATGTGCACAGGAGAGCTTTAAGCCGTGAAGCGGTTTTCACCAGCTAACATTCAAATACAGGCATTGTAAACTAGTCCTTCTGCCGAAAGGATTATACGTAAATATGTTGTTTTTTTAAATTAAACCAGCCAGTAATTGCAGTAATTTAAAAAACACAATAGTAAAGTTTGCGAAACAAAGGATGTGCGATCTGATAACTTGAAATCATCTACAGCTGCGTTAAATGCAACTATAGCTATAAACAATGACTTTATATGTAAAAACGGAGAATTAAATACATACAAGTCATTGATGAACATTCGTTTTAAATACTAAAATAATTGTATTACCTAACATCTAAAATTTTTAGGAAATTTCAATAATGCTACTCGAAGTTACAATTATAACTTACGCATACGTATAATGATAGTATGTCGTCTATTTAGTGTATACCTACTGATTAATATATAGTTTTGTATGTAGTATATTAGATTTAGTATTTAAGTTTGATTTTTTTTTTTTTTTTTTCAAAAATCTTAATGCTCCTATTATATTTAGGTACTGCCTCACATAACAAATGCTCTAAATTGTCCCTAAGGTTGACTAGTAAGAATGCCGGGCATTAAGTCCGCCTGAGGGAAACGGTCGTGATGATACTTTAATTTACTTTTTATATTTTTTAAAACTAACATTAGCACGAAAAAGTAATAAATTTATCTACAAAATATTCCTTATTAAAATCCAAACAGTAATGAAATATTTTTAACCAAAGCTGCATCAATTTAATATTAAAGTTAATGTTGCTATAAGACAAAAAAAATACCATGTTATTGAACGTACGTTTAATTTAAAAAAAAGTTAAAAATGAAATGCGCAGAGATTTTTCAAGGCAAAGATGGCAACACCTGTATCCGCTGAAGGCGCAGGATGTAACCACTCCCGTGTGTCGACACACTTTAGCCAACCTCACCAATTTCCGACTCTGACCTTAATATTGACAACAATATAAAAAAAAACAAACATAACAGTGTATTTAAATTAATATTTAATTTTTATTTTTATTTAAATAATAATTACAAACTACTTCATTGCAGCCCCTAGAACACAGCGTCCTGCTGAAGATGTGACTTCCAGAACTGGAGAATTTGGCCTACATTCGCCACGCCAGACGGCTTGGCGAGGATATGATGTCAATTTTTAATGACAATTTATTAACGATTCCACAAGTTGGCATTAGCACAACGGCTTAACGCTGCTCGAGGCACGGGAACGGTGGTGTTGTAAATCTATGACTGCAGTACGTAAGAAAAGTGTATTTCTCATTGGTACATGCCGGGTGGGTTTGAACCGACCTTTGTAGGATTTAAGGTTCGCGTTCTTACAACCGAGCCACCACCGCGCCTAAATACTTAAATAGAAGAAATGAGAAAAAAAACAATCTATCCATAATAATGCAGTCTAGAGACGACCTGTCAGAGGTATTAGTTCTCAAGATAGTAGTTTAGGGACAGACACTAAAATCTCACCAGTATCATCACGACCGTTTCGGGGTGGTCAGAAACCACGCTTATAAATAAGTGCTGGTATATAAAAAAATAAAAAAAATGTCTACAGATATTTCTAGAGAATTTGCCCTGCATTAGCTACGCTATGGCCAAACGGGTAGGCGAGGGTCTAATGTATTTTTTTTTCAAGGTATCATCACGACTGTATCCCTTTCGGAGTAGTCAAAAACCACACCTTTTTAAAACGGATTCACATTTAGCCAACTTTACTATAGGCCAATCATGACAAGTGGCAAGCTTGTCGATGTATCTAGCGTACCAAACTCGAAAAATATCACAAATAAATTAAATATTAATTATATACATTAATAAATATTTTACCACGGACTTAACCGCTAGACCACGGAGGCAGTTTACACAATCAGAAACAAATATATATCTTCAGACCAGTACCAAGACCTGTTGTTCTAAAGCAAGACTGGCCAAGTCTTGGTCTTGCTGTGGGCAACACTAATAGTACCTATATTTTTTATGTTAAATTAATTTATTAAATTCCAAAGAGGCAGTGATCAGTAGTGTATGGGGTAAGTCGGCCATCGCATTTTCTGTGTGTCACCTAAAGTGCTTATCTGACTATTGTTTAACGCGCTTTATTTATTCCCACGCTTTGGATGTACTTTACAGAGTCACTGATAACGTACAACCAGTTCATGGAAGAAAGAAGACATTTGTATTGCCTTTGTAAGTATTTAAAACTATAGATATTAAACAATTTCATGACGGCATTAACAGAACTTAATTAGTATTCTAAAATGTTTCCTCACTGGCCCTTTTTTATCGAATTTTGTATGTTAACCATAACTCTCCAAACCTCGAAACATTTAAATATTTCCGGTAAACCAAGTTGTTTTTTTTATCTGGCAACATTGAAGAATGCGTTCCTATATTCCAAATTATCATTTTGTCAGAATTACTACACGCTCTAGCACTTTTGACATCCATAAGTCTCTCTCTTTCATATTTTAAATATTCGTGTGTAGCAAGTTTTACCATTTGTTTTGTTTAAAAAATTAACTAATTATTAATAATAAATGCAAGTTTAAACAGTGTAAATATTAGTCGAAAATAATATAAACACGCTCAAGGAACCTCTTTCCAAGGAAGTACGTAGCGATGTGCCTTGAGTTAGTATCTTAGGAAACGTGTGTTCATACCGTTGGGTAGAGAAAGATCAAGACCCTCAGACAGTTGTTTGGTATGGGCTTTCCATGCTCCGGGCAGGAAAATCGCCTTCGATAGGCGATTGATAGAGTATAGATATCCAGCACTACAGGGCAACCTCGTGTAGGTATCACAAACACATCACCCTATATTGTTCACCTATTTTACATCTGTATACTTTTTGTGACAATAAATGATTGTATTATTATTATTTATTATAGGTGGCACCTTAAGAAGAGAAAGAAGCTATAATTATGGACGATATGGTTTTTTTTACGTATTCCTATCCTACCTAGGTACAGACATTTGTGATAAGTTATGGTTGTAATAGCGGTGGTGGCAAGAACACTTTCTTTAACATCCTAAAAAGGTGGGTTCGAACCTGGCATGTACTAATAAGAAATACACATTTGTTACGTACATTTGCGATAGATTCAAAACACTACCGTTCCATGACTCGGAGAGCATATTAAGCCGTCGATCCGGGTTCCACTAATACCAATTTGTGGAATCGTTAACCCGTATGGCCAGGATGGCGAGTGTAGGCCACATTCTCCAGAAAAATCTTGAAGGCTCATCTCCAACATCTAGGACTCTGTGTCTAAGGCTGTGAAGTTGAAGTAAAGATGGTAATTGATTCTAAACCTGCTAGAAGATTAGCACAGAAGATTATAGTTGATGACCATAAAAAGACCATCATTATGTTCCTTGTCACTATAGACCCGATACCCGCACGGTTAATGCATAAATTGCTAAGACATTGCGTTTCACCTTTATCAACTAAATTATCATTTTTTTTTATAAAACGTCTGTTTGTAGGTTAGGTATTTTTTATTATTTTAAGTAGGTATTTAATTGGTACAGCTTTATTCACTGTTAAGTTGAGGGCTAAAAAAAATTTTCATTAATTGTACCTAATTTTTAGTTAAAAACAATTAACCTCATTACTGCCCCTAGACCTCCACCGTTGGAGATGGGGTTTTCGAAACATATATCTGGCCAGACGGGTTAGCCAGCCTATTAACGCTCAATTAATGGATTACATTGTTAACCCTTTATAGGTCAAAGGACAATATCATTTATAAATAGATAAAAAATACCCAAATAAATATCTTGTATATATTGTATAAGATACTATGTATGTGTTAACTGGTTTAATAGAATGTTAATAAAGAAAAAACATGTACCTATTTGTAACGTAATTAAAATGAACAGAGGGCGGTAATGGGGCACATATTGAAAACAAAGCACCTAGGTATAAGATTTTCATAACTTTTGGCAAGCTGTCAAAAAAGTAAGGTTTCCGTGCCAAAGTTTTAAACAAAGAAGTCAAGTGCAGAATCCAGGCGTAAAGAATTGTGACAAGCATTATGAGCCAAATATATTATATCCAATGACGTAGATATACCAATTACCCATTTGATGCAATTTGGGCCATCACACTCCGACTTTATGACTTCACTCACTCAAATATCACTTGGAGTATTACCACTATTCAGTTATTATTGTATTATCACACATATTAAATGGCACTTTTTGTAAAGTTTATACATTTAGCGATGTTAGCAAAGTTATTCCACGAAAGACTACACACGCGCGTGCTTCGCTGCGGTCGCCGCTCGACTACGCTGTGGGCGCTAGGCGGGGGGCTACAAAAATCGCCAATTAGGTATAGCCGTTCCCCTCAAAACAAAAACTAACTAACCTATCTACTAATTCACAGACTGAACCTGTTAGTTTCGGAAACTAGAATGAGCTAAGTTGAAGGATTTTTTTGATACAGCTTCCGATACGGGCCCACCTGCTCGCTCTCGGAGGATTCTGTGTGTTAGAGCGAGATGCGGGATGTTTTTTATTGAAGACTGAGCCCCGGACCGGATGGCGGGCTCGGTTATGAATGAATCGTGCGTCTCGCTTGCAGTTTAGTAGAATTATATATCTGTCTCACACAGGTACAGGTTGTCGCCGAAGAGGAAGTGAAAGGGACAAGAGGTATAGTAAATATTGCGTTTCTTGAATCCGAGAAGAGTAATTTGTGAAGGGTTTGGTTTTTTGTGAAGCTTTACAGTACCATTGACTTGTCCTGTATCTTTGAGTACAAAGACGGACAATAAATGTAGGTTAGATTGTTACACGCTACGGCGAATTATGTACCTACTTACATATCCATGTATGGATCGCGATGTAGATTTTTCCCTGTTGATTATTTTTTTTACTTCCAATGCGTTAATACTTGTAGGTAATGTGTTTCATTGATTATCATTACAGGCCCCTAGAACACAGAGTACTAGACCTCTAATGTTGGAGATAGGACTTTTAAATTCACTACTAAACCTATACTACACACATTAGAATTCAAAATCGTTTATTTGCTTTGAATGTGTTTAGTAAGTTTACTGTAAGTCCGTGGATTTAGACGCAGAGGTACCAGCTTCGATTGCTGGCCGAGGCACAATATTTTTTTAAATTATAAATTTAATTAAAATTTTAATTTGTTTGTGATGGTATTTCTCGAGTTTGCTACGCTAGAGACATCGACGAGCTTGCCACTTCACTTGAGGGCTAGTATAGTCCTCTAGACCACTGGGCAGTAAAATGTTAACCGTAAATTCGTAGACATTGAGCCAGTGCTAAGCCATGACTTAATCCGGACCTAAGTATGTCAACGTCACCGTCAACGAGATGACGGGGCCGAAGCGATGCATACATTTACTATAGGCAGCCTGTCCACTGCATGCCCGTCACCTGAGCGCCGTCATCCGCCGAACAAAACTCGGCCCGAAATAATCTCGTGTCGGTGACGGCGGCGGTGAACAAACGCCTTATGGTTAAGTATGGGGCGAGGTGTCAATGTTTATCAACCTTTGAAGATGCCATCATCACTAGAATGTGACCAACTATTTTGATGCAGTCTATAATGTAAATACGTGCATTGAGAAAAATAGCCCTTAAATACGACTAAATATTGGTGCGAGAGGAGTTCCAGCAAAATCTGTGCATCACTTACTGAAAGAATTGGGCCTAAGCAGGTCTGCCGTCAATACATTTATGGAACGAGCTTCCAAGACGGCATTAACGGAATCACAGTATTAGGGAGAGAAGTAGAATGGTGGATGGTGAGCGTATTATCGCGCAATAAAAAAAAGGAGGCATCCTTTTCTTAAACCAGCCTATTGTCGGTCCCAAGCCCGAGACACCTTTGTTCTCATCTCTTACCCACACTCGATGGACCCGGCACCCGCACGGTGAATTCATGGAATGCTTAGAAATTTGTCTTCTCCTCTTCTTTTACCCGTACTCTTGTAGAGGAACGCTTTGCATCCCCCTCTTAATCGTATAATACAACATTTTTAAACGAAATGAAATAATTTATTTGTCAGAAACATGGTAAGCTCAGGATGTAAATTATTATATGTAGGTAATTATATCACATTCTTCGCTATTTCTAGCATACAAATATTTGTTTAGTCACATGACTTTGTCGAGCTTAGTGTCTAGGTATTCTTTTGTCGAATAAAAAAAAATATTAACCAGCATTTGTTTGACTCTTAATTTGAACAGTTTTAGTGGCAGCTCCCTTGCAATAACTGGAAGCTTATTAAATATCTTTGTTGCCATTGCATAACAATTTAGGCTATATTGAGTACTTTTATGAGCTGGAATAATTATTCTACTAGGATAACGCGTTTTAAAATTGCAAATATCCCCAAGAGTTTTCAAAAGTTCCGGGTGGCGTTTTACAAATAAACAGCATTCAAGTATATAGATAGAAGGAACAGTCAGTAATATTAGTTTTATAAATTAAAGACGACAGGAAGTCATAGGAGGTGTGTTACAAATAGCACGAATGCATTGTTTTTGTCCAATAAAGATTATATTTATTTCCACTGCATTGCTTATGTTTGTCGCAACATATCCATGGTATGCCTGAAGGGCGGTTTTTTCGTTAGCTACTTTAGCTAATTGTCACAAAGCGTAGACAAATCTATATATTTTAGTTGTTATATTACTCATATAAGGTGTGTTATTTAAATATTATTCAAGTCGTAAACGTTTTTTATCTTCTATCCTTCTTTGTATTTTTACTAAAAACTGCTATAGTTGGTATCATATTCTTAGTAGGTACAATAATAATTGTTTAAAATAATAAATCTCGTAAGGATATCTGATTGGATATATTTATGGCCAAAGATGCACCTTGAAACCAAAGCTACACCACGTGATCAATCCAGGCCAGGTGTTTTGTGGGATATAGCCTGTCCAGCTAGTGTTGCCAGATGAAAAAAATGTTATACTGTACTTAATATTATAGTTAGGTCGAAATCGATAAAGCTTTGCTCAAATATCCCAATAATAAAATAAAATAAAAATTTATGTACCATGTTTTTATAACGGAATTTATTTAATCCTTATGTAGGATTACGCCACATACAGATTTATAACTTTTTCTAAATTATCCTGAAACTGCCTCCGTGGTTTAGCGGTTAAGTCTGTGGCTGGAGGTACCGGGTTCGATTCCTGGTCGAGACACAAAAATATTTATTAATGTAAATAAAAACATTTAATTAATATTTAATTTATTTGTGATATTTCTCGAGTTTGACATCGACGAGTTTGCCACTTGTCATGATTGGCCTATAGTAAAGTTGGTTCAATGTGAATCCGCATTAATAAGCGTGGTTTCTGACCACCCCGAAAGGGAAACGGTCGTGATGATACCTTGCTTTTTATCCTGAAATTCATACTTGGTAACTTTAAATAGCTATTAAAATCCGCCTTTGTACATAGTGCAATAAAGATTTTAAATAAATAATTAAATAATAAATAAAATACTTGTAAGATTGGAAACGAAAAACACGGGCGCAAGCAGCAGAATAGATGCATTAATAACTCAACTAAGAATTTAATTGCACCGCAAATAATGTGAACCGATAAAAATTGGTATTTTTTTCAAATTCATAAATTGATTTGAGTATTTTCGATATGGCAACACTATATATACCCTCTACACTCCAGGCTATCCCACACATAAAACTTTGTAACCTATACTATACTAAGAAAGCACACACACACACGCACACAAACATAGATACATACATTTTATGCACTTTATGTGTACTGTACAATGATCTTGAAATTAAGTAGATGTAGTAATGACGAGCAAATAGGGGTTATCACAAATGCTTAAATCGACATTAACTCTCAGTGTGTCTGAAGATAGGGAAAATAATATGAATATTTATTCATTTAATTACACGGGTAGACAAAAACCCCTATTACAGCAATTATAGTCATGTCACAAATACAATTCTAGGCATCGACCGCCGGTTCTTCGTCAAAAAATCGCGCAGCTATCATACGACAGACTGGAGATTGAACGAGACCTACCGTACGGCAGATCGCTAACAGCGGGACGGGCCTCCGCGTGCTCAACCCAGGCACATGTCGACATATAAAATCCAACTCCCCACGAAGCACCTTAATTGCAATAAGGAGTTCGTCCCTGGTTCTTCTCTCTTCAATTAGTTAATTTCCATGATAGTGTCCATTTGCTCTTTTATATCCATTTATTCTTTTGTCAGTGCCGATATATGATTATTAAAAGTCAAAATGTCAAAAGTCACAGATCTTTCATGTCACCCGCGAGATAGCACTGTTCTCCGTTATGTAGCAGTAGTGTGTAGCACTGCAACCGCCCATAGGTCATGATACAGCATTTAGCAATATGTCCGTAATGTTATTTCCTATAAAGTTATACATATATACATTTCTCAAAACGTTACGCAGACTTTTTTTTTTAAAATATTTTTTGTGCGTTTAAACTTCTTATGGCAAAAAAAAACTATCTGTACGAATTTCAATTTAACATGACAAAAAAAAGAAAGAAAGAAAATACTTTATTTATCGCAACAATTAAAATGGTTACAAAAAAATATATATGCAAGGGATAAATCTAAATTTATAATTGTAAGCCTATTATACTCGTATATACCGAAACATACTACCAAATGGCGGTAAATAGGTGGTCAGCTCAACATATGCTACAGGCGAGGCTGCAGCGCTGATTTTCAGCTGATGCCTTATGTTGGGTGAATCACGGGTCGCAGAGATGTACAGTACTATTTACTAAATCGGAAGGAACACTAAATGTACAGTTTACATATATGTTTAACAAATGAGAATAGAATAAATAAATAATATTATGATAAATAAACCAAGTAAAGAGATGTTTTTTTGTATTTAATGTGTTATCTATGTTTTTTGTATCTTTGGTGCTATACGTAATTTATTAATGGTTCGCATTTGCGTATGCGCCGCTCGTTGCGTATGAAAAATGGCGGATATAAATTTAAATTTGCAGATTTTAAATGTATCGATATTTAAAAAGCATTAAACGTGCTTCAATCTGTTTAAGGCTGCTTGTTCACCAAAATTATGAGTTCTAAACCTCCACTGCAGAAAATTCCAGAAAATATTTTCGGAGAATCTGGCCAGACGAATATTGTCGAGAGTCAATTTCAATATCATGCTATAATTATACAATATCCAATATGCTCGTCATGTAAGGAAAGATACAATGCTCCAGAAGACCGGGAAGAAGACAAAGACAAAGACAAAAAAATTATTGTTCATGTGGTAAAAAAATATAACATTTTCAGCACACGACCCAGTTCGGGCATTACAATAGTGTTTCTTAAAATCTAGGTGTTTTACATATGTTTCTTACTAGGAGATCAATTTACTAAAATTAGTTCTTATATTAATAATGAAATTAAAACAATTAGAATCTTACAAACTAAATAAGATAGAAATTCTAAAATATATATATATATATTTATTTTTTTACAATAGAAGTGTTTATACACACAGATACTCCTCTACGGAGTAGAAGCAGCTTTGCACCAGATATTGTCTTAGGGCCTTATTAAATTGTTTTTGGGTGGGTTTATTTGTTATGGATTTTGGAAGTTTATTGTATATTTTTATTGCCATGTAATATGGGCTTTGGTTTAGCATCTTTATTCTCGACTGTGGCAGGGTTAACTTATCTTTATTTCTGGTATCTATTGGGTGTGTGTCTTGTATCTTTGGGAACAGATTTATATTTTTATATACAAATATGCACATGTCGTATATGTATATTCCAGATAATGTAAGTAGGTTGTATTTTATAAAGTAAGGTTTGCAAGTATCTGTATTGTCTATTTGTGCTAAGATTCGGATACATTTTTTCTGTTTTATAAATAATTGTTTAATGTTTGTACTGTTACCCCAAAGTATGATTCCGTACTTCAGTTGGGTATATGCATATGCGTAATATGCTGATAGAGCTGCCTCCAGGTTAGTACTTCGTCTTATTTCTCCTATATAAGATGCACGTCCTAGCTCAATAACTGTAATTAGGTGTAAATTAAAAGTAAATTTTAAAATTGTTATTATATTTTTCCGTGTTAAGTTAACACTAGTAATTTGCATTGAATTTTTGTAATTGCTTGTTAATAATTGTTATATTTATTATTTTTTGTTTTTTATTTACTTTTTTTCAATTCAATTCGTTTATTATCTGTATATGCATAGGACAAAAAAAATGTATTTTGCACTTTTACATGTCTAATTTAATAAATAATAAAAATATTAGGCTACATAATTTCACAGTATTCTACCAGGTAGAACGCCATGAAACTACACAACCTTACTTAAATGTAGAGCAGTGCGTTACAACACAAACAAAAAATAACATTAAAAAAAAAACCTACGTGATTTATACACACAATAATAATTCCACACAAAATTACACTTATAATTGTAGCTGCTGTAAATAGGTCTATTGTCATCTTACCAAATAATATACAACTATAAAAAATATAAATGTCACTAAGATTATAGGTGCTGTAAAGAGGCATTGTCATTTTAAAAGCCAATGCAACACAAATATAAAAAATAAAAATTTCAATGTCACTTAAAATTATAGCTGCTGTAAAAAGACATTGTCATACTATAAGCCATACTATATAAACACAATTTAAATAATAAATGGGTAAGCCACTTAAGTTTATATTCTAATCTATTTAATTTAAGTTCATGCATGCAGTGTACAGTAGTAAAATGTAACTGTTTGTTGTACCTATTTACATAGGGTTATCATAAATTTATTCGAAGCCAATTAATACATTAAATATAAATTACCAGCTACCTAAATAATAAAATTAAAAATAAACTAAAGTATAAATAAAAAATATCCTCTAGAGACGTCCCATCCGAGATAGTCCCATGGAGACTGGCAACATTTACCCTCTGTATAGCGAGGCTAATACGTTGGCAGAAATAATTGCCAGCCTTCCTGTCTCCAGACCTTTCTGTCAGCCGCTTTGACAACTACCTACTACCTCTGTACCTATTCTAAATGAATAAATAAATAAACAACTTTAGGAAGTGTTTCGCGATGAGCACCTGATCCATATACCTTGCAGCGAGCAACAAAATTTAAGTCGCCTAAATGTAACCGACCTTCGATAGGGGATGGCACCTAAAGACGAAGCACATCCCATCTCACATCCAGGCGACCTCGTCAGGCGCGGGGAAAGCGGCGTTTTCTGCGGAGAACCTCAAATTGCGCAAATACGCCAACCTTGGTATCGGTTACGAATTTGTGCCGTTTGGGGTCGAGACGATGGGCCCATGGGGACCGTCAGCGAGGCGCTTGGCCAAGGAGTTGTCAAGGCGGCTGACAGAAAGGTCTGGAGACAGGAAGGCTGGCAATTATTTTGGCCAACGTATTAGCCTCGCTATACAGAGGGGAAATGTTGCCAGTCTCCTTGGGACTATCCCGGATGGGACGTCTCTAGAGGACATTTTTTATTTATAGGTTAGTTTATTTTTAATTTTATTATTTAGGTAGTTTTTAATTTATATTTAATGTACTTTTAATTTTATTAACTTCGAATAAATAATATAATTGAAGACGAAGCCCTGTCGCACATCGTTTGGTGGAAAATCAGCCTAATCTGCTTTACTGTGTTCGCAGTCTCGTTTAATGAGTTTTAGCTTTTGATAATTTTATTACATTTTAAACAATATCTTGTTGTAAAGAAGTTAATTTTAATTGTGACATTTAAAAATGGGCGTTAATTTCTTTGTTTTTTTTTTACTTGCCTAAAGTTCAGTAAAGTTGGCTAAATGTAGTTTTGACGTGGATTACGTAGTAAAACAAAGACTGTGTAATTGTAAAAATCAAAGTTAAAAATGGCGTCAAATGTATCAGCTGACTTTCAAAATAAACCAAGTTTACCATATGTATATCACCGTGTCAGCAGCTCGTCAATGGAACAGGCTACCATTGTTTATCAGACAGGCACCGTCTTTAAATATATTCAAAAAACTTCTTCTCTCTTACTTCGATAAAAAGCAAAACGAATCCTAATCACCTGACATATTATTAGTACCTATATATGTAAAGTAAAGTATCATCGCGACCGTTTCCCTATCGGGTGGTCAGAAACCACGCTTATAAATAAGCGGATTCACATTTAGCCAACTTTACTATAGGCCAATCTTAATCCTTAGACTTAACCGCTAGACCACGGAGGTAGTTACCTACCTATATATGTATATATAATTATTTATGTATTTATCTTAATTATGTATTATTATTTTTCTGTTAGGTATTATAGTATTATAAATGTATATTATGTTATCAAATTAAATTACAATATTTCTTTTATAGATGATTATTGAATAATTATATATAATAATATTATTGGTTAATTTAAGAAAATAAAATATTATTAGTTATAATAAAAATACAAGATACAAAAAAAATATCGTAGCATAAAAATGGCAATCCAAACCCAAGTATTATGTGCAGTGTAGAATTTTAATTGTGTTTTATGGTTTCTTTGGAGCACAAAAAGCATAAAAAAGAGCATTATATCAGGTGATTCAACAGGTAGGGGCCCTTGACAATGGAACCGTTCTTCCGGCATCCGGAAAAACATGTACTCCATTCCAGTATTTAAGTATTTCGCTATAAAGACTACAATCCCATGAAAAAAAGAAATATCATATAACTTAAGCGAATAGGTCGTATCTTCAAAAGATTTTGTGGGATTATATGCATTGTGTTAAAAGAAATAGGAGTGAGTTTGGCGTGTTATTGTTTAAGGGTGGTTTTTGTGTCTTTTTGAAGTTTGTACATCCGGTGGAAGTCGACACCGAGGGGAAGGAATATATTTTTAAAGTGATATTCATATCTCTAAATTTTGGCTATCGTGGGAGAATGTTTGGCGAATGATAAAAATATAATGTGTTTTTTTATAGACTGCCTTGGCGTAGATTTACGAGTACAACAGGTAAAACTTATAAGTTGGCAAAAACTTTTATAGACTATAAGTAGGTAAAAGTATCTTCACGACCATATTGGCCAGCAACTACGACTTCAAGTCAAGCCGGCATAGTATTAGGGACTGATGTCGGTCATGAGTGTCCGATTCCAGTTGCTAACAATAATAGACCTCACGCGCCACTTGTAACGATTGTATTAGATGCGGCCAAGGAATAAATATTGTTGGCTGCAATCGACATCCTTTGCCTTACAAATATTTAAGATGTCACCTGTCAGTGTAGACTTTGACATTCGGCACTTTTCCCGCAGAAACGTGCAGCTTAATTTAATTATTTTAAAGAGTTCTTCGCGCCACTTTGCATGGACATGTCAAGTGTAAGTTTTTGTTTTGTAAATTAATTTACTGTGGATATTATTGGTCAAAAGTGGTGTTGTTTTGTTTAATAATGTGCTACAATGTGAATAATTATGGAAAACGATA
Source organism: Tinea semifulvella (assembly GCA_910589645.1). Lineage (NCBI taxonomy): Eukaryota > Metazoa > Arthropoda > Insecta > Lepidoptera > Tineidae > Tinea > Tinea semifulvella. Next base: position 8,669,417 of record OU342620.1, read on the forward strand.
AATTGGACTTTAAATATGGGACACAAGTTGCAGTTTATTTTTTGCGGTTTTCCCGCGCTGTCAACTCCCATATTTTACCCGACGTGTTTGAGCAGTGGATGGTTCCGCGAGTGACTCCAAGAAAAGCATCAAATTCTGCAGCATCTGGAAATTGATGATGACCTCATTCATTCATGTAAAACAAAGATATATTACGTCAGACTTGGCTGTATGGGCTAGATTCTTTGCCTTCCCTATCATCTCATTCATCACCCATCGGGAGAATAGAAACAAAAAAAAAAAAAAAACTTAATACAATTTTAACTTCATATTAAACTCAATTATTATTATACTAGTACTTAAATAAATTCATTCTACTGGATATTGTCGCCCCCTGAGCTTGGGGTTTTTCCAGTAGGACTATAGAGCTGAGAACAGCTTGAAAAGACAACTCCGCTGCCCAGGATCCCCGTGACGTTTAGTAATATTTAATTTTGTTTTTATTATTTAAGTAGCTTTTAATTTATATTCAATGTTGACCGCCTCCGTGGTCTAGTGGTAACAAACGTTGCCGTGAACTCGGGAGGTCGTGGGTTCGATTCCCACCGGGGGCAAGTTGTACATTGTATAATTTGTCTCGGTCTGGGTGCTTATATGTATAATATGTATATATTAACAAAAAAAAAGTATAATATGTAGTTTATCAACCATCTAGTTTCCGTAACACAAGCCTCGTAGCTTACCACGGAAATTAGATGGCGCTGTGTGACCTGTCTGGAAATATTTATTATTTATTTATTTATTTCGAATAAAAGTAACTACAGATAAATAAAACTCTAAGTAGGTAAAAGTATCATCACGAACTAGCAGGGTGGACAGCGACCACGTTTTTAAAGAACTCATATATGCATCGTACCAGACTTGAAATATATTACAAATAAATAAAAAAAGAAATCGAAGTAATAGTTCAGAATGGTTTATGTATATAAAAATAAATAAAATAAAATCAGATTTTATTTGTCACAAAAATAGTTAATAAAAATGAAAAATATAGTTAAAAAAATAAAACAAAGATATTAATGACAAAAGGGTCTCTGGTTCAGAAAATGGTGTTGGAAGCAGGTTCCAACAACCTCTGTTATTATACCATAGCCGACATTTAAATTTAGTGGAACAGTATTATAAATAAAAGTTATAAAACAATAATGAAACAAAATTAAAATAAAACAAATGATAACCAAGAACCTAAGTTAATAAATAAAAAACAGAAACCTAGACGGAAGCTGCCCCAGCCTGCTTCACAAATATACCTGGTTTATTATTTATTTACTATTATATAAGCATAGTATATATGTATAAATCATTATTATTATTATATAAATATATAATAAATTTATTAACAGACCTCCTCTTGTATCGCAAAGTTGTTTTTCTTGTTGTCCTTTAGGTTAATTGTTTAAAATGTACGTGAGTTAGTGTTGGCATAACAACAGCGTTAGTAGTGTATCACGTTACATGTAATTTCAAAATCATATTAATTTAAATTGTAAATTATTATTATTTTCTCTGATTGTAGTAATACTTATTGATGAGACAATATTTTTTTTTTTTATTATTTTTTTTTATTTTTTAACCTGGTACCCCTTTATAACTATTAATAATAATGCATAATTACCCTACTAAAGAGCGCTTAAAAGAAGCACTTACAGCATCTCATGTTGTCTGGAAGATTATTATAATTAAACAACTGTACCAATTCGTTAATTTACCCAAAACCTGCTTTTCCCAGAACTGGTCTCACAGTTCGATTGTCTTATTTAAAAACCTAGTAAGGAAAATTAATATATATATTTTTTCTTCTGTCTTCATTATCACAGGCCCCACAGTGTCAGATGGTCATTTCAGAAAATTACACATGCAAATTTATCAAAATTTACAGTCGGTTTGGAGAGGGTGTGATACCAATTTTTAATGACAATTTATAAACGTTTTCACAAGCTATTAGTGAAACCGGGACCGACGGTTTAACGTGCTCTCCGAGACACGGTAACGGTGGTATTGTAAATCCATGACCCATGTACGTAAGAAAAGTGTATTTCTTATGGCTGTAACAATACCACCAGGGTACGAACCGACATTTTTAGAATTCTCTAGCGAAGTCTCAATAGGCCGGTATAGAGGTTTTGGCTGCCACAATTCCATTCAAGTACCACTTAACATGAGGTGGGCGCAGTCAAATTACGACTTTAGCATTTAAAAAAAAAACTGTCAACTTTTGCAAATAATACCATACAAAAAATTGTGTCCGCGTCGCACGTCTCAAGTCGCATGCGTCAAACTACATACAAATAAAAAGGTTTTACTCTTATATTGCACTAGACATCTTTTATATTGCTCAATAATTATACAATTTGTACAATATTTCCTTTATTATTAATAAAGGCTTCTCAACCCAGCCTATGTCACAAGCACGAGACACACGTGCACAGTAAGTCATAATTACTAAGTTTATCTTCTTTTATTCTTTATTGTGTAATATATATATTTTCTTAAAATTCTTAACCCTATGTTATATCTCATTCCATTTTTTTTTACAAATTTTCTGTACTTGGTAAACGCTCTTACTAGGTTTTAATATAAGACAGCTGTGCTTAATTAATTTATATTACTAAAATCAAATTAACATCGACTCCGAACATTGTCGAAATAGAGTCAATAAATAATTGTTATAGACATAGACAATTGCATAAAAACCGCCATAGAAGGCTACTTGACAATTTTTCTAAATGCGTTGTAGGTACATTGTTTATACGGATTCGGAAATATTCCTGTTATAGATTATTAGTAACATCTGTTATAGATTTACAACAACAAGTCTCCCGTGCCTCGGAGAGTGAGAGAGTGGAATCGTTAATAAATTGTCATTATAAATTGTCATCAGATCCTCGTCAACCCGTCTGGCCAGCGTGGCGAGTGTAGGTCAAATTCTCGAGATATATGTTCAACAGTGGATGTCTAGGAGTTCTTGTGTTCTAGCGGCTGTTTTGAACGAATGAGGGAAGCTGATCCTCTAGGAGAGGGGACTGGTCTCTTCGTGTGGGATGCCACTTTGGTTTTGTCACACCTCAGGGCAACAGCGCAAAAAGTCTGGCAAGCGACGCGAATACATTTCTCAAATAAAACCGTGTTTGTGCCGTTTGCTTTAGAGATTCTAGGCCCGTGGGGTACAGGCGCTAAAACATTTTTAAAAAACATCATTCCTCGTCTAATTGTTCTGGTGACAAGAGGGCTGGTTCTTTCCTCGCTCAGAGAATCAGCATAGCTATTCAGCGAGGAAATGAGACCAGCGTTCTTGCCACCATGCCGCGCGGACACGATTTATATTTAAAATAGGTTCGGTAACTACCTAATGTTTATTATTATTATTATTTTTTGTTTTTTTATCTACGGTAATAATAATATTAGTCTCCGTGGTCTAGCGGTTAAGTCTGTGGATTTAAGACTCGGAGATACCTACCGGATACGATTCCTGGTTGGGACACAATCATTTATTTAATTTATTTGTGAGATTTCTAGAGTTTGGTACGCTGGCCACTTGGCCTATAGTTAAAGATGGCTAAATGTAAATCTGCTTCTTTAAAAGCGTGGTTTCTGACTTCCCCAAAAGGGAAGTGATGGTCATTTCCTTTTTTTGTAGTAATAATTTATAATTAAACATTAGAATTCATTCTTGTCTAATAATGAAATAAAAGTGTTAAAAATTAATCGTACTAATAATAAATAAAAATCGTTTATTGATCCAATTAACTTAAATCTATTACATTTTTATATGCTCAATGACCTGCACTGGTGGCAACCGTGCCGCAGGTCGTAGCATACCATTTTGTTTTATCCAGTCGATAGCAAATACAATTTATTTTATTATTAAACAACAGCACAAACAAATACCCACCAAAATTGTTCTGTGTGGGTATGTAGGTATGAGTGTATATGTAGTTGTGTGTGTATGTGTGTCTATATCAGCGTGGATCGGTGAAGAGGCCAGACTACCTAACGACAGCTAAAAGGTTTTCAGTTTCCGTGTAATCCCTCTGACTGAGCCATTTTTTTAACCTAGTGAAGAGTATGTAATATCGTATCGTACTATTTAAAGTGTCACAGATGCCTGTAATAGGTTTACGAGAATAAATATATCTTGACTTTGTGCGTTTGGATCGTCCGTATGGTGTTTGTCTTTGGCATTATTTATAGGTTATCGATTCGGTGGAGAGCAAAGATACTCCACGTCGCTTTGTGATGGGAATATTCACATTATTCATGGCATTAGATTTATTTAATTACTTTATGGCAGTTCTGTTAAATTAATTACAAATTTATGGCATTTTTATTGATTTACGTTAAACAAGAATTATGTCGGAAGCAAATGTTTGACTATTTAATTTAATATTATGAGTTGAGATTTTTTATATAAATATTTATTTATTTAAACTTAATTGCAAATAGTACAAATGTGGACCTAATGCTGCTAGACATTCTATGACGGTCAAACCTTCGGGACAACGAGAGCAGTAAGTACATAAGGTACGTGCAATACTAAATTAGATTAAAGAGTTTTAATGCAGATAACATATACATACATACTTATTAATAATTACATAAATAAATATAAATAAATAAATATTTCAAGACAGGTCACACAGCGCCATCTAATTTCCGTGGTAAGCTACGAGGCTTGTGTTACGGAAACTAGATGGTTGATAAACTACATATTATACCTGTTTTTTTTCTAAATATATACATATTATACATATAAACACCCAGACCGAGACAAATTATACAATGTACAACTTGCCCCCGGTGGGAATCGAACCCACGACCTCCCGAGTTCACAGCAACGTTTGTTACCACTAGTCCACGGAGGCGTCATATAAGTTTAAATACATACATATAACCTACATAAATAAAATATTAACAATACAATATAATATATACACATTACTATAACTATTAATGATAAATCAGTCTGATTAAGACTAAGCTTAAACAAAAGGAGGAACATGGAAAATTACGAACCTTGTTTACGGTCTTGCATGTAGTGAGCATACACTAGTTTTTAAAAAATACATCTATTCGGAGCTTGGCGAATTTTAACTGGCAGCTGATTCCAAAGGTTAGCAGCCACAACTGCAAATATCACAATGGCAAACTTACAATATCCTTGAAAGTAAAACTTGGCATTTGACATCATTGTAAATGGCCATCGATGTATATAGATAGGCCCTCACTGATATAAGAACGTTCCCGTAAAACCAATCGAAGTCATGTAGCTGCACCAACAGTCGCGAGATAGCAAGCGTCGAGAGCGCCTAATATTAATATTTATATCGAGTAAAACTAGTCTTTTTGTATGCATTGTGATATAATTTCCGATAAATAAAGCATGTGGCATTATCCTTGCTTAAGAATTGCCCCCCAAAGTTGGTAGGTACACAAAGCAAGCGGCATGATTTTAAGAGTGCGTTTTGTATTGAATAGGCTTATCTATATACATCGATGCAAATGGCACATATACTTTTAACGAGAACAACAAATAGGCGGTAGGCGTACGAATAAAATATGCCTAGCAGACTGGGCAAATTACCAACACCTTCATCACGTGTGGATACACCAATAAAGTGCGACACGTTTCATGATCAGGCTCGAATTGCCGTCATGCCCAGTCAAGCCGGCATAGTATTAAGGACTGATATCAGTCATGAGCGTCTGATTCCAGTTGCAAATATTCATGGACCTCACTTTTTTATTTTATTTTATTTAAAAACTTTATTGTAAATCTATACAAAAGGCGAACGTAATGCCGCAAGACATTCTCTTCCCGTTAACCTTTGGGACATTGGGACATTTAAATATGAGTACGGTGCAAATAGAGAAATAAAATATTAAAATGAAACATAAATAATATTAAAAATTAACATACTTAGACAACTATAATATATATATACATATATATAATATATACACATACATACTAATACTACATAAATATAATACAATAAAATTATATAATAATACATAAATACCTTAATGTTAATAATAACTACCTACAATGGATTAAAGTCAGTAAAAAGTTAAGCTAGGGACTTATAAAAATGACTGTACACTCTTTTCTTGAATATTGGTCTGCTGGGTGCTTGTCTGACTTCAACAGGAAGGTTGTTCCACAGGGATGAAGATGACACAACAAAAGATTTGGAAACAAAGTTTGTGTGATGGGAAGGGATAGATAGGAGGGAATTATGTGAGGAGCGAAGAGTTTTATTGTGAAAGGCGCTGAGGTAGAAAAATAAATCCTTTAAATATTAGTATAACTTACCAGCAGAACAGAAAAAAAATGTTGACTCGATTAGATTAGCCTCTCTGAGCGTGTTCTACAAGCTATACCACGGTGAGTGTTCTGAGCGTGTTCTACAAGCTATACCACGGTGAGTGTTCTACAAGCTATACCACGGTGAGTGTTCTACAAGCTATACCACGGTGAGTGTTCTACAAGCTATACCACGGTGAGTGTTCTACAAGCTATACCACGGTGAGTGTTCTGAGCGTGTTCTACAAGCTATACCACGGTGAGTGTTCTGAGCGTGTTCTACAAGCTATACCACGGTGAGTGTTCTGAGCGTGTTCTACAAGCTATACCACGGTGAGTGTTCTGAGCGTGTTCTACAAGCTATACCACGGTGAGTGTTCTACAAGCTATACCACGGTGAGTGTTCTACAAGCTATACCACGGTGAGTGTTCTACAAGCTATACCACGGTGAGTGTTCTACAAGCTATACCACGGTGAGTGTTCTGAGCGTGTTCTACAAGCTATACCACGGTGAGTGTTCTGAGCGTGTTCTACAAGCTATACCACGGTGAGTGTTCTGAGCGTGTTCTACAAGCTATACCACGGTGAGTGTTCTGAGCGTGTTCTACAAGCTATACCACGGTGAGTGTTCTGAGCGTGTTCTACAAGCTATACCACGGTGAGTGTTCTGAGCGTGTTCTACAAGCTATACCACGGTGAGTGTTCTGAGCGTGTTCTACAAGCTATACCACGGTGAATGTTCTGAGCGTGTTCTACAAGCTATACCACGGTGAGTGTTCTGAGCGTGTTTTACAAGCTATACCACGGTGAGTGTTCTGAGCGTGTTCTACAAGCTATACCACAGTGAGTGTTCTGAGCGTGTTCTACAAGCTATACCACGGTGAGTGTTCTGAGCGTGTTCTACAAGCTATACCACGGTGAGTGTTCTGAGCGTGTTCTACAAGCTATACCACGGTGAGTGTTCCGAGCGTGTTCTACAAGCTATACCACGATGAGTGTTCTGAGCAGCTTCATAACCTTATCCCTTTTTTTCTACAACCACACGCACATGCCAAAATAGGCATAATAACATACCATAGAATGAATTTAATAAACTGGTTGACTTTTCCGAGTTGGATCTATTTAATTCAACTACAGCTACTTTTAAGAATACTCTGTCAAAACATTGGTTTGACAGAGTTTCTTTGAGTGTTTCCGAAACTACTTAAACTGTTATTCATACTTTATTTCCTTACTATTTACTTTCTTTATTAGATATCTAAATTTTAGCTTGCTTTCATAGTTTCCTATATGTGAAAACATATTAATGGTCTGTAGATATATACTTGATTTTGTAATTAGTTATTAAGTACTGTTTGTTTTCCAATAAAATAAAATAAAATAGCGACTTTCCCTAAGCCTACTCATAAATTTGAAGATGTGGACTGCTCTCCCAAACAGTGCGGTATAGTGGTAGAGAGAGAGAGATGTCGGTCGTAAGCTTACCAACAGGTGGGCGCAATGTCACATATCGATTTCAGTATGAAAAAAAAACAGTGGTGGCTCGGTTGTAAGAACGCTTTAAAAATAGCTGTAAAAATAGGTTGGTTCGAACCCCGACTTGTACCAATTAGAAATACACTTTTCTTACGTACATTTATCATATATTTACAACACCACCGTTCCCGTGCCTCGGAAAGCACGTTAAACCGTCAGTCTCGGATCCACTAATACCAGTCATAGTGGAGGATTAGGACTGTCTTAAGGATGATAAAAAAAAGTTGTAATTATTGAACCAAACTACAAAAAGGGAATAAATAATTTAATTTGACTGATTATTTTAACTTTAAATATGTTGTATGAGAAAGTTTGAGCCAAGTCTAATCAAATGAAGAGCAAAGTTATCTCAAGCCTTCCCTCCCGCCCACAATATTTCTATGCATTTTTACCAATGTTTGCAATACAAAAGGATTTTATTGAAAGACATCGTTTTGTCTGTATGTCTGTCTTCTTTTAGTTTATCTTTCTCACGAGTAGATAGGAGTGAAGTTAGCCGCAGAAAAAATACGCGAAATGTCGAACGGATCCATAAAAAGTTTGAGCATAAAGCGTGGACATAAAACTAACAGACGATCCATCATTATTCAAAATAAAAAATATATACGGTATGCTCTTACTTTAGACTAGGTGGGCAACCTTTAACATGGCCAAACTTTATTGTGCAAATACGTTCGCGGGTCGCGTTGAATTTAAATTTATTTTTTGTGCGTTTATTTGGAGCGAGTATGCTTAGGTAGTGTAATATTTTTTTTAAATTGGGTTATACAAAATGTGTCGCAAAAAGTAAAGTATCATCACGACCGTTTCCCTTTCAGGGTGGTCAGAAACCACGCTTATAAATAAGCGGATTCACATTTAGCCAACTTTACTATGGGCCAATCATTACAAGTGGCAAGCTCGTCGATGTCTCCAGCGTACCAAACTTGAGAAATATCACATATAAATTAAATATTAATTAAATGTATTTATAGACATTCATAAATATTTTTGTGTCCCGACCAGGAATCGAACCCGGTATCTCCGAGTCTAAATCCACGGACTTAACCGCTGACCACGGAGGAAAATGTCTCGCAGGCCGGATCATATCTTACAGCAGGCCGGTTTTACGATGGGGCAAACAGGTTTTTGAGTGGAACGACACTACTCTAGATGGACGGATGGATGAAGATTGCAAAAGACCGCGTTCAATGGTGGGCCTTGAAAGAGGCCTAGATCCAACAGTGAGAGAGACATAGGCTTCTAATAATAATGACGAAATTGACTTTTCTTTCTTTCTTTGCTTCGACAGATGTATTTTAAAATTTATTTATTCAAAGGAAATAAGGTAACAAATATTAATTAAACTAAAAGCTTACATTTTAAAACATAAATGACTATTAATAAAAATAAACCTAATTAATAAATTAAAATATAACTAAAAACTAAAATGAAGAAAAAACAAAATAAAAATTATTTATATTAAATAAATAAATTGCTCCAAATCGCTGCCAATGGGCAAAGTGCCAAGCATTGCCACGTTGAATGGCAATGCTGATCCTTTGGCCCAAATATTGCCCAGCCCTTTTGTCTCCCGAAGTGTTGACGTGCTGTTTTGACAACGCCTTGAAAATTTCATGTGCACTTGGTCCCCACGGCCCGAGAGTTTTAACTCCAAACGGCGCAAAAACAAGCTGAGTGTATTTCTGCCGCTTGAGGTTCTCTTGATGTATTTTTGTGTTGGTCTATCTATAATACGTCAACAAACGGATCCATAAAAAGTTGAGTAAAAGGCGTCGAAAGAAGGCAGTCGCGGACGAATTTGACTAAAACCAGTTTAATGAGGGTCGAATTTAAATAAAAATAACGCGGTTCCCACGACACGCGGGAACGGAAGCTCGCAAGACTGTCGCCACGGACAGGTATGGCTTCAATACTTGCAATTTTTATATAACTATAATTATTATTAATACTATTTCGGCGTTTAATTTTGTAAATTATTATTATTTAATGATTAAGATTATTTGGCTACGTTTCGCGGGGTTTGCAGCCTATTTTCAATATTATGTACGAGTATAATAGCAAAACAATTGAAAACATCATTATTGGCTAAAATAACCATAGAAAGCTAACTACTAATCACGTAGCGTATAAGTATTAAAATATTGATCACAGATTATTTTAAGTGGCCCTATCTTATTGAAAAAATTAGTTGCGGTTGTAGCCACATTTTTGCAGCAAGATGGAGCCACTTCATATGTTACAAATAACTGGTTGGCTGCTCTTCACGCAGAGTGATACACTTCAGAGTGATAAGTCGCCAGACATTGACTGGCTACCAAGGAGCCCAGACCTAACTCCTGCTATTTTTTTCCTACGGGGCTACTTAAAAAGTAAAGCCTTTTGAATATTTTAAAGCAAAATTTATGCTAATCCTAGGATGATGACCCTAGGGTGATGCTCCAGTGTGTGACTAAGAATTTTAATCAACGAGTGTGAAGAAGTGAACGGGAAGCATTTGCAAACGGTTGTTTTTCACAAATACAATTTAATAACTGATCAAATAGAAATAATAATAAAGTATCATTACAACCGTTTCCCTTTCGGGGTGGTCAGAAACCACGCTTATAAATAATTCACATTTAGCCAACTTTACTATATGCCAATGACAAATGGCAAGCTCGTCGATGTCTCCAGCGTACCAAACTTGAGCAATATTAATTAAATATATTTAGTAAATATATTTGTGTCCCGACAGGAATCGAACCCGGTGCCTCCGAGTCTAAATCTACGGACTTAACCGCTATACCACGAAGGCAGTTTTAGCAGAGACAGAACTATAAGTGATTTGTTAAATATAATAAACTAAAAATATTCCCAGACAACCTATACCTATCTATCCACAATTAATTATTAAATTATGTTCAAATGTCACTTTAAAGTCTAAATTCAATATATCCTATCTGTCTTTGGATTTTCTTATGGAGGACGAATAATACGCAAATTAAAAACAGGTATTTATGCCATACCTGTCCTACGAATATAACGCGATCGTTTAGCACATCATTGGTAGTGAAATGGACCTGTGTTAATGAAGACAATAATTTAAAACCCTTTATGTTATTAGTGTTAAATATTTTCGTATAATTACAACACCGTGTCATCTATAAATCGGTTAACACGCTCCGAATTCGTATTTCCTTATGTTTATGTCTTAAAATTTCCTACAATTTTTTAGATATGTCGAACATTATCCCGTCGTTCCGAGACACGATAATAGTAACCTAAGCACGCTTAAAGGTGTTCCGAGACGTGCTTAAACTCTTTTGCCAAAGCTACGTGACGTCACAAATGACATCATTTCTCGCGCTTTTAACTGCTCACGATATCGAGGTAGATCGCTTTGAGCGCTTCAGTTGTTTGTCATAATGTCGCGCGCCATTTTCAAGTTAATTTAATATTAGGTTTTCTTTTAAATTATTTAATATTGTAGTTCGTTTATAATGTTTCTATATTACTTCTTAAACAAATCTATAATTAATATTTAAGTTGGAAGTGAAAAAAAAATGTCTGTAACAGGGCAAGTTATTTTACAAAACCAAGTTAATCATATTAAACTTTACACATATAAAGATGAATAAACCGAGAGATGTATATTTGTTAGTATTCATACTCAAAGATATGGAATCCGCAATTTATCTTCCATACATAAAAAAACTATCATTTTATGAATGAAAATGTGATTTAGATCGTTCCGAATTAATATCACGCTCTGAGCATCCAAATCGTGATATTTGATTCGGAACGACTGTTAGTACCATATTTATTCTAAGCGCTCTGAGCTTGATTCGGATTGAGGGGTATATTATATATATCAGACTAAAAAGTATAAATAATTAAAACTACTTAAAAGTATAAATTAAAATAAATATAAACTAAACCTAATAAAAAATAAACTATAAGTAAAAAATGTCCTCTAGAGACGACCCTTCAGTGATAGTCCCAAGAAGACTGGCAACATTTCCCCTCTGTATAGCTAAGCTAAAACGTTGGCAGAAATAATTGCCAGCTTTCCTGTCTCCAGACTTTTCCGTTAGCCATTTGGACAACTCCTTGGCCAGACGCTTGGCTGAGTGTCCTGTACTAACCTGTACTGAGGTTGGCGTATTTGCGCAGCTTGAGGTTCTCAGCAGAAACCGCCGCACTTCCCGCGCTTGACGAGGTCGCCTGGATGTGCGATGGGGCTAATGTGTCTACACATGTCGCATCCCACACCGGACCTGCCAAGTTTCTACAGCCCAACGGTCATGCCGTCGGGTCTTTTGCTATCGCTCTGCGCAATCCCAGAAGGTTCTAGGATCGCGGGTACCCCAGCATTGACAAAAGCCCTTTAAGTGATGTCGTAAGATATTATGCGCATACCTGGGGGGCCACTAGGCGTCCGAACCAATAATACATGCGGCTTCCTTTCTTGGTAATGATGTGTAGTATCGTGATAGCAATGACATACTTTAAAATGAGCATCACGACCGTATCCCTCGTCGATGTCACTAGCGTAGGTAACAAACTCGAGAAATATCACAAATAAATTAAATAAATGATTGTGTCCTGACCTGTTACCCGTTACTGCTGTACCAGGTATTGTATTCTCATAGGTACTGATAACAAAATTCAAAAGGTTATTAATTGATCGTTGTGGTGCAGTTCTGTATATGTTTTATTTTGTAAATCTGATATGGCTGAGTTTTCCTTGCAGATTCGTTTCTCAGTCAGATTAAACATTAACAGGTCACTGCTAAGCTGCTGGTCTTCTGCTAACAGCTTACTTATTGGACCACTTTGCTGCTTAGTCTTCTACTAGCAGGAGTAGAATCATTCAAAATAATTAAATTAATGACGTTTCATAAATGCCTGTAAAGGTTTACGTGAATAAAGATATTTTGACTTTGACTTTGACCAGGAATCGAACCCGACACCTCCGAAGCTAAATCCACAGACTTAACCGCTAGACCATGAATGCAGTTAGTAATTAGTTTAATGGCATTGTAGTCATAAAGACTGATCTTATTCGGCGTAAATCAAATAGCTATTTTTCTTAGTGTAACAAGCGGTGGATGTTTGGATGAGAAAATACGTGGATCTAAGGTAGTTTCTTGGGATTTTATATATATCTTACCTTTTCATCACTGGGAATTCCATGTATATTAATGTATTCCTCGTAAATTGTCTTACCTGAAAACAGAACAAAATACTTATTAATTTAAGAAGACAATTTTCTAAGCATTTCCATGTATTCACCGTGCGGGTGCTGGGTCTATCGTATCTTGTAATGACAATAGGATGATTTATACAACGGAGTCCTACTTTTATTTTTTTTGCGAAACCATCTATCATTCCGCTCCTCTCCATACCCAACCAAATACTGTATGATTCCGTTAATGGCATCATGGAAGCTCGTTCCATAAATGTATTGACAGCAGTAGCCCTATTCTGTTAGTCTTAGTCGCAAACGTTATTAGTGGATTGCGTTATATACGGCAGTGGTTGCGTCATAATTACAAAATATTATTCAATTCTCAACTCTATAAGCGCTTGGCCGTGAAAATATCAACTTTATTAGCGTAATATCTAGATAGTTAACGGATTCCATTATATAACGTTTGCGCTTAAGTAACAGAATAGGGCTCCTGACCTGCTTGGGCCCAATTGTTTCAGTAAGTGTTTATTTATTTATATTTATTTATTTATTAGGGTCACCAACAGTGACAGCAACAAAAGATACATCGATTTTTACTTACAACTAAGACAGAAAACAGATGCTACACCAATTACAGGCAACCACCACATGCTATTACAGTATCCATTAATTGGGCCTTTGAGTAGCCAAAATAAAAACACAATACAATTACAGCAACAACTAAGTAAATCTAAGCAAAAACAAAAGAACATGATACAACCACAATCAAGCAACACAATTCCAAGGATCAAAATTGGTTAAACAGCAGTTCAGTTTACAGTGTTGCAAAGATTTTGCTGGAACTCCTTTCGCACCAACTTCCACAGCGTAAAGCAGAGTGTTGACACCATTCCTGATCATTTCTTCTGAGAGTTCATAATAATAACCAACTATTATAAACTGTATTTTATTAAATAACTATATTACGAGGGGCGTTCAAAATATTCTCGGTATGTGGATAAAAACAAACAAGTACGAAAAGTTTGATATTTTTATTTTTCAATATACTCCCCCCCTATGTTCATACACTTATAAGATCGATCAATTATTTTTTTTAATCCCTCATAAAAACATTTTTTATCTTTGGTGTAAAAATGCTCCTCCACGGCCGTCTTCAACGCTTCATCGTCAGAAAATTTATTTCCACGCAGATCCTTTTTAAGATTGGGAAACAAAAAGAAGTCGCTTGGGGCTAAGTCCGGACTATAGGGTGGATGAGTAACAGTTTAAAACCCACATTCAACAATAGCTGCCTTGGCAATATGAGCAGTATGGACAGGGGCGTTGTCATGCAGAAGCAGAACACCTTTGGTTAACTTTCCTCGCCTCTTTTCTTTGATCGCATCTCTTAATTGACGTATAACGTTAGCGTAGTACTGCCCTGTGATATTTACACCTTTTTCTTTATAATCGATAAGCAAAACTCCTTCACAATCCCAAAATATTGTGGCCATGACCTTGCCAGCTGACGGGATTACCTTGAACTTCTTGGGATGAGCTGAACCCTTAATGTGCCACTGCATGGACTCCTGTTTGCTCTCTGGGTCATAATGATGAACCCAGGTTTCATCTCCAGTAACTATTTTTTGCAGCACCTCATCGGGATTTTCACCACACAGGTCGATAAAATCTGAACAGCAAGCCACACGCATATCCTTTTGAAGAAGCGTCAGCATTCGCGGAACCCATCTTGCACTTACTTTTGACATATTAAGATGGTCATGTATAATGTCATGTACGGTACCAATAGAGAGATTGGTTACTTGAGCTATAGATTTTACCTTCACTCGGCCGTCTTCCAATATAAGTTTTTCCACTTTATCAATATTTTCTTGTGAGGTAGCCACTACAGGCCGGCCAGGTCTAGGGTCATCTTCAATACTCTCCCTTCCACGCTTAAATTCGCTTGACCATTTTTGAATAGTAGATAAAGAAGGAGCAGACTCACGGTAAACACAATCCATTTCCTCTTTTATGGTTTTTTGATTTTTACCCTGTTTTGTCAAGAATTTTATGACGGATCGGTGCTCTAATTTCGTTAAAATTGTTAATTCGCTCATGGTGTTCATGTTTGTTCGGCAATTGCAGAAAAACAAAAGAACATCTCGGTTCCAATTTTACTTTTTTTTAATGTCAATGGATGAATCTTAGCGGCCAGTAACAAATATATATATAAAAGAGGTTGTAACGTATCAATACCGAGAATATTTTGAACGCCCCTCGTAACAGCAGGGTAGTGCAACACTTGTGACCCTGATAGACTGATAGACGAGCAGATATGGACATGACAAGTAGCCTCACGCGAAGCCTCTTGAAATGAAGAAAAAACAAAATAAAAAATATTATAAATAAAAAATTTGCTCCAAATCGCTGCCAATGGGCAAAGAGCCAAGGATACTGGCAGCATTGCCACGTTGAATGTCAATACTGATCCTTTGGCCCAAATATTGCCCAGCCCTTTTATCTACCAAAGTGTTGACGAGCTGTTTTGACAACGCCTTGAAAATTTCGTGTGCACTTGGTTCCCACGGCCCGAAAGTTTCAACTCCAAACGGCACAAAGACACAAAAAAAAATTTAAGTAAATTGTAATTATTATTTTATCTGCAACAAATAAAATGTGTTAGATGTGTTTCTTACTTGGTAAAATATATAAATTGAAGCTTAAAATATTTTTTGCCAAATATTTCGCCTCTCTTTGGAGCGGCGTCATCAGTGACAGTGACTGAAGGTCTTTGTCATAAATTTTGAAAAAAGTAATTTTATTTCTTTTAGCAATGGTGAAGGCAATGCACTATATAGTTTTGTATTTATTTTTTAGAAAAATATCATCATCACCTCGCGCATCATGGAAAACATCATCAGTATGTTATGTCCATTGTTGGTTCGATATTAATAAATTTACAAAACAAGTTAGACAAAACCTAATGCATTACATTCAGACCAGGGCTATAGTATGCACCAAGCTGCCATATAAAAGAGCTTTCCCATGTTTTTAAATCAATAGACCGAATAGTTTTAGGAAAACTCTTTAATACTCTTACTGTGAAACAATTAATTATTATTTTATACAAGGTAAAAAATAATGTTTAATTATTTTAATAGAAAGAGAGTGAGTTACATATTGCCTAAAAAGGTGATGATTGAAGGCCATTGTTTGAGGTTACTTTCGATAATGTCAACAAGGGCCAGCCTTCGGAAACGGAACGTGTTCTCGACTCGTATTTATTTTACCACTAGCTCTTTAACCAGGGTTACCTCGTATAAAGTGGGCACCAAAAAAATATCAGTTGGCCGTAAGTTCACATGTCCTACTCAGAGTTAACGCAATAGTGGTGGGCGTACAATAGGAACCGTTTTTTTGTTTTGCAACGGTAGAAAAAAATTCAGATTTTGACGAAAAAAAAAAAACAGTCTTCATTGCTCGAATTACCTATTATTTAATTAACTAGTTGTCGCATCTCTTTTCCGTTTCGTTTACAAAATAGTACCTAGTATATAATAGGTCCACAAGTTCAAGGTCGCTCAGCGAGCTATGGAGAGAGCTATGCTCGGGATTTCACTAAAAGATAAAGTCAGAAACGTTGACATACGACAAAGAACAAAAGTACCGATATAGCTTTTAAAATTAGCAAGCTGAAGATGATGATGATGAGTATATAATAAAATATGAAAATGTATTTTTGTAAATAAAATAGTGTCATTATACGTCATCTATATATATATATATATCTATATATATCCTCCTTGCGTCGTGTTTCCTCATTGATGAGGGTCGTGACCTCCCGATGAATTGGTGTGCGTCTTGATGATAGCACGCCACCCATTCCTGTCTTCGGCGGCATGCACAGCATCATGGACGCTAGTGTTGGTGGTGGAGCGGATTTGGTCGGACCAGCGTATCGGACTACGGCCTCTCGGTCTCTTTCCTTCCACCTTGCCAGTAACAAAAAGTTTCTCCAGGTAATCACCTCCTTTTCTGGCAATGTGTCTGAAGTACTGGAGTATCCGACGAAGGCATATGGTAGATAGCCTATATCTATATATATAGTATATATAATAATGAATGTCTGTGTATATGTGTATGTTCCCTATGCATTTCAAAACTACTTGACCGATCGAGATGAAACTTTGGGAATATGCTGTGTGAACATCGGCGGAGGTTTCTAATATAGTACTACAGTTAGTCAGACATACATACATACACAAAGTTTATTTCACATTTATAATATTAGTATGGAAGTATATATAGTCTTTTTACATTCATTCTCTATTTGTCTTGATGTAACGAGAGTCTCATTTGTTTGTTGTTTTTAGACTGACTCATAAGCATAAATTATGTAAGCTTTTTAACATTTATTCTTTCATTCTTTACCACTGCACGCTGTCTTTTGCATCTCTCATCCAACCCCCGCCAGCGACCTTCTTTATGGGGTCGTCCCACTCTGCATTATCCCGTACGTGGTCTCAACTCTGGCACATGTTTACACCAATCGGTCCCCTGTTCTGCTTTAGATAGCTTGTTAATTTTAAAAGGTATGTCAGTAACTTTCGTGCTGTGACAAATATCAACGTTTTAAATTACTCGTACATCCTTTAGTTTGCTAAGCTAGCTTGAACGTTTTAAAAGTTTCGCTTTGGAAAATGTAGTATTGAAATAAATAGTAATAAAGACCACAATTTGAAGTCGAACAAATATTATGATCTGACTGTTTTTTTTTTTTAATTCAGTTACGGGTTTAATACTCAGCTTGACGCAGTGGAAGTTGGTGCGAGAGAAAAGAATTGGGTCTAAGCAGTTCTGCCGTCAATACATTTATGGAACGAGCTTCCAAGACGACATTAACGGAATCATACAGTATATCTTTATTCACGTAAACCGTGACACGTCATTATTTAAATTATTTTGAATGATTTTACTCCTGTTAGTGGAAGACTAAGCAGCAAAGTGGTCCAAAGAGTAAGCTGTTAGCAGAAGACCAGCAGATTAGCAGCTTATATGATTGTGTAGGGAGAGAAGCGGAAGTTGCGAGCGTCCTGTTGCGCAATAAAAAAGAAGGCGGCCTCCTTCCAAGTCTGAGACACCTTTCTTCTCATTTCCCTTGACCATGACTATGAACCTAAATCCATTAGAAAATTCACTTCTTCTCAATAATATAAAAAGATTCATACCTAACATAAATCTACTATTGAAATCACCGTCATGCATGTCAGTAACTAGGTACTTATGAATGAGACGCATTCATAGAGAACATAAATCCATTGCCTCGATATACATTACACGCATCATCAAATAGTGGAGCGTAGGATTTATCTATGTCTCTCATTGACTGGGCCTATGGGTGTGGTTGTTTATCTTTAAACATACATGGACATATAAATCAACCAGTCCAAAATCAAAGAATTCTAGGCGATATAATCATCAGACTGAAAATTCTCATGGAAACATTTAAACATTATTATAGAATTCCAGATGAACTAGCTGTATCAGCCTATATGCAGACATCCTAGTGTTTTCTCAAACTTGAAAAAAAAAAATCTTATTGAACTTCGTCTAGCGGTTAAGTCCGTGGATTTAAGACTCGAAGGTACCGGGTTCGATTCCTGGTTGGGACACATGAAATAATAATAAATAATAATAAAATTGAAGCAATATCTTTGCACTACTTACTGACAAATCGGTTCGAACACATGAGAAATACACTTTTCTAAATACATTTGTCATTTAGTTACTACACCACTCCGAGACACGGAGTCTCGGAGTCAACGTTAAGCCGTCGGTCCCGGTTCCACTAATATCAACTTGTGGAAACGTGAATAAATTGTCGTTAAAAATTTACAATAGTACCTCGCCAACCCGTCTGGGCAGCGTGGCGTGTGTAGGCCAAATTCTCTAATATGATGAGGGAATGCTGCAAGTGTTCTTGAAATATATATATTTTTTTTATAGAACACAGCGTCCTAGACCTCCACTGCTGGAGATGGGCCTTCCAGAACAGGAGAATTTGGCCTACACTCGCCACGCTGGCCAGACGGCTTGGCGAGGATATGATGTAATTTTTTTTTGTATGACAATTTATTAACGCTTTTACAAGTTGGTATTAATGGAACCGGGACCGACAGCTTAACATGCTCTCCGAGGCACGGGAACGGTGGTGTTCTAAATCAACAAATGTACGTAAGAAAAGTGTATATCTCATTGGTACATGGCGGGTGTGTTTGAACCGACCTTTGTAGGATTTAAGGTACGCGTTGTTACAACCGAGCCATGCCCTGTCCGTAGTTACGGAAAGCGAACGCAACCTCTGTTAGAAGGCAAATACCTTGACACCGATTCCCCACTCCTTCCTGCGGGGGGTGTGAGAAGACCAAACGACGACCGAGCCACCACCGCATACAAAGTATTTTTATTTATAGTTAATTTTTATGTATATATATTTATTATTATATTTTTTCTTTCATTATAATTATTTTTTAAATTATGTTTTTATTAAATTTTGACAGTTTTCTAGTGAAGCATTATAAGTCATTATTTAAGTTATTAAGTTCTATTTATGGTCTATCTATCGTGCTTAATATATAAAAATCATGTCCGTATGTTTAGTTTCGGTGGTCCGTATTCTACAATAAAATATACGTCTCTGGTATTTTATGAATGAACTAAGACCAAACAATGAGTTACAAGTAAGACACGTTCCAACCTTTTTAAAATCATATTACGTAATTCGTAAACATACGAGTTAAATTATGGGTTTTTCCAAAGACATTGTCATGTTGGGAAGTAAAGTATCATCATATCTTTGGGTGGTGGTCAGAAACCACGCTTTTTTTAGTATTTTAAACAAACGGATACACATTTAGCCAATTTTACTATAGGCTCATCATGACAAGTGCCAAGCTGGTCGATGTGTCTAGCGTACCAAATATCACAAATAAATTATTGTGTCCAGGAACGAACCCGGTATCTCCGCGTCTAAATCCAGGTACTTAACCGCTAGACCACGGAAGCATTTAAAACACAAATGAATATTTTTTATTTCATTTCAAAAATGTTGGCACAACATTGAAGACAAAACAGTGATAGGAATTTTTATTCATTACAGCCCCTAGAACCCCGGACCTAGACCTCCACTGCTGGACATGGGACTCCATCAACATCTGGAGAATTTGGCCTACACATGCCTCGCTCTGGCCAGACGGCTTGGCATTTTTTTAAAGTTAATTTATTAACCGTTATTTATGATAAATGTATGTATGTAAGAAAAAAAAAATCTTATTGGTACATGCCGGGGTTCAAACCGAGAACTTATTTTATTGAAAGCGATCTCAACCACCACTTGCTTGCTTGTTCTCGGCAATGTGGTGCAAAGATTTTGCTTGAATACCTCTCGCACAAACTTCCACTGTATGAAGCTGATTCCACCCTTCCACTGGATGACAATGCCTCTTTAGTATAAGCTATAACTGACATTTATATTTTAAGAATTGTGTGTCTTAGCTTATAGTTTATTTACAGCAGATATAATTTTAAGCCTTTTTTTTTGTTTTGATATTTTATTGTATGTCTTTCCAAATGATGGTTTATGTACTGCTTCAGATACAACAAAATGTACTATAAAATAATATTGTATTATATTAATAGTGAAAAACTAAAAAAAAATGTACTATGCCTACTTGCAAAAATAAATTGAATTGAAAAAAAAAACCATATCATACTAATGGTTATAAGTTATCCTTATTGAACTTACCGTTCCGTGGGAATCAAATATTCCAAAAGACCACAACATGAAGTCGAATAAATATTATGATCTCACAGAAGAAATGATCAGGAACGGGTTCAAGACTCAGCTTTACGCAGTGGAAGTTGGTGCAAGAGGAGTTCCAGCAAAATCTTTGCATCACTTACTGAAAGAATTGGGCCTAAGCAGGTCTGCCGTCAATACATTTATGGAACGAGCTTCCAAGACGGCATTAACGGAATCATACAGTATTTGGTTGGGTAGGGAGAGAAGTAGAATGGTGGATGGTGAGCGTATTATCGCGCAATAGAAAAAAAAGGAGGCCTCCTTTTCTTAAACCAGCCAATTGTCGGTCGCAAGCCCGAGACACCATTCTTCTCATCTCTTACCCACACACGATGGACCCGGCACCCGCACGGTGAATCCATGGAATGCTTAGAAATTTGTCTCCTCTTTGTCTTCTTCTGCCCAGTCTGCCGGGGCGGGGAAGTATCCACGTTCGTGCCGATAAACCCAGTAAAGTGTACACGTTTCGGGATCTGGCTTAAATTGCCGTTATTCCCAGTTAAGCCGGCATAGTGTTAGTGACTAATGTTAGTCATGTCTGATTCCAATTGCATTCAACATTCATGGATCTCGCACGCCACTTACCATCAGGCAAGACATGCCGTGCTTGTATATAGGAATATAACAAAAAAAACATACGTAAATATTAGACCAGCATAGTGGTAGGGAATGTGAGATGACGGTTTTGTCGACTTTCGGGTTGTACATAGGCATGTAGTCTACCTTAATTCTGACCTGCCTGGTGGGTTACTGCTGTACCAGGTATTGCAATCTCATAGGTACTGATAACTAAATTTAAAAGGTTATTAATTGATCATTGTGGTGCAGTTCTGTATATGTTTTAATTTGTAAATCTGATATAGGTGAGTTTTCCTTGCAGATTCCTTTCTCAGTCAGATTAAACATTAACAGGTCACTGGAATCTGCTAAGCTGCTGGTCTTCTGCTAACAGCTTACTTATTGGACCACTTTGCTGCTAAGTCTTCTACTAGCAGGAATAGAATCATTCAAAATAATTAAATTAATGACGTTTCATAAATGCCTGTAATAGGTTTACGTGAATAAAGATATTTTATTTATTTATTTATTAAATACTTTATTGCACTTTACTTAAAAGTATGTACAAAGGCGAAGCCATTTCGGCTTTTTCTACCAGCTAACCTTTGGGAGAGTGAGACAGTATAAATATGTGGGGTGCAATTCTAACCAATAAACTACATAAATAGTATGAATACATAGACTACATAAATACTCATCAATATATAAGTATTATAGAAGATATACATATATGAGGATAATATATTATTAGGAAGTAGAAATTTGTGGAGTTAAAATATATTGTTCTGCTTGTTTAAAAAGAAAGTATTAAGTAGTTTTTTAGAGATGTGAATGGAAGGAGCTTGTCTGATGGTCAGTGGAAGTTTGTTCCACTGGCGAGCAGACGATACGGTAAATGAATCTGAACATCTGCTGGAAGTGTATTTTGAC
Organism: Tinea semifulvella; assembly: GCA_910589645.1. Lineage (NCBI taxonomy): Eukaryota > Metazoa > Arthropoda > Insecta > Lepidoptera > Tineidae > Tinea > Tinea semifulvella. Next base: position 8,691,804 of record OU342620.1, read on the forward strand.
TTTGACTGTTACTCCCATTCAAGCACTCGAGGCTTCAAAAAAGGTAAAAATTGAAACATCAAACGTATTTTCTTTGAAAAAATAAACTAGTAGAGCGTAAACACGATTCTCAATAGGTTATCGTTCGCTAACAAACAACTAAATGTATATTATCGTTTCTTAGTATCTCAATCTTTTTTCAACTTACCTCCGGCCCCTAGTCCATTGACTTATGTATAAACCTGTCATAGAATAAAAATAATTCACCCGTTTGATTGCGCTGCCGACAAGTCCTTCCAGAACATATCCAATACTAGAAGTATTTATTTATTTAAAACTTTATTGCACTATGTATAAGGGGCGGGCTTAATGCCGCTAGACATTCTCTGACAGCCAACCTTAGGGACAGATAGAGCATTTAAAGTGAACGGTAGGTGCAAGTAAAAATCCAATATAGAAGTACCTGTATATATAAGCATAGTCATATCATAATAGCTTATAAAAAAAAACAAAAAAATATTTACTTTCCAATAAAGTAAAAAGTAAAGTATCATAACGACTTGTACCTTTCGGGGTGGTCAGAAACCACGCTTATAAATAAGCGGATTGACATTTAGCCAACTTTATTATAGGCAAATCATGACAAGTGGCAAGATCGTCGATGTCTCCAGTGCAGCGTACCAAACTCGAGAAATATCACAAATAAATTAAATATTAATTAAATGTATTTATTTACATTAATAAATATTTCTGTGTCCCGACCTGATGCATCCGTCGCACGATAAAGATGTGGAATGCTCTTGCAGCCTATTTTTTTTTATACTAGCACGACATGTGACCTTGCGTCTACCTGATGGTAAGTGGCGTGCGAGGTCCATGTATGTTAGCAACTAGAATCAGACTCATGACTGACATCGGTCCCTAACACTATGTCGGCTTGACTGGGTATGACGGCATATATAAATATAGCCTAGTCTAGCCTAGAATTAATTTGTGTGCTCCAGTAAAACGCTTTAGAAGGCCAACATGCTTATCAGTGTCATTTAGTCTATCTAGATATAGAGGTTATTTGTTTTGCGTTACTTTGAAGTCCAAAACATGGACATCTGTCAGATAACCGAAGTTACCGACATAGCCTTCAAAATTAGTAAGCTGAAGTGGTAATGGGCTGGACACGTCTATCGCCGATTTTTTTTCTGCGGACATACCGCAATACTTCGCCTAAAATAATGCCCAGAAATCCCAGTTTTTGTCTTAAGTCAATGTCGGAGCCTAATAAGTTTGTTTGAAGAGCCGAGCCGACCTAAAGGCTGGTCAAACAACGTCCCTTGCTTCACTGATGACTCAATCATCCATTATTTAAAACTAAAGCTGACCTGAGCTAAACTAAGAACACAGCAATATTTAATGTGTTTGTGACAAGCTTGTCAATTATTTATTTATTTTATTTATTTATCTTTTTTTTTAATTTATCATGAGCCTATTTATGTGACTATTTTTATACGTCTCTTTATACATTTTTTACTATCACTTCCTCCGCCTCGTCTGACTGTCTGTTCGCGATAAACTCAAAAAATACTGCACTGATTTTTATGCTGTTTTCACCAATGAATAGAGTGGTTCTCGAGGAAAGTTTTAGTAAATATTTTGTCAAGTTTTTGTATACTTGTACATTAACGATATTTGTTGGAGGTGTCAGAAAAATATAAGCTGTCAACGCTACCTAAACCCTTTGACATACATACATACATATACATATCTTCACGCCAAATCCCCTGCACGGTAAGCAGAGACAATTGAGCGCCACTTCACGATCACGACATACCTCTTTCGCTTCTTCGACATTCATCAACCTCTTCATATATGCACGTTTGTTTCGATGGCTTTTTAATTCACCTTCAGCTAATATTTTATTTATTTGATCATGATAGGCAAGTCTTGGTCTGCCAGGGCCTCTTTTACCCACAACTTTCGCATTATATATATCTGGTTCGTCAATCTCTCTTCGCTCATCCTTTCAACATGCCCGAACCATCGGAGCATGCCTTTCATTATTTTTGTACCTATGCTTTCTTTTAGACCTACCCTATTGCGTATTTCGTTATTACGTATACGGTCCAACAAAGTTACGCCGCATATCCGACGTAAAGACCTCATTTCTACTGCATTAACTCTACTCTTATGCGTATTCTGACATACCCACGTCTCGCTTCCATACATAAGTGTTGGTTACCAGCATGGCATTGTGTATGGCGAGTCGAGCTTTATCACTGACATTTCGACTGGCGATCAGTGACCCCAGGGCCCCATTAACACTTGACAGAGCACTTTAAGATATAACAAAACAATGTATGGTGGTATTGTGTATCTTATATAGGTCTACAGAAATGTCCGCGATGTCATATGTATATCTCTTAAGGATAACATACTATATCCATTTTATTACTAAAAAAAAATGGGCAATTATATAGCGGTAATTGGAAAGTTATTTACACAAATACGGTATTAATCGTTATCATTTTAAATAGTTAATTGGCTTCAGCATTTTATAAAGAACATTATTTCCCTTTACACCATGCCAATTAAAAAAGAAAATTAGAAGATATAGATCAAAATAATGCGTAACGAAATTAATCTCGTGTCGACCGTTTACACGGGCAAAGTTGGGTTCTTAATAAATAGAAGTTAACTACATCAAGATAGACATCATCATCATCAGCCTGTGTCTCTCCACTGCTGGATGTAGGCCTCCCCCAAGGCTCGCCACTTCACACGATCTTCTGCCACCCTCATCCATCCCCCACCAGCGATCTTCCTCAGGTCCATCTGGCGGGGGGTCGTCCCACTCTGCGTCTTCCAGTACATGGTCTCCACTCCAGAACCCGTCTACTCCATCGTTATTATTATTAAATTCTTTATTGCACAAAATAAGTGTACAAAGGCGAAGATTAATGCCTACAAGGCATTTTCTAACATCTAACCTTTGGGAGAGTGTGAGATTAAGGGTAGTGCTGATATCAAGTTTAACAATATAGAATATACTACACACATTACATACTAATAGATACTTACACTGTTACATAAATTACACATATACCTATAAATAAACGTATATACACATATATATTATGCCAAATATATATTTTTAGCCTGATGACGACTCCTGTTTGTCTAGAAATAAAGCAGTGACCAAGCGCTTAAAAACGTGGACAGACGGCGCGTGTCTAATAGCGAGTGGTAGCCTGTTCCACTGGCGGGCTGCAGACACAGTATACGAATCTGAATATCTGCTAGAGGAGTGGGATGGGATTTTAAGTTGGTTGTTATGTAAAGAGCGAAGTGGAAGGTTGTGAGTATCACACATGTATTCAAAACGGGATTTAAGATATGCAGGCGCATGAGGGTTGTTCAGGATACCATACAGAGACACGAGGAGATGGGTAGATCTTCGAAAGCGGATATTGAGCCATTTCAACTGATTACGAAAATGAGAGATATGATCATATTTACGCAAGCCGTATACATAGCGGATGCATAAATTGAGCAGACGATCGAGTTTGTTCAGTAGCTCTTCAGTGACGTCGGGATAGCAGATATCTGCATAGTCTATTATGGGAAGAAGCAGCGAACTGACTAGCATTAACTTTGCCTTAAAAGGAATAAAATATTGTAAGCGTTTCAACGAATGCATGCTGCCATGAACTTTCTTACAAATTTCGGAGACGTGGTGATTCCAGGAGAGATCACTGCTTATGTGAAGTCCTAGGTTTTTCACATGCTGACAAAAAGGAAGTGACACATTGTCAAACATTAATGGGGTAAAAGGTATATGGTCCAGTTTGCACAGCATTTGCCTCGAGCCAGCGATCATCACCTGCGTCTTCGAGGGGTTTACCAGTAGACCTAAATTTTGTGACTGTATTTTAATAGCTTCAAGATCCTTATTCATTTTGAGAATAGCATTTTGTATATCGTCCATCTTGAAGTGAAGCGAAAGTTGGACATCGTCGGCGTACAGATGGTAGGAACTGAAATGTATTACCTGAGTGATCATGTTTATAAAAACAGAGAAGAGCAAGGGAGATAACACGCCACCCTGCGGGACACCAGCAGTAACCGGACACCAGTCCGAGTACGTATCATCTAACCGGATGCGTTGCTGGCGCCCGCGAAGATAAGAGTCGAACCATAATGCCACATTCTGTGAAATGTTAAGAGAACGCAATAAGGCCGTGAGAATATCGTGATCTACACAATTAAAAGCGTTACTGAAGTCTAACAACGTAAGGAGTGTGAGCTTTTTATTGTCAATAGAAAATCTGATGTCATCAGTAATTTTTGTGAGAGCAGTAGTTGTGCTATGTGAAGGTCGAAAGCCAGATTGAAAAGAATTTAAAAGTTTATTGTGGGAAAGAAATGTAGCAAACTGGCGATGAACTACACGTTCTAGTACTTTAGATAGAAAGGGAAGAATTGATATTGGTCGAAAATGACTAAAATCGGTAGGGTTAGTATTTTTGGGGATTGGAACTATGTGGGCATTTTTCCACACTGTGGGAAATTGTCCAGTAGAGAGTGAAAAGTTTATAATATAGGTAATGAAGGGAATAATGATGTTTATTATGGGAATCAGAAGAACACGGCCCACATTATCATCTCCTACAGCCTTACTGGTTATGGATAGAATAATCTTTTTAATTTCACAGCTTGACATTGGTTCGAACTGAAAAATATTACTAGAAGATAGGGGTAAAGCATCAATTTGAGAAATAGCGACAGCTTTAGAAATACTATTAATAGAAGAAGAGGGACTAGAGAAGTGTCGGTTTAGACCGTTGATGTCCATTGAGGAAGAAATAATACTATCAGCCTTTACCTTACCAAGACCTAAAGTTCGAAGAAATGACCAAATGTTTTGAGGTGTGCAAGATTTAATAGATTCGTGAACAAATTGGCGTTTTGAGTTCCTACACATCTGATTCACCCGATTCCTAGCATGTTTATACTTATCCCAGTGTTCCTGACTGTGAGACTTCCTGTATTTCCTCTTTAAAGAGTCCCTCCACCTCATAGCTCTTCGTATCTTGTCGTCCAACCATGGGGCCGGGGGTCTCTTCATACGTACTGGGCGTATAGGAGCATGCTTATCGAACAGCTTTATTATTAAGTTATTTAATTCTGATACCATGTTATCAACAGTTTCTTTACATATTACGGTGTTCCAGTTCATGGCAGCAGCGTCAGACAGAAGCAAATCCTGATTCATTTTGGCAAAGTTACGCTGAAGATAAATTTTAGGCTTAAATTTGGGAGTTTTTACTTTGTACGAAGCATAAATCAAATCATGGTGAGAAAAACCAGGTGCTAAGTATTGTCCATGTGTAGATATCCTGTCAGGGTTGGAGGTAAGGATAAGGTCAAGAAGGCTACTGGATTCGTTTACATGAAAGGTTGTGTTTAGTGGAAGAAAGGATACATTGACAGAAGAAGTAATAAATTTCAGTTTCCTACTGCGCGAGTCATCTTTATGTAAACAAGTGTTGAAATCCCCCATGATCAAATTGTGATCATATGAGGGTATGTAAGACTCGAGCAGTAGTTCTAATGTAGAAAAGTAGTCAACAGTAGGGGGAGCGTAAACGACTCCAAGTAGAAATTTTACAGAATTTAAGTTTAACTCCAGGAAGATATGTTCTGACGAACCAGAATAGGAAGAAGGAGATTGGGAGAGAATTTTAAACGAAATATTGGAGCGGAGGTAAATTGCGACACCACCGCATCCCCTGCCAGTTCGGTCATTACGGATAAGAATAAAACCAGGAAGAGGGTAGTACGTAGAAGGAAGAGTTGGCTTAAGAAATGTTTCAGAGACAAGTAGAGCGTGTATGTTGTTGCTACCGAACGTGGCAAGGAGATCCGGATAGTGTCCAGGAATGCTTTGTGCATTTATGTGGCAGACATTTAGATTCTTGGGGAAAGTCGAGAAGGTATTGTGCAATGCATCCACCAGATGAACAGAAGCCTGACTGACATCAGACTCGTCGTCGGAACTTGTTGATATACAGGAGAAAAAAGCATCAGACTCAGACGAAGAATTATTTGGCATCATGTATAGTATAATAAACTAAATATAAATATATATATATAATTTTATATAGGTACTTAAATTAATTCTAAAGGCTATCTGATTATTATATCTATTACTTCTCACCTCACCTGCCAGTTATTTGTTTAACAAATCTGTCTATCAGTAACAAAGAAATACCAAACACAATCAAATCCGTTTTACATAAAGCAAGCAGGTACCTACCTACAACCACTCAAAAGTACATAAAACTTTTATTTAATTATAAATAATTATTAAATATATTATTTATTTAAATGAATTTAAGAGTAGTAATCGCATTATTTAACTATTAATCGATAACAATGATGGGACATCCCTAAGTAAACATAGAAATAATAAATTTAAAAAAATAAAAAAACTTTGAATGATTGAATGTTAATTACTCTTTGATTGAATTAGAATTTGAATGAACTTGTTTGTACCCATATATGCTATGTTCTACTTGAAAGCAAATAAAATAGCATTTTAACGAATTTTGTATGGAATCTTAGAGAAACGCCAAGTCGAACGACATTCGAAGCGAAATAAAGTGGAAAAAAAAAATTACGCTTAAAGCGACAAGTCAAACATAGGGATAGTCGTTCATCGGTTCTGCGGCATATGTGCCCATTGCCACTTCAGCTTGCCAATTTTAAAAGCTATATCGGTATATTTGTAGTGTGTGTAGTATATGTATTAAGTTAGGAAAGTATCTTATAATATATTTATTTGCAACCATGATTTCTTACTTTCCCAAAGGTCATACATACATATCTTCACGCCATGGGGTAGGCAGAGACAATTGAGCGCCCTCTTGTCACAACATATCTCTTTCGCGTCTTCGACATTCATCAACCTCATCATACATGCCCGTTTGTTTTGATAGCTTTTCAAATCAGCTTCAGCTATTGTTTTATTTATTTGATCGTTTACCCAAGACTTTCGCATTATATATTATCTGGTTTGTCAATCTCTCTTCACTCATCCTTTCAACATGTTCGAACAATCGGAGCATGCCTTATTTTTGTCCCTATGCTTTCTCTAATACCTGCCCTTTTGTGTATTTCGTCATTACGTATGCGGTCCGTTAAAGTGACTCCGCATATCCGACGCAACGACCTCATCTCTGAATTAACTCTACTCTCATGCGTTTTTAACATATCCACGTCTCGCTTCCATACATAAGTGTTGGTACTAACATGGCATTGTGTATGGCGAATCGAGCTTTATCACTGATATTTTGACTGGAGATCAGGGACCACAGGTCTGTTGTTATAAAATACCTGACCGTCATTAAACTCGTATACGAACTTTAAGTTTTTGTACAATGTGGTGTATCCAGGCCCTTAATCCAGGCCAAATTGGTTATTGGTAAAGGTAGCAACGTTCTTTAAATACGGCAGCCATATTATTTTTAAATGATCACTTTGACCGCATACAATCGAGTAAAACAAGAAATCAACAGATCAAAAATCATGTGCCTCTCTTAATGCTTCTTAATTTAGACAGATAAGTTGATTTATGTGTAAAGACCGGGTCAGTGAGGTCCAGAAACAGAGAAATAAATTAACTTCTTATTTATTTATTATTTATTTATTTTAAGTCTTTATTGCTTAAAGTACAAAGGCAGACTTAATGCCCGTAGACATTTCTGACAGCCAAAACAAATACTTGAACATACATAATAATAATTTATATACTACTACACAAATACCTAAATTTATGTAAGAATACATAACAAAATGAAGGAATACGTATAATTTACATAATAAATTAAAAGAGACAGAAATAGATATCAGGTAGTCACAAATACTTGTAATAGGCATTAAAAAGCCATCGAAACAAAAGGGCATGTATGAAGAGGTTGATGAATGTCGAAGAAGCGAAAGAGGTATGTCGTGACCTTGACAAGTGGCGCTCAATTATCTCTGCCTACCTCGCAAGGGATTTGGCGTGAAGATATATATGTATGTATGTAGGTTAACGTGGATAAAGATATTTTGACTTTGACACCTTTAAATTGTTGAATTGTACGAGCGAGAAGGACCCAAAAGCTTTAAACCATTAAGTATTTTTTTTTATTATTAATTTTATTTATTTAATTATATATATTTTTATTTATTAATTAAGTACTAAGACTTGCATGTAGTCAATGGGACAAAGGCATTTTAGAAGAGACGCTTCGATTGGAGATAGCGATGGCAGCCAGTTGCATTCCCCGACAATCACCTTGATAAAAATCTACATGATACCATCACACTATAAGAGCACACAAAAAAATTAAAAAACATCGAAAAGCAGCCATATTTACTAATAATAAAGGTCATTAACCAACCATTTTCTCCAGATGTTTCTGAAAGGCACATCTCCAGCAATGGAGGTCTAGGACTTTTGAAGTCAAAGTCAAAATATCTTAATACACGTAAACTTATTACAAGCATTTATGAAACGTCATTAATTTAATTCTTTTGAATGATTCTACTCCTGCTAGTAGAAGACTAAGCAGCAAAGTGGTCCAATAAAAAAATAAAAAAAAATTCAATCATTTATTTACTTTCCAATACATATAACTTATTAAATAGCCCGCCAAACTGTAACCACAGTTTGTTAGCGGAGACAATTACTCTCGAAGCTTAATAATAAATATTTATAGTGGGTACATAAAAAAGATGCGCGGGCGCGAACCACTCTCCCCCCGCGCGACCACCCCGTCCGCCTACAGCTACCATTCATTTAAGTCTATCTCTTTCTTAGGATTAACACTCATTTCTTCCGAAGATTATTTTAGATTTTGAAACTAAAACTCAATATGCAATAAACGAACGACTGCAGGCAGGAGGCGAGGTGAGGGCGCGCGGGGACGCGGAGCGCATACATGGCTTACAGTCAGCCACAAATCACACCTATAAACTTATAAATACTTATATATAAAAAATAAAAAATATAAAAACATCTGATATTCATTTAAATAATACAGGTGCGACATGTAGCCGTCTGCTGCCACTTCTAACACACATTTTTACACTTTAAAATCTTTCGTACATTATTAAATTAAATTACAACTTTGACAGCAGTTTTTGCTTTATTTTATTTTTATAAATTACTTTAGATATGTTTTGGTCCCTAATGGTCAAGCAATTGAGAATTTTAGGGACCAAAAATTGTCTAGTACGCTCACCATAGTAGTTCTTTGCTCTAGGAACAACATAAGTTTGCTGGCTGGCAGATCTAGTTGTATAACAGTTACTTACAATTGTCTTAAATTTGTTTATACGAAATTCCTCCAAGGCAATTAGCATATTCACCTTTTCATTTGCTGGTAGTATATAATATATAATAAGTAAGCTGTTAGCAGAAGACCAGCAGCTTAGCAGATTCCAGTGACCTGTTAATGTTTAATCTGACTGAGAAAGCAATCTGCATGGAAAACTTAGCTACCTATATCAGAATTTCACAATAAAACATACAGAAGTAAACCACAACGATCAATTAATAACCTTTTAAATTTACTTAAGCGCAAACGTTATATAATGGAATCCGTTAACTATATATATATAACGCTATTAAAGTTGATATTTGCACGGCCGCTGTCAAGGTCGAGCGCTTATAAATGAAATGAAATGAAATAATTTATTTGTCAGAAACATGGTAGGTACAGGGATGTAAATTATTATATGTAATTATATCACATGATTCGCTATTTCTAGCATACAAATATTTATTTAGTCACATGACTTTGTCGAGCTTAGTGTCTAGGTATTCTTTTGTCGAATAAAAACATTTATTAACCAGCATTTGTTTGACTCTTAATTCGAACAGTTTTAGTGGCAGCTCCCTTATAGTAACTGGAAGCTTATTAAATATCTTTGTCGCCATTGCATAACAATTTCGGCTATATTGAGTACTTTTATGAGCTGGAATAATTATTCTACTAGGATAACGCGTTTTAAAATTGCAATTATCCCCAAGAGTTTTAAAAAGTTCCGGGTGGCTTTTTACAAATAAACAGCATTCAAGTATATAGATAGAAGGAACAGTCAGTAATTTTAGTTTTATAAATAAAGGACGACGGGAAGTCATAGGAGGTGTGTTACAAATAGCACGAATGCATTGTTTTTGTATAGAGTTGAGAATTTAATAATATTTTGTAATTATGACGCAATATCTGAGGTAAATAACGAAATGCACTAATAACGTTTCCGACTAAATAACAATAGGGCTACTGGTACTTTGTGTTCTAAGGGATGTGATGATGATGGTAAACAAACTATTTTTGTTTAAAATATTAATCAGAAAATATCCTCTACCCTCCATCTCCCTCAAATTAACCTCACTAAATTGTTTGTCGGTAGGTATGCACAATAAATTGTGGAACGGGTTAGGAAGGAAAAAGTGATTTTGTTTTATGTTATTATCTCATTTTGTTATTATTATATTTACTTTTATAATCTTATTAGTTATTACTTTTAGTTTTTATAGGTTTTACTTTTTTATATATTTTTTTACTATTAACTTTTATTTTATATTATTACCATTTTTTGTATTATTCAATGTTGTGTACATTTTTTTTAGGCTGGCAAACTCGACAAGATTATTTGTCTATGATTTCAATAATTGTTTTGTTTGTTAGCTGTTATTTGTACCTTACTTCGAATAAATAAATAAATAAATCTGGCAACGCTAGTGTTTGGGTAACCAATAGTTTTTTTGGGTTAGTTGTAACTCTTTTCCCAATTAGTCTTGCTAACAATATATCGAATGGCGCGGTGGTGGCTCAGTTGTAAGAACTAAATCCTACAAAGGTCGGTTCAAACCCACCCGGCATGTACCAATGAAAAATACACTTTTCTTACGTACATTTGTCAAAGATTTACAACACCAACGTTGGATCCTCGGAGAGCACGTTAAGCCGTCGGTCCCGAACCCACTAATACCAACTTGTGGAATCGTTAATAAATTGTCATCATATCCTCGCCAAGCCGTCTGGTCAGCGTGGCGAGTGTAGGCCAAATTCTCCAGATATATGTTCTGGAAGGCCTATCTCCTGCAGTGGAGGTCTAGGACGCTGTGTTCTAGAAGCTGTAATGAATGAATGAAATATAGAATCGACACGTAAGTTGTAAGTGCCAGTAGTAGTTAAATCTAGCTCGGTTCTTTGATAATGCCCAGTTATAATATGTAATTTAATTGCCAAATACTTAAAAAGACCAGTTTACAGAATAGAATTTTCAAGTATTTTAGCAATATAATTAAAAACACATTTCGTTTACAATTACACCGATTCGGGTGATAAATATATTTTAGTTCGCACGGGAATTTTTTGGCAATCAGTGATGATTTGTTTTTTAATGACCTATAATGTTAATTGGCTTAACGTCCCGCTGAGAAGAAAGATAATGACAAATTAGCATCTAATTTACCATAGTCGTAAAATATAAATAATCTAATGGTATGGGAAACGAATTATAAACCCAAAGAGCGCTGGTTCGAACTCCCAATGTACCAACATATATAAATAAATAAATAAATATTTCCAGACAGGTCACACAGCGCCATCTAGTTTCCGTGGTAAGCTACGAGGCTTGTGTTACGGAAACTAAACTTTGATAAACTACATATATATATATATATATATATATATATAAATATATATATTTATATCTATTCATTATATTATTATTATACTCAAATTAATTGTTTACCCAATAATGATTTGATTATTTATTAGTGTGCCGTAATTAGTTCTCTAGCAATTTTGATCTTGTTAACCAGGTTTATGACCTTGTTAAGCTATAGCACATTTTATTGTGCACCATGTCACAGGACAGCGATTATACATATCCAGAAAGACAAAAAATCGCATCGTCAGAACACTTGTCTTCTCCGTTTTTCTGTCGGAGACATAGATAAAAGCCGCGGATAGATTAAATGAGCCTAATACACCGGAATATTTAAAAGAGAAATTTAATTTCCTTGGTGCCAGAACTTTACGTTCTTCTTCTAACTACACGCTCTCCTTCCCCACACATCACACCGCATTCGTTTCCAAGTCGTTTGCGGTGGTGGCTGTGCATCTTTGGAACCAGTTACCGGTGGACATCCGTCAAGCTCCAAATAGAACACTATTTAAGAAACTGGTCTATGCGCACTATTTAAATTTACCATAAGCTTAATACACTCTCTGCTATATTTATTTCTCTCATTATAGTCATCATATAGTAGGTATATTATATTTATGTATATTCATAGAACGTATGTATGTAGTTTTATTTGTATTTATTTGTGTGTAAATAAGTATTTATCCACGGAGGCGGTCGTAATGCTACCGTTTCGGTAAGTTAAGTGGTCCATACCTCTAATCCCAACTTGTGACATCGTTAATAAATTGACATAACAAATTGTGTTGTAAAATTACACAGGTAACTTTTTGTTTTTGTTTATGAATGATTTGTAGAGTAATGAAACACCAGCAAAATATTTAACAGCGTTCCTAGTCAATTAACTGGTTCGTTTCATTCATGCTTAATTGTGACATAGCTATTAAACTATTAATACCCCGGCGCAGTTATATAAAGTCGCAGTTCGGTATAAACACATCGTCACATACGACGTTGTAATTCTGCGGTTGTAATTTATGAATGAAGCAACAGATCGGGCGACTTCCGGCTAACAGTAGAGATAGTACGACGCTCTTCCGTGTTCCTGCTCTTTAATTACACGTCACATAGACGTATATAGACGAAGCAGGTCCTAAAAACGGACTGCCTCCGTGGTCCAGCGGTTAACTCCGTGGATTTAGACTCTGAGGTACCGGGTTCAATTCCTGGTCGGGAGACAATAATATTTATCAATTATAATAAATCAATGTGATTATTATTTAATTTATTTGTGATATTTCTGAGTTTGGTACGCTAGAGACATCGACGAGCTTGCCACTTGTCATGATTGGCCTATAGTAAAGTTGGCTAAATGTGAATCAGCTTATTTATAAGCGTGGTTTCTGACTACCCCGAAAGGGAAACGTTCGTGATGATACTTTACTTTTTTTTTAGGTCCTAAAAATCCCTAATTTGACAGATAAATTCGATGCGATTCTGACTTTTTTATGACTAAACTCACCATACATCCAAACGGACGCCGTTTTAATAGAACTATTCGAGTAGACATGCGTCCAATTATTTAGCAGATAAATTTGTCACATTCAGCTTTCGTGTTGCCATTTTCAACAAGATTATCAAACTGACATCGTCACTGGTGGCGGCGCAACGCAAAATAAACTAAATAGACGTAGGCAAATCGAAGGCTGTGACATCTTAAAAAAACATATACATTTTCGATAAATTTACTAATTTTGGGTGGGTTTATAGATCTATTTAATATTAATTAACAGTTATTTTTGCAGTCGGTTGCCAAAAAAAAAAAACTAAATGGATACCTGCTCAATTTATATTTTAGTTGATTTGAAAAAAAGTGCTGAACCAAAAATTGTATGGGACCAGCATGAGCTACTAAACAAAGAAATAATCATCAAAAATAATTTATTATAGGCGAAGAAATCGCCAAACAAACATACAAGAAAAAACTTGCTTCTTTTTTAAAATCTGTTAATAAAATGTTCATCGAAATTAAAGGATAAAATGTTTGGTAAAAATATTAAAAATTTTTGGACCGTCCTTTTAATTTATATCGATGTCTTAAAACCAGTCTCCAATATCAGATCAAAAAAACCAATATAATCCGTATTAATAGATAAAATAAAGGTGTATTTCCATCGATAAAGTCGATCGTGGGACCGCTGTTTATCACGATCGACTCGAAATATGAATAAAGTTATTCTAAAGCTGTTAATTCGAAAACACGGAATATTAGGCTTTAAATTCCAGGATATAAAGGCGAGGTTCCTGTGAAATAATGAGTCGCGGGCAGACATCCTGTGGAGATAGGGTTGCCGCATACAAAAGTTATTGAGAGAAAATGCAAAACATAAATTTTAATTCTGGCTAGAAGACAAATTTCTAAGCATTCCATGGATTCACCGTGCGGGTGCCGAGTCTATCGTGTGTGGGTAGGAGATGAGAAGAATGGTGTCTCGGGCTTGCGACCGATAATACGCTCACCATCCACCATTCTACTTCTCTCCCTACCAAACCAAATACTGTATGATTCCGTTAATGCCGTCTTAGAAGCTCGTTCCATAAATGTATTGACGGCAGACCTGCTTAGGCCCAATTCTTTCAGTAAGTGATGCAAAGATTTTGCTGTACGTATATATATGTACTATATCATATATGTGTTTAGAGAAATCAAACCTACAATTTTGTAAACCATATACATTAAGGATAAAAGGAAACATTTCATTTTTATTTTTTTATTTTATTATTACTGATAAATAAGTCTATATGTTAAAAATAGTTTTTTTTAAATAAACCTCTGCCCTCTCTCTGACATCATCCATTTTGGCCTATTTTTGTACTATTTCTCCAACGTACAATGTTTTTTTTTTTTGTAAGTATTAAATAGTTTCGATTTTTTATTGATATGATGAGAATAATCACACCGCATTCGTTTCCAAGTCGTTTGCGGTGGTGGCTGTGCATCTTTGGAACCAGTTACCGGTGGACATACGTCAAGCTCCAAATAGAACACTATTTAAGAAACTGGTCTATGCGCACTATTTAAATTTACCATAAGCTTAATACACTCTCTGCTATATTTATTTCTCTCATTATAGTCATCATACCTATAGTAGGTATATTATATTTATGTATATTCATAGAACGTATGTATGTAGTTTTATTTGTATGTATTTGTGTATGTATTAGTATGTAAATAAGTATTTATTCACTAGTATATATTGAAGTCTAATATTTATCTATTAGTTTTGATAGCACCTGCCTTATCTCGTCGTAACTGCTTTAGTTGTCCCAAAGGTTTGACCAGTATAGAATGTCTAGCGGCATTAGGTCCGCCTTTGTACTTTGTGCAATAAAGTTTATAATAAATAAATAAATAAATAATGTTATTACTATGTACGAGTAATACTGCGTAATTAGGATGAAAATAAAATATGTATTTTTCGTATCAATTAAGTACTTTAGTACTAGAGCTGTCATGAAGATATGAAACATTTTGCACACCTAAACTATATAAAATAAAGGATTTATTCTACTTCAATTGTAATCTGGTTAAATACAATTTAGCCCAAATCCACATTACATTACATTCATGCTTTTTATTTGAACATTTTTTTATTTTTGATTTGATAATGACCACCAGGGTGTGGAAACTTAGAACAAGCAATTGACAGATTTATGTTCTTACAGAAAGTGGCGCCGCCTAGTATTGAGTATTATGAAATAATAAACGAGGGATTTCTTCTGTATAGTTGTTTATTAACAAGTGACAATGTAGAATACGTGACAAGTATATGACGTTGATATAAAATTTTCTCAAATATCAACACCGAGAAGACAGTAGGCTCATGAATCGAATTTCGGATATAATACTATTCCTATATAGAAGCTATACATAGAATAGATATGTATGGCACTTTAAGTATTGCCATCCACCTGGCGATGGATGGAGGCAGATATGATCGTATTTGCGCAAACTGTAACTATACTTTTTGATGACAAGTGACAACCCTAAGAGAGCTCGTTTTTTCCCGGGGCACCTTCCCGGTGTTTCACCGTTACGCAATACATGGTAAATAATTAGCGGATGGCAAGATCCCCGTGTCTTATGGCATGGCGAGGTTTCTGCCTTTTTTCATCATACACTTCCTGTCTCGCCAAATATGACGATAAATGTAACGACTACCATTAATTAATGAAATAACTACTTAGTAAGCTACACTGAAAAATAGATAGATATATTTTTTATTGCACAATAAAAAAAACACATTTAAATGTACGAGTACATAGGCGAACTTAATGTCTAGTGACATTTTCTACCAGCTAACCTTTGGGATAGTGAGCACTGATTGTGGGTGCATTGAATCACTAATTTAAAATCAGGATTATTAATAAAAAATCTTAAACTATTACTAGCAACTAAAGCTAAAATACGTATACACTAATATATAAATATATAATAACACAAGCCCTTAGTTTATTTTATAGAATAGTTTTATTTTCATAGGTATTTTTAGTTTAGTTTTATTTATTATTATTATATCTAAATAATAAAGACGGTTGTAAGAAAGCTTTCCTTAAAATCCAAAAGACGGTTTAAATCCCCCCCGGCATGAACCATCAGATCCTCGCAAACCAAGATATATACTCGTATGTTCTGGAAGATCCATAAAGTCAAAGTCAAAATATCTTTATTTACGTAATTACAGGCATTTATGAAACGTCATTAATTTAATTCTTCTGAACTCCTGCTAGTAGAAGACTAAGCAGCAAAGTGGTCCAATAAGTAAGCTGTTAGCAGAAGACCAGTAGCTTAGAAGATTCCAGTGACCTGTTAATGTTTAATCTGACTGAGAAAAGAATCTGCAAGAAAAACTGAGCTATATCAGATTTACAAAATAAAACATATACAGAACTGCACCACAACGATCAATTAATAACCTTATAAATTTAGTTATCAGTACCTATGATATAACAAGACCTGGTACATCATTACCCACAGTGGGGTTCTAGGGGCTGGCTGTAATGATGAAATGTAAAATAAATAAACGTGCATAGCGTGTCCGTGCGCAGCAATGAAATAGCGCGTTTAATCTGCCCACGGCCGTAATTGCCTTTGCACGGAGGCAGTAATGAGCAACATTGTTGCCGACTTTATCGGCCCATTGAAGCAAACTAAATATACACACGTACAGTAGTTTTTGCTGCAATTGTACGTGTAATTGTGATAATAACTTTGGGCAAATTACATTATTTCTGTCAGCAGATGCGAACAGATTAAGCTGAGATTAATTTTATTCTTACTTGCTTTTTACGATAACGTTAAATAGTACTCTTTGCGCACGACATATATATTAGCTTTTATAATCGGATCGGTGAAAAGTATCTTTGGGTCATGCGACAGAAAAACAAGGAGAGATATCCACAGGTCAACCGGCTGCCCGCGTTCTTACCATATGTGAAAGGAGTAACGGATAAAATTGGTACAGCTTTCAAAATGTTATCCATCAATGCTGTGTACACCCCATTCTTCAAAGTAGCAAAACACGTACGCATCCCAAATGATATCATTCCTTTCCAAACGCCTGGCGTATATAAAGTGGACTGGAGCTGTGGGAGTTCATATATTGGCCAAACTACGCACACGATAGCCGAGAGGGTCAAGGAACATATAGCAGCTGTAAAAAAACAGCAAATTAAACAAGGCATCAATAGCAGAACACCTAATGGATAGTGGCACAAACCATTGGATTGAGCTGCATGACCCAAAGATACTTTCCACCGATCGTCACTATTACCCTAGAACAGTACATGAAAAAAGTTAAAAAAAAAGTAAAGTATCATCACGACCGTTTCCCTTGCGGGGTGGTCAGAAACCACGCTTATAAATAAGCGGATTCACATTTAGCCAACTTTACTATAGGCCAATCATGACAACTGGCAAGCTCGTCGATGTCTCCAGGCGTTTCAAACTCGGGAAATATCACAAATAAATTCAATATTAATTAAATGTTTACATTAATTAATTTTTTTGTGTCCCGACCAGGAATCGAACCCGGTACCTCCGAGTCTAAATCCACGTACTTAACCGCTAGACCACGGAGGCAGTCACGTAAGTGAAGCGATCGAAATAAAAAAAACACAAAAAATTCAATCGAGAGGGGGTTATAAGCTATCTTCATCGTGGAATCCAGTAATCAATAGGTTTCGACGCCGGGAAAAATCGCCCGGTGTCGCCAAGGATATTGTAAGTGTCGTGTGTCGTGATGTCTAAAAACTTATAAAGTGATAAGTGGGTAGGTTTACATCTACCGCCCAGTATGTACGAGACCACACCACGCAGCTCCAGTCGACCCGTGACCACGGCCAATGCAACTTGGCGGAAACGTCGAGAGAAATATGTCTATAAGGTAAATCGCTTAAGGACCCGTTAAAATTATAAAAAAAAAACTATTATGAATGTGCGCGAAAGTTTAAAAAGACATATATATTTTTATATAAGATCAATAACAAATATATATAGGGTATAGTGTGTAGCGTCATCTATATGTTATATACACTACTGGGTAATGTAGATGACGCTACGGTCTGGACCAGCCAAAAGGAGACGTTTATTTCCCTATATATTTTATTTAAAAACTTTATTGCACTATATACAAAGGCGGACTTAATGCCGCTAGGCATTGAAAGCCAAACTTTTAGGACATTTAGACAGTATATGTAGATGGTATTAAGTTATTCATAACAGTATTAATATTAATAACAATATTACATATTAAAATACATAAATACGCAATAATATAAATATACATAAATATTCTCTTGATACCCACAAATTCATAAAAAAAACTGGGTAATGGAATTTTTCAAGAGTGTTGCGATCCCAAATGCCATAACTACCTAAAACATATGAAACATAATATGAGATTATAATTCAACGAGTAAATGCGGCGAGCGTTTTAGGTACCCTCCCTGGTGGTAAGCTCTTAGTTTATTTTGTAGAATAGTTTTAATTTCATAGGTATTTTTAGTTTAGTTTGATTTATAATTAGTTAATATGATGTTGCTGCAATTGAGGATAGTGAGGAAATGAAAAAGAGACAATAAATCTAGGACAGTCTAGTTACAAAGAAAGTGTTTCTCTTTGGCGGACCGCATACGTAACTTCGAAATACGGAAAAGGGTTGTATGAAGGAAAGCATAGGGACAAAAATAAGGAAAGGCATGCTACGATGGTTCGGGCATGTTAAAAGGATGAGCGATGAAAGATTGACGGACCAGATATATAATGCGAAAGTTGTAGGTAAAAGAGGCCCTGGCAGACCGAGACTCACATATCACGATCAAATAAATAAAACACTGACTGAAAGTCTTCGTAACCAAAGGGCATGTATGAAGAGGTTAATGAATGTCGACGAAGCGAAAGAAGTATGTCGTGATCGTGTCAAATGGCGCTTAATTGTCTCTGCCTACCCCGCAAGGGATCTGGCGTGAAGATATGTATGTATGTAAATCATATTTTTGAAGATGACTCGATTTGGACTATATAGGTACATAGTCTAGTACTATTTGCGCACGAAATAAATGTTATTATATAAAGTCGAAGAACTATATTGAGTGGGGTATCGTCGAATAGGTATTTGAAAATCATGTTGAGGTTTCTTTTATCATTTTTAATTTAGAGTGACCATTTTGAATCTATAACGATTCAAAGTTGGTTAGCAACAATTATTATTTAAAATTATAATGTAAGTCCTATCCTCACCTTCCTACCTATAATAAAGATGTAATAAGGTTCATATAAAAAGTAAAACTAACTGCCTCCGTGGTCTAGCGGTTAAGTCCGTGGATTTAGACTCGGAGGTACTGGGTTCGATTCCTGATCGGGACACAAAAATATTTATTAATGTAAATATTTCTCGAGTTTGGTACGCTGGAGACATCGACGAGCTTGCCACTTGTCATGATTGGCCTATAGTAAAGTTGTCTAAATGTGAATCCGCTTACTTATAAGCGTGGTTTGTGACCGCCTCGAAAGGGAAAACGGTCGTGATACTATACTTTACTTCTATAAAAAGTAAAAAAGTATTCCTTTTGAAGTGGTCAGAAACATTATATATGTATATTATATTATAACAGACAGCGATAGCTAAAAAGATTAAGATAAACTAAGTAATTTAAAATATAAATATCCCGCCTGCGTAAAAAAATATTAATTACAAATGAAAAAAAAAATAAGCATAAGATGATATCAATAGTGGTGTAGTTAAGCGGTTATCAAACCTTTTGCCGACGGAACCCCTGGGCTTGTTTTTTTCTTTTTAGTTTTTATTTATTTCTTTTATTTTTTTAATTCAAGATATTTTTTTACATACATACATATCTTCACGCCAAATTCCTTGCGGGGTAGGCAGAGACAATTAAGCGCCACTTGTAACGGTCACGACATACCTCTTTCGCTTCTTCGACATTCATCAACCTCTTCATACATGCCCTTTTGTTTCGATGGCTTTTTAATTCACCTTCAGCTAATGTTTTATTTATTTGATCATGATAGGCAAGTCTTGGTCTGCCAGGGCCTCTTTTACCCACAACTTTCGCATTATATATCTGGTTCGTCAATTTCTCTTCATTCATCCTTTCAACATGCCCAAACTATCGGAGCATGCCTTTCCTTATTTTTGTCCCTATGCTTTCTTTCATACCTACCCTTTTGCGTATTTCATCATTACGTATGCGGTCCGTCAAAGTGACGCCGCATATCCGACGCAACGATCTCATTTCTACTGCATTAACTCTACTCTCATGCGTATTCTGACATATCCACGTCTCGCGTATATATACATAAGTGTTGGTACCAGCATGGCATTGTGTATGGCGAGTCGAGCTTTGTCACTGACATTTCGACTGGCGATCAGTGACCCCAGGGCACCGTTGACACTATTTCCCGCATTCACTCTTCTTTCAACATCCCTTCATACTTTCCATCCGCAGTGAAAACACTGCCCAGATATATAATTTCATTTAGTTGTTCTAGAGTTTCATCATCAATCTTTATCGTCACGGTTGTCATCCTTCTTTCTTCTTTCAAACACTAGTACCTTGGTTTTTCTCGCATTCAAACGCAAATATTTTTTTACCCAGGCGGGTTTTTTAATTGTTTAAGTGAAAATGTGCATTCGGTGTGCCCTAGCCCTAATTACATAGGGAAACGTTTTAAAGGCCAGACGCAAATAGAGCCATCAAAAATCGAATTACTTGCCTTTTCCTTTTTGCTTGCTTTTCTAACTGTTTCTCATTAGCCTAGCAGACGAGGGACCAAGGCTGTGTGTCATTGAATTTGATATGAACTGGTATTTTTTTTGTACTAGGATGACATGTGAACCAGCCTACCTGATAGTAAAGTTAAAGTCACAATATCTTTATTCACGTAAACCTATTAGAGGCATTTATGACATGTCATTATTAAAATTATTTTAAATGATACTCCTGCTAGCGCAGAGATTGTAACGATTATATCGGATGCGGCCATGGAATAGATATTGTTGGCTGCAATCGATATCCTTTGCCTTGCATATTTTTAAGACGCCTCCTGTCAATGTAGATTTTGACATTCCTACCTTTTAATAATACAGACTGCGAGAGAGTTCTTCGCGCCATTTTGCGTGGACATGTCAAGTGCAAGTTTTTGTTTTGTAAATTAATTTGCTGTGGATATTATTGGTCAAAAGCGCTGTTGTTTTGTTTAATAATGTGCTGCAATGTGAATAATTATGGAAAACGATAAATTGGACTTTAAATATAGGGCACAAGTTGCAGTTTATTTTTTGCGGTTTTCCCGCGCTGTGGACTCCCATATTCTACCCGACGTGTTTAGGCTATAATGCCGCGAGTGACTCCAAGTAAAGCATCAAATTCTGCAGCATCTGGAATTTGATGATCCCCAACTCGGTTATGAAGATATATTATGCAAATAAATTACGTGTTTAGGACTGATGTATTCTGTACAATGTCCTTTAAAGACAATTAAAAAAAAAAAAAAAACAGACAGCGAGTTCTTCGCGCCATTTTGCACGGGCATGTCAAGTCCAAGTTTTTCGTTTAGTAAATTAGTTTACTGTGGATATTGTAGTCAAAAGTGGTTTGTTTAATAATGTGCCACGTTGTGAATAATTATAGAAAATGAGTAAATTTGACTCTAGACGAGTATATGGTTGGAGTACAGCTCCTAGAACACAGCGTCCTAGACCTCCACTGCTGGAGATGGGCCTTCCAGAACATATATCAGGAGAATATGGCCTACACTCGCCACGCTGGCCAGATGGCTTGGCGAGGATATGATGTCAATTTTTAATGACAATTTATTCACGATTCCACAAGTTGGTATTAGTGGAACCGGGACCGACGGTTTAACGTGCTCTCCGAGGCACGGGAACGGTGGTGTTGTAAATCTATGACGAATGTACAAGAAAAGTGTATTTCTCATTGGTACATGCCGGGTGGGTTTGAACCGCGCCTTTGAATAATTACTAACATTTATTATTATTAATTTGCGAAAACTAGCGATAATCGCGTTATCGTATCCAATTAGGATGATTTCTTATGAAAACATAAATAAAAATTGCCCAGTTACATGTAAGTCAAAGTATAGCTTTGATTGGACTAATCGAGTTAAGGACGCAACAAAGACAAAAAGAGGGTAACAATTATAGTGAAGCGTGGGGGCAGGAAGCATACCACTTCACTAATTTGTCCTGCGCGACTAAATTGATATGATAGACGGCAATTTTAAAAGGTTTTTCCTTCAACAACAATATCATAATTCGTTTTTGTTTAATTTGTAAATCTGCTATAACCGAGTTTTGCTTGCAGATTTCTGACTCAGTCAGATTAAACAGGTCGTCAAATTTTCTTACGTACATTTGTCATAGATTTACAAGACCACCGATCCTGTGTCGGGGAGCACGTTAAGCTTTCGGTCCCGGTTCCACTATTATAGTTTTTTTTTATATATAAAAGCACGATATGTGACCTTGCTCCCTCCTGATGGTGAGTGGCGAGCGAGGTCCATGAAAGCAACTGGAATCTGACAGTCATGATTGACATCAGTCCCTAACACTATGCCGGTTTGACTGAGCATGACGGCAATTCGAGGCTGATCCCGAAGCGTGTGGAAACACTGCTGGGTTTACCAGCACGAATAGTGGATACTTGCCCGCCCCGGCAGACTGGGAAAATTACCACCTATCTCGTTGAAAAGTATGTGCCATTTGCAATGAAGTCAAATACCAATTTTTACTTTCAAGGAGGACATAACTTTTTTCACATTTGTAATATTAGCTGAGATAACTTTAGTGTTTTTGTTGGCCATTTTAATTAAATCGATATTAGGAAGTACTTTTACTTCCCACGCTGCCGGCCATTATAAAATGCGGTTACAAAGCAAACTTATGTATTATAGAATGAGACAAAGTTGGCCCGTAACTGGCCGGCAAAGTTGTTCTATACTACGTTCAATTATCTCTGAATATCAATTAGAGTGGGCCAGAGATTAAATAAAATTCTATCGATAAAATACTAATAATAATAAAAAATAATATTTTTTACCAAAATATCTTCATTTATGCGATATTTTTTTTACAAAATATAATTAATATTAATATTACGGATAGGGATATCCGCGTGAAATGGTGGCAAGAACGCTGGGTGAATTTCCCCGCTGAATTGTAATACTGATTCTTTGGACGAAGAGAGAGCCAGCCCTCTTGTCACCGGAGAAGACGACAAGACACGGTGTTATGTCTTTTAAAAACTAAATTAATTGTTTCTTATTTAGTTTTGCTAAAGAATACATCTAAAGAATGTATGTTTATTTATTAATGGGTTACCAGCATGGTACATTACTTTTCCAGTATTATCCTATGCTTGTTAGTTTTGATTAAAAGCTGTGTTGTGTTGTCCAAAGCAAGACCAAGACTCTTCCAGTCTTGCATCAGAACAGCTGGTTTTGCACTCTTAATCTTGGTCTTGAGCGACTCTTTTGCGAGACCTATACCAAGACGGGTCTTGCTAACACATCAGTGACATGTTAATAAAATGTGCAAAGAATATTTGTAAAACTGGTAGACCAGATCAGAAATTATTACGTCTAAATAGGCGAAACTCATAGTACAGTAAAGAGTCATTATATAATTTATATAAGGCTTATAACCACAAAAATATACGGCATTGTTGGAAATTTATAAAAGATATTTACATTTATCGATATCGATAGCCAGTATTTCGCATCACTACATGCATCTATACACAGGAAGTGGGCTGCCGGACGCCCGCGTTCTAGCTACCGTATCTGCGTCTCTGTCACACACAAACCTAGTCATTCAGCTATCTCTGTCTAACACCAGCTCTTCTGTCCTTTTCCCACTTATCTCTTCTGAATCCCATTGCGTAATGAGGTGGTCAAATTTTATTTTGAATGCGACCGAGAGCTACATTATAGCGCTGGCGTGTTAATTCAATACACACTTTTGCTGGGATCGATAGAATAGTGCCTAGGAGTAAAAATGAACTTTAATTAAAAACTGAAAAACATAAAAAAAACTAAAATGAAGAAACAAGCCCAATGGATCCGTCGCCAAAATGTTTGATAACCACTTAACTACACTTGTTTTAATAGGCGTTATAATATAATCTTTTATTATGTCTTGTCTGGAATGCCACCTATGTGTGGATGCCACCCTTGCCGCTTGCCACATTACCTCTACCCTCAAAAAAGGCCGGTTCGGCTGCTCATACATCTGAATCTAAAAATCACATAAAATATAGCAAATATAGCAAAGTTATAACATTGTGGCATTTGGGGTTGAAACAATGGTAAAAGACCCCAAATGCCACAACTACCTAAAACAAAATATTTCCGTTATTATTCAACGAGGAAACGCTTAGTTTATTTTGTAGAATAGTTTTAATTTCACAGGTATTTTTAGTTTGGTTTTATATATTATTGGTTTCAAGTCTATTTTATTTTTATTGCGTCCGTGGTCTAGCGGTTAAGTCTATGATTTTAAGATTTACACTCTGAAGCACCGGATTATTTATTTGTGATATTTCTCGATTTTGGTACGCTAGGGACATCATAACTGCCTTCGTGGTCTAGCGGTTAAGTCCGTGGATTTAGACTCGGAGGTACCGGGTTCGATTCCTGGTCGGGACACAAAAATATTTATTAATGTAAATAAATACATTTAATTAATATTAAATTAATTTGTGATATTTCTCGAGTTAGGTACGCTGGAGACATCGACGAGCTTGCCACTTGTCATGATTGGCCTATAGTAAAGTTTGGCTAAATGTGAATCCGGTTTACAAGCGTGGTTTCTGACCACCCCGAAAGGGAAACGGTCGTGATGATACTTTACTTTTTCTAGGGACATCATGATTGGGCCATATACACTATACATAAATGTATACTATATATAGGCCCTATAGTAAAGTTAGCTAAATGTAAATCCGCCTATTTATAAGCGTGGAAAGAAAATGGAACGGTTCGTGATGATACTTTACTTTTTTATTTTTGTATTTTTTTTATTTGAATACACTAAAAATACATATAAAATATATCGCGTAAAGATGCGTTTAATTATGAAAGTACATAATGTATTTTAAATTCAGTCGTCAGTTTGTCCATATAGAGTTCATTGGATGCGGTCAGCTACTGTTTAATGACGGGTATCATAAAAAAGGACCCGCTTCAAATGATGACGAGAATTTGATTATTAGCTTTCGAGTGGGAGAAAAAACCATAGCTTTTTTAGATGCAAGGTTGAATGTGGAACTAGCTGTTTGACACGGCGGCGTTGCTGTGGCTTTGGGGTCACATGTCGGACGATTATCAACATCAGACAATGAAGTTATTTAGCCTACGTCTGTCTCTGATATATATTTGATATTATAATATTTTATTTTATTTTCATTTATTTAGGCAACAAACAGTCAACATACACAAACAATATCACAGATAAACAAAATTGACACTCTGGCTTGCAAGATACTAAAATTGAAAACTAATAAATAACATGAACCACTAAGGGGCCCCTTTGAAGGCTTTGCCGGCACGTGACAAGTTTGAACATCTGTGTAATAAATTAATAACAATAAGAAGACATTGAGAGCCAAAAATATTTTATACATAATAGAAGTTAAACAAACTACCAACCATCAACAGTAATTTTTGTATAAACTTGAATTAGAAATAAGTGATTTTATTATTTATCAACAATGAGATTGTAGTAGGATAATATTATCTAGCCAACTGAAATATGCAATGATGAATGCATAAATGCTTGGGACCCGGCAAGTTCAAGTTCAGAGCAGCGAAGAAAATACACTTCTCTTCACTACTATGGAATAATATATTTAATTGATATGTTGTAGGTTGCTGTGGGTGGGGTCACATGTCGTGTTTATATTATTTCAGTAAGTCTTGTTTCAAGCGGTGTTATTTTTATATATAAATATAACCATGGCAAGCTTACAAAACAATATTAATTCTCAATTAGTATCATCATCATCACGACCGTTTCTCTTTCGGGGTGGTCAGAAACCACGCTTATAAATAAGTGGATTCATATTTAGCCAATTTTACTATAGGCCAATCATGACAAGTGGCAAGCTCGTCGATGTCTCCAGCGTACCAAACTCGAGAAATATCACAAATAAATTTAATATTAATTAAATGTATTTATTTAAATTAATAAATATTTTAGTGTCCCGACCAGGAATCGAACCCGGTACCTCCGAGTCTAAATCCACGGACTTAACCGCTAGACCACGAAGGCAGTTATTTAATACAATAATTGATTAACACTTCGGGTTTCGTTGTATTTCGAGTTTTCCCGACGGAAATACATTATGTGCTATATCTTTCATGATTCTATACTTTTTATAATATGTTAGTGAGATAAAACAGCTGCATCACAAAAAGTTGGTCCAAACCAGATGCGGGACGAGTTGGGTAGAAATCTTCTCGCGTCCGGTCATTCCGCGGGATGCAGTCTTTTAATTATTAATGAAACTGGCCGTAAGGCCGGTAAATGGCAAAACCCAATAAACTATCAAGTCAGTATATATATATATAATTATCCTTTAGGAGTTGTGAGCAGGGATTGTAAGGTACATGATATTATATATTTGAGATAAGAGATTTTATTGAGAACAAATGTCAACACAGTTTGATATTCTCGACTGTCAAACCATAGACAAAAACCATCGAAACTTCTCATGCTAAAAAACACCCATTATATAAATTATTTAAACTTATATCTGTTTCTTATTAACTCTTATTTTAGTTAAAGAAAACACTTTTAAACTTTTGTTAAAAATTGTCCAACTCTCAAATTAGATTTCGTTCAAAAGTTTACAATAACTTTCAGACACATGAAAAATATTAAATTCGTCGTGTATCACCACTTTATCCCATTTGCAGTCGAAACGATGGCTACGTGGTCAGAGGAGGCTCTGGCGTTCTCTCGTGAGCTTGGGTAAAAACTCCGATTGGCGACGGGTGACCCTTTAAGTAGAGAATATTTTGCTCAACTTTTGCTGACCCAGCATCGCCCGTTTTAATTTATATTTAAAAAAAAATGATTTGTAGTTGTTTTTTTTTTGTTTATTTATGTTAGGTTTTCTTTTTATTTTTTTATTATAGTAATTATTTTATACTTTTTGTATATTTCAAATAGAATGCATATATAAATTAATAATGTAAAATAGACAAACATATGGATGTCGAAAGTCCTTGAGCGTGTAGTAATTGTCGTAAGTACCTATTAAAATTAACAAGTCAAAAATAATGTAAAATGGTAAAGTTGATTGCATAAAATAAAAAAAATCTCAAGTTAAATTATTAAATAACTAATAATTATTGTTAAATATTATTAACTAATAACTATGATTATTGTGGAAATATAAAAAAGTGTACGTGTATGAGAGTTTGAATGTGTGTCTGTGTTTGTTTAGTTATATAGTTACGCAATCATTCTTTAATGTATATTTAGATTTCAAAAGAAAAATTTCCGAGTACTCCAGGTTATATATATATACGCGCTGCTCCATACAGTACAGAGTGAGCAAGAAAACATTTATTTATAGCATTTTGCCATCGCACAACATTGCGGGAAAGCCGCACTACAGCCAGTCTTGCTTCCGCTGCGTTTCATTCATAAAACCACTCGCCAAACACAACACTATAACCGCCAACACAAGTCTATGCCAGAATCGCCTTTAAATACAACTTGTGGTACTACTAAAAGATCAAAATAGCTTGAATATAGAGTTAGTTACGTTGTTTTTGAAATGAAAGTGGTTTACGCCGAAGTATTTTAAAACAGCGTATCGTGTTTAGTTGACGTGCGAAAGTGGTTTTTCCACCTACGACGGAAAGTTGTTTTTAGATAGAGGAAACTGCCTTTTTTAGCCTTTACTATGCTTTATTTGGTCTCTAGTTGTGAATGGAGCATACAGTAGCTACGGGAAGGTGTGAAGATTTTAAGTAGAGATCTATGAAGCGTGTTTCATTGATTCATTACAGCCCCTAGAACATAGCTGTTGGAGATGGGCCTTCCAGAACATATGTCCGGAGAATTTGGACTACACTCGCCACGCTGGCCAGATGGGTTAGCGAGGATCTGATGTGAATTTTCAACGACAATTAATTGACACGGCCCCTTTACAGCCACGAATTTAAATTTAAATATAAGTTTATCTACTTGACATAGAATGTTTTATTTAGATTGTAAGGTGACACGGCCATCTTACAGCCACGAATGTTAATTAACATTGATGCTATTAGAATATAAGATGACACGGCCCATTTACAGCTATGAATTTATGTTTAATTGACATATCATTATTAGTATTTGGATGACGTCTTTTTTTATTATATTATGATTATTTTTTTGTTTTATACATTTATAAATTATCTGACATATGTGTATAATTCTATACATCATAATTATTAAGTATTTAGAATGTAATTTGACACGGCCTCTTTCCAGCCACGATCTTATTTAAGTAGTTTCTAAGTTAGTTTTACTTGCTTGTAGCAATAATGTTGTGCATAGCATACATAAATATGGATTATTGCCTGTTTGCGGTTCAACCATTATTACCACTTTGATTAGTACATATGTTTTAAAAATTGTACTGATTTATTTAGTTCTGACTGTATCCAAGTTGTTTTGAGAGAACCAATGGAAATAAATTATTTTGATTTTGAATTTATTAACGATTCATCAAGTTGGTATAAGTGGTTCCGAGGCACGGGAACGGTGTTGTTGTACTCGCACATAATAGTTAGATTTTGCATAGCAGCATATTACTTTCTCCTTTATCTGTATAACCCACAATGTACAACCGGTATCTAAAAGTTTATCACGACATTATCCCTTACGGGGTAGTCAGAAACTACGATTTTGTAAGGAACGAGTTCACACAGATGCTCTCAATGTCCTACAAAGGCGAGCTGTTCGAATTGTGGACGATGCCACTATATCTGGAACTCTCGAATCCCTGCAGCTTCGCCGAGATGTAGCTTCTCTGAGCGTGTTCTACCGGCTATACTATGGTGAGTGCTCTGAAGAGCTCTATAACCTAATTCCTTCCTCCCCATTCCGCAACCGAACCACACGCACAGGTCAGAATATGCACCCACATACCGTAGTCACTATCCCTTCGCGTACCTATAAATTTGGTGACTCATACATCTGTCGCACAATAAAGATGTGGAATGCTCTTCCAGCCTCTGTGTTTCCACTTTCCTATAACCTGGAGTCCTTCAAGCGAAGTGTGAAAAGGCATCTAGTCAAGCCGGCATAGTGTTAGGGACTGATGTCGGATATAAGGGTCTGATTCCAGTTGCTAACATTCATGGACCCTGCGCGCCACTTACCATCAGGTGGGCGTAGGGTCACATGTCGTGCTAGTATAAAAAAAAAAAAAAAAAAAATTAGCCAACTTTACTATATGCACATCATGACACGTGGCTAGCTCGTCGATGTCTTCAGCGTATTATACCCGTGAAATATTAAAAATAAATTACTGTGTCCCGACGATCCCGGTACCTTCGAATCTAAATTCACGGACTCAACCGACAGACCGGTGTCCAACAATGAAAATAATTATTTCCTCAAATGAAACAACATCTTGCAGTAACCCGATACAATAATTGTTAAACCATTGACTTATAGAAAGAGTGGGCATTTTAAAAAAAAAATCTTGTTCGCTCTACAGATTGGTCTGCGAGATCTCGCACCTCTAAATGCGAATTGACAGATCATGCAAATTTATAAATATATAAATAGATATAGTTATAGTGAAATGTGATAAACTTAGTAAGTGATAAAATTTTGTAAGTCGTGTTTCAAGCGGTGATATTTTTATTTAAATATCACTATGGCAAGCTAACAATATTAGTTCTCATTAAAAGTAAAAAATTGGCATTTAACATCATTGCAAATGGCACAAACTGTCAACGACAACAACAAATAGGTGGTACTCGGACTGATGGTGGTAATTTGCCCAGTCTGCTGGGGCGGGGAAATATCCACCGTTGCCGATAAACCAAGTAAAGTGTATCCACACGTTTCGGGATCAGGCTCGAATTGCCGTCATGTCCAGTCAAGCCGGCATAGTGTTAGGGACTGATGTCAGTCATGAGTGTCTGATTCCAGTTGCTAACATTAATGGACCTCGCGCGCCACTTACCCTTAAGTGAGCGCAAGGTCACAAATCATGCTAGTTGAAGTTCCTTGGAGATGTCAGTCATGAGTGTCTGATTCCAGTTGCGCCAATCCCTGATGGATTCCCTAGCCCCTTCCCACCTTCAAGGTACTTCTGTTAGAGCGTCAAAAATATGAATCGATTTGCAATAGTTACTTATTTTCGACGTTTGATTTAGAAACGATGGGCCCATGGTGATCAGAACTGAAAGCTTCTATAAAGAAATTGGCTTTCATTAACAAATGAATGACAATAGGGCTGGCAGTTTTTTCTTTCAAAAACAATAGAGTCCCACAAGGTTACCTTACAAAAATTTGAAACAAACATATGTTTTCAGTTGCAAAACCAAGATCGGCTGTTCTGAAGCAAGACCAAGGCCAAGACTGCCCAAGTATATTATTAAGGTCAATGAATAAAAAAAAAAACGTATCAAATGACGGCGACAAATCGCTAACTAATCGATCGTATGCACACTTTTTATTCCATCATTCACATCCCATTGACTGATGTCTTACAATAACATATCCGGTGCTCAGTGGAACTTATTGTGCTTCCCGATTGCCAAAAAAATATTTTAAGAGTCGATACTTCTGCAACTGTGTGACACTGTGTTTAGTTTGTTTATTTTGCTTTTCAATGAAGTTTGTATATAAGATTCTTTTATCATTTAACTCTCATGTAAGTATTACTTATAGTCATAGTTCTCATTATTTTTATTTTTTAAATATTGTTACTGTTATTAATTAAATTTCTTAAACATATAATGTATCATAATTGAATGTAGTTTGACATGTTGTGGTCACCTGTTACTGGGGTACCATTCATTTATGTTTTTTTTACTGTTTGCTTCTATTGATAGAATTGGATTCAATGTGTACTCTGTTGGTGATCCTAATTAAATAAATAAATGATTTATGTTTGTTATTGCTCTCCATTAATATTTTTTGGGCAATCATAAATTATGTATATTCATTTTTTTTTTACAAACGAACCACCACCGCTTTTTATTCTATTTAGTGGTGGTGGATCAGTTGCAAGAACGCTTTCCTTAACATGCTAAAAAGGTGGGTCCGAACCCCGGCATGTACCAATGAGAAATACGAGTATTCTTTCATTACGTACATTTGTCATAGATTTACAAGAGCACGTTAGGACGTCGGTCCCGGTGCTACTAATAACAATTTGTGGAATCGTTAATAAATTGTCATTAAAAAATTACATCAGAACCTCGCCAACTCGTCTTGCCAGCGCTGCAGCTTCGCAACTGAACATGTTCTACAAGTTATACGACAGTGAGTGTTCTAAAGAGCTTCACAACTTTATCCCTTCTTCTCTATTCCACAACTGAACCACACGCATAGGCCCAAAAAATTTGCACCTTTATACTGGACTATCCCTATGCGTACATATAAATTTGGAGACACTTACATCTGTTGCACGCTAAAGATGTCCAATGCTCACCCAGCCAGTGTGTTTCCCCATTCTTTTAATCTGAAGTCCTTTAAGCGAAATGTGTAAAAGCATCTTGATACGCCAGCATCTGAAGCCAGCGGACTGAAGGTAGTAATTTGCCTAGTCTGCCGGAGCGGAGAAGTATCTACCGTTCGTGCCGATAAACCCAGTAAAGTGTATCCATACGTTTCGGGATCAGGCTGGAATTGCCGTCATGCCCAGTCAAGCCGGCATAGTATTAGGGGCTGATGGCAGTCATTAGTGTCAGATTCCAGTTGGTAACATTCATGAAACTCGCGCGCCACTTACCATCAGGTGGGCGCAAGGTCACACGTCGTACTAGTATAAAAATATAGTTCAGTTTTCAAAAAAATATTAAATTTAAATCCGCCTGTCCTTCACAACATTTATTTTTAACTGTAATACTCCTTCATATTTATAGGAATTTAAATGAAACGTCAATAGATACATATATGTATTATATAATTGCTAATTCTTCTTTTGCACTTCGCACGCCTTTTTATTTTAAGTAGTTTTTATTTTAAATAAATAATAATAGAACTTGTAATACCGACTCTTAACTGAGCTTTATTGCCAAAACTAATCTTACCTGGTACGAGTATACCTCTCAAGATAGTGTATTTTTTAGTGTGGCGACCATAGTAAAAAAAAAAAGGTCCATTGTGGTAACAGACAGTATGGCTCTGTTTTTTTATTCAAAATAATCCAAAGAACTCATTAATATTTTCAGAATAAACTTGATGTTATTGAAAATTGATCAAAAACAAAATAAACATGTATGCCGGCCTGTAAACAGCCTCCGTGGTCTATACGGTTAAGACCGTGGATTTATTTATTTATTTATTATTATTACAAGCCAACACTTACAGCTAGTGCCAAACATGTAGGCTCTTAGTCAATTTATACAATTATATATACATAAAATTTACACATAGGTAGCACTTATACAATTGGCTAATAATTACAGAATTACACGTTATACAACTACAATTATGTTATTAATAATTGATATTTACATCAATCACGCTGCTTTTTGTAGAAATTAATTCTAAATAGCGTCCAACTGATGTCAGAAATCTCGGCTCGGAGTACGAAAATATGTCAATACATCGGTCATACGCCAAGATATTGTTAATTAGAGTCAGTGCGTGATACAAGGGTGTCGTTTCGATGGCTTTCGTTCGCAATTTAGGTATTGCAAATAATGGCTGCTGACGAGCTCTTAAAAAGTACTTTTGAAGCGGGGGCAGCCATAGTGATATTCTTTCAAGAAGACAAGGGTTTGTTGTAAAGCCACGAATTAGTCGGAAGAAGTATTTAATTAGAGCAACATTACGTCTCACCTCGAGCAATCTATAATCGACCATCCCCAAAATAAAAACAGTCGGAAACAAATACGGATAGTAACCGTATATCTTTTTGTATAAAAAGCGAACAAATTTTTTTTGTACTTTTTCAAGCATTAGTATATGCTGGGCGTCATGGGGACTCCACACTGCACAGTTAGTCTCAAGTATACTACGGCAATATGCATTATAGAGGACACTGATTGCGCTATGGTTATTAAAGTACTTAGCCTGTCGCATGATAAAGCCCAATCTCTTGCTGGCTACTTTACTTGTGGCAATAATATGATCCTTGAAGGACAGACGCGATTTAGACGCGGAGGTGTCGGGTTCGATTTCTGGCCGGGACACACTTGTTATAACAATAATAAATAATTAACTCGGTGTTTTGTTCTATGTAAATTTATATTATTTCGACGTTACGTATGCGGTCCGGCAAAGTGACGCCACATATCTGCCGCAACCACCGCATTTCTACTGCAAGTAAGTTCAGTAAATAACTAAGCCCTTAGTGTGTTTTGGCCAAAAGAATAAAAAAAACATTAATATAATGTCTTCGCTTTCATCTCGGAAGGCCATTAGCCAAACATTTCAAATAAGAGTGTATCATTTATTTCCTCGTCAAAATGTATGTCAACATAATAACTATAATTAATTATAATGAACTAATTGTTTGTCCCGGCTTCACCCGTATAAACTGGTCAGCATGAGACCCAAATAACATATTTGTATTTGAAAAAACTTGTACTGCACAATGTACAAAAGCTGAAGGTTTATGCTGTTAGAGGATAAAAGAGATAGCAAATAGATTATTACGGCATTAAGCTCGCCTATGTACCTGCACTTGTTTTGGTTTTGTACAATAAATAATTTATTATTATTATTATTTGTTATTTCTAATTCATCTACCAGGTATACGGCTAATAGATACTTTTGTCGCTCTCTCGACTACTACGATAAGGAATTGTCTCATTTTGACATTAATAAATTTAAAAGGGACCGCTAATTACATATGTTCTCTTAATTAAAATAATATAACATTTCTAATGAGAATCTGTTTATATATGTAGTATTAGTAATATTGTTTCTGCTATGATATTATTATTATTATTAAATTCTTTATTGCACAAAATAAGTGTACAAAGGCGAAGATTAATGCCTATAAGGCATTTTCTAACATCTAACCTTTGGGAGAGTGTGAGATTAAGGGTAGTGCCGATATCAAGTTTAACAATATAGAATATACTACACACACTACATACTAATAGATACTTACACTGTTACATAAATTACACATATATCTATAAATAAACTTACTACCTCAATTCAATTTTGATGTTAATAATTTTATGTTTTGCTGTGCATGTTTGTGTTTTCGTTTATTGTATTTTGGGTAAATTCTCGACACTCAAGGTCTTGTTAATGGTAATTATGTTTGTAATATTATGTAAATGACTGTTTGCTGTCAAAATAAAAAAAATACCGTTTGCGCAAATACGCCAACCTTGGTAGCGGTTACGAATTTGCGCCGTTTGGGGTCGAGACGATGGGCCCATGGGTACCTTCGGCAAGGCGCCTGGCCAAGGAGTTGTCAATTCGGCTAACGGAAAGGTTTGGACACAGGAAGGCTGGCTATTATTTCTGCCAACGTATTAGCCTCGCTATACAGAGGGGAAATGTTGCCAGTCTCCTTGGGACTATCTCGGATGGGACGTCTCTAGAGGACATTTTTTATTTATAATATGTTTATTTATAATTTTCGTATTTAGGTAGCTTTTAATTTACTAGTATAAAATCAAATAAAAGTGTCACATGTCGAGTACAGTAAAAAAAAAAATAGTAGAAAAATATCATTTTATTTATAGCTCAAAGAAAGTCATGAAGAAAAATATATCCTAGTGTGTGATTTACAGGTGCGAACGGACGTTTCGTCACCAGAGTTATTTTCGCTATACTTAAGCCTATATTTATCTCATCAGTAGCACTTTTGGAATAACAAAACTCAACACATTGACTTATATTATAACCATAGTCATTTTAAATATATAATATGCTATTTAACCGCAAATGTTATTAGTGGATTTCGTTATTTACGTCAGAGGTTGCGTCATAATTACAAAATATCATTCGTATAACGAGATTGACAGCGGCCGTGCAAGTATCAACTTTTTTTTTTTTTTTAATAATAATAAATTTATTCGAAGTAAAAAAGAACATAACATGCATTTTAT
This sequence comes from Tinea semifulvella, assembly GCA_910589645.1. NCBI lineage: Eukaryota > Metazoa > Arthropoda > Insecta > Lepidoptera > Tineidae > Tinea > Tinea semifulvella. The sequence goes on from OU342620.1 coordinate 8,727,349, forward strand.
GGCGCTCTGAATCCCGAGTAAGATGTTTTATAAAAACACCTGCCTTACGGGATTCAGGGTCTTCCAGAGGTACAATATAACAAAATTTATTAAACAAATAATACGAGTATACATAGAATTTAAGCATGCAAATTAACATAATTAAGAATTAATATTAATACATTTCTAAAGAAGTACATTCAATTTTCTTTATATATTTTTAGGGGCAATCAAGCTATTGAAGGAAAGGATAAGTTAGGACAATAGGTCAAGTAGATATAACATATGCTACAATGCATAAGAAGGTTAACTAAATAACATTATTAACTTTAACAGTGAGATATTTATATAGTTAACGGAGTCCATTATATAACGTTTGCGCTTAAATAACAGAATAGGGCTGCAGGGCAAGAAAACAAACGGTATGTGAATTATAGCTTTTTTATTATTATACGGAGCACGACATGTGACACCGCGCCCACCTGATGGTAAGCGGTACGCGAGGTCTAAGAATGGGAGCAACTGACGCCAGCCTCAGACGACCGACATCAGTCCCTACCACTATGCCGGCCTATGAAGATGCTTTTTCACACTTCGTTTGAAGGACTCCAGGTTATAGGAGTGGGGAAATACACTGGCTGGGAGAGCATTCCACATCTTCAGCGTGCGACAGATGTAAGAGTCTCCAAATTTGTATGTACGCGTAGGGATAGTGGCTACGGTATGTGGATGCATATTTTGGCCTGTGTGAGTGGTTAAGCTAGCGTGTGTCAGAAATAACTAAAAAGATTCACGCCAGTATGCATTCGTTAAAGCGTTTCCAGAATTTCATTCCATTGAAAACAAAGCTTACGTTAGTCAGTTTCGCTGCTTTTTCCTATTTTAGACTATGCCGATACCTGCTATCCCGACGTCAATGAAGAGCTACTGAATAAACTCAACCGTCTGCTTAACTTATACATTCGCTACGTTTTCAGCTTGCGAAAGTATGATCATGTCTCCCAATTGCGCATTTAGTTAAAATGGATCAATATCCGCTTCTGTCCATCTTCTTTCTTTACTTTATAAAACATCTTCGTACCTTAAATCACGCTTTGAATTTCTCTCTGATACGCACACAAGATTCCTTCGCATTCCTCTAGCAGATATTCAGATTCCTTCACTGCTGCGTCAGTGGAACAAGCTACCCCTGGCTATAAGGCGCGCACCGTCCGGCTACGTGTCAAAAACTGAATTATTTCTTGAGAAACAGAATGCATGTCTCGCGACGTAAGAAAGTTGTTTTATCATTATGTTATTTTAAGCCAACTTTACTATAGGCCAATTATGACAAGTGCAAGCTCGTCGATGTCTTTAGCGTACCAAACTCGAGTAATATATCTTTCTTATTCATGAGTTAATGAGGTCATCATCAAATTCCAGATGCTGCAGAATTTGATGCTTGTCTTGGAGTCACTCGCGGCACCATAGCTCAAACACGTCGGGTAAAATATGGGAGTTGACAGCGTGGGAAAACCGCAAAAAATAAACTGCAACTTGTGCCCCATATTTAAAGTCCAATTTACTGTTTTCCATAATTATTCACATTGTAGCACATTATTAAACCAAGCAACACCACTTTTGACCAATAATATCCACAGTAAATTAATTTACAAAACAAAAACGTGCACATGACATGTCCACGCAAAATGGCGCGAAGGACTCCGGTACGAGGCAGCTTTGTAGCAAAAATACAGTAATTAAATTGACAGTTGTTTTCCTTAAAATAGTGTGAGGCAAAGGATGCCGATTGCAACTGAAAACTTTCATCCTTGGCCACTGTCGATTTAAATCACTTAACGTCATTTGTGTCATGAATGTGGAAAACGAGACTTCCCAAAACTTCGACATAGCATGCTATATTTTACTCCCTTGTCCACTCCGTTCTTTTCCACCGTGACGGTACGTGGTGTCCACTCTTGAATCCGTGTATGTTATCAATACTTTAGCTTGCTGATTTTGAAAGCTACGACTGTAACTTTGGTATTGCCCGGTCCATATGCAGGTCAAAGACTCGTGAGAGGGCGTCTCAGTGAAAAATCTGTTGGAGCTTTATGATTGATAGCTTCTGGAAACTTCTGCGCACTGTCGCCAGGTTGACACATTTAATAATAAATAATTTATACTTTTTCGACTTTAAATAAATGAGCGATTGTCACATATACTTAATGCACTTTCAGGTTGGAATTTTGTTAAAGATCCATACTGATATTATAAATGTGAAAGAAGCTTTGTATGTGTGTATGTATGTATGTTTATGCCGCCTTTACGGCTAAACAACAATAATGTTCCTGGGAATTCAGGAATGAACATAGACTATATTATTTATTTATTTAAAACTTTATTGTACTATGTACAAAGGGCGGGCTTAATGCCGCCAGGCATTCTCTAGCAGCCAACCTTTGGGAGAATACAGAACATTACAGTCGTGAGGCTAGGTGCAAACGATTGTAAGAAACGTGGCCAAATAAATTCATTTAATCTTACATACAATAGATATTAAAATATAAACACATACATACAAATATGTACACAATAATACATATACTACACACTATATTGGCTACTATATACTACATACAATACATACTTATATACGTTGTGAGGAGCTCTTTAGGTAATGAAAGTAAACCAGCTTTTTAAACAGCGGTTTGCTGGGTGCTTGGCGAATTTCAACAGGTATATTAGGGGTTCTTATTAGTTTAATATTTTATTTCGACGCCCTAGCTAGTAACAAATTAACCAATGAAACGTGAGCTTCGTAATCTTTACACATTTCTACGAATACCTAAGTTTAGCTTTACATATGGATCGAAGCAGTTGCATATCATGCTACAGAAGCCTGCAGTGCCTCATATTCCAGCTAATAAATTAGATTTATTATAAAACAAAAATAATAAATTAAAATAATACCTATAAAATTATTAAAAGGTATGCTCCGATGGTTCGGGCATGTTGAAAGGATGAGCGAAGAAAGATTGACTAACCAGATATATAATGCGAAAGTTGTGGGTAAAAGAGGCCCTGGCAGACCACGATATGTATGTAAGCTTCTGGTCTTCTGCTAACAGCTTACTTATTGCTTAGTCTTCCACTAGCAGGAGTAGAATCATTCAAAATAATTAAATTAATGATGTTTCATAAATGCCTGTAATAGGTTTACGTGAATAAAGACTTTGACTTTAAAATGTATGTAAAATTAATAAAACCTTATAAATAGCAAAAAAATAATATTTTTTATATAAAATCTTTAATTGATAATTTCTCGTTCTTCCAGTATTGTCGTACGGAGCAGAAACGTGGACACTGACAGTGGGTCTGGTCCCCAAGTTTAAGGTTGCTAAGCGAGCTATGGAGAGAGCTATCGCCGGTATTTCTCTGATGGATAGAGTCCGAAACGTAGACATCCGTCAGAAAACCAAAGTTACCGACATAGCCTTCAAAATTAGTAAGTTGAAGTGGCAATGGGCCGGATACGTCTGTCGCAGAACCGATGACCGATGGAGTAGACGAGTTCTGGAGTGGAGACCACGTACAGGAAAAAGTGGGAAGACCCCCCGTCAGATGGACTTCAGGTCATCCACCTGAAAAAGGTCGCTGGTGGGGGATGGATGAGGGTAGCAAAAGATCGTGTGAAATGGCGAGGCTTGGGGAAGGCCTACATCCAGCAGTGGAGAGACATAGGCTGATGATGATGATGATGAATTGATAATCGCCCATAGCTTTATCAATTTTCTATGTACACTTCGAGCGCTGCTAGCGACTAGGTAGAAAATAGTCCGCACGATTTTTTTAAGTTGTGTTGTATTGCGAATGGAAAAAAGTTTTTTTTTTTTTTTTTTATCGACAAAAGTTAATAGTTAGTAGAGTTTTGTTTAAGAAATCCGGTGAAGGGCAACTTGTGTAGGTCGAATTTATGTAATATGTATTAAATAAAGTAATTATTTAATTCTAATATATTTACATTTACTTAAAAAATCTCATACACCCATCATATAAATGTATCACTCTCCCAAAGGTTAGCTGGTAGAGAATACCTTCATGGTATTATGCTCGCCTATGTACATATTTTTATTTTGTATATTTTGTGTGCAATAAAGAATTTCATTATTATTAAGAGTGAAGAGGAATAGAAATCACAATTTAATTGACAGTAACAACTTCCTGAATAACTGAATATATCCGAAACACGCTACAATGTCGGCCAAAAGTTCATTGTATTACAAGTATGTAATATTCAAATATTGTTGAATTATTTAGTTATGAAACAGTTTCAACGAAAACCTATTAATAGTAAGGTTTTGAATGGCGAGTTTAGACTGAAATATTATTTTGGAAATGAATCATCCATTGATTGTTATGATTTGATTAAGGCATTGCTACACGCTCTTTTTACTCGACTACGTGACGCAAGGAAGGTGGTGCATCCAGGTCCTAAGTTGGTTGCCTGGACGCGAGGGTGGAAGGTATTCAGGATGGTGAAAGACTCATGTGCAGGGTGGTTCGGAGTGGCGCCGCTTCTTCTTTTTTTGATGTGTTCACACTTTGCACAACACCAGGAATAGGAAGGACACTAGCACACTTTACACTTGCTACAATAGGGGCTTGAAGAGCTACAGTTTTGCATAAAACGACACAATACAGAGGGGACGTCTACAGTGAAATCTATAGACTACAGTGTTCAGATTTACAACTGCCAAAAATAATGGCACTGACACACAGTTAAAAGTATTGCCAGATAACAGAAGGGTTATGTGTTTATCAGCCTATATATGTTTGTTCCTTTGTGGCACACTGGAGACCAAACGCGTTGGCTGATTTTGATAATTCTTACGTCAACTAATTTGTCTTAATCGTGCGAGTGTCACTGAAGATATGACGTTAATAAAATTTCAGTAAGGCGACAACCAGACGTCAAAAATAAATAAAAGGTTTCTCTTATCATTTTTCATTTCAAGTGAATTTTTATTTTAGGTCCTACCTACACCTACCTAACTAAATAATAAAGATTTTTTTATAAATTTACTTTTTTATTAATAACATTAATACATATTCAAAACAAAGAATAGACATTTTATGCAATGATTCCTAAATATATATTTATTAATAATGCATCACCTCCAGCGGGACCTATCAAAAGTCCTAATATAACATGGCATGTTACAAAACAAATAATTAGTGACGAAATTGAAAATCTATCCCATACTCGCTATTTTGTAGCCGAAACCCATTTAGATGCTTTCTTGTGCTAGAAATGCCGGTCGCATTCCTCGTCACGCGGCTCTCAACAACATCATCCGAAGGGCTCTTGTCACTGCTGGAGTACCCGCAATCTTAGAACCATCTGGGATTGTGCGGAGCGATGGCAAGAAACCAGACGGAATGACTGTTGGGCCGTGGAAACTTGACAGGTCGCTGGCATGGGTTGCGACGAGTTAATTCGTCAGGCGCGTGAAGTGGGGCGTTTTCTGCTGAGAACATCAAGCTGGAGAAAAATTGATGGAGAAAAGTAAAGGGGTTGTGGCTTCTCGGAGCGCATTTTGCTACACTGAGCGACCACAGCTTGGCTGATACGTTTCAGAGTTCGGCGAACTTTCCCGTGTACCAGCGCCTTAAGTCAAAATTGAATTCTTACCGTGCCAACGGAAATAATCGTCCATATCGATTGAACTGGCTTCTCAGAACTGCAGTGTATTTTAACTTTTGTTTGTCTACTTTATTAATAACAGACTCTCAATTCATTTCAACGTAGTTAAGAATTTCGTCTTTCATTTGTTAAATTGTAATTTCACGTTATAGATCGTTTAGGCTTTTGATCTTGCGTCTGTTTCTTGTGATTGCTGTAAACTACCACTACCACTAAGTACAGTCAGAGAAGGATTAATATTAAATATATTTTATTTCAGGCATCTAAAATCTCATAATTAATTAAATTTACAATCATCATTATCAGGCTGCGTCTCTCCTCTGCTGGATATAGGCCTGCCCCAAGGCTCGCCACTTCAAACGATCTCCAGCCACCCTCATCCAATCTCCACCAACGACCTTCTTCAGATCAAGCGACCATCTAGCTGGGGGTGGTCCCACTCTGCGTCTTCCCGTACGTGATCTCCACTCTAGAACCCGTCTACTCCATCGGTTCTGCGACAGACGTGTCCAGCGGGGTGAGGCGGAGTACACAAATGTCCGAAAACGTATCGTCCATCCATTACATATATTAACATCGTAAATCCATTACATCTGTCAGAAATGGCAAAAGCCAGACGGAATGCGAAAGATTTTGTTATTTCTGAGAGATGTATTCAATCTTAGACGATGCGTTTTCGGAAGATTGTGCACTCCACCTCACCCCACAGCCCATTGCCACTCCAGCTTACTAATTGTAAAGGCTATATCGGTAACTTTAGTTCGCCGACGGATTCCCACGTTTCAGACTTTATCCATCAGAAAAATACTGAGCATAGATAGGTAATACCAACTTGTGGAATCGAAAATAGTCATTAACAATTGACATTAGATCATCGCCAAGCCGCCTGGCCAGCGCGCAGCGTGACGAGTGTAGACCAAATTCTGCAGATATATGTTTTGAAAGATCCATCTTCAACAGTGGAGGTCTAGGTCTAGGGGCTGTAATGTAACAGTTCTTTATATCAGTAGAATATTACGCGGTATATTAAATGTCTTAATAGTCGTACTTATGTTTGGTCTAAAAGAAACTCATTTACCTGTTCTTCGTGGACCGGTTTTCATTATCATGGCGAGTACGAAGGCACTAGAGAGCAGTTTTTACCTTCTTAGCCAAACCATTCATTACAATTCATCAATGAACCACAACTTACGAGGCCATGTACTCATTTTATCTGTATCATTTTGAAGTATTATTTTTGAACAGAAGTTTAGATTCACAGAAGGATCGATGTTTTAATTATTGCTCGAAGCTTAGAAGTAATTAATTTTTTTTTTACTATTTTATCAAGTTTACACTTCCTCCGTGGTTATCAGCTATTATCTTAACTAACATTTACATTAATATTTTTTATTTTTATAATTGTGTCTGTCTTAGCTTATAGTATGACAATGCCTATATACAGCAGCTATTATCTTAACTGACATTGACATTTATATTCTTATAATTGTGTCTGTCTTAGCTTATAGTGTGACAATGCCTATCTACAGCAGCTATAATGTTAAGCGTTATTCTGTATTTATAATTTTATTATTTTATTGTTTCTCTTTTCAAATGATGGTTATCATGTACTGCTCCAGATTCACGAATATGTACTATAAAATCATACATACAAATATTGTAAAAATTGACGTGTAAAAGTGCAGAATACATCTCTTTTTGTCCTATGCCTACTTGCAAAATAAACGAATTGAATTGAATTGTTAGTATAGTCTAGCATCATCACGACCGTTTCCCTTCCAGGGTGGTCAGAAACCACGCTCTTTAAGAAGCGGATTCACATTTTAGCCAACTTTACTATAGGCCAATAATGACAAGTGGCAAGCTCGTTGATGTCTCCAGCGTACGAAATTCGAGAATAACACAAATAAATTAAATGTTAATTACTGCCTCCGTGGTCTGGCAGTTATGTCCGTGGATTAAGACTCGGAGGTACCGGGTTCGTTTCCAGTCGGGACACAAAAATATTTATTAATGTAAATAAATACATTTAATTAATATTTAATTTATTTGTGATATTTCTTGAGTTTGGTACGCTGGAGACATCGACGAGTTTGCCACTTGTCATGATTGGCCTATAGTAAAGTTGGCTAAATGTGAATACGCTTATTTATAAGCGTGGTTTCTGACCACCCCGAAAGGGAAACGGTCGTGATGATACTTTACTTTTCTTAATTATGAAATCCACGGACTTAACTGCTAGAATATTATCTTATAGCCGAGGCCGCTTATAAGCGAAGTGTAAAATATTTTAGGTCGGCATAATGGTAGGGACTACATCTGTCGTACGATAAAGATGTGGAATGCTCTTCCAGCCTCTGTGTTTCCACTATACTAAAAATTGGAGTCCTTCAAGCGAAGTGTGAAAAAGCATCTAGTCAAGCCGGCATAGTGTTAGGGACTGATGGCAGTTATGAGTTTGCTAACATTCATGGACCTTGCGTGTCACTTACCATCAGGTAGACCCAAGGTCACATGAAATACTAGTTTAAAAAAAAAAAAAACTAATGCCAGTCTTTAATAGCTGGTGTCAGTTGTTTCTATTGCTTGTACCTTAAGGCACGGGAGCGATGATCTTGTTATCTATGACAAATGTTCAAAATAAATATTATTTTCTAATTAGTACATGTCAGAATTCAGACCGCAACATCTTTTCTATGAAAAGCGTTTTTACAACCGAGCCGCAACTGTTAGAGTTTTAGGCGAGACGATTGATTTTTATTAATATTATTTAAGTAGATAGATAGAAGCCAATAGATAATTCCGGTATTTAATGACCCTAAGGCCGTTTGTCCACCGACGCCGTCACCTGAACGTCACCGTGTCGATTATTTCAGGCAGAGTTTTGTTCGGCGGACGAAATAACGCTCGGGTGAAGGGAGTGCAGTAGACAGGCGTCATAGTATTGTGCATCGCTACATCCGCTAGCCGTCGCGTCGCGTCGTGTCTTCTCATTCAAGTTGACGTCCCGGAGACGGCGGCGGTGGACAAACGGCCTAAGAGTTGGTGTACTACTTCTTAAAATCATTCATAAGTTTTGTTTTTCGTTGTTCAATGATTCAAGTTAAATGTAACAGCCATAGACCTTCTACTAACTGGGCATAAAACTAAATAAATCGAGACATATTTTTTTTTTCAATTACATAATATTTAATGTAAATAAATACATTAATATTTAATTTATTTGTGATATTTCTCGAGTTTGGTACTCTGGAGACATCGACGAGCTTGCGACTTGTCATGATTGGCCTATAGTAAAGTCGGCTAAATGTGAATCCGATTATTTATAAGCGTGGTTTCTGACCACCCCGAAAGGAAAACGGTCGTGATGACATAATATTTAAGAAAAGATATCAAAACGAAATAAATTATTTAACCAACAGCCCTATTTACTTAGGCACAAACGTTATATAATGGAATCAGTTTCCTATAATATATATTGTTATTAAAGTTGACATTTGCACGGACGCTGTCAAGGTTTAATGATATGCGAGTATTGTAATTATGACGCAAGCTCCGACACTAATAACGTTTGCGCTTAAGTTAACTGCAGGTTAACTAAAATAAATATCAATCGCTATTGTAATTATGACGCAAGCTCCGACACTAATAACGTTTGCGCTTAAGTTAACTGCAGGTTAACTAAAATAAATAGCAATCGCTATTGCAGTTGATTTCAGCACGGACAAAGTTAACGTGGAATGGCGAGGCTGATCGTTTGAACAAATTATTCCCTACTCAAAGGGTAACTCGTCGCCAAGCGGAGTTTTTCCCCAAGTTCACGGGAGAACACCAGAGCCTCCTCGGACCACAGACCCATCGTTTCAACTGCAAATGGGTAATACCGGTATATGTATGTAATTCAATTGTAGCGGCCTACTATTTGGAGCACGCATGACTACCTTTTACTACAGGCTTGGCATTTCAAAGTACTACCTATGTATTAGTGAATGAATTTCGATTTAGGTACTTTCAGCAACTCGTAAGACCATTTTTTTTTATACTAGCACAACAACGAACGGTGGCTACTTTCCCGCCCCGGCAGACTGAGCAAATTACCACCTATTGAATTTTCTTACTGATCTATTACTAACAAATGAAAAAAATGTAATCTATACTAACATTGACCGCCTCCGTGGTCTAGTGGTTACAAACGTTGCCGTGAACTCGGGAGGTCGTGGGTTCGATTCCCACCGGGGGCAAGTTGTACATTGTATAATTTGTCTCGGTCTGGGTGTTTATATGTATAATATGTATATATTTAAAAAAAAAGTATAATATGTAGTTTATCAACCATCTAGTTTCCGTAACACAAGCCTCGTAGCTTACCACGGAAACTAGATGGCGCTGTGTGACCTGTCTGGAAGTATTTATTTATTATTTATTTATTTATTATGAATGACAAGTTATGGTCTACAAGTTTAAGGTTGTTCGGCGAGCTGTGCTTTGTAATTCATTGATTGATAAAGTCCGAAACGTGGACATCTCAGACAACTAAAGTTACCGACATAGCTTCAAAATTAGGAAGCTAAAGTGGCAATGTGTTGGACACGTCTGTCGCAGAACCGATATCCGCTGGAGTAGAAAGGCAGGGTGGCGGAAGATCGTGTGAAATAGCGAGCCTAGGCAAAACCTACATACAGCAGTGAACAGATGTCTGTCTGGTTGTCCTTCTTACATGCATATGTTACTGGTAGTTTTGACAGATCGCTATCTTAGCGATTTCGGTCGGTAAGTCGTTAACAAATGTTGCCACTTACAAAATAAAAAAGCTGATTTGGTCGATATTATTTAGTTCCACAGGACTGTAATATTTTAATACGAGAACTTATGTCATTAAAAACTCAGGCAACTCCATATTAATTCATTTTATGGCGTTATTTATTTATTTAAAAACTTTATTGCACAAAGTACAAAGGCGGACTTAATGCCCGTAGACATTCTCTGACAGCCAAACCTTAGGGACAAATATGAACAAATATAGGTGCAATGAAAGCAATGGTAAAATATACAATTAAGAAATGACTTAACATATATTATATACGTACTTATATAGTTTTATAGTTATATGTGTGTTATATCAATGGATAATAATATTTATTCCTTTGCAACACTAGAAGCAAATGCGAAAATGTCAACTGACAGCTGTTAAATTTCGACGGTAAATAGTTTGCGAAAATCGCTAGTTCGACAGATAAATTCAATACGATACCGAATCCAAGGTTAAAGATGCTGTCAACACACCGTTATATAATACGATACTATATGATAATGAAAAAACATATCTACAAATTTCAGTATTACTTACCTTTTTAAACCTGGAAATTACATAGCTTGTAATGAATTATATCTTACCTGAAAACAGAAAGGAAAAATATTAATTACGTATTTTCTTTATATAGTTTAGTTTAGGTTATTTTAGAAGGTATATATATACATATATATTGTATTTGACATTTCATTTTTATTATTATTATTTATGTTTGTTTTAGTATATAGTATGACAACGCCAATTTACAGCTGCAATATTATATTATTAAATAAAATTCTTTGACATTGTTATTATTATTATTTTTAAAATTTTTATTTTGTTTTAAATATTATTATAACTATGCCATTAGAGTTTAGACAGTAGCGTTTTGATTTATATGTATTTTGTAAATACATTAGTATTGAGTTGTTCAGTTTATATCATGTTTAATTTTTATATAGCTTTATATAATTGTATAAACTTTTAAATGTATCTGACGTGTAAAAGTGCTAGAAATATTGCCAATTTACTGAATAAATGAATTTGAATTATATACCACGTGTAATTGTCAAAAAAGCTAATAGTTTTTTTAGGCTTAAGGTATCATTAGTAGAACCTCAATTTGAAATAAAAAAAGGTAACTTTTTTTTAAAGATAAAAATCATTATCCGAAAAACTAAACACTACTGCATGGTGAATAAGGGCGTGTCTCAAAATCGCGATATCTATCGTGATAAATACCTAAAGGCTGGGGAGTGTTATTATTAATTGAAACAGCCGAGAGACGAAATAGAGAGAGAAAGAACTATGTAAGTCAACTTTCGCGCGATCGTCGACCTCTCGCTATCTACTTTATTAGGCTCAGTATGAGTGGCGATATTTTTAGGAAAACTTCTCTGCATCGTAACTTAAGATTTTATTACTAAATGATGAAAATAAAAAATACATATTTCTTTATTTTTATTCTAGATTATAATATAAAAATATTTGCTCTTTAAAAAATACCATGCTATACATAAAAAAATATAGTGATTGCAAAATGTTGAAAATATCGTCATGACAGCTAAAGAACTCGATTAATACGAAAACTTATAATTTAATTTTCCAAATAACTTCATTCAAATGTTATAAATAAAAGAATTGAATGAATTATTTACTTTTTTTTATCATTATACGTGCACGCTATAAGGCATAATTAGTACAACAATAACCCCAAATGGATTATGTTATTTATTCTTTAGTTACAGCCATACATTCCCACAGGAATTCGGCTAGCTCAACACAAAATAATAATGAGAATCATACAATAAGTAAAATAGAAAAACATATTTGTCCCGCCTGGAGAGTGCTATAAGGCAAGGTACAGAACTGTAGGTAAATCAAATGAAAATTAAACTAAAGGAGAAAAAAAAATTGCAATAAAACTGTCAATTAAGAGAGAGAAGACAAATTTCTAAGCATTCCATGGATTCACCGTGCGGGTGCCGAGTCCATCGTGTGTGGGTAAGAGATGAGAAGAATAGTGTCTCAGGCTTGCGACCAACAATAGGCTGGTTTAGGAAAAAGGAGGTCTCCCTTTTTTATTTTATTGCGCGATTATACGCTCACCATCCACCATTCTACTTCTCTCCCTACCCAACCAAATACTGTATGATTTCGTTAATGCCGTCTTGAAAGCTCGTTCCATAAATGTATTGACGGCAGACCTGCTTAGGCCCAATTCTTTCAGTAAGTGATGCAAAGATTTTGCTGGAACTCTTCTCGCACCAACTTCCATTGCGTAAAGCTGAGTTTTGAACCCGTTCCTGATCATTTCTTCTGTGAGATAATAATATTTATCCGACTTCATGTTGTGGTCTTTTGGAATTTTTGATTCCAACTTATTGAACGGTAAGTTCAATAAGGATAACTTTTTTTAAGTTTCGAGAAAACACTAAGATGTCTGGCCTATAGGCTGATAGGTACAGCTAGTTCATCTGGGATCCTATAATGGTGTTCAAATATATCCATGAGAATTTTCCAGTCTGATGCGGCGCCAAGGATCGAGGTGGGCTTGCATTTAGTTTTCGTGCTTTGCCCTTACTTTACAAATGTGGTTAAAGTTTTATTTGTAGTCAGTCCCTTTCCGGCTCTTGTAATAGAAAGACTTACTGCTTCACGGATAACGATACCTATTGTTGACGTGTTTTATTTGCAAAAAAAAAGGAATTTAATTTCGACCGTGCTTGATTGATTGGCGCGACAAACACTGTCACCTCAACCTCTACTTGTAGACATCCGGTGTGCCCCGACTTAATGATTATGACGAACGAATGAATGAAACAAGAAATGAATGAAAATGATCTTAGTAACGACAAGTTATGTCGGTCATTATGTGTTTATAGTAAGTAGTGAATGAAGTAAATCAGAAAGTGTATCCGAGCCAGGAAGCAGTCGCTTTATACCTCGTCCACTTTAATCCACGCTTATTTAACAATTTGCTTTAATTAAAATTCTCATGTTACTTTGCTCGCGAATTTTTAAGACTATCCCACAAGTCATCCACTCAACCATTCCTTCCAGCTGGATAATAGGAGAGACCGCTGGATCTTCAAATAACAATTTAATGGTTAATTAATAATTAAGGATTCCTTATTCTTTTACTAAATCCTAACTATAATAATCAAAATCAATCAAAATCAAATCAAAATAATTTATTTCCATTGGTTCTCTCAAAACAACTTTGATACAGTCAGAACTAATAAAATCAATACAATTTTCACAACATATGTACTAATCAAAGTGGTAATAATGGTTGGACCGTAAACAGGCAATAATGCATATTTATGTATGCTATGCACAACATTATTGCTATGACGATCAGACAGGCTCCCTCTGTTCATATTTTCAAACGTTTACTTACCACCTACTTTCTAAACAAGCAAAACAGTGTTTCTTAAATTAATATTACATTTTATTTTTGTGTTAATTTATATATATTTTTTTTAATTTATCATTTACTGTTTATTAGTGTGTAGGCTTATTTTTAGCTTTTTATAGTTATATGTATGTATTCATGTATTTATTTATTCTTATATGTATTATTAGTATGTAGTTTATAATAATAAATTTGCACCCATGCATAGTTTCTCCACACTCCCAAAGGTGGTTGTTAGAAAATGCCTGGCCATTAAGCCCGCCTATATACAATTTTAGTGCAATAAAGTATTTTAAAAAAAATAAGCAAGTAAAACTAACTAACTTGGAAACTACTTAAATAAGATCGTGTCTGTAAAGAGGCCGTGTCAGTTTACATTCTAAATACATACTAATTATGATGTATAGAAATTATATACATATGTCAGATAATTTATAAATGTATAGAACAAAAATAAAAAATAATAATAATAAAAAAAAAAGACGTCATCTTATAATCTAAATACTGATAATGATATGTCAATTAAACATAAATTCATAGCTGTAAATGGGCCAAATCTAAAATCTAATAATAAAAACAATAATAATATTTATAACGGTCCAAAAAGTATAAAATATTTTATCTAATCCTTAAAAAGGATAAAACCATATAAATATATATGTTCTGGAAAGACCATCTCCAACAGTGGAGGTCTAGAACGCTGTGTTCTAGGGGCTGTAATGATGACGATGAGCGTCTTATTGCAGAATAAAAAGATCGGGGCTAAAACCGGGGTGAGTCATTACGAAGGAAGTTGCAAGAAGAAGCAGAAGTGTTGCTATATTCTCGAACTATAGCGAGTCAATCTGAATCCTTGTCTTTCTCCCTATTTCTCTTTTCCTTCTCAATCTTCCTACATACAAGTATTTATTTAGTGCCTACTTTCAATACGTGAATTTAAAGTGGACATAGTAATATATATCTATATGACCAGTAAGTTTCAGCTTATCTGCTTCTGACAGCCGAACCAGTTTGCGCACTCGTGGGAAAGGTGCTTACATGCGCAATAACATCGCTTTTTTTGTTTTATAGGGCTGTGCTTATCAATTGGGTATTTAATTTATATTCAAGCTTTTTAACCCGACTTCACTCGTATAGTTTCACTTATCGTAAAACCCGACAAGCACATATATATTAAACTAACTTACTCGTATGTCAATACTATTACGATACTACCACCTGTATTATAAGGGTCTGCTCAGCGGCTCCTCCTCTCAACCATTCCCTCCAGCTGTCAAACAGGTTCCCTCAATTGTTTCTAAAAGTCGGTATTTTATCATGTGTTCAACTTGCAGTTTCCGATGATCGCCTCCGTGGTCTAGTGGTAACAAACGTTGCCGTGAACTCGGGAGGTCGTGGGTTCGATTCGATACATTGTATAATTTGTCTCGGTCTGGGTGTTTATATGTATAATATGTATATATTTACAAAAAAAAAGTATAATATGTAGTTTATCAACCATCTAGTTTCCGTAACACAAGCCTCGTAGCTTACCACGGAAATTAGATGGCACTGTGTGACCTGTCTGGGAAATATTTATTTATTTATTATTTATCTGCACATATATCTTGACTTCACTTTACGGCATTCTTTACAATCTCCAAACTCCTTCATACCTTAAGACTCGTTTCTAGTTCCTTGGAAACAGTCATAATCTTCCCCTTCGCTCTGCCAATAACAATCAGCTCAAAATCCCTACCCTTTCTTCCAGCAGATATTTAGATTCTTTCACAGTTTCCGCTGCTCGGGAGTGGAACAAACTACCTCTGGTTATCAGACGGGCGCCGTCTATTACATATCTTCTGATACACAGACTACTTTTTCGGGAGATAAGGTTCAAAACAAATGCTGGCCGCATTTCTCGTCACGCGGCTCTCAACGACATCATCCGAAGGGCTCTTGTCACTGCTGGTGTACCCGCAATCTTAGAACCATCTGGGATTGTGCGGAGCGATGGCAAGAGACCCGACGGAATGACTGTTGGGCCGTGGAAACTTGGCAGGTCTCTGGTGTGGGATGCGACGTGCGTAGACACATTAGCTCCATCTCACATCCAGGCGACCTCGTCAGGTGCGGGGAGAGCGGCTTTTTCTGCGGAGAACCTCAAATTGCGCAAATATGCCAAATTTGGTTCCGGTTACGAGGTTGCGCCGTTTGGGGTCGAGACGATGGGCCCATGGGGACCGTCAGCGAGGCGCTTGGCCAAGGAGTCGTCAAAGCGGCTGACAGAAATGTCTGGAGACAGGAAGGCTGGCAATTATTTCTGCCAACGTATTAGCCTCGCTATACAGAGGGGAAATGTTGCCAGTCTCCTTGGGACTATCTCGGATGGGACATCTCTAGAGGACTTTTATTTTTATTTATAATTTAGTTTATTTTTAATTTTATTATTTAGGTAGCTTTTATATTGTAATTCTTTTATACTGGTTGTATATGGTTTGAATAAAATTTACGGAAATTGTTTATTCTTAAAAAAAAATAACAAATGACAATTTTTATTTGGAAAACATTATTTTTTTGTTTTAGTTACCATGATTGTATTTTAAAATAAGTTATGTAAAAATAATGTTTTTAATGTTAAGGAATCAATATTGCAATTCAGCGGGGAAATGCAGCCAGCGTTCTTGCCACCATTCCACGAGGACGGGACTTACGAGGGGCGTTCAAAATATTCTCGGTATGTGGATAAAAACAAACAAGTACGAAAAGTTTGATATTTTTATTTTTCAATATACTCCCCCCCTATGTTCATACACTTATAAGATCGATCAATTATTTTTTTTAATCCCTCATAAAAATATTTTTTATCTTTGGTGTAAAAATGCTCCTCCACGGCCGTCTTCAACGCTTCATCGTCAGAAAATTTATTTCCACGCAGATCCTTTTTAAGATTGGGAAACAAAAAGAAGTCGCTTGGGGCTAAGTCCGGACTATAGGGTGGATGAGTAACAGTTTCAAACCCACATTCAACAATAGCTGCCTTGGCAATATGAGCAGTATGGACAGGGGCGTTGTCATGCAGAAGCAGAACACCTTTGGTTAACTTTCCTCGCCTCTTTTCTTTGATCGCATCTCTTAATTGACGTATAACGTTAGCGTAGTACTGCCCTGTGATATTTACACCTTTTTCTTTATAATCGATAAGCAAAACTCCTTCACAATCCCAAAATATTGTGGCCATGACCTTGCCAGCTGACGGGATTACCTTGAACTTCTTGGGATGAGCTGAACCCTTAATGTGCCACTGCATGGACTCCTGTTTGCTCTCTGGGTCATAATGATGAACCCAGGTTTCATCTCCAGTAACTATTTTTTGCAGCACCTCATCGGGATTTTCACCACACAGGTCGATAAAATCTGAACAGCAAGCCACACGCATATCCTTTTGAAGAAGCGTCAGCATTCGCGGAACCCATCTTGCACTTACTTTTGACATATTAAGATGGTCATGTATAATGTCATGTACGGTACCAATAGAGAGATTGGTTACTTGAGCTATAGATTTTACCTTCACTCGGCCGTCTTCCAATATAAGTTTTTCCACTTTATCAATATTTTCTTGTGAGGTAGCCACTACAGGCCGGCCAGGTCTAGGGTCATCTTCAATACTCTCCCTTCCACGCTTAAATTCGCTTGACCATTTTTGAATAGTAGATAAAGAAGGAGCAGACTCACGGTAAACACAATCCATTTCCTCTTTTATGGTTTTTTGATTTTTACCCTGTTTTGTCAAGAATTTTATGACGGATCGGTGCTCTAATTTCGTTAAAATTGTTAATTCGCTCATGGTGTTCATGTTTGTTCGGCAATTGCAGAAAAACAAAAGAACATCTCGGTTCCAATTTTACTTTTTTTTAATGTCAATGGATGAATCTTAGCGGCCAGTAACAAATATATATATAAAAGAGGTTGTAACGTATCAATACCGAGAATATTTTGAACGCCCCTCGTATATCGCTAGTATTAATTTTATTTTTTGAAAATATTTGTTTCAAATAAATGTTTTAATACCTGATATTTATTTAATAATTTTCTCTGCACAACCCTATTTGCAGCATCCCATTCATCTGTTCGTCTATCTATGTGTGTGTCCGTGAACTTTGCATGAGCATGTGTGCGTCAGAGCTACCGTTAACTGTACTTAAAGAAATATTTTATACATCTAGCCTCTACATTCGAACGATTTTTTCTATAAACTAATTAAATAAACACGGGTTCATATTCCTGAAAGCGGCACACAATGTTTAATATGTTTAATGATATTGCATCTCTCTCGCTCGCACAATACACCATTTTTAAAGATTATTCATTAATTTTATAGGCAATAAAACTGTAATTTATATATATATTATATTAGACATATTTTCACTTTATTATTTTTATTATGACAGCCCCTAGAACACAGCGTCCTAGACCTCCACTGCTGGAGATGGGCCTTCCAGAACATATATCTGGAGAATGTGGCCTACACTCGCCACGCTGGCCAGACGGCTTGGCGAGGTATTTTTTTTTTTTTTTTTTTCACTTTAATATACCTAATTTTAGAATGATAAAAATAGCAAAAACATTTATAACAATTTTACTAAAAACGAATCTATTATTTTATTTATTAATTTAAAAACTTTATTGCACTATGTACAAAGGGCGGACTTAATGCCGCTAGGCATTCTCTAGCAACCAACCTTTGGGACAATACAGAGAATTTTGATTAAGAGGTAGGTGCAAAGGGCTCAAATATGAAACTAAATTTAAAAGAAAAATAAAATAAACTTGTTCTATGATAACATAATAAATATTAACATACATACAAATATGTACACAATAATACATATACTACACACTATACATATTTACACATAAATATACTACACACAATATATCTTACATACGCTGTTAGCTCCCTGTTTAAGTAATTGAATATACCATTTTTTAAATGTCCGTAATTTTATTCCCTAGTATTAAAAATAAATTTCATTTTCAATAATTATTCACATTATTAAACAAAATAACACTTTCGACGAACAATATCCACAATAAAAGTTTTTTTTTTAATTTACAAAACATTACACTCGTCCGTGCGAAATGGCGCGAAGAACTTTGACAGTTTTATTCCTCGAGCGTAGTAAGTGCCGAGGCGTCTATGGTCGTTAGTCTGTGGCCTAACAGTTCTATTACGCCCAAATATTAATGAACATGCCAAAATAATTTATAATAACACATTATTGTAATTGACTTATATACGTGTATATCCTTGGTTATATATTTTTTTATATGTTGATAATCATTAAAGAACCAACTTAAGAGAACATAAATTTTAAAATTAGCCAACTAAAATAGCAATGGGTCGAACTGACACAAAATACGCAAATTGGTAGGTATAAAATAATGATTAGGGACAAAAATAAGGAAAGGCATGCTCTGATGGTTCTGGCATGTTGAAAGGATGAGAGAAGGACGAAACAGATATATAATGCGAAAGTTGTTGATAAAAGAGACCCTGGCAGATTAAGACTCACATATTACGATCAAATAAATAAAACAATAGCTGAAGGTGCATTAAAAAGCCATCGGAACAAAAGGGCATATATGATGAGGTTGATGAATGTCGAAGAAGCGAAAGAGGTATGTCGTGACCGTGACAAGTGTCTCTGCCTATCCCGCAAGAGATTTGGCGTGAAGATAATATATGTATGTATGACATAAAAGATGTACAAATACGTATCTATAATCAAAGACTACGTGTCTGCTGTATAGATTGTAGGACCGTGGAGTTCCAGCGCTATTATTGTTGATCACAATATTATTTCTGCACCCGCTTATAATGGCTCCCCATTCACAAAGGTTAGTTGGTAGAAAATGCATTTATAGCATTAAGCTCGCCTTTGTACCCACACTATTTTTGGTTCTGTACAATAAATAATTTATTATTATTATTATTTGTTTTAACAAAAAAACATTACCCCTCGTCGGAGTGGGGGGTGTTAGGTTTATTTTCGTTACGGAATTTCTTGATTCGGTCGCCGCGCTCAAAGCCCGTGATAAAATCTATGCAATAGCTTAAAACAATTCAGATTTAATCTAAAAAATTAAAACTGATAAAACATATTAAGTCAATGATTTTGTCGAACTTTATTTGATTGAACTCGTACAAAGTTAATAACGATAATATCAGCAATTTAAATCTTATAGGAACCATCTGATAATGTTTTAAATGGTCATAGAAAATAGACAAAAGTGGACTAACAACCAATTTTAATTAAAGGTACTCACTCATACAAATAACGGGTGTTTTTTTAAATATTAGTATTATCACGACCATTATGCCTCCGTGGTTTAGCGGTTAAGTCCGTGGATTTACACTCGGAGGTAGCGGGTTCGATTTATTTATTAAAAACTTTATTGCACTATGTACAAAGGGCAGGTTTAATGCCGCTAGGCATTCCCTAGCAGCCAACCTTTGGGACAATACTAGTAATATGACATTACAGTCAAGCTAGGTGCAAACGATTGTAAGAAACGTTGCTAAATAAATTCATTTAATCTTACATACACTAGATATTAAAATAAAGACACATACATACAAATATGTACACAATAATACATATACTACACACTATATTGGCTACTATATACTACATACAATACATACTTATATACGTTGTGAGGAGCTCTTTAGGTAATGGAAGTAAACCAGATTTTTAAACAGCGGTTTGCTGGGTGCTTGGCGAATTTCAACAGGTAAACTGTAAAAAAGCTTCAGCCGCTAGACTATGAAGACCGTTAAAATATATTTCTTTTTTTTTTACTGTTTTCACGAAAGTTTTTTTTTAAATATATGCTGGAAGGCCCATATTCAGCAGTTCGGGACTCTCAAGGCTGTGACGATGATAATAAAAACTGCATTAAAAAATAAAAAACGAAATTAAACCTTTTAAGTAACAGATATAGAAATTACAAATGGACTTTTTAAATGACGTTTAAAAGATAATAAATCTTGAAAAGCTTTTCTCTTGATAAATAACCGCAGACAAGAAATAATTAACCCTTTCAGGAATAAGTACCCACTCTCTAACTTTTTCAACAGTTACTCTAAAAATATTAAACAGCTGTAATATCATCATCATCAGTCTGTATCTTTCCACTGCTGGATGTATTCCTCCCCCAAGGCTCGCCACTTAACGCGATCTTTCGCTACCCTCATCCACCAGCGACAGCTCTAGGTCATCTGTCCATCTGGCGGGGAGTCTCTCACTTTGCGTCTTCCCGTACGTGGTCTCCACTCTAGAACCCGTTTGCCCCATCGTTCGTCGGTTCTGCGGCAGATGTGTCCGGCCCATTGCCACTTCAGCTTGCTAATTTTAAAAGCTATGTCATTAAATTTCGTTCTCTGACGAATATTAACGTTTCGAATTCTATCCATTAGAGATATACCAAGCATAGCTCTCTCCATGGCTCGCTGAGCGACCTTGAATTTATGAACCAGACCCACTGTTAGTGTCCACGCCACGCATACTGAGCTTAATCAAGTAGGTAGCGAGAGGTCGACCATCTCGCGAACGTTGACTTACGTAATTCTTTCTCTCTCCATTTCGTCTCTCGCCTGCGAGCGAGATCAATTAATTATAACACTTACGGCTGGTTGCAGAAAGCATGATTAAAATCATCTATAATCAACATTTTGATTTGATCCACGTGATTGGTAGTTTACGCGGGTGTACGCGGCGAACGAGTGCCTTCACTCGAGACTTAGCTGTGAAAGCCAACAGTGAAAGAGAGACGGTTTATAGGGTTTTAGTCCGTAGGGGCCTTGGGGTCTCCTTAGGAGGCCTCACGGTGATTCGTGCATGCGACCTCCCGCGGTGACCCTACAGGCTGGGGCTGTATTTAAGGCAATGACGTATAATAAACATAGCCCCCAGTACACAAGAGTCCTAGACCTTGAAGATGGGTCTTCCAAAACTTCAACATCACAAATTCCTGAAGAATTTGGTCCAAGTGCAGGTCACGCTGGCCAGACGGGTTGGCGAGAGATGTAACTATTATTATATTGTAATTAATAGTAATATTTATTATTATTATTAATTTAAAAAAAGTCGTTTCAGTAACGTTTTGTTTTAAAACGATTCAGTTTAGAAAGTGGTTGTGGTATTCCTTTGAAGTTGGTCCTCTAAGGTGCGTTATTTATGAGAAGCCTAGTGCCAGTGTTTCAGGGGAGGGTGTCTCCTCAAAAGCTTTGATGCCATAGAAGTATATAATGACCGCAACTCCGCAAAATGATATAAATTAATAGCTAATCTTGCTTCGATACAACAAAGTACAATTCAGTAGGTAGGTATTGGCATGTGCGAGTGGTTCGGTTGCGAAATAGAGAAGAAGGGATAAGGTTGTGGAGATTTTCAGAACATTCACCGTAGTATAGCTTGTAGAACACGCTCAGGGAGGCCACATCTCGGCGAAGCTGCAGCGATTCGAGAGTTTTAGACACTGTAGTATCATTGCCCACCAAAACTTTTAATTTATAATTATTATCTCTGTCTAGTTTTTAGTTTTATATCTAAGAGTATTGTTAAGCTTTGCATATCTCTCCCTTGCACACTCCAACATTTAAAAAAAAGTAATTTAAATGTTATGGATCACAAAATAAGAACATATTATTATCTAGTTTGGTATCCTATTCAAGTCATCGCGTCGTCTGAAATAGAAAATTTAAATAATTTGGTCAGTCTTTTATTATGTATTTT